>CM074124.1:13802500-15052500 GCA_037177725.1 Cyamopsis tetragonoloba | reverse complement strand
TAGGATGAGACATTGGGATATAGATGTACCAGTGTTGTGATTGTAAGATATTGGGCCTGGCCAGTTCAGTACCTTAGTCACAGCATTGATGCATTTATAACCAATGGATTCAAGTCACAAACCTAGAAGGAGTACCAAGTAGGATATGTTTTAAGGATAAATTTGGTTAGCCTTCTAGAATAGATAGTGGAAAATGAGTGTGAAGATTTTCCAAAATTAGGATTCGAATTCTTTAAATCCTTTTCCCTTTATAATTGTGATTGACGAACTATCCACGTAAATCCTAGAAATCAAATTCTCTATCTTATTTGGGAAATTCACCAAGCCTAAATTCGAATCAATGTTGTGATTGAATAACTTTTATTGCTTATTCCATACCATTATGTGCTTTCTTTCTTGATGAATTCATCATAAATTTTAATCTGACGGTCACTTATCCTTAGAGAAGTTCAAGGACTTATTTGCCTATACCGATTCCATTGATGTCTCTTCATGTAGCTACATCTTATAATAACCCTATTTCCTTTTTATAGATGTGGCATAACATTGTGTCTTGAAAATTGTTATAATTAAGAGTTTTCCTCTAGATAAAATCCAAGTCTTCTTTAGGTTCAAGATTTAGAAATTCTTTCCGCTTGAGGTTGTATTAAGTTAGTTTTGTAAACCTAATCTTAAAAAGAGTCAAGTCACACATCTTACTCTATCATTAAATTTGGAATCAATTCTTTTGAGACACTCTAATCCAATGTTCATGTAATCGCGGTCTAAACCTTATTATGGGATTCACATAGTATTGTTTTACGTGTGATGACTCTAGAGATAAGTCTCTCTTTCCTTAAGTTAATCGCAAAAGTCTTAGCATTCAGTTCCCTCAAATTTTAGCAATATTTTAAGCCACACCCTTAGACACTTCTATACAAAGACCTAGAAAGGCCATAAGATAAGATGAGTTCAATTTCGGACATCATTTCAATTTAGTCGGATTATCCCCAACGATCTCCTAAAGTTCTATTTCTACTCTGGAACAAGCACTAAGACCTCTCCACGTGAAGATTTCTAAATAGTCCATTCGACTCTTAACATGCCTTACAAGCGCACTATAGGAGCCATGAAATCTTTTCTCTATCTCCAAGAATATACTTAACCCTTATTGGTTCTTTTGAACATATCTCTAATGTGTAATTATTAAATTTCAACTTGAATTGTTTCATTTTCCTTAGCATGAATCTTTTTTGATTCAAGAGACCAAATAGCTATTGGAATCTTACTATGTAGATCATTACAGGAGACGATTACTGGTGAAACTCCAACTCTGGAAACCACGTTGTAGGACTTTCTAGCGTGCTCGGTAGACAAGAACCGTATAAGATTCGGGTCATAAGTAAATTAGAATTTCGCTACAGGAGTATAAACATATTCAATCTCATATCTCCATCAAATTCCGTGGAGCCCAAATTTTTCCGAGGTTAAACCACGCTTGCAACCTACCTAAGCATGCTACACCTATTGGTTCTTTAAGAACGTACGTTACCACACTGACTTTAAGACTAAGTTAAGTTTGTTTCATTTTATCTATCTCAAATTCCACGGTTTAGAACTTTAATTTTCATGATTTCAAATTCTATTTAATTTTGAAGTTCTAATCAGTATAAGAAATTCTTTCAAAACCCTAGTGCACTATCATAGTTAAAGATTTCCTTGGTGACCTAAACTCATGAAGCCATTTGGACAGTCACCAAAATACCCTTATTTATGTTCAAGTTCCTAATCTTAGATCCAAGTTGCCTTGAAAGACGACCCAATCAGAGTGGCACAACTAAAGCGTTAGAGGACTTCATAATAATCCTCCATTCAGATTCTGAAGATTTGGATCTTCTTAAAGTTTGAACCCATATAAGCTATCTATGCGGTTTATCGCTAATGGATTAGTATTGACCATTTAGAGAATTCCTTTAAACTCTCCCTGTCAATTTGAACTTAGATTTACAAAAATTTAAATCCTATGAGTCTAGACAAGTCCAATTACTCCTAGTAACCATTTGATTTCAAGCTTTAGATAATCTCCCTCAGAGATTCTTAGAGACCTAAACAACTCCGGTTGTTATATGATTTTGTATTACGGCTAAGCACCCCGACTTCCTTGTAAATTCAGTTACTTATTCGAAGTCTAAGCTAACGATAAGTTTAGCTTTACAGTAAATCTCTAACTCAAATCCTTGTAGGGTTATAAGAATTTCCTTGACGTGCTACACCGTCATTATAGTCATAAACTATAATGCTTCCACCAAAACAAATATGTTGGCACTCGAATCAGTTCCCAACTTTCCAAATCCTGAATTCTTACATAGGTGAGGAGACAACAAGCTCTTATCATGCTATTATCATTTCAACCATTCTCTTTATATCATGGCAACAAGTTCAGGACATCCGCCTTTAAAGACACGTGCAAAAACACATTCTGATCCACTCTAACTCACATCAACAACTTGAAATTATTTAATCATCCTAGAATTAAAGTGTTACACCTAAGAAGGAATAAGAATATGCTTTAATTCAAGTAGTCTTTCACCGCACGTTCAAGGAATCTATGCTTCTTACAATGAATTCTTTCCACTCTACAACCAAGACCTAACGGGTTACACGATCTTGAACTCAGAACCAAATTTCACTAGAAATATCAATGCTTGTAGAATCTCGACCTCTGCTTCAAAACTAGAGTCTTAGTAATCTTCTAAACCTTCTTTTATAAATTCTAAATCTTGGCGATGAATTAAGCTAAGTTAATTCATCAGTAGGTCTTGTAACTTTTGAATCCTAATTCACAAATTAAGGGAACTTTAAGTTACTTCTTACGAGTTCAAAATCTCCTCAATTTGAAGGATAGCTATAATGGAAACTTCTTCAGTGATGCCTATTTTATTCAACAAGCTTATGAAACTTCTATTAAGTACTTGATATTGGGTAACATCAAGTCTAAATTGAACAAGTCTTCTCAATAGTTCTCAAATAAATAAGGGTCGCATCTCAGGAGTAGATCCTTATTCCTTCAATGTACTTGTGATCTAAATGTCATCTTTAACTTGATCTCTTCCAAGTCCATGATTGTTGAAATCACAATTCTAAAAAAAGGTCCTAAAGCCATTTTCCCCAAATAGGGTATTGTTCACTCTATCGAATTAGGGTCTTCCTACAATAATATAACATTCATGTTGAAATTCTAAGTAACCCATACTAGACTTTGATAAAATTTGCTCCATCAAGTTCCCAACTTTAGTCGAAACTCTTGCAAGTTTAAAATGCGTTAGCTTTTGAACCTATAACTCTCTCAAGGTATCTCATTTATGAACGTTCCTTGGGCTAGGAATTAGAACGAATTGAAATGAATTGAAAAGAAATGTAATGTGATTCAAAATAAATTGAAAAAAAATGTAATGTGATTCAAAATGAATTGAAATGAAATGTAATGTAATTCATGACGTTCATGCATATAAATTAAATTGTATTTGTGTGTACTCCTTTGTTTGAATGCGTTATGGTATGTTAGGCTTGTATTAGGGAGATTTTCCAGTTAGATTGGCTTCAATACTGATCTATAATGTTTTTAGTTAGACAGGAGGTTACTCGGTTATATATTTTTCATATAACTGACGGTCTCAGTATTGCAGGTATCAGAAGATTAAGGAGCTATAGCTACGAACGAGAAAAGTCTCAAGGTTTTCTTAGGTATAACCATAGATGGCGAACCTAAGTTTTATGTTCAAGTATTTATTTGTTCAGCTGGATAGGAATTCGTTTAAGTTAAAAAGGACTGTAATTATTATTATTTTTTGTATAGTAAATTTTAGCTTCCGCTTGTATATGAAAAAAAAAATGGTCTACAAAATAAGTTGTTACACCTACCCACCAAATCCCCCCACTTTTGGAGGGATTTTAAAATGAACTAAAATCCCTCCCCTCCCCTCCAAAAACCTCCAACCAAACAGACCCTAAGAAATTCGAGGGAAGGACTAGGTTGCAATTTTATAAGTGCCATGAGGGACCACTTAGCAAGATTTAGAAATTAGTTAAGTGAGGCAAAACTCTCACTTCCCCTTCTCCCCCTCTCATTTCAGCCCACACAAATATCATGCTCTTCTCTCTAGTTCTTCATCCCCTCCTCAAACCCTCTCCTAATTCCTTGATCAATCTCACCATAGAAGCTCAAGTTCCATGTTGTTTCCTTAAGAAATCATCATCACCAAGCCATAAGGAAGGTAATTCTTCTCTTTAATTGAACATGCAAGTCCCTTACTTCCTCCTTCATTCTCGCCCCTTTCTCCCTTCCTCACTCTCTTCACTTCTCATTTTCACACTTGCTCTCTTAGGGTTTGACCTTCAAGCCCAAAACATCAAGGTTCATTCATCAATCTCCAACATTGAAGCTTTTGAGAGGACATTTTCAAGCTTTGGGACACCAACAAGCTACTTATGTAAGACGTGCACCCTCATCTCCCATTCTTTGATAAAGCTCCATTTTGGGTTCCTAAGGGTGCTAATGACTCTTATTTGGGGGTATTTAGGGATTCCCAAGTCTAGTAGTGGAGATTGAAGGATTTGGTGGAGCTTGAGAACAAGAAGTTCTTAGGGACTCAAAGTTTGAAGGTAACCTCACTAAACCCCAAAACTTAGGCAAGATAAGGAATATAAAAGATATATGACTTGATTTTGAGCTATTATGAAATATATGGTAGGAATTGGTTGTTAAATGAATTGGGTTTTGATGCATGTGGATTGACTATTGTCAAATTGTGAAATGTGTGATGATTAGGATTAGACTTGTTAAGTGGGATGATTTAGTTTGATGCATGTAGGTTATTTTGGAAACTAGTGTGGCAATGAAAGTGAAGTGTGAGAGTTTTCCTTGTTGTCATATTTTGATGTAGTAGTGTGAATTGAGAAACAATGTGTATATGTGTTGAAATTGTGTCTTGTGATTTTGATGTGAGATTGAATGAATGAAGCATTTGTGTTTGAATCATGCTAATGTACACTTGATTTGTGACAATTTGATTGTATATGTGTGAATTTGTTGTGCCATGATGTGGGTAGTGTTTTGGAAGTTAGAATGAGGTCAAGGAAAGAAACTGAATTTTTGGTGGAATTGGCAAAAGTTGTCATCTGTGGCTGGGGCTTGAGCGCCAGGACAAATATCCTGGCAGTGGCAAATGGATGTCTGGCGCTCAAGCGCCGGGATTGGGGCTCGAGCGCTAGGATAAAATTCCTAACAGTGTAAAAATGTTGCCTGGCGCTCAAGCGCCAGAATGGTTGCTCAAGTGCCAGTGCTCTGTACCTCCTTGACCTGTTTTAACTTCCAAAATGCATTGTGGACCCTAATAGACTATTTCTAGGGTTAGAATCAATGTAAATAGGTCCATATGACTTAGTAACATGTATTAGGGTCATGAAATGATTATGATAAGTATAGTGTTACTACATGGGTGGAAAGTGCTTAAATGAATGATTAATGAAATATTAATGATGAATGATGAATGTTGTATGCAAATGATTTGAGTTGAATGTGAAATGCATGATAATATTTTATGTGAAATGAAAATGAAATTTAAAGACAAGTTTAAGCTTTCCCCCATCAACGGATGTTGAGTAAGCGGGTTGAATCCCACAGGTCAGACACCGGGTAAGCGGACAAGCATGAAAAGATTGAGAATGTAGAGTCTCCCAATAAACGGGGTAAGATGACCTGAACTAGTAGGGTTGCCCGGTGACCGGGAAGATGGCCCAAAAGAAAGGACTATCCTGATGAATGGGGTAAGATAGTCCTGGGCTATCCCAGTGATTGGGGTAAGATAGCCAGGCAGCCAGTTTGATCACGGTAGAGACGCTTGTCGTGGTCCTAGTTTTGAGCTCAACCTTGCATTACTGCCACGCGCTAGGGGAAGTTTAGTGCACTAGGCTTCCATAAAAGATTCAAGAAAAGAAAAGAATTAAGTATGTTAATGAAAGATCATGGAATGCATACATTCATAATTGTCATAGCATGCATTATGTATGAGTTGTTGCATTGATTGTGGATTGAATTGTGTGTTAGGGATTAAATTAGGTGTTTTCTAGTTAGACTGGTTGCGATATGGTATAAAACTATTTTAAAAAATGTCGGGGGTTACTCAGTTATATGTTTACATATAACTGACGGTTACCATATCGCAGGTATCAGAAGATTGTGAAACGTAAGCCACAGATGAGATGAGCTGTGGGCTTTTCTTAGGTATAGCCACAGATGGTGAACCTAAGTCTCAAGTTCATATGTTAATTTGTTCAGCTGTATAGAAATTTGTAAAATTTGAAAGGGGTGTAATTATTATTATTATTATTATTAATTGTTGTAAATTAGAACTTAGCTTCCACTAGTGTTTTGAAAAAAAAAAAAAAGGACTCAAAAATTAAGGTATTACAATAAACAATTGTGTAAATTAAGCTAGAAACTTTATGGGGAACAATACATTGTTTTCAAAAAATCAAATAATTTAATAAATTTAAAATACCCGTTTTCATTTTTAAAGTAAAAAACACCCTATATTTCAAGTCTATAGTACACAATTTTTAGAAACAAATGTTGTAATTTTAAAAATATAAAAAATTGTGTAAATTAAGCTAGAAACTTTATTGGGAACAATACATTGTTTTAGAAAAAATCAAATAATTTAAAAAATTCAAAATATGCGTTTTAATTTTTAAAGTAAAAAACACCATATTTTTCAAGTGTATAGTACACGATTTCTAGAAACAAATGTTGCAAGTATAAAAATATTAAAAATTCTGTAAATTAAGCTAGAAACTTCTTGGTGAACAATACATTTTTTTTTCAAAAAAATCAAATAACTTAATAAATTTAAAATATGTGTTTTCATTTTTAAAGTAAAAAACACCCTATATTTCAAATCTCTAGTACATAATTTTTAGAAACAAATGTTGCAATTTTAAAAATATAAAAAATTGTGTAAATTAAGCTAGAAAATTTATTGGGAACAATACATTATTTTCAAAAAAATTAAATATATTAATAAATTTAAAATATGCGTTTTAATGTTTAAAGTAAAAAACACCATATTTTTCAAGTGTATAGTACACGATTTTTATAAACAAATGTTGCAATTATAAAAATATAAAAAAATTGATAAATTAAACTAGAAACTTCGTAGTGAACAATACATTGTTTTCAAAAAAATTAAAATTTAATAAATTTAAAATATGTCTTTTCATATTTTTAGTAATAAATACCCTATTTTTCAAGTGTATAATACACGATTTCTAGAAACAAATGTTGATATTTTAAAAATATAAAAAAATAGTGTAAATTAAGCTAGAAACTTCATGATGAAAAATACATTGTTGTCAAAAAAATCAAATAATTTAATAAATTTAAAATATTCGTTTTCGTTTTTAAAGTAAAAAACAAATGCTACATTTTTAAAGAATTTAAGCCAAAATACCAAATCAAAGTAGATCGATTTTTTTTTTCATTCCCGAGGAAGTGCATATTTTACTTGAATCTTCTTCCATAATGGTACGTAACAATAGTATCGTTTGAGTAGATACACCAATCACTTTAAATATAAGAAATAGAGTGGGCGGATTGGTCCGAGTGGAGAAGAAAAAAAAAAGAATTGAATTAAAATTTTTTCTGGGAATATCTAGTTTCCCGGAGAGATGGATAAGATATCCCTACACAGTGCTATTTTGATACCACCCAGAACGGTAAAAAAAAAAGTTCCAAGGAATCAAAAAAAATGAAAAATTGGATCTATGTCCAATGGATCACAACTACCAAGAAAAAGTATTTTGTTTTGGTTCGACCTGTAATTCTACACGATTTCTAAAAAACAAATGTTGCAATTTTAAAAATATAAACAATTGTGTAAATTAAGCTAGAAACTTCATGGTAAGCAATACATTGTTGTCAAAAAAATCAAATAATTTAATAAATTAAAAATATGCGTTTTCATTTTTAAAGTAAAAAACACCCTATATTTCAAGTCTATAGTACACGATTTCTACAAACAAATGTTGCAATTTTAAAAATATAAAAAAAAAATTGTGTAAATTAAGCTAGAAAGTTCATGGTAAACAATACATTGATTTCAAAAAAAATTAAATAAGTTACTAAATTTAAAATATGCGTTTTCATTTTTTTAGTAAAAAACACCCTACTTTTCAAGTGTATAGTACATGATTTCTAGAAACAAATGTTGATATTTTAAAAATATAAAAAAATAGTGTAAATTAAGCTAGAAACTTCATGATTTAAAATACATTGTTGTCATAAAAATCAAATAATTTAATAAATTTAAAATATGCGTTTTCATTTTTAAACTAAAAAACACCCTATATTTCAAGTCTATAGTACACGATTTCTACAAACAAATGTTGCAATTTTAAAAATATAAAAAATTGTATAAATTAAGCTAGAAACTTCATGGTAAACAATACATTATTGTCAAAAAAATCAAATAATTTAATAAATTAAAAATATGTGCTTTCATAGGCATAGTCTGTACATTATGTGACTGTAGTTCATAGGCATAGTCTATACATTATGTGACTGTAGTTCATGGAAACTACTAAACCACTACATATTACACCCCATAGTGAGAGTTACATGTAATCTACTTGGCTTAAGTTCATACAACTGAGTCTAACAAAATAAAGGACAGATATCTCCTTGAAACATTTCTTCTACTTCTTGGCTTTTACTCATGTGTCTCCATAATCACCTGCTACACTATAACCATGAGACACATGCTTTGACATATATCTCAGTAACCCCCGATTTATCTAAAACATGTTCAAACAGTGTCACAGGAAACGAGTTGCAAAACCCTTCCCAATTCTATAGCTAAGCAACTACATCATTCAAACATTTCATATACCATTACAATGCACTTTCAATTATAGAGTCAATGAAATGCAATGCTATGCATGATTTCCTTTTTCATTAGTTTTGTGCCAGCAGTCCGCACCCTCAATGGAGATCTCCATTGTCCAAGGAAGCGTCCCTCCTTGAACCCTCAACCTGCCCAGTCAAACACCCGAAGGTGCATATGGAATCCATTTTGTTCATGAATGCCAATGCAATATCAATCTCAATCTCTTCCTCAGACCAAGACCTTAACCCATACTCTTGTTAAGAGGAGAGTTGATCACATATTGCATTAACATTTCAAACCAATCACACAACTTCATGTTCAATTTCCTATTTTATTCATTACATACTATGAAGCCATTCATCCACAATCATCCATAATACATTTACATGGCCCTATGCATGATTTTTAAAACATTAGGACCTATTTTTATTAATTCAAACCCTAAAAATGGAGCCCTTGAGATTAAATTTCATTTTGTAAGTGAAGAAAAAGGTCCCCATTCTTTGTCAAATTCGCTGCCACGAATTGGACATAGAAGCCAAACTCTGTTTTTCGTCAGCACTGCACCCTGTTCGTATTTTAGCCATAACATTCTTTGTAAATCTTCAAATTGAGTGAAACCAAAAGAATTGGAAAGATAAGAGGATTGTATACAACTATTATAAAGACCACAAAACCCAGTTCTAAACATTTAGTTTCCAAAATGAGCCATCTTTTACAGGAAAACACATTTAACAAAACAGATACTTCATAATTGACCCTGTCTCAGTAATTGGGTCATAACTAGAGTTGTAGACCTCCAAATTGAGTGAAACCAAGGGAATTTAAAAGCTAAGAGGAATTTCTACAACTCTTGCGAAGACCATGATGACCAATTCATAATAAAAATGGTTGGAATGTCAGTTCAAAGTCACAGCATTAACACTCAGAATTTCATCAAAATCATGCCCTGTTTCTAACCAACCTAAACCTTTAACCCAATTCAACTTCCAAGACCATAAACCCATCCATGTGAGTCATTTCATCAAACATCAAATGTGCATTCAAACATTACAATCACAATTACAAGCAACATACTAACATAGCAACAAACCAACCAATTTCATCAAACATCAAGACAATTTACATGATTTCAACCATAATCACAATTTGCATCACACAATCCATCCTACCATTCAAAATTTATAGCTAGCTATACTATTGGAGTTTCGGGGTTACCTTTCAAAAACTCCTCTTGCCCTTGCTCTTGAAGTTCTCCCCGAAGGTTTGGAACTCAAATCCAAAACCTCTTTCCCCTTTCCTTTAGCTTGCTCCTTGGGTTCTTTTGGTGTTCCTAAGTAGTATTGATCACACACCCAAATGAGTAGAGGAGAAAGAAACCATGAATAGGAAGAGTTGACTTACCAATACTTGATATTCAATGGAAGATTAGGCCTAAGGACTCCAAAATTTCCACATGCAAGGCTTGGGATTGAGAATGTGGGTTGTGGGTTCTAGAGAGAAGGAGGAGAATTCTAACCTAGAGTGAGAGAGGAGGGTGGCGAGTTTTGAGAGAGTGAAAGGGGACTTGGGTCCTTCTTTTTGGTTTTCCCTTTTCATTAATGTGGGAAGGGCCACTTTGTAATTTTTGAAATATTACAAGTAGGTGCCCCCTTTGATTTTTGTTCTATTTTAACCCAATTTCCTAATACTTAGTAATCCATCTAAGCATGTACCATTTAATTAATTGGGATGTTACGATTCTCCCCCCCTTAAATTTAATTTTGCCCTCAAAATTAGACTTACCAATTCTCAAACAACTCTGGATACGACTCCCACATATTTTGTTCCTTCTCCCATGTTGCTTCAGTTGAGTTCAAGGTTTGCTAAATCACCTTTACCAAAGGTATGGTCTTGTTTCTTAGGGTTTTTCAGGCTATGATCCACAATCTCAATCTGTTTTGCTTGGTAAGACAAATCATCTCCTAATTTTACTGTTTCAAGGTGCAAGACATGGGATGGATCGGGAATGTACTTGCGAAGTTGAGAGACATGAAAAACATCATGCAAGTTGGAAAGATTAGGGGGAAGAGCGAGTTGATATGCGACAGGACCGACACGTTTTATAATTTGGAAAGGCCCTGTGAATCAGGAATTTAGTTTTTTGGCTCGGAGAGCTCGTCCAACTCCTGTGGTGGAAGTGGCTTTCAAGAATACATGTTCTCCCTCTTTAAACTCAAGTGGCTTTCGCCTTTGGTCCGCATAACTCTTTTGCCGACTTTGAGCAATTCAAAGCCTTTCTCGTATTTCCCTAATTCTCTCAGATGTTTCCCTAACCGTCTTTGGCCCCAATAGGGCTTTCTCACCTACCTCATACCAACATAAAGGCGACCTACACTTTCTGATATATAACGCCTCATACGGTGCCATGCCAATACTAGAATGGTAATTGTTATTGTAGGCAAACTCAATCAGGGGTAGTGTCTTGCTCCAGTCCCTCTTCTCATCAAGAACACATGCCCTCAACATATCCTCTAAGGTTTGTATAGTTTGTTCAGATTGGCCATCTGTTTGGGGGTGGTATGCGGTGCTAAGACTCAATCTAGTCCCAAAAGCCCTTTGCAATGCCCCCCAAAACCTAGAGGTAAATTTTGGGTTCCTATCCGACATGATGCTGAGGGGTGCCCCGTGAAGTCTAACTATCTGCCTAACATATAGACGAGCATACCTATCCACGGCTTTAACGGGTAAGAAATGAGCAGATTTGGTTAGCCTATCCACAATGACCCATATGGAATCGAATCCGATTTGGGTCCTAGGCAACCCGACTATAAAATCCATTGCCACGCATTCCCATTTCCATTCAGGTATTTCAAGTGGTTGCAACTCCCCCGAGGGTCTTTGGTGTTCGATCTTTATCCGTTGACAAGAGAGGCACTTGGCTACAAAAAGAGCGATATCCTTTTTCATTCCCGGCCACCAAAAGATTTTCTTTAAATCTTGATACATCTTTGTGATACCGGGATGAAAAGAGTATCCACTTTTGTGGCCTTCCTCTAATATCGTCTGTTTAAGGCCATCGTTGTTAGGGATAACGATCCTACCATGAAATAAAATTACCCCATCACTTGTTTCGGAGAAACCGGGTTGACCCCTCTTTTGCAAAACATCCTTGTTCTTAAGTTGAGCTACCTTAATTCTCTCCCGAAGCTCATTTCTTATTTCTAACTTGGTTAAATGCAAACTCATGGGTCTCATGGAGACATCAAGATGAAGATCCTTAAATTTCTCCAACAATTCTAATTCATGGATCATCATGGAGGATGCAAGTAAGGATTTTCGACTTAAAGCATCGGCTACCACATTGGTACCGGGGTGGTATTTCAACTCAAAGTCGTAGTCCTTAAGAAATTTCATCCACCTCCTTTGACTCATGTTCAATTCCTTCTGGTCGAAGAGGTACCTAAGACTCTTATGATCACTAAAGACTTCAAATTTTACCCCATACAGATAATGTCTCCATATTTTCTATGCAAAAACAATTGCGGCCAATTCGAGATCATGGGTAGAGTAGTTTCCCTCATGGGGTCTTAACTGTCTAGAGGCATAAGCCACCACACCTCTACTTTGCATCAATACACATCCCAAACCCATTTTTGAGGCATCACAGTATACTTGAAAGTCTTTAGATACATCAAGAATCACTAACACCGGAGTGGTTGTCAATTTATCCTTAAGGGCTTGAAAACTTTCTTCGCACTTCTCATTCCATTCAAATGGTACTCCCTTCCGTGTCAACTTGGTTAACAAGAGAGCCAATTGGGAAAAGCCCTTAATAAACCTTCGGCAGTACCCGGCTAATCCTAGGAAACTTCGAACCTCAGTAATTGTCGTGGGAGGCTCCCACTTAGTCACTACTTCAACTTTGCTAGGATCTACCGCTACCCCTCTCTTATTGATCACATGTACTAAGAATTGGACCTCTTCTAACCAAAATTCACACTTGTCTAACCTGGCATATAATTGCTTATCCATAAGGGTTTGCAAGACAATCCTCAAGCGCTCTTCGTGTTCTTCCCGGGACATGGAATAAATCAAAATGTTATCTATGAAAACCACCACAAACTGATCAAGGTACGGTCTAAAAATACGGTTCATGTAATCCATAAAAACTGCCGGAGCATTTGTAAGTCCAAAAGGTACAACCAAGTATTCATAGTGTCCGTACCTTGTTCGAAAGGCAGTTTTCATAACATCATCTTATCTAATCCTTATCTGGTGATACCTTGACCTCAAATCTATCTTAGAGAAGACCGAGGCTCCCCCCAATTGATCTAACAAATCATCTATCCGGGGAAGCGGGTACTTGTTCTTCACAGTCAACTTATTTAACTCCCGGTAATCAACACATAACCTCAGGCTCCCATCCTTTTTCTTAACTACCAAAACAGGGGCTCCCCATGGTGACACACTAGGTCTAATGAATTTCTTCTCTAACAAACCCTCTATTTGTTTCTTTAACAAAACAGATACTTCATAATTGACCCTATCTCAGTAATTGGGTCATAACTAGAGTTGTAGACCTCCAAATTGAGTGAAACCAATGGCATTTAAAAGCTAAGAGGAATGTCTACAACTCTTGTGAAGACCATGATGACCAATTCATAATATAAATGGTTCGAATATCAGTTCAAAGTCACAGAATTAACACTCAGAATTTCATCAAAATCATGCCCTGTTTCTAACCAACCTAAACCTTTAACCCAATTGAACTTCCAAGACCATAAACGCAACCATGTGAGTCATTTCATCAAACATCAAATGTGCATTCAAACATTACAATCACAATTACAAGCAACATACCAACATAGCAACAAACCAACCAATTTCATCAAACACCAAGACAATTTACATGATTTCAACCACAATCACAATTTGCATCACACAATTCATCCTACCATTCACAATTTCCAGTTAGCTATACTATTGGAGTTTTGGGGTTACCTTTCAAAAACTCCTCTTGCCCTTGCTCTTGAAGTTCTCCCCTAAGGTTTGGAACTCAAATCCAAAACCTCTTTCCCCTTTCCTTTAGCTTGCTCCTTGGGTTCTTTTGGTGTTCCTAAGTAGTATTGATCATACACCCAAATGATTAGAGGAGAAAGAAACCATGAATTGGAAGAGTTGAAGAGGAATTGCTTACCAATACTTGAAATTCAATGGAAGATTAGCCCTAAGGACTCCAAAATTTCCACATGCGAGGCTTGGGATTGAGAATGTGGGTGGTGGGTTCTAGAGAGAAGGAGGAGAATTCAAACCTAAAGTGAGAGGAGGGTGGCGATTTTTGAGAGAGTGAAAGGGGACTTGGGTCCTTCTTTTTGGTTTTCCCTTTTCATTAATGTGGGAAGGGCCACTTTGCAATTTTTGAAATATTGCAAGTAGGTCCCCCCTTTGATTTTTGTTCTATTTTCACCCAATTTCCTAATACTTAGTAATCCATCTAAGCATGTACTATTTAATTAATTGGGATGTTACAAAAAACACCATATATTTCAAGTCTATATAACACAATTTCTACAAACAAATGTTGCAATTTTAAAAATATAAAAAATTGTGTAAATTAAGCTAGAAACTTCATGGTAAACAATACATTGATTTCAAAAAAAATTAAATAATTTAATAAATTTAAAATATGCCTTTTCATTTTTTTAGTAATAAACACCATATTTTTCAAGTGTTATAGTACACGATTTCTAGAAACAAATGTTAATATTTTAAAAATATAAAAAAATAGTAAAAATTAAGCTAGAAACTTCATGATGAAAAATACATTGTTGTAAAAAACATCAAATAATTTAATAAATTTAAAATATGCGTTTTCATTTTTAAAGTAAAAAACACCCTATATTTCAAGTCTCTAGTACACGATTTCAAAAAAACAAATGTTGCAATTTTAAAAATGTGAAAAATTGTGTAAATTAAGCTAGAAACTTCATGTTAAACAATACATTTTTCTCAAAAAAATCTAATAATTTAATAAATTAAAAATATGCGTTTTCATTTTTTAGTAAAAAAACACACTATTTTTGAAGTGTATAGTACACGATTTCTAGAAACAAATGTTGATATTTTAAAAAAATAGTGTAAATTAAGCTAGAAACTTTATGGTGAAAAATACATTGTTGTCAAAAAAATCAAATAATTGAATAAATTTAAAATATGTGTTTTCATTTTTAAAGTAAAAAAACCCTATATTTCAAGTCTATAGTACACGATTCCTACAAACAAATGTTGCAATTTTAAAAATATAAAAAAATTGTGTAAATTAAGTTAGAAACTTCGTGGCAAACTATACACTGTTATCAAAAAAATCAAATAATTTAATAAATTTAAAATATGCCTTTTCATTTTTTTAGTAAAAGACACACTATTTTTCAAGTGTATAGCACACGATTTCTAGAAACAAATGTTGATATTTTAAAAATATTAAAAATAAGCGTAAATTAAGCTAGAAACTTCATGGTGAAAAATACATTGTTGTCAAAAAAATAAAATAATTTAATAAATTTAAAATATGCGTTTTCATTTTTAAAGTAAAAAACACCTTATATTTCAAGTCTATAGTACACGATTTCTGTAGAAGTATGTGTGCTTCAATGTTTAATATATTATGTTTTGATGATGACAAATACAAGAGAAATAAGTTATGTGTATTATGTTTTGATGTTCACAAATGTAAGATTAAATTAAGAATGGACATGCTACTATATGTGTGTAAAAGTATGTGTGCTTAAATGTTTAATAGATTATGTTTTGATGATGACAAATACAATAGCAATAAGTTATGTATAGTATGTTTTGATGATTATAAATGTAAGATGAAATTAGAACTGAACATGCTACATTAGAGTGCATTATTCTATGCATGATTATGTGTTCTATATTGTGATATACAAGTTGATAATCATGCAATATGTACATCAATGCTTGATAGACTAACTAGAGTTATATATTTATAAATCAAGCATATTTGATATTGAGTTTGGATGTTTAGACTAATTATGATTTTCAATTGAGAAATATCTTGTAGATAGTTCAATTATTAAGAGTAAGCAATGATCAAGAAAAATGGAAAAATCAATTATGTTCAACTCAAGAAGGAGAATGACAATGATGGCCAAGCGCTTATGATACTATGAATGAGAAACTAACAAGCTTGGATTGCATCAAGCATATTTGATATTGAGTATGGATGTTTAGACTAACTATGATTTTCAAGTGAGAAATATCTTGTAGATAGTTCAATTATTAAGAGTAAGCAATGATCAAGAAAAATGGAAAAATCAATTATGTTCAACTCAAGAAGGAGGATGACAATGATGGCAAAGCGCTTATGATACTATGAATGAGAAACTAACAAGCTTGGATTGCATCAAGAAGCCTAAGGACTTAGTTTGGTATATTTCTTTTCTAGGCTATGTAAGTGTAAATTTGAGAAGCCATTACTTGATAGAGCTTGTCTTTTCATAGCATCATTTTAAACCATAGCCTTCAAAATGTGTTTTTCAAAGAAATTGGTTACAAAGTGTTTTATCATGAGAAAATTGTTTTTCAATTAGATAAGGATTTGAAAAGTGAGTTTATGTTTAAAAGTACTCAAATATTTGGTTTGAATTTGTTAAAAAGCATAAACAAATATATTTTCAACAATAGTCTTATATGGAAGCTGATATATGTTTACCGTTTTGATCATATCATTACGTGTATTTTGACTATTGAGTTAAACCTTATTTCATTTGAAAATAGACTCAATAAGCTTTCTAGTGACTAGTCGTTTGCTCTAAATGGATAAAAAATGAAGAAGTTATGAACTTTTGAATTCAGCCTTTGTTTTTAGGTTTTGGAAAATGTACTTTGTTCACTATTTTGATGATATCTTTATACACTCTTTGAATTTTGTTCTGAAACTTGTTTCATATGAAAGTAGACTCAAAGTGATTTCTAACAATCGGTCATTCGCTTGAAACGGACAAGAAATGAAGGAGTTATGGTTTTTCAAATTTAGAGATTGTCGTCAGGAATTTTATATCCGAATACATATTCGAATATCTAAGTACCAATAAGTGCATATTTGAATACATATTCGAATATGGCTTTTGATATTCGAATATAGCGTTCTAACCACCAGTAAGTGCATATTCGAATACATATTCGAATATGGGTTTTGATATTCGAATGTATATTCGAATATAGCTTTCAAAATGTGAAAAATCTGCTTCCAGGAGTGTCATATTCGAATACATATTCGAATATAGGATTCTATATTCGAATATATATTCAAATATATATTCAAATATGGACTGTGCATAGCTAAAAATGGCTAGTAACGACTAGATTTCAATGGAGGGCTATAAATATGAGTTCTTGGACCATTCTAGCACAAGAAGCAAGGTTTTCCACTCTAGTATCACACTAGAATCATATTATCTCATTTCTAAGCTTCTTCTAACATGAATCAAATGGTTTAATTTTGGTCTTTCATCTTGAATCATTCTCATCATTTAAAAAGCTTTGTTATTCAGACTTGCTCTATCTTGCTAATGGCTTGCTCAAATCTTTATGCTTCAAGTTGTAATATCTACTCTTTTGAGAGCTTCACTATTTGTAAAACCATAAAGTGAATTGTGGAGAGAAGGTGAAGTATCCTTCTAGTTGATTGAAGGTGGGGTATCCTTCAAGGTTGTTTTAGGGTGAGGTATCCCTAGTTGAGGCTCTTGCACATTGGTGGGATATCCAATGGTGGGGAGTGCTCTTAGTGTGTAATCTTGTTGAAGATTGAATACAAGTATTTCCGCGGTTCTGTTTTGAAGACTGGACGTAGGTCACAAGGAGGTTTAGTGACCGAACTAGTATAAATCTCTGTGTTTGATTCTCTCTTCCCTACTCTTTCAACTCTCATATTTGTTGCTCTATATTTTTATTGCTCATCTTGCTTCATACTCTAATTCCTCATAATCTCATTATATTTGAATTGGTTGTGCAAATTGAATTCTTTATAAACTTGTTCCGCTGCTTATAATTGTTAATTGCATAAAATTGTTTAAATTTCTTGACAGTGTTTTAAAGTTTTAAATCACCCAATTCACCCTCCCCCCTCTTGGGTGATGGTTGCCATGACCAACAATGAGCTTAATGGAGTGCATTATACCATGCATGATTATGTGTTCTATGTTGTGATATACAAGTTGATAATCATGCAATGTGTACATCAATGCTTGATAGACTAACTAGAGATATATATTTATAAATCAAGCATATTTGATATTGAGTTTGGATGTTTGGACTAACTATGATTTTCAAATGAGAAATATCTTGTAGATAGTCCAAGTATTAAGAGTAAGCAATGATCAAGAAAAATGGAAAAATCAATTATGCTCAACTCAAGAAGGAGAATGACAATGATGGGCAAGCGCTTATGATACTATGAAATATAAACTAACAAGTTTGGATTGCATCAAGAAGCGTAAGGACTTAATTTGGTATATTTCTTTTCTAGGCTATGTAAGTGTAAATTTGAGAAGTCATTACTTGATAGAGCTTGTCTTTCACCTTGCATTCATAGCATCTTTTTAAACCATACCCTTCAAAATGTGTTTTTTTCAAAGAAATTGGTTACAAAGTGTTTTATCCTGAGAAAATTGTTTTTCAATTAGATAAGGATTTAAAAAGTGAGTTTACGTTTAAAAGTACTCAATTATTTGGTTTGAATTTGTTAATAAGCATAAACAAATATATTTTCAACAATAGTCTTATATGGAAGCCGATATATGTTTACCGTTTTGATCATATCATTATGTGTATTTTGCGTATTGAGCTAAATCTTATTTCATTTAAAACAAGACTCAATAATCTTTCTAATGACTGGTCTTTTGCTCTAAATGGATCACAAATGAAGAAGTTATGAACTTTTGAATTCAGCCTTTGTTTTTAGGTTTTGGAAAATGACCTTTATTCACTATTTTGATGATATCATTTAAACTACTTTGATTTTCGATCTGCAACCTGTTTCATATGAAAGAAGACTCAAAGAGCTTTTTAAAAACTGGTTATTCGCTTGAAACGGAGAGGAAATGTAGGAATATTCAAAGTTAGAGATTATCGTCAGAAATTTCATATTCGAATATCTAAGCATCAGTAAGTGCATATTCGAGTACATATTCGAATATGGCTTTTGATATTCGAATATAGCTTTCTAAGCACCATAAAGTGAATATTTGAATACATATTCGAATATGGGTTTTGATATTCGAATATATATTCGAATATAGCTTTCAAAATGTGAAAAATCTGCTTCCAGAAGTGCCATATTCGAATATGGGATTCTATATTCGAATATATATTTGAATATGGCATGTACAGATCTATAAATGGCTAGTAACGACTAGATTTCAATGGAGGGCTATAAATATGAGTTCTTGGGCCATTCTAACACAAGAAGCAAGGTTTTCCACTCCAGTATCACACTAGAATCATATTATCTCATTTCTAAGCTTCTTCTAACATGAATCAAATGCTTTAATCTTGGTCTTTCATCTTGAATTATTCTCATCATTCAAAAAGCTTTGATATTCAAAATTGCTCTATCTTGCTAAAGGCTTGCTCAAATCTTTGTGCTTCAAGTTGTAATATCTACTCTTTTGAGAGCTTCACTATTTGTATAACCTTAAAGTGAATTGTGGAGAGAAGGTGAGGTATCCTTCTAGTTGATTGAAGGTGGGGTATCCTTCAAAGTTGTTTTAGGGTGAGGTATCCCTAGTTGAGGCTCTTGCACATTGGTGGGGTATCCAATGGTGAGGAGTGCTCTTAGTTTGTAATCTTGTTGAAGATTGAATACAAGTATTTTCGCGGTGCTGTTTTGAAGACTGGACGTAGGTCACAAGGAGGTTTAGTGACCGAACCAGTATAAATCTCTGTGTTTGATTCTCTCTTCCCTACTCTTTAAACTTGCATATTTGTTGCTCTATATTTTTGTTGCTCATCTTGCTTCATATTCTAATTCCTCTAATCTCATTATATTTGAGTTGGTTGTGCAAATTTAATTCCTTATAAACTTGTTCTCTACTTATAACTTTTATTTGCACAAAATTGTTTAAATTTCTTGAAAGTGTTTTAAAGTTTTAAATCACCCAATTCAGCCCCCCTCTTGGGTGATTGTTGCCATGACCAACAAGTGGTATCAGAGCTTCGTGCTCTGGTAGAAGCTTAACCGCTTAGAGTGAAATATCCTTGTTTTGAGCAACCATTGATATATATTTGAAAATGGAAGGTTTAGAAATTGATAGACCACCATTCTTTAATGGTGAACATTTTCTTTATTGGAAAACTTTGATGGAGTGTTATATTAAATGCATTGATTTTGATTTGTGGGATATTATACTTGATGGATTTTCTTGTAAACCTAAGCAATCTATGAGTTCTTATGATAAAAATTGTTTTTCCTTGAATATTAGAGCAATGCAAATGTTGAGAAATAACTTGAATGATGATGCTTATCATATAATTAAAAATTGCTCTTATGCTAAGGATATTTGGGATGCTCTTAATGCCATTTATCTTCTTAATAACGAGTTTGTGCATAAAGTAGGAAATAAAGAGAAAAATTCATTGAAGGAAGCTTGTAGTCCCCAAAAAGATGTTCAATGTTGTGAAATGAGTTCAATGCCTCTTGATGGTGGTGACATTCAATTTGAGGATGAGAAAAGGCAAAATGATGAGGAGCATAGTGTTGATGCTTTCATGGAAATGATTGAGGAGCAAAATAAGTTCAAGGAAGATAAAATCTTGAAACAAGTTCAAACAAGCACCACAATGGCTCAAAATGACTGAGGTAAATAATGCTAACTTACATATAGTGCTTCTTTGATAAGTTACAATGTGCTTATGATGAATTATGTAATGACTTGTTCAACTCAAAAGAGAAAAGTTT
This sequence comes from Cyamopsis tetragonoloba, assembly GCA_037177725.1. NCBI lineage: Eukaryota > Viridiplantae > Streptophyta > Magnoliopsida > Fabales > Fabaceae > Cyamopsis > Cyamopsis tetragonoloba. The sequence continues at coordinate 15,031,617 of CM074124.1, read as the reverse complement.
GGCTTGTTTGCAAAATATTTCTTTCATTGAAAATCAAATTCAATCATTGAAGAATGCTTATTTTCATCAAGAGGAAAGATGCATGAAATGTGAAACCTTGTCTATTTATGAAACATGCATTGATCTTGAATCTCTCATTGATGAAGTATCTATTCAACTCCCTAAATCAAATTATTATGCTTGCTCAAAGTACATAGTTGAAAAGGAAAAGGAAAACAATGAGTGTTTGCATGAAAAGCAAAGAAAAGTTTTGGATTATGATAAATCCGAGATTTTGAGCAATAGTTCGCAAAAGACAAAATCATCTTCTAAATCTATTGTTTGCAATTATTGTGGATGTTTAGGACATATTTTTCATTTGTGTAAATATAGAAGAAATTCTTGTATAAGAAATAAATTGGTATGGGTTCCTAAAAATATTAAAGTCTCTAATTCTAACCCCCAAGGACCCAAGATGAAATGGGTACTGAAATGTCCTCCTATTAATTCTTCTATGCAGAAAATTTCTCAAAAAGAAGGACAAATTGGTCTAGCCAATGGGAGATCATCAATAAGAATTCTTCCAAGGCTTGATGGTAAGAGTCTATGCCAAAGAACGGAAGAGATTCCAACCAAAGCTTCTCAAATCCATAATGGAGAACTTCAAAAGTTCAAAACCCAACAAGAGAAGCAATGGGTCAGAAGAAGTGTTCCCTTTCTTACCAAGGCTAAGGTATCAAATGTTTTTACCTCTTATACACATTCATTTATAAATACAATGAATTTGAGGTATATTCCTTGTAGGCCTTAGGTATGATATCAAATCATGTGTGTGATAAAATTTGAAAATTATGTATGACACATGATTATATATAGGTTGATAATGGGATTTCCTTGCTCATTAGTATCTTTGCTATAATTTTTAATTTGTTGAAAGATAGGATACAATAGGCTTTGTGCTTAATGTAATTCCTTAATTTATTATGCTTAATTTTCTCATCATGAAATTGGTCTTTATTGAAGCATGTTAAATTAGTGATCAATGACTAATCATAAGGGATCCAAACTTAAAGCATACCCAAAGTTCTTTGGATTGTATTGTAGGGTGAAAATTAATTTTTTTTTTGAAATCAATGTATTGTTTACCATGAGGTTTCTAGCTTAATTTACACAATTTTTTATATTTTTAAAATTGCAACAATTGTTTGTAGAAATCGTGTACTATAGACTTGAAATATAGGGTGTTTTTTACTTTAAAAATGAAAATGCATATTTTAAATTTATTAAATTATTTGATTTTTTTGACAACAATGTATTTTTCACCAAGAAGTTTCTAGCTTAATTTACACTATTTTTTTATATTTTTAAAATAGTAACATTTGTTTCTAGAAATCGCGTACTATACACTTGAAAAATAGGGTATTTTTTACTTTAAAAATGAAAATGCATATTTTAAATTTATTAAATTATTTGATTTTTTTGACAACAATGTATTGTTCACCATGAAGTTTCTAGCTTAATTTAAACTATTTTTTTATATTTTTAAAATATCAACATTTGTTTCGAAAAATCGTATACTATAAACTTGAAAAATATGGTGTTTTATACTAAAAAAATGAAAACGCATATTTTAAATTTATTAAATTATTTGATTTTTTTGATAACAATGTATTGTTCACCAAGAAGTTTCTAGCTTAATTTATACTATATTTTATATTTTTAAAATATCAACATTTGTTTATAGAAATTGTGTACTATACACTTGAAAAATAGAGTGTTTTTAACTAACAAAATGAAAACGCATATTTTAAATTTATTAAATTATTTGATTTTTTTGTCAACAATGTATTCACCATAAATTTTCTAGCTTAATTTACACTATTTTTTTATATTTTTAAAATATCAACAAATGTTTCTAGAAATCGTGTACTACACACTTGAAAAATAATGTGTTTTTTACTAAAAAAATAAAAACGCATATTTTTAATTTATTAAATTATTTGATTTTTTAACAAAAATATATTGTTTACCATGAAGTTTCTAGCTTAATTTACACAATTTTTTATATTTTTAAAATTGCAACATTTGTTTTTAGAAATCGTGTACTATAGACTTGAAATATAGGGTGTTTTTAACTTTAAAAATGAAAATGCATATTTTAAATTTATTAAATTATTTGATTGTTTTGACAACAATGTATTTTTCATCATGAAGTTTCTAGCTTAATTTACACTATTTTTTTGATATTTTTAAAATATCAACATTTGTTTCTAGATATCGTATACTATACACTTGAAAAGTAGAGTGTTTTTTAATAAAAAAATGAAAACGCATATTTTAAATTGTTTAAATTATTTAATTTTTGTTGAAATCAATATATTTTACCATGAAGTTTCTAGCTTAATTTACACAATTTTTTATCTTTTTAAAATTGCAACATTTGTTTGTAGAAATTGTTGATCATGGCAACCATCACCCAAGAGGGGGTGAATTGGGTGATTTAAAACTTCAAAACACTTTCAAAAAATTTAAACAATTTTGTGCAAATAAAAGTTATAAGTAGAGAACAAGTTTATAAGGAATTAAATTTGCACAACCAACTCAAATATAATGAGATTAGAGGAATTAGAATATGAAGCAAGAAGAGCAACAAATATGAAAGTTTAAAGAATAGGGAAGAGAGAACCAAACACAGAGATTTATACTGGTTCAGTCACTAAATCTCCTTGTGACCTACGTCCAATCTTCAAAACGGCACCGCGAAAATACTTGTATTCAATCTTCAACAAGATTACAAACTAAGAACACTCCTCACCATTGGATACCCCACCAATGTGCAAGAGCCCCAACTAGGGATACCTCACCCTAAAACAACCTTGAAGGATACCCCACCTTCAATCAACTAGAAGGATACCTCACCTTCTCTCCACAATTCACTTTAAGGTTTTACAAATAGTGAAGCTCTCAAAAGAGTAGATATTACAACTTGAAGCACAAAGATTTGAGCAAGCCTTTAGCGAGATAGAGAAATTTTGAATATCAAAGCTTCTTGAATGATGAGAATGATTCAAGATGAAAGACCAAGATTAAAGCATTTGATTCATGTTAGAAGAAGCTTAGAAATGAGATAATTTGATTCTAGTGTGATACTGGAGTGGAAAACCTTGCTTCTTGTGTTAGAATGGCCCAAGAACTCATATTTATAGCCCTCCATTGAAATCTAGTTGTTACTAGTCATTTATAGCTCTGCACAGCCCTTATTCAAATATATATTCGAATATAGAATCTCATATTTGAATATGTATTCGAATATGGCACTTCTGGAAGCAGATTTTTCACATTTTGAAAGCTATATTCGAATATATATTTGAATATCAAAGCCCATATTCGAATATGTATTCTAATATGCACTTTCTGGTGCTTAGAAAGCTATATTCGAATATATATTCGAATATCAATATCCATATTCGAATATGTATTCGAATATGCACTTACTGATGCTTAGATATTTGAATATGAAATTTCTGACAACAATCTCTAACTTTGAAAAATCATAACTCCTTAATTTCTTTTCCGTGTCAAGCAAATGACCAGTTGTTAGAAAGCTCTTTGAGTCTTCTTTCATATGAAACAGGTTTCAGAGTGAGACTCAAATTAGTTTAAAAGATATCATCAAAATAGAGAACAAAGGTCATTTTCCAAAACCTAAAAACAAAGGCTGAATTCAAAAGTTCATAACTTCTTCATTTGATTAAGGCTCTTTGAAAGTGAAACAAACATTTTTTTTTAATAAAAAAAGGTTTTAGAAAATTGTTAAAGGTTAAGCTAAAAATATTTTCAAAGAAAAGACCGTCCTAGAAAATTACAAAGAAAATATCTAAAATTGATTTTTGCTTGAAAACGTCTAAATTGGTTGTATATTCGAATATCAAGGTTCTGAAAATAAAATTTGAATTTTCTAACCAGTATATTTGAATATATATTCGAATATGGCTTGCCATATTCGAATACATATTCGAATATTTATATTGCCTTGGCCTAATTATTTTCTAGAAATAGTATATTCGAATATATATTCGAATATATATTCGAATATGGCTTGCCATATTCGAATACATATTCGAATACAACATGGTTCCTAGGAATTTCCACCCTCCAGAATTATTATATTCGAATACCTATTCGAATATGGAACCTCCATATTCGAATATATATTCGAATATGAAGCCCACAAAAATCAAATTTTAAATCCAGAAACACTGTATTCGAATACATATTCGAATATGAAAGTGTCATATTCGAATACATATTCGAATATATTAATGAACTATGCGTATCTTCCATCTGCTATTTTTGCTGTCTATAAAAGGGGCTTCTGACAAAAAGTATAACACACCCTTGCAAGCTAATCACTGTATTGAAAAAGTATTTCTATCCTTAATCTTTCTGAATCAAGGGTCTTGTGCTATTGCTTAAGGCTTTCTTTGTTTTTCCTTACTCTATTTCTTTCATTAAACAAAGAGCCTTAAATCAAATATCTTAGAGCTTCAATTTGTATCATTACTCTTTTGAGAGTTTCATTGTGGTGAGTTTAATTTAAGGAGTGTTAAGAAGGAAAGGTATACTTCGAGTTGATTGAAGGTGAGGTATCCTTCAAGGTTGTTTTAGGATGAGGTATCCCTAGATTGAGGCCCTTGAAATTGGTGGGGTATCCAATTGAAAAGGGTGCTCTTCGTGTGTAAATTGTTGAAAAGAAATACAAGAATTCTCCCGTGGTGGAGATTCGTAGACTGGACGTAGGTCACAAGTGGTGTGTGACTGAACCAGTATAAAACTTGGTGCTATTCTTTCAATCCTTAAAATCATATTTGTTTATTTTGTTGCATCTTCATTTCTGTTTTCATTGTCTTTTAATTTCATATATCAACTAAAATATACTTTGTTCAAGTCTTGCTATCATTTATAATAGAATTTACGAAAAATATTTTAAACTCAATACACCCTATTTTTCAAGTGTATGGTACACGATTTCTAAAAAGAAAATGTTGATATTTTAAAAATATAAATAAAAGTGTAAAATAAGCTACAAACTTCATGGTGAACAATACATTGTTGTCAAGAATATCAAAAAAATTAATAAATTTAAAATAAGCGTTTTCATTTTTTTAGTAAAAAACACCCTATTTTTCAAGTGTATAGTACACGATTTCTAGAAAAAAATGTTGATATTTTGTAAATTAAGCTAGAAACTTTATGGTGAACAATACATTGTTGTCAAAAAAATCAAATTTTAACACCTTAAATTTTGAGTCCGCTTTTTTTTTTTTTTAAACACTAATGGAAGCTAAATTCTAATTTACAAAAATTAATAATAATAATAATAATAATAATAATAATAATAATATTTAATATATGAACTTAAGACTTAGGTTCACCATGTGTGGTTATAAAAGCCCACAACTCGTCCTGTGGCTTTCGTTTCATAATCGTCTGATACCTGTGATATGGTAACTGTCAGTTATATGTCAGTTATATGTTTACATATAACTGAGTAACCCCCGGCATTTTGAAAACATTTTTATACCATATCGCAACTAGTCTAACTGGAAAACACCCCATTTAAATTCCTAACACACAATCAATTCAATGCAACAATTTCATACATAATGCATGCTATGACAATTATGGATGTATGCATGCCATGATCTTTCATTAACATACTTAGTTCTTTTCTTTTCGTGAGTCTTTTATGGAAGCCTCGTGCACTAGACTTCCCCTAGCGCGTGGTAGTAACGCGAGGTTGAGCTCAAAACTAGGACCACGGCAAGCGTCCCTACCGTGATCAAACTGGCTGCCGGGCTATCTTAACCCCACATCAATGGGATAGCCCAGGACTATCTTAACCCCACATCAATGGGATAGTCCTTTCTTTCGGGCCATAATTCCCTATCACATGGCACCCTACTAGTTCAGGTCATCTTACCCCGTTCATTGGGAGACCCTACATTCTCAATCTTTTCATTCTTGTCCGCTTACCAGTGTCTGACCGGTGGAACTCAACCCACTTACTCAACATCCGTTGAAGGGGGAAAGTTTAAACTTGTCTTTAAATTTCATTTTCATTTCACATCAAATATTATCATGCATTTCACATTCAACTCATATCATTTACATTCAACATTCATCATTCATCATTCATGACATTACAATTTCATTAATCATTAATTAAAACACTTGCCATCCATGTCATAACATTATACTTATCATAATAAATTAATTTCATTTTACAAGTTATGATGCATTTTCATTCAACATTCATCAATACATTTTCATGATCCTTTTTATGGTTTTTCAAGACATTATAACCTAATTTAATCATTATTTCCCTAGAAATAAGCTACCTGAAGGGTATATCGCATTTTGGAAGGGAAAATAAAGGGTCCTATTCTAGGTCATTTTCGCCGCTGCTAAAAATCTCGCCGCCGCGAAATTGACACAGAAATTGCAGCTAAAACTTCGCTGCCGAAAATTCAGCACAGAACTATTTTTTCTACAACGCGCTCTGTTGGTATTTTGGCCATAACTTGAGTTGTAGACCTCCAAATTGAGTGAAACTAAAAGCATTTGAAAGATAACAGGATTATCTACAACTCATGTGAAAAACCAAAAAAACCCAGTTCTAAAATTTTAATTGTTAAAAACAGTCATCTTTAACAGGGATGTACACTTAACAGAACAGACATTTCAAAACAAACCCTGTCTCAGTAATTTGGCCACAACTAGAGTTGTGGACCTCCAAATTGAGTGAAACCAAAAGCATTTGGAAGATAAGAGGATTGTCTACAACCCTTGTAAATACCATAATGGCAAAATCTTATTAAAAATTATTAGAAATTCAAACCCAAGTTACTGCAGAAAACTCACATTTTCATGCAAAATTCACCCTGTTTTCCAACAAACTCACATGGCTCATATTTAGGACCAAGCACACGAAATTTTTAACACCAAGCAAGGTTTCAAATACCAATCCATCATACTTCAACAATACATCAATTAACACATATAATTTCCATTCACACAAACATGCAACACAAAACACTCAAATTCAGCCAAAACCTAAATTCTCAAATTTCACAGGTCAAAACCTATTTCTTTCACACATTTCACCATAGCTCAGAATCAAACCTCATACCATTTCCATTTCCTAATTAGTCTAGTTTGGAGTTTAGTGGGGTTACCTCAACTTGAAATTCCAAGCTTCCAATCCTGACATAGCTTCATCAACTTGCCATATCTGGAGTTTCAGATACAATATGTTGGTGAAACTAATTGGATATAAAACCTAAAACATTTATTTACAATTCATAAGAAGGATTCATGTTCCAAATCCAACATCTAGAGGGTAAATTTCTAATTTCAAGTTGACTACATGACAGAAGCTGAATTTGTGAACCTACTTCATTCTTTTGACCATACATTGGTTTGTAGTTACTGGATTGACATGAAACTAGTGTCATTTCGAAGATAATACAATTCTCTATAACTTTTATGAAGGACACAAAGGTAGAATCAAAGGTTTAAGAGGTCAAAATTACATATAAAGATGAACTACAAATTCTAGACCTGAAACTGTTCTACCTTGGTTACTACTCTGGTAATCAGGAAATATCGTGAGCTATGGACTATGGATTGACATGAAGTCAGAACATATTGAAGATAGGAGGATTTCCTACAACTTTGATGAAGACATTGAAGCCTAATTCTAAAATTTTAATTGTCAAAATGGTTCCTTGAATAGAAAGGTACGTTTAGACAAACCTAGCCCATAAACATTGACACTGTCTCAGTGTTTGGACCATAACATGAGTTGTAGGTACCCAAATGGAGTGAAACCAAATCCATTTGAAAGATAAAAAGATTTCCTACAACTTCTATGAAAAGTATAAAGGAAAATTCTATCATATACGAACCCTAATTTTACATGCAAACTCGCGGATTTGGGACAGATGAAAACAGAAACTAGAATCCTAACTCAACTCACACCAAAGTGCTTTCTACTCCGAAATTGTTAGCTTTTGGAGCTAAAATTCTTTCAGATTTCCAACATGCAGAGCTAATATACTAGATTGAAGATGGAGATAAGGATTACCATGTGGCCTTTTCCCAATTTCTTGCCTCCTTCAAGCTTGCCTTCAATCCTTGAGCTTCCTCCCCCATGAGTTCTTGATCTCCATTTCATCCTCTTCTTTCTCCTTCATCTCTTCCTTAGTTTCCTTCAGCCCCAAAACCTTTATAAGCACCTCAAATGAAAGAGAAGATGAGGGTGATGAATAATCTCTAGTTGCATGTGTGAATGGGGGTTGGAGACTTGGGTTTTCTTAGAGAGAAGGTGGAGGATGTTTGCAGAGTGTAGAGAGAGATGTGGAGTGTGGTGTTCTGGTTTTTCGGTTAGTAGAGAAGCAACTTAATGAGAGGGAAATGGGTGTGTGTGTCGTGTAACAAGGAGAGGAGAAAGAGAGAGTACTTGTGTGTGGTTATTCCATGGTTGTTGGGTGAACTTATTAAAAATTGCTATAGGGTCCTTGCTTAAAAGGTTATTTGTGAGGAGAATTTAAGGGACAACATAGAGATTCCTTCAAATGTGTATTGTTTACTCCAAAGGTAATTAATACTCCTTCATGATTTGATTTTTGGGATGTTACAATTCTACCCACCTTAAAAGAATTGTGTCCTCACAATTCGAATAACTTGACTTAAATTCTACTCCTTAATAGAATCTAGAACTCATGAAGGAAATCTTAGACTAACAATGAGAGTGATGACAGTAAGGTTTGTGTTTCATTGGGACAGTTTAGAAGAAAATATAACGTCCCCTTTTGATTCTAAATGCTATCATCACGTTTGAAGCAATCAATTTGGTAATAGGTTTATCTCATATTCAATGTCAGAGTAATATATGATTAGTAGGTCGGATGTTCGAAATCAACTCAGGGTAGTTTTCAAAGAATATTCTAATAGCAGTGGCAGAGTGTTTCTCATTAAAAATTAGATTGACGAGCGTAATGACGGATCTTTTAATTGTCCGTGGAACTAAGAAGCTCATTTAGGATTTGGTTGAAGCAGGCGTTTAAGATTGGGAATTACGCCCGTAGCTGCGATAATTTGTGAGGTCCTATTCACTAAAGGTTTGAATCGATAAGCTAAGGTACATCCTTAGTGCTTGATCGAGAACAAAATTGAGTATGAAATCTCGTGGGTGATAAGGTTTCACAAGGAAGCAATAAAAGTTCCTCCATTATTCTGCTGCGCAACTCTGATTTATGACGACTAACTGGCTCTGAAATACAATTAACACTTTTGGAATGGACATAATGTGATTTGTTCAGATAAGTTACACATAATAACTTAGATTAATCTCAATGAATAGCCAATAGGTTAGGGTAGATATGTTTCTAGGCTACACAGTTACTCTAGCTTGTTTGGTTTACATGTCTCTTCGGGTACGGTTAGAAGTGAAGTTGAAAGGTTTACAGGTCAACTTAACTGGGACTAGCAGGATTTCAGCGTTAACTTACACTTGAATTAAAATTGAATGAATCAAAATTCAAGATGTAACATGAAAGAATTCAATATTCTCAATGAAGATTGATTGGACTTGGATCGTTGAGCTCACAACGAAAATGTGGTAATCATGACTAGTGCTGAAAGGAGATGAATTTTTAGTCATAAAAGTGATATCATGACTAAGGACTTAGTTTGAAATTTGAGATCCGGGAACTCAAATTAATTTTTTTTGTCAAGTCTTAGAGACTACCAATCGAATACTTCATTAATTAGCTTGTGGCTTCAAAAATGATTATAAAGAATCTACGGGTATGGTGATCTGACTGAAGGATCCATAATGGAGGGGGAGTATGACATTAGGTCAAAAATTATTTAACAACGATAAAACTGGACTTCAACCTGGGTTCAAATAATTTATATGCAAATGTTACCGAACACATTTCTTCTCGATGGTGAAAGGACTTATAATTTTGGTAGTGTTGAGGAGGTTGAAAGACGTGTTCACTCCCTTTTGCAATGATACTTGAACTGTCATAGGGAGACTAAAAGGGTTTGTTAGAACTTCCCGTGATAATTAGTATTAGTTTGTATAAGAAAAGAGAAACATGTCATCCGAAATCCAAAGGAAAATGGATACGAGCAATTGATAACTAATGGGAATAAGGTTCATGGAGCCTGAGGTTGAGGATAGAAATTTATCAGAGACAGTATGAAAGGATAAAAACTTAGAGAGATCCAAACTTCAGAGGAATTTGAACTTCATGTCTCGTATAAAAAGATAAAGATGATCCTTTTCCAGCTCCTACTTGAACTTCACGAAATGATCTAAGCGAATGTCAAAGTACATCTTGACTCAGTAGTTTCTCTGATCTAGTGATTTGAATTCGTTGAGTACAAAGAGTGAACCATAAGACTCTTAGAACACAACCTAGGACAACATTAAAACTTGTTAAAATTATTGGAATAAGTCTAACTCGAACCAGAAATCATCACGATAAGGTTAAGGATTTATTTGCGTGGAACCATGAAGGATAATGATTACAATACGAACGTAGTACGTCAAGAGATTTTCCGTGGCTCTACAAGATATTCCAATCAAGGTTCTTAGAGTAAGGCTGAGTATACCTTTAGCTTGAATCCCAACCAAATAGAATAGGTAATTTATAGTGTCACTACTAATTCTTAAAATGAAGCCCGATCATAAAATTTAAACTATCTAGATTTTTCTAAGTAGCTCTTAATGGGAATTGATTGAGAATCTGGTGGGAGGTATTGCTTAAAGATTGAAATCGCGATGAATAGTTTTTCAGGGAGCCTCATAAAAATATGGAGCTTAAGGAATTTAAGTCCCAAAGGAAACTTAAACGAAAGAAAAAATGGGGTGGAGTTCCTCATGCTTTCGTGACGTGGTCTATTTCTATACTTAACCCATAATTCCTTGCGTACATCTCCCTAACACAAATTCAACTAGGAAATATATATAACGCCCTTTCTTGCTGTCGCGAGATTACCACTACCAGATTTCCTAAGTCCTTTCTATCTCTTGGCTTTCTTACCAAAGGCCCTTACATACGGTCCTAATCACTATGCCTACTAGGGGATAATTAGGCTTTGAATAATCTAACTACGCATAATCTTCGCACTCATTCCACTACCTACTCAAAAAGGCTAGCCACATTTATTCTTAAAATATATTCTACTTAGTACTCATTCTAGGCTAGTGACTTGAATCCATTGGTTACGAATGCATCGATGCCGTGACTAAGGTACTAAACTGGCCAGGCCCAATATCTTATAATCACAAACACCAGTACACCTGTATCCCAATGTCTCATCCTATTTTCCATGGGAGATACTAAGAAGAACAATCCCTTTAAGGGTAGTTCCTATCCATTAGTAGTCATAACTTCTACTCTAATGCACCAATATTTAATTGATCAGACTAAATATTAGCTGCACGTTCCTTTGAAGCTTATGACACACCTAATGAATATGTTTAGATTATTAATCGTTCAGCTGACTATTGACTCTTTATCATCACAGTCCGATGGATCAAACTCCTCTGATACCATAAATGTAACACTTTAAATTTTGAGTCCTCTTTTTTTTTTAAAACACTAACGGAAGCTAAATTCTAATTTACAACAATTAAAAATAATAATAATAATAATAATAATAATAATAATAATAATAATAATAATAATTACACCCCTTTTAATTTATATGAATTCCTATACAATTGAACAAATTAATATATGAACTTGAGACTTAGGTTCACCATGTGTGGTTATACCTAAGAAAAGCCCACAACTCATCCTATCTGTGGCTTTCGCTTCATAATCGTCTGATACCTGTGATATGGTAACTGTCAGTTATATGTAAAACATATAACTGAGTAACCCCCGACATTTTGAAAACATTTTTATACCATATCGCAACCAGTCTAACTGTAAAACACCCCATTTAAATTCCTAACACACAATCAATTCAATGCAACAATTTCATACATAATACATGCTATGACAATTATGGATGTATGCATGCCATGATCTTTCATTAACATACTTAGTTCTTTTCTTTTCTTGAGTCTTTTATGGAAGCCTTGTGCACTAGACTTCCCCTAGCGCGTGGCAATAACGCAAGGTTGAGCTCAAAACTAGGACCACGGCAAGCGTCCCTACCGTGATCAAACAGGCTGCCGGGCTATCTTTACCCCACATCAATGGGATAGCCCAAGGCTATCTTAACCCCACATCAATGGGATAGTCCTTTCTTTCGGGCCATCTTCCCGGTCCCCAGGCAACCCTACTAGTTCAGGTCATCTTACCCTGTTCATTGGGAGACCCTACATTCTAAATCTTTTCATTCTTGTCCGCTTACCCGGTGTCTGGCCGGTGGAACTCAACCCACTTACTCAACATCCGTTGAAGGAGGAAAGCTTAAACTTGTCTTTGAATTTCATTTTCATTTCACATCAAATATTATCATGCATTTCACATTCAACTCATATCATTTACATTCAACATTCATCATTCATCATTCATGACATTACAATTTCATTAATCATTAATTAAAGCACTTGCCATCCATGTCATAACATTATACTTATCATAATCATTTAATTTCATTTTAGAAGCTATCATGCATTTTCATTAAACATTCATCAATACATTTTCATGATCTTTTTTATGGCTTTTCAAGACATTATAACCTAATTTAATCATTGTTTCCCTAGAAATAAGCTACTTGAAGGGTATATCGCATTTCGGAAGGGAAAACAAAGGGTCCTGGGTCATTTTCGCCGCTGCTAAAAATCTCGCCGCTGCGAAATTGACACAGAAAGTGCAGCTAAAACTTCGCTGCCGCGAATTCAGCACAGAACCATTTTTTCTACAACGCGCTCTGTTGGTATTTTGGCCATAACTTGAGTTGTAGACCTCCAAATTGAGTGAAACCAAAAGCATTTGAAAGCTAAGAGGATTCTATACAACTCTTATGAATACCAAAAATACCCAGTTCTAAAATTTTAATTGTCAAAAACAGCCATCTTTAACAGGGATGTACACTTAACAGAACAGACATTTCAAAACAAACCCTGTCTCAGTAATTTTTCCACAACTAGAGTTGTGGACCTCCAAATTGAGTGAAACCAAAAGCATTTGGAAGCTAAGAGGATTGTCTACAACCCTTGTGAATTCCATAATTGCAAAATCTTCTGAAAAGTTATTCGAAATTCACACTCAAGTTACTGCATAAAACTCACATTTTCATCCAAAATTCACCCTGTTTTCCAACAAACTCACATGGCTCATATTTAGGACCAAGCACACGAAATTTTTAACACCAAGCAAGGTTTCAAATACCAATTTCATCCATCATACATCAACAATAGATCAATTAACACATATCATTTCCATTCACACAAACATGCAACACAAAACACTCAAATTCAGTCAAGACCCAAATTCTCAAATTTCACACGTCAAAACCTATTTCTATCACACATTTCACCATAGCTCAGAATCAAACCTCATACCATTTCCACTTCCTAATTAGTCTAGTTTGGGGTTTAGTGGGGTTACCTCAACTTGAAATTCCAAGCTTCCAATCCGGACATAGCTTCATCAACTCGCCATATCTTGAGTTTCAGATACAATATGTTGGTGAAACTAATTGGATATAAAACCTAAAACATTTATTTACAATTCATATGAAGGATTTATGTTCCAAATCCAACAACTAGAGGGTAAATTTCTAATTGTAAGTTGACTACATGACAGAAGCTGAATTGCTGAACCTACTTTATTCTTTTGACCATACATTAGGTTGTGGTTACTGGATTGACATGAAACTTGTGTCATATCGAAGATAATACAGTTCTCTATAACTTGTATGAAGGACTCAAAGGCAGAATCAAAGGCTTAGGAGGTCAAAATTACATATAAAGATGAACTACAAATTCTGGATCTGAAACTGTTCTACCTTGGTTACTACTTTGGTAATCAGGGAATATCGTGAGCTATGGACTATGGATTGACATGAAGTCAGAATCATATTGAAGATAGGAGAATTTCCTACAACTTTGATGAAGACATCGAAGCACAATTCTTAATTTTTAATTGTCAAAATGGTTCCTCGAATAGAAAGGTACATTTAGACAAACCTAGCCCATACACATTGACACTGTCTCCGTGTTTGGACCATAACTTGCGTTGTAGGTACCTAAATGGAGTGAAACCAAATCCATTTGAAAGATAAAAATATTTCCTACAACTTCTATGAAAAGTACGAAGGAAAATTCTATCATATACGAACCCTAATTTTACATGCAAACTCGCGGATTTGGGACAGATCAAAACAGAAACCAAAATCCTAACTTAACTCACACCAAAGTGCTTTCTACTCCGAAATTCATAGCTTTTGGAACTAAAATTCTTTCAGATTTCCAACATGCAGAGCTAATATACTGGATGGAAGATGGAGATAAGGATTACCATGTGGCCTTTTCCCAATTTCTTGCCTCCTTCAAGCTTGCCTTCAATCCCTTGAGCTTCCTCCCCCATGAGTTCTTGATCTCCATTTCATCCTCTTCTTTCTCCTTCATCTCTTCCTTAGTTTCCTTCAGCCCCAAAACCTTTATAAGCACCTCAAATGAAAGAGAAGATGAGGGTGATGAATAATCTCTAGTTGCATGTGTAAATGGGGTTTGGAGACTTGGGTTTTCTTAGAGAGAAGGTGGAGGATTTTTGGAGAGTGTAGAGAGAGAAGTGGAGTGTGGTGTTCTGTTTTTTGGGTTAGTAGAGAAGCAACTTAATGAGAGGGAAATGGGTGTGTGTGTCGTGTAACAAGGAGAGGAGAAAGGGAGAGTACTTGTGTGTGGTTATTCCATGGTTGTTGGGTGAACTTATTAAAAATTGTTATAGGGTCCCTGCTTAAAAGGTTATTTGTGAGGAGAATTTAAGGGACAATATAGAGATTCCTTCAAATGTGTATTGTTTACTCTAAAGGTAATTAATACTCCTTCATGATTTGATTTTTGGGATGTTACACAAATAATTTAATAAATTTAAAATATGCGTTTTCATTTTTAAAGTAATAAAAACCCTACATTTCATGTCTATAGTACACGATTTCTAGAAACAAATGTTTATATTTTAAAGATAAAAAATAGTGTAAATTAAGCTAGAAACTTCATGGTGTACAATACATTGTTGTCAAAAAAATCATAAAATTTAATAAACTTAAAATATGATTTTTAATTTTTAAAGTAAAAAACACCCTATTTTTCAAGTGTATAGAACAAGATTTCTAGAAACAAATGTTGCGATTATAAAAATATAAACAATTGTGTAAATTAAGCTAGAAACTTCACGAGGACAATTACATTATTTTCGAAAAAATAAAATAATTTAATAAATTGAAAATATGCGTTCTCATTTTTAAAGTAAAAAACACCATATATTTCAAGTGTATAGTACACGATTTGTAGAAACAAATGTTGATATTTTAAAAATATAAAAAAAATAGTGTAAATTTAGCTAGAAAATTAATGGTGAACAATACATTGTTGTCAAAAAAATCAAAAAATTTAATAAATTTAAAATATGCGATTTCATTTTTTTAGAAAAAAAACACCCTATTTTTCAAGTGTATAGTACACGATTTCTAGAAACAAATGTTGACATTTTAAAAATATAAAAAATAGTATAAATTAAGCTAAAAACGTCTTAGTGAACAATACATTGTTGTAAAACAAATCAAATAATTATATAAATTTAAAATATGCGTTTTCATTTTTTTAGTCAAAAACGCCCTACTTTTCAAGTGTATTGTACACGAATTCTAGAAACAAATGTTGATATTTTAAAAATATAAAAAATAGTGTAAATTAAGCTAGAAACTTATTGGTGAACAATACATTGTTGTCGAAAAATCAAATAATTTAATAAATTTAAAATATGCATTTTGATTTTTAAAGTAAAAAAACCCTATTTTTCAAGTGTATAGTATGCGAATTCTAGAAATAAATGTTTCAATTTTATAAATATATAAAATTGTAAAAATTAAGCTAGAAACTTTATGGTGAACAATACATTGTTTTGAAATAAATGAAAAAATTTAATATATTTAAAATATGCGTTTTATTTTTTAAAGTAAAAAACACCCTATTTTGCAAGTGTATAGAACACGATTTCTAGAAACAAATGTTGCAATTTTAAAAATATAAATCAAATAGCGCAAATTAAGCTAGAAACTTTATTGTGAACAATACATGATTTTCAAAAAAAAATCAAATAATTTAATAAATTTAAAATATGTTTTTTCATTTTTTTTAGTAAAAAACACCACCCTATTTTTCAAATGCATAGTGCATGATTTCTACAAACAAATGTTGATAATTTAAAATATTAAATATAGTGTAAATTAAGCTAGGAACTTCAGGGTGAACAATACATTGTTGTGAAAAAAATACCCTACCTTTCATGTCTATAGTACACGATTTCTAGAAATAAATGTTGATATTTTTAAAATATAAAAAAATAGTGTAAAGTAAGCTAGAAACTTCATGGTGAACAATACATTGTTTTAAAAAAATCAAATAATTTAATAAATTTAAAATTTGTGCTTTCACTTTTAAAGTAAAAAACACCATATATTTCAAGTCTATAGTACACGATTTTTTGAAACAACTGTTGCAATTTTAAAAATATAAAAAAAAGTGTAAATTAAGCAAGAAACTTCATGGTGAACAATACATTGTTGTCAAAAAATAAAAAAATTTAATAAATTTAAAATATGTGTTTTCATTTTCAAACGAAAAAACACCCTATTTTTCGAGTGTATATATAGAACACGATTTCTAGAAACAAAAGTTGCAATTTTAAAAATATAAATCAAATAGTGTAAAATATGCTCGAAAATTTATTGTGAAGAATACATGGTTTTTAAAAAAAAATAAAATGATTTAATAAATTTAAAATATGTGTATTCATTTTCTTAGTAAAAAACACCCTATGATTCTAGTGCATAGTACACGATTTCTAGAAACAAATGTTGATATTTTAAAAATATAAAATATAGTGTAAATTAAGCTACAGACTTCATGGTGAAAAATACATTGTTTTACAAAAAACAAATACTTTAATAAATTTAAAATATGTGTTTTCATTTTTAAAGTAAAAAACACACTATTTTTCAAGTGTATAGTACGCGATTTCCAGAAATAGATGTTTCAATTTTAAAAATATATAAAATTTTAAAAATTAAGCTAGAAACTTTATGGGGAACAATATATTGTTTTAAAAAAATCAAATAATTTAATAAATTTAAAATATCCATTTTCATTTTTTAAGTAAAACACACCCTATTTTTCAAGTTTATAGTACACGATTTATAGAAACAAATGTTGATATTTAAAAAATATTAAATATAGTGTTTATTAAGCTAGAAACTTCTTGGTGAACAATACATTGTTGTCAAAAAAATTAAATAATATAATAAATTTAAAATATGCGTTTTCATTTTTAAAGTAAAAAACACCCTAATTTTCAAGTGTATAGTACACGATTTCTAGAAACAAATGTTGCAATTTTAAAAATATTAAAAAAATTATAAATTAATCTAGAAACTTTATGGGGAACAATAAATTGTTTTCAAAAAAATAAAAAAATTTAATAACTTTAAAATATGCGTTTACATTTTTAAAGTAATAAACATCCTATTTTTCTAGTCTATAGTAGACGATTTCTAGAAACAAATGTTGATAATTTAAAATTATAAAAAAAACTGTTTAAATTAAGCTAGAAACTTCATGGTGAAAATTACATTGTTTTCAAAAAAATCAAATAATATAATAAATTTAAAATATGCATTTTCATTTTTTAGTAAAAAACACCCTATTTTTCAAGTCTATAGTACACGATTTCTACAAAAAAAATGTTGCAGTTTAAAAAATATAAAAAATTATATAAATTAACCTAGAAGTTTCATTGTAAACAATACATTGATTTCAAAAAAAATTAAATAATTTAATAAATTTAAAATATGCGTTTTCATTTTTTTAGTAAAAAACACCTTATTTTCAAAGTGTATATAGTACACGATTTCTAGAACCAAATGTTGATATTTTTAAAAATTAAAAATTTAGTGTAAATTAAGCTAGAAACATAATGGTGAACAATACTTTGTTATCAAAAAAATAAAATAATTTTATAAATTTAAAATACGCGTTTTGATTTTTTTTAGTAAAAAACACCATATTTTTCAAATGTAGTACACGATTTCCAGAAACAAATGTTGATATTTTATAAATATAAAAAATAGTGTAAATTAAGCTAGAAACTTCATGGTGAACAATACATTGTTGTCAAAAAAAATCAAATAATTTAATAAATTTAAAATATACTTTTCATTTTTAAAGTAAAAATCAACCTATTTTTCAAGTGTATAGTATGCAATTTCTTGAAACAAACATTTCAATTTTAAAAATATAAAAAGTTGTAAAATTAAGCTAGAAAGTTTATGGGAAACAATAGATTGTTTTCAAAAAAATAATAATTAAATAAACTTAATATATTCATTTTAATTTTTAAAGTAAAAAACACCCTATTTTACATGTGTATAGTACACAATTTCTAGAAACAAATGTTGTAACTTTAAAAATATAAACAATTGTGTAAATTAAGCTAGAAAATTTATGGGGAACAATACATTGTTATCAAAAAAATCAAATAATTTAATAAATTTAAGGTATGCGTTTTCATTTTTAAAGTAAAAAACACCCTATATTTCAAGTCTATAGTACACGATTTTTAGAAACAAATGTTGCATTTTTAAATAATAAAAAATTGTGTAAATTAAGCTAGAAACTTTATCTGCAACAATATGTTGTTTTCAAAAAAATGAAATATATTAATAAATTTAAAGTTTTCATTTTCATTTTTAAATTTCAAAACATCCTATTTTTCAAGTGTAATAGTACACGATTTTTAGAAACAAATGTTATAAATGTGAGGATCTTAAAATAATAAGAATAGATGCAAATAATAAACTAGTTATTATTTTACTATGACATATACTTAAGAAAAAATTGGGTGACGTACCAAATTGGGATGGCGAAAATTTAGCTAAGTTTTCCATCAAATGCTAAAAAAGACATGAGAAGGATAAGACTAAGGAAATAATTTCCCTACTTACTATGAGAGAAACATAAGAAAAATGAGGTGGCATGATCTCACCACACATTTTGACAATTAGAAATTCCTTCTGAAGTTACCCAAAACACATGGAGGGTAAATAGATAGATGCATAATATTTACAGCCACCTGTTTTAACACTTGTAAAAAACTAAACACTGTGAAAATTATTTTTGGACACCTGGTTAACACTTGTACAAATTTTACTAAATTACCTCAACTATATATAGCCAATTCTCATAATTCATATTTCAACACACCACTAAGAAACACTTATACTAATTTTAATATAAACACTTCTCTCTTTGGTTACTCATTACTACTGCATCTTCATCTACAACAAGGTGTTCCGTACTAAAATCCACAAAGGTAGGAAGAGTGAAAATGACTCATTTTCTTATCACTTCATTCTTCTGAACTCAAGAATTCTCTTTTAGTAATCTGTTTACTATAATTTTATTTCTGAAATTTTATCTTAAATCCTCAAATTTGCCATTTTAGAATGAGTTTTATATGTGAATCTGGAGAATAGGAAATCCCTATATTATGATAAGAACTATTGTGCACTAACTATGGCCATAGAAGGTTAAATAAAAAGGGGGAACGCCTCAACAGGAGCTCAAATGAATTCAATGTTATGTGTGCCCTAAGAAAGGGGATTGAATAAGAAACTCCAGCATGTAATAAGACTTTAATCTGATAGAGAATAATTTTTTTTTTGTTTTCAGAGTGCTTGAATGCTAAGAAAGTTTGAGATATTTTCATTTTTCCTACTGAGATGTTTATCTCACTCTGTTGTTTCTTATATTTTTCAGATGCCTCAACTAGCTTTCTACATTGATATGTTTTATATTTAGGTGATGATTCCAGACCTAAGATTAGCTTTACCTGCTGTCATAGACCTTAAGATTACCATGGTGCATGTCTTTGAAGAGTATGAGGAATATGAATGGTTTCACTATGATGATGCAGAACCAGATGACTATTATATCATGTAGTTTAAGTTGCTAAGTTAGTACATAAGCATCTTGAAGAACTCAATGTAAAGGACTAAATATAAAGTCCTCTTTTGATGCCTACTTATAGCATAAATATATATATATATATATATATATATATATATATATATATATATATATTATAAGGACTAGTAACCTTGAAAGAATGGCTCTATGTAATGGATTAGGAGTATCTTACTATGAAGTGTATGCCTTTAGTTACTATTTTTTTTTTCTTCTTCGTTCAATCTTTATTTTTGATTGTTCTATTTTAACCCTTACTATAGTAATTAGGCTAGCTACTCCTATAGTCTCACACTACTATTTTGGTTTTAAATAAAATAATAAAAAATAAAGCTAGTCCCCAGTTCCTAATTTGAAGGGATTGATCATCATAATAATTATACATAAATAGGATGTAAATAGAGATGTTGATTAATTCTGATTATGAAATCAATTTCATTCATACCTTAGGGATTGAGTAATTTATTCTCACCAACTTTGAATCTGACAAGTGATATAGCCTAAAATGTCTAAGTTTTGAATACTTTGCCTATTCATAAAGTTTAACTTCAGGACCCTAAATTCAATAAAGTAGTGTAATTCCATTTTAATCTAAAGTATATGAAAGACATGATTTAGGATATTATTGGTTTTCATTTTACAAGTGATGCTGAGTAGCTAGTAAGGAAAATAGACAGAGGTTTGGAAGTACATTGATGTGTTCATTGTAGTTGTTAACCCTTATGATGCACAAAACGAGTAGTTGCTATGATAAAAATGTATCTTTTGACCATAGGAATAATTTATTTTACTATATATATACATAACAAGTTTGTGATGGTACCTGAATAACATAGAAACGATATAGTTTGAGATAGAAAATCAATCATTAAACATTAAGATATCCTTAACAAGTCTATATATACAAATTTCAATGAGAATAACTGCTAGTATATCACATTCCTAAATTTTAAAATTTCTTCTTATTAATCTCTAATAAATTTCAATTTAAGAAATAAAACTGTAAATCATAATACAAAATTAGGACGTGACATTATGGTATCAGAGCACGGTTTTCCTCGGATTTTGTGGTAAGAAATTGGGATTGATTAAGTATTGTTGCAGGAAAATGTCTTCATTTGAAGGCCGAGTGGAACAAATGATAACCATGTTAGGAGAAATCGTAGCTGTAACACTCTCAATTTTGCTAATTAATTACTAAATAAGAAATTATTCCGCTAGAAAAATATTTCGATTCCGATTATATGATTAGAAAATATTGGAGAACGATATATTTTAATTCTAGAATTTTTGGTTATAGTGCACGCATAACAATCGAAATATACCAGTTATTCCAAACATATATACATTCTAGAGTATTAATCAATAAAAGACAAATTCCTCTAACACTCCATACTCTCCATGTGGTCAAACCATACCCTAGACATAGGGAACTTGATTTGCTTCAACCACTCCAACTATTCACACCATGCCTTCATGTACCCCTCAACAATTCAACAAAGCTCTCCAAACACTCCAAGACCCCTCAAAAAACTCTGCCCACTTCCTCTATAAATAGGGGACTCTACTTCACTTCCAAACACACCAAAACACAAGCTTCTCTTCTCCTTTCTCTCTAAAATTTTCTTGAGTCCAAAATTGGTGTTGCTTGTAGTGATAACTTTGGAAGCTCTACCCTTCATCAACCCCTTTAATCCTTGAAGATAACCTTGGTAAGGGAAGTGAGAATAGCTTAGTGTAGAATTTAGTTGGGTATTTGGGTGAGGGTTGGCCCTAGACCCTCTTCATTCATTAACTTTCAATGCTGGTTCTGTCTTATGCCTGTTGATTTAGAGCCCATATTTTGGGAATTGATCATTGGATAATTCATCTCCATGCTTAAAAATCATTTTAAGATGTGTTTTAACTACTGGTAAAGTTTCATAATTTTTGGATGATGTTAAGACCTTATTTTGATTCTTGAAACATTATTGCTCTATTCTGTCTGGTGAGTTCATGCTACTGGAGTTACTTTGTGCATATCATTAAAGCTCTTATTCTATTTAGATGCGTACGAAAATTTGTATGATGATAGATCTGTGTGTTAGCTTTCCAGATTAGTATCATTTGTAATTTTTGATCTTGTGTTTGATTTTATATGGATTTTTGAGTGACATAAGATCATTTCTGGAACAGTCAGAACGTTTTGGTTTTTCTGCACCATTTGGGAAACAGATTTAACTTAGGAAAATTTTTATGAAAAACTAAACTCAAATTGGATCATTTCTGGGTTGGTTTCATAAAGTTTTAGTAACTGAGTGATTTTATAAAAATCGTTGAAGATGAAGATCCTGTTACTGTAGTTTTCTGTTTTGCTGGGAAAAAGTTGTAACTTTGAGAAAATATTTCGCACTGTATTACTACTCAAAAATTCTTGAAAAATTTATATGTGGTGTGTTAATATATCTACTATATCATATCAAAAATTCATATTTTTCTGGGCACGTATGAATTTATTATACTCCTTTAGACTAGCTACTGCCAGATCCTGTACAGTTTGAAAGAAGGATTTTTCTGGCCATCTTAAGTATTTTAAAAAAATTCTGGAAAAATTCTATTTTGACCCTAACCCTGTGAAGTAACTGTATAAATTAATTGGGGACCAAATAAAATCGTTTAATATTTATTTTACCCCTTTTAAAGAAAGGACAGCATGCTGAAGAGTCACTGAAACAAAGGAAAAACCACTTTTCCTTCAATTTCTGAATATTCGAAACTTATGAGCTTTTTAATACCAAATAAATCATTTTTAAGATGTTAATGATGTTTTCAAGGCTAAATGGTTGTTTTGGACTTATTTATAAATTCCTATAATTTTTGGATATGGTTTAAATGATAATATGTCTAGAAGAACTAAAGTAAATTTCAAACAATGATGTTAATAGTAAAAGTTAATAAAGGCCTAAGTGCCAAAAGATGAATATAGAGAACGTGAAAATTGAATATATGACTTTTAAAGGTGTATTCTCCCTATTGGGAGTATTATATGAATACCATGATAAATGCTTTGTTTTTGGGAATTAAACTGAAATCTGTGGTAAAGGATTTGACAAGGTGGTGTGATTAGTAATTTTTTTTGCAAAATGTTGTTTGAGCCTAGTTGTATGGATGGGATGTGAACCTGGTTGAATCCTTGTGATAAACTATGCTTAAAAGTACTAAAACACCTTGAGATTGTATGTTTTGAAAATAGTATTTTCGAAAACTTCTATTAAGGAGGAATAAAAGGTAAAAGTGGTGAGTTGGCACAATAACGTTATACTCTAGGGAGTGGGTTCGGCCTTTGGGGGCTTTAACCAGAGTGTGAGATGCCTAGGGGACTCGGTGGTAGCTCCCCGATGTCGGGCTACTCACTGAAAAAGCTCGGTTACCTCGACACGTCTCTAAGTATATTCTGGATCGGTGGAGAGTACTGAGGTACATGGACTTGTACGAACGAAGTATGACTCCCGGTCACCTCCTTAATAGAAAGAGTCCCTAGCGATGATGTCGTTTTGTTTTTTTTTTTGGAGTCTCATGCGTTATGGTATCCTTGAATGTGCATGTTGTGTGATGTTACGAGTGAGAATATCAATTGTAAGCTATTATGGATTTTCTGTTTAAAAATCTAAATATCCTGACTCTACTTCTACCAAACTTTGCTGTATCTCACTCCTCTGTTTTATGTTGTATTTATCTGTCTATGTATATATCTATTACGCGATACAATAGATGGCAGCTCGAGAGACCCTCTTGGAAATCAACTGTCCGATTGAATTTGGCTACTGGGAGCATGATGTATCTCGTGGGACGTCCACTTTTGTAGGAGAAGTATCCTTCTGGATATCTCATCCGTCACTACCGATGCTCCGGTCCACTTACATTGGAGCAACCTTGACGTTGGTTATTCGGACACCCCTGGTCTCATGCCTGTACCCGCAGCGTTCCGACCCGCTTCTCATCTTTCTTATTTCACTCCGTCTCTTGTGGAGCAGTACTCTGGTGGCCAGGGTTGGTTCTTCAACTCGCCTAGGGAGAGCTCTCCTGAGAGTGATCCGAGTGAAGATATTGGGATGGAGAGTGCAGCATCCTTTATTTAGTTATATTTTCATTAAGACATTTTGGATGGCTGTAATATTTGATCAGTGCATTTCCTATGTGCGACATCTTCTACTCTTCGAGTGGTAGAGTATTTTTTTGTCATGTCGTCTAGGATTCCCAGTAATTTATGTTTGTTATCTGACTAATTAATATATCTATGTTATATTAGCTTATCGTATGTGTGTTAGTTACCAAATCTAAACTTTCATTCGACTAGGTCTCATTACCGTTTCGAATATACAACTATTAAGTTTCGAAAAATTTAACTCGAAATTTAACCCCTCGATACAAGTATGATGAATTAGCCTTAATAACTTTAATTGAATAACTCATTCCGCTTAGTATAAATTGGGGCGTTACAGTAGCCGCAATGAGAGAGCAAACAAATGCTACTATCAATTCCTACAACATATGCAAAATCAAGAAGTAGGAAATGAAAATGTTGTTCCGGCGCTAAATCCTAATTTCCAAGGATTGTCCGAGTTTCGTAAAGCAAAACCATCTACTTTTAAAGGAACGTATGATCCTGCTATTGCTGAAGGTTGGCTCATGGAATTAGAAAAGATTTTTACCGTACTGCGATGCAATGATGAGCAAAAGGTAACCTTCGCCACTTACATGCTAACTGGAGAAGCTGAATATTGGTGGAAGGGAACTAAAAATCACTTAGAATCTCAAAATACTCCCATTACTTGGGAAAAATTTCAAACTATCTTTTTAGATAAATATTTTCCTGCTACTGTAAAAACTGAAAAAGAAGTAGAATTTTTACATCTGCGTCAAGGAGATATGACTGTGGGACGATATGTTGCCAATTTGAAGAACTTGCTAAGTTCTCATCATATCTCAAGGTTAATCAAGATGAAGCTTGGAAAGCTGCCAAATTTGAATCAGGACTAAAACTAGAGATTAAAAAAGAGATCGGAAAACTAGAAATAAGAACATATTCAACTCTCGTAAATAAGTGCAGGATTGTGGAAAGAGATATAGCAGAGTATGAAGCAGAAAGAAATCGACAGTATCAGCACAAGAGAAAGAGGGAGGAAAACAAGAAGGGAGGTGATGTTTCACGTGGAGACAAAAATAAACAATTTCAAAACATTCCGACCTCTATAACTTGTGCAAAATGCGGAAAGTCTCACGGAAGTAAGCCTTGTCTAAAAGGACAGGATGTATGTTACAATTGTCAGAAGCTAGGACATATAGCAAGAGACTGCAAATATATAAAATCTGACAATACCCCGGCCAAGCCACAAGCCACTGGGAGAGTTTTTGCACTTAACCAACAAGAAGCTTCTGGATCTCCTGATTTGATACAAGGTAAGTGCCTCATCAAAAATTCTCATTTAACTGTATTATACATTGGAAAAATATGGTGTTTTTTACTAAAAAAATGAAACCGCATATTTTAAATTTCTTTAATTATTGTATGTTTTTGAAAACAATACATAGTTCCCCATAACATTTCTAGCTTAATTTACACACTTCTTTATATATTTGAAATTGAAACATTTATTTCTAGAAATCGCATAATGTACACTTGAAAATAGGGTGTTTTTTACTTTAAAAATGAAAACGCATATTTTATATTTATTAAATTATTTGATTTTTTTACAACAATGTATTGTTAACCAAGAAGATTCTAGCTTAATTTACACTATTTTTTATATTTTTAAAATAGTAACATTTGTTTCTAGAAATCGTGTACTATATAGACATGAAATGTAGGGTGTTTATTACTTTAAAAATAAAAACGCATATTTTAAATTTATTAAATTATTTTCTTTTTTTGACAACAATGTATTGTTCACCATGAAGTTTCTTGCTTAATTTACACTATTTTTTATATTTTTAAAATATCAACATTTATTTCTAGAAATCGTGTACTATGCACTTGAATCATAGGGTGTTTTTTACTAAAAGAATGAAAACGCATATTTTAAATTTATTAAATTATTTTATTTTTTTGTAAACAATGTATTGTTCACCATGGAGTTTCTAAAAGAATGAAAACGCATATTTTTGAAATCGTGTACTATAGAGATGAAATGTAGGGTGTTTTTTACTAAAAGAATGAAAACACATATTTTTGAAAACAATTTATTGTTCACCATGAAGTTTCTAATTTAATTTACAAAATGTTATATTTTTATAATTGCAACATTTGTTTCTAAAAATCGTCTACTATACACTTTAAAATGAGGGTGGTTGAATTTAAAAATGTAAACGAAAATATTAAATTTAATAATATATTTGATTTTTTTGAAAACAACGTATTGTTACTAGTAAGGTTTCTAGATTAATTTACACAATTTTTTATATTTTTAAAATTGCAACATTTGTTTCTAAAAATCGTGTGCTAAAAACTTGAAATATAGGGTGTTTTTAACTTTAAAAATGAAAACCCATATTTTAAATATATTAAATTATTTGATTTTTTTGAAAACAATGTATTGTTCCCCATAAAGTTTCTAGTTTAATTTACACAATTGTTTATATTTTTAAAATTGTAACATTTGTTTCTAGAAATTGTGTACTATACACTTGAAATATATGGTGTTTTTTACTTTAAAAACAAAAATGCATATTTTAAATTTATTAAATTATTTGATTTTTTTGAAAACAATCTATTGCTCCCAATAAAGTTTCTAGCTTAATTTGTACCATTTTTTATATTTTTAAAATTGAAACATTTGTTCTAAAAATCGCGTACACACTTGAATAATAGGGTGTTTTTTACAAAATTTTATATTTTTATAATTGCATCATTTGTTTCTAAAAAACGTGTACTATACACTTGAAAAAAAGGGTGGTTTGGACTTTAAAAATGTACACGAAAATTTTTAATTTATTAAATTATTTTATTTTTTTGAAAACAATGTATTGTCACCAAGAAGTTTCTAGCTTAATTTTCACTATTTTTTCTATTTTGAAAATATCAACATTTGTTTCTAGAAATCGTGTACTATACACTTAAAAAATGGGGTGTTTTTTACTAAAAAATGAAAACGCATATTTTAAATTTACTAAATTATTTGATTTTTTTGTAAACAATGTATTGTTCACCATGGAGTTTCTTGCTTAATATACACAATTGTTTATATTTTTTAAATATCAAAATTTGTTTCTAGAAATCGTGTACTATACACTTGAAAAATAGGGTGTTTTTTACTCTAAAAATAAAATTTAAATTTTAAATTTATTAAATTACTTGATTTTTTTTGAAAAAAATTTATTGTTCCCCATAAAGTTTCTAGCTTAGTTTTTACCATTTTATATATTTTTCAAATTGAAACATTTATATCTAGAAATCACGTACTATACACTTTAAAAATAGGGTGTTTTTTACATTAAAAATAAAAACGTATATTTTAAATTTATTAAATTATTTGGTTTTTTTGAAAACAATGTATTGTCACCAAGAAGTTTCTAGCTTAATTAACACTATTTTTTATATTTTTAAAATTGAAACATTTATATTTAGAAATCGCATACTATACACTTGAAAAATAGGGTGTTATTTACTTAAAAATGAAAACGCATATTTTAAATTTATTAAACTATTTGATTTTTTTGTAAACAATGTATTGTCACCAAGAAGTTTCTAGCTTAATTAACACTATTTTTTTATATTTTTAAAATATCAACATTTGATTCTAGAAATCGTGTACTATACACTTGAAAAATAGGGTGTTATTTACTTAAAAATGAAAACGCATATTATAAATTTATTAAACTATTTGATTTTAAATATTAACATTTGTTTCTAGAAATCGTGTACTATACACTTGAAAACTAGGGTGTTTTTTACTTTAAAAATGAAAATGATTATTTGTTTTTTTAAAACAATGTATTATTCACCATGAACTTTCTAGCTTAATTTAAACTATATTTAATATTACTAAAATATCAACTTTTATTTCTAGAAATCGTGTACAATGCATTTGAAAAATAGGATGTTTTTTACTAAAAAAATGAAAACACATATTTTAAATTTATTAAATTATTTGAGTTTTTTTTACAACCATGTATTGTTCACAATAAAGTTTCTAGCTTAATTTGGACTATTTGATTTATATTTTTAAAATTACAACATTTGTTTCTAGAAATCGTGTTCAATAAACTTGAAAAATAGGGTTTTTTTTACTTTAAAAATGAAAATGCATATTTTAAATTTATTAATTTTTTTGATTTTTTTGAAAACAATGAATTGTTCACCATGAAGTTTCTAGTTTATTTTAGCAATTTTTTTGTATTTTTATAATTGAAACATTCGTTTCTAAAAATCGTGTACTATAAACTTGAAAAATAGCGTGTTTTTTACTTTAAAAATTAAAACGCATATTTTAAAGTTATTAAATTTTTTTATTTTTTTGAAAACAATATATTAGTCCCCATAAAGTTTCTAGGTTAATTTATAAAATTTTTAACATTTTTAAAATGGCAACATTTGTTACTAGAAAACGTGAATTATACACTTGAAAATTAGGGTGTTTTTTACTTTAAAAATGAAAACGCATATTTTAAATTTTACAATTATTTTTTTTTAAATAATGTAATTTTCCCCATGAAGTTTCTAGCTTCATTTACACAATTTTTTATATTTTTAAAATTGCAACATTTGTTTCTAGAACTCGTGTACTATAGACTTGAAATATACGGTGTTTTTTACTTTAGAAATAATAGCGCATATTTTAATTTATTAAATTGTATGATTTTTTGAAAACAATTTATGGTTCACCATAAAGTTTCTAGCTTAATCTACACAATTTTTTTATATTTTTAAAAGTGCAACATTTGTTTCTAAACATCGTGTACTATAAACTTGAAAAATAGGGTGTTTTGTACTTTAAAAATTAAAACGAATATTCTAAATTTATTAAATTATTTGATTTTTTTGAAAAAAATGTATTGTTCCCCATAAAGTTTCTAGCTTAATTTACACAATTGTTTATATTTTTGAAATTGCAACATTTGTTTCTAGGAATCGTGTACTATACATTTGAAAAATAGGGTGTTTTTTACTTTAAAAATGAAATTTTATATTTTAAATTTATTAAATTTTTTGATTTTTTTTAAAAAAAATCTATTGTTCCCCATAAAGTTTCTAGCTTAATTTTTACAATTTTATATATTTTTAAAATTATAACATTTATATCTAGAAATCGCGTACTATACACTTGAAAAATAGGATGTTTTTTCCTTTAAAAATAAAAACGCATATTTTAAATTTACTAAAATATCAACATTTGATTCTAGAAAGTGTGTACAATAAACTTCAAAAATAGAATGTTTTATACTAAAAAATTAAAATGCATATTTTAACTTTTTTAAATTATTTGATTTTTTTGTAAACAATGTATTGTTCACCATGGAGTTTCTAGCTTAATTTACACTATTTTTTTATATTTTTTAAATATCAAAATGAAAATGCATAGAGATTATGTATGATGCACTTGAAAAATAGGGTGTTTTTCACTTTAAAAATGAAAACACATATTTTAAATTTATTAAATTATTTGATTTTTTTTGACAACCATGTATTGTTCACAATAAAGTTTCTAGCTTAATTTGCACTATTTGATTTATATTTTTAAAATTGCAACATTTGTTTCTAGAAATTGTGTTCAATACAATTGAAAAATAGGGTTTTTTTACTTTAAAAATGAAAATGCATATTTTAAATTTATAATTTTTTTCATTTTTTTGAAAACAATTTATTGTTCACCATGAAGTTTCTAGTTTATTTACCAAATTTTTTATATTTTTATAATTGCAACATTCGTTTCTAAAAATCGTGTACTATAAAGTTGAAAAATAGGGTGTTTTTTACTTTAAAAATTAAAACGCATATTTTAAATTTATTAATTTTTTTAATTTTTTGAAATCAATATATTAGTCCCCATAAAGTTTCTAGGTTAATTTATAAAAAATTTGATATTTTTAAAATGGCAACATTTATTTCTAGAAATCGTGAACTATACACTTATATTATTTCTAGAAATCGTGAACTATACACTTATAAAATGGCAACAATCTAGCTTAATATTTACAATTTTATATATTACTAATTTGAAACATTTATTTCTCGAAATCGCGTACTATACACTTGAAAAATAGGGTGTTTTTTACTTTAAAAATGACAACACATATTTTAATTTTATTAATATATTTAATTTTTTTGAAAACAATGTATTGTTCACGATAAATTTTATAGCATAATTTACACAATTTTTCATGTTTTTAAAATTGCAACATTTGTTTCTAAAAATGGTGTACTATAGACTTGAAATATAGGGTGTTTTTTACTTTAAAAATGAAAATGCATATTGTAAAATTTTTAAATTATTTGATTTTTTTAAAATAATGTAATTTTCCCCATGAAGTTTCTATCTTAATTTACACAGTTTTTTATATTTTTAAAATTACAACATTTATTTCTAGAAATCGTGTACTGTAGACTTATAATATGGGGTGTTTTTTACTTTAAATTATTTGATTTTTTTGAAAACAATTTATTGTCTCCAAGAATTTTCTACCTTAATTTACACAATTTTTTAATATTTTTAAAATATCAACATTTGAAAAATAGGATTTTTTTACTAAAAAAATAAAAACGCATATTTTAATTTCATTAAATTATTTTATTTTTTAACAACAATGTATTGTTCACCAAGAAGATTCTAGCTTATGTTACACTATTTGTTTTAATTTTTCAAATATCAACATTTGTTTCTAGAAATTGTGTACTATACACTTGAAAAATAAGGTGTTTTTTACTGAAAAAATGGAATCACATATTTTAAATTTATTAAATTATTTAATTTTTTTGAAAACATTGTATTGTTTACCATGAAGTTTCTAGCTTAATTTACGCTATTTTTTATTATTTTAAAATAGTAACATTTGTTTCTAGAAATCGTGTACTATGCACTTGAAAAATATGGTGTTTTTTACTAAAAAAATTGAAACATATATTTTCAATTTATTAAATTATTTGATTTTTTTTACAACAATGTAAATAAATTTTCTAGCTTAATTTGCACTATTTGAGTTATATTTTTAAAATTGCATCATTTGTTTCTAGAAATCGTGTTCTATACACTTGAAAAATAAGGTGTTTTTACTTTAAAAATGAAAATGCATATTTTAAATTTATTAATTTTTTTTGATTTTTTTGAAAACAATGTATTGTTCACCATGAAGTTTCTAGTTTAGTTTACAAAAGTTTTTATATTTTTATAATTGCAATATTTGTTTCTAAAAATCGTGTACTATGCATTTGAAAAATAGGTTGTTTTTTACTAAAAAACAAAGAAAAACATATTTTAAATTTATTAAACTATTTTCTTTTTTTTACAACCATGTATTGTTCACAATAAAGTTTCTAGCTTAATTTGCTCTATTTGATTTATATTTTTAAAATTGCAACATTTGTTTCTAGAAATCGTGTTCTATACACTTGAAAAATATGGTGTTTTTACTTTAAAAATGAAAATGCATATTTTAAATTTTTTGATTTTTTTGAAAACAATGTATTGTTCACCATGAAGTTTCTAGTTTAGTTTACAAAACTTTTTATATTTTTATAATTGCAATATTTGTTTGTAGAAATCGTGTACTATAGACTTGAAATATAGGGTGTTTTTTACTTTAAAAATTAAAACACATATTTTAAATTTATTAAATTATTTGTTTTTGGACAACAATTTATTTTTCACCATAAAGTTTCTAGCTTAA
The DNA here is from genome assembly GCA_037177725.1 of Cyamopsis tetragonoloba. Classification (NCBI taxonomy): domain Eukaryota; kingdom Viridiplantae; phylum Streptophyta; class Magnoliopsida; order Fabales; family Fabaceae; genus Cyamopsis; species Cyamopsis tetragonoloba. Next base: position 14,999,498 of record CM074124.1, on the reverse strand, counting down.
TTTACACTATTTTTTTATATTTTTAAAATATCAACATTTGTTTTTAGAAATCGTGTATTATACACTTGAAAAATAGGGTGTTTTTTATTTAAAAATGAAAATGCATATTTTAAATTTATTGAATTATTTTATTTTTTTGAAAATAATCTATTGTTCCCTATAAAGTTTCTAGCTTAATTTTTTCAATTTTAGTTATTTTTAAAATTGAAACGTTTATTTCAAGAAATCGCTTACTATACAGTTGAAAAATAGGGTGTTTTTTACTTTAAAATGAAAACTTATATTTTAAATTTATTAAATTATTTGATTTTTTTTTAAAATAATCAATTGTTTCCCATAAAGTTTCTAGCTTAATATTTACAATTTTATATATTTTTAAAATTGAAACATTTATTTCTAGAAATCGCGTATTATACACTTGAAAAATAGGGTGTTTTTTACTTTAAAAATGACAACACATATTTTAAATTTATTAATATATTTAATTTTTTAAAAACAATGTATTGTTCCCGATAAATTTTCTAGCATAATTTACACAATTTTTTATATTTTTAAAATTGCAACATTTTTTTCTAAAAATTGTGTACTATAGACTTGAAATATAGGGTGTTTTTTACATTAAAAATTAAAATGCATATTTTAATTTATTAAATGAGTTGATTTTTTTGAAAACAATATATTGTTCCCCATAAAGTTTCTAGGTTAATTTACATAATTGTTTATATTTTTATAATTGCAACATTTGTTTCTAGAAATCGTGTACTATACACTTGAAAAATAGGATGTTTTTTACTTTGAAAAATGAAACTGCATATTTTAAATTTATTAAATTATTTGTTTTTTTTGAAGCAATCTATTTTCACCCATAAAGTTTCTAGCTTAATTTTTTCAATTTTTTTATATTTTTAAAATTTAAACATTTATTTCTAGATATCGCGTACTATACTCTTAAAAATTAAGTTGTTTTTTTACATTAAATATGAAAATACATATTTTAAATTTATTAATTATTTGAATTTTTTTGAAAACAATGTATTGTCACCAAAAAGTTTCTACCTTAATTTACCCAATATTTTAATATTTTTAAAATATCTACATTTGTTTCTAGAATTCGTGCACTATACACTTGAAAAATAGGGTTTTTGAACTAAAAAAATGAAAACGCATATTTTAAATTTATTAAATTAATTTATTTTTTAACAACAATGTATTGCTCACCATAAAGTTTCTAGCTTACGTTACACTACTTTTTTTCATTTTTAAAATATCAACATTTGTTTCTAGAAATTGTGTACTATACACTTGAAAAATAAGGTGTTTTTTACTGAAAAAAATGGAAACACATATTTAAATTTATTAAATTATTTAATTTTTTTTTAAAACATTGTAATCTTTACCATGAAGTTTCTAGCTTAATTTACACAATTTTTTATATTTTTAAAATAGTAACATTTGTTTCTAGAAATCGTGTACTATGAACTTGTAAAATAGGGTGTTTTACTAAGAAAATGGAAACATATATTTTGAATTTATTTAATTATTTGATTTTTTCTACAACAATGTATTGTTCACAATAAAGTTTCTAGCTTAATTTGCACAATTTGATTTATTTTTTTAAAATTGCAAATTTTGTTTCTAGAAATCGTGTTCTATACACTTGAAAAATAGGGTTTTTTATTTTTTTACTTTAACATTGAAAATGCATATTTTAAATTTATTAAATTATTTTATTTTTTTGAAAACAATGTATTGTTTATGATGAAGTTTCTAGTTTAGTTTACAAAACTTTTTTATATTTTTATAATTGAAATATTTGTTTCTAGAAATCGTGTACTATAGAAATATACGGTGTTTTTTACTTTAAAAATTAAAACACATATTTTAAATTTATTAATTTATTTGTTTTTGGACAACAATTTATTGTTCACCATGAAGTTTCTAGCTTAATTTACAGTATTGTTTTTATATTTTTAAAATATCAATATTTGTTTCTAGAAATCATGTATTATTCACTTGAAAACAATGTATTGTTCCCAATAAAATTTATAGCATAATTTACACAATTTGTCATGTTTTTAAAATTGCAACATTTGTTTCTAAAATTTGTGTACTATAGACTTGAAATATAGGTTGTTTTTTACTTTAAAAATGAAAACGCATATTTTAAATTGATTAAATTATTTTATTTTTTTGAAAACAATCTATTGTTCCCCATAAAGTTTCTAGCTTAATTTTTTCAATTTTATTTATTTTTAATATTGAAACGTTTATTTCAAGAAATCGCTTACTATACACTTGAAAATAGGGTGTTTTTTACTTTAAAAAGAAAACGCATATTTTAAATTTATTAAATTATTTGATTTTTTTGAAAACAATCTATTGTTCCCCATAAAGTTTCTAGCTTAATATTTACAATTTTATATATTTTAAATATGAAACATTTATTTCTAGAAATCGCGTACTATACACTTGAAAAATAGGGTGTATTTTACTTTAAAAATGACAACACATATTTTAATATTATTAATATATTTAATTTTTTTGAAAACAATGTATTGTTCCTGAAAACTTTTATAGCACAATTTACACAATTTTTTATATTTTTAAAATTGCAACATTTGTTTCTAAAAATTGTGTACTATAGACTTTAAAACTAGGGTGTTTTTTACTTTAAAAATTAAAACGCAAATTTTAAATTTATTAAATTATTTAATTTTTTTGAAAACAATGTATTGTTCCCCATAAAGTTTCTAGCTTATTTTTTCAATTTTATTTATTTTTAAAATTGAAACGTTTATTTCATGAAATCGCTTACTATACTCTTGAAAAAAAGGGTGATTTTTACTTTAAAAATGAAAAAGCATATTTTAAATTAATAAATAATTTATTTTTTTGAAAACAATATATTGTTCCCCATAAAGTTTCTAAGTTAATATTTACAATTTTATATATTTTTAAAATTGAAACATTTATTTTTAGAAATCGTGTACTATACACTTGAAAAATAGGGTGTTTTTTACTTTAATAACGACAACACATATTTTAATTTTATTAATATATTTAATTTTTTTGAAAACAATGTATTGTTGCCGATAAAATTTATAGCAAAATTTACACAATTTTTTATATTTTTAAAATTGCAACATTTGTTTCTAAAAATGGTGTACTATAGACTTGAAATATAGGGTGTTTTTTACTTTAAAAATTAAAATGCATATTTTAAATTTATTAAGTTATTTGATTTTTTTGAAAACAATGTATTGTTCTCCATAAAGTTTCAAGCTTAATTTACACAATTGTTTATATTTTTATAATTGTAACATTTGTTTCAAGAAATCGTGTACTATACACTTGAAAAATAGGGTGTTTTTTACTTTAAAAATGAAAATGAAAATTTTAAATTTATTAAATTATTTGATTTTTTTGAAAACAAACTATAGTTGCCCATAAAGTTTCTAGCTTAATTTTTTCAATTTATTTATTTTTAAAATTAAAACATTTTTTTCAAGAAATCGCTTACTATACATTTAAAAATAGGGTGTTTTTTTCTTTTAAAATGAAAACGTATATTTTAAATTTATTAAATTATTTGATTTTTTTAAAAACAATCTAGCTTAATATTTACAATTTTATATATTACTAATTTGAAGCATTTATTTCTAGAAATCCCGTACTATACACTTGAAAAATAGGGTGTTTTTTACTTTAAAAATGACAACACATATTTTAATTTTATTAATATATTTAATTTTTTTGAAAACAATATGTTGTTCCGAATAAAATTTATAGCATAATTTACACAATTTGTCATGTTTTTAAAATTGCAACATTTGTTTCTAAAAATGGTGTACTATAGACTTGAAATATAGGTTGTTTTTTACTTTAAAAATGAAAACGCATATTTTAAATTTATTAAATTATTTGATTTTTTTGAAAACAATGTATTGTTCCCCATAAAGTTTCTAGGTTAATTTATACAATTTTTTATATTTTTATAATTGCAACATTTGTTTCTAGAAAGCGTGTACTATACACTTGAAAAATAGGGTGTTTTTTACTTTAAAAATGAAAATGCATATTTTAAATTTATTAAATTATTTGATTTTTTGGAAAACAATCTATTGTTCCCCATAAAGTTTCTAGCTTAATTTTTTCAATTTTATTTATTTTTAAAATTGAAACGTTTATTTCAAGAAATTACATACTATACAGTTGAAAAATAGGGTGATTTTTACTTTAAAAATGAAAACGCATATTTTAAATTAATAAATTAATTGATTTTTTTGAAAACAATCTATTGTTCCTCATAAAGTTTCTATCTTAATATTTACAATTTTATATATTTTTAAAATTGAAACATTTATTTCTCGAAATCGCGTACTATACACTTGAAAAATATGGTGTTTTTTTCTTTAAACATAACAACACATATTTTAATTTTATTAATATACTTAATTTTTTTGAAAATAACGTATTGTTCCCAATAAAATTTATAGCATAATTTACACAATTTTTCATGTTTTTAAAATTGCATCATTTGTTTCTAAAAATTGTGTACTATAGACTTGAAATATAGGTTGTTTTTTACTTTAAAAAAGAAAACGCTTATTTTAAATTTATTAAATTATTTGATTTTTTTGAAAACAATGTATTGTTCCCCCATAAAGTTTTAAGCTTAATTGACACAATTGTTTATATTTTTATAATTCTAAAATTTGTTTCTAGAAATCGTGTATACACTTTAAAAATAGGGTGTTTTTTAATTTAAAAATGAAAATGCATATTTTAAATTTATTAAATTATTTGATTTTTTTGAAAACAATCTATTGTTCCCCATAAAGTTTCTAGCTGAATTTTTTCAATTTTATTTATTTTTCAAATTGAAACGTTTATTTCAAGAAATCGCTTACTATACACTTGAAAAATAGGGTGATTTTTACTTTAAAAATGAAAATGCATATTTTAAATTAATAAATTATTTGATTTTTTGAAAACAATCTATTGTTCCTCATAAGGTTTCTATCTTAATATTTACAATTTTATATATTTTTAAAATTGAAACATTTATTTCTCGAAATCGCGTACTATACACTTGAAAAATATGGTGTTTTTTTCTTTAAACATGACAACACATATTTTAATTTTATTAATATACTTAATTTTTTTGAAAATAACGTATTGTTCCCAATAAAATTTATAGCATAATTTACACAATTTTTCATGTTTTTAAAATTGCATCATTTGTTTCTAAAAATTGTGTACTATAGACTTGAAATATAGGTTGTTTTTTACTTTAAAAAAGAAAACGCTTATTTTAAATTTATTAAATTATTTGATTTTTTTGAAAACAATGTATTGTTCCCCCATAAAGTTTTAAGCTTAATTGACACAATTGTTTATATTTTTATAATTCTAAAATTTGTTTCTAGAAATCGTGTATACACTTTAAAAATAGGGTGTTTTTTAATTTAAAAATGAAAATGCATATTTTAAATTTATTAAATTATTTGATTTTTTTGAAAACAATCTATTGTTCCCCATAAAGTTTCTAGCTGAATTTTTTCAATTTTATTTATTTTTCAAATTGAAACATTTATTTCAAGAAATCGCTTACTATACACTTGAAAAATAGGGTGATTTTTACTTTAAAAATGAAAACGCATATTTTAAATTAATAAATTATTTGATTTTTTGAAAACAATCTATTGTTCCCCATAAATTTTCTAGCTTAATATTTAGATTTTTATATATTTTTAAATTTGAAACATTTATTTCTGGAAATCGCGTACTATACACTTGAAAAATAGGGTGTTTTTTACTTTAAAAATGACAACACATATTTTAATTTTATTAATATATTTAATTTTTTTGAAAACAATGTATTGTTGCCGATAAAATTTATAGCATAATTTACACAACTTTTTATATTTTTAAAATTGCAGCATTTTTTTCTAAAAATTGTGTACTATAGGATGTTTTTTACTTTAAAAATTAAAATGCATATTTTAAATTTATTAAATTATTTGATTTTTTTGACAACAACGTATTGTTCACCAAGAAGTCTCTAGCTTAATTTTTACTATTTTTATATTTTTAAGATATCAACATTTGTTTCTAGAAATCGTGTATTATACACTTGAAAAATAGAGTGTTTTTTACTAAAAAATAAAAACCCATATTTTAAATTTATTAAATTATTTGATTTTTTTTATAATAATGTGTTGTTCACCAGGAAGTTTCTAGCTTAATTTACACTATTTTTTAATATTTTTAAATATCAACATTTGTTTCTAGAAATCGTGTACTATACACTTGAAAAATAAGGTGTTTTTTACTTTAAAAATTAATATGATTATTTGTTTTTTTTTAAAACAATGTGTTGTTCACCATGAAGTTTCTATCTTAATTTACACTATATTTAATATTTTTAAAATATCAACATTTGTTTCTAGAAATCGTGTACTATGCACTTGAAAAATAGGGTGTTTTTTACTAAAAAAATTGAAACACATATTTTAAATTTATTAAATTATTTAATTTTTTTTAAATCATTGTATTGTTTACCATGAAGTTTCTAGCTTAATTTACACTATTTTTTTATATTTTTAAAATAGTAACATTTGTTTCTAGAAATCGTGTACTATAGAAATAAAAGGTAGGGTATTTTTTACTAAAAAAATGAAAACGTATATTTTAAATTTATTTAATTATTTGATTTTTTTGACAACAATGTATTGTTAACCAAGAAGTTTCTAGCTTAATTTACACCATTTTTTATATTTTTAAAATATCAACAGTTGTTTCTAGAAATCGTGTACTAATACACTTGAAAAATCGGGTGTTTTTTACTAATAAATGAAAACACATATTATAAATTTATTAAATTATTTTATTTTTTTGAAAACGATGTATTATTCACCATGAAGTTTCTAGCTTAATTTACACTATTGTTTTTAATATTTGTTAAATATCAACATTTGTCTCTAGAAATCGTGTACTATATGTAACACCCTAAATTTTTAGTCTGTTTTTTTTTTTCAAAACACTAGTGGAAGCTAAATTCTGAATACAACAATTAACAATAATAATATTTACAACCTTTTCAATTTATATGGATTCCTATACAGCTGAACAAATTAATATATGAACTTGAGACTTAGGTTCACCATGTGTGGTTACTACTAACAAAATCCTAATCTTGTCTCGCTTGTTTATTTTATTCTCCACAATGCCCCGATACCTGCAATATGGTAACCGTCAATTATTTGCAAAATATATAACTAAGTAACCCTCGACATTTTTGAAAATACTTTTATACCATATCGCAACCAGACTAACTGGAAAACACCCCATTTAATCCCTAACACATAATTCAATCCACAATCAATGCAACAACTCAAACATAATGCATGCTATGACAATTATGAATGTATGCATACCATGATCTTTCATTAACATACTTAATTCTTTTCTTTTCTTGAATCTTTTATGGAAGCCTCATGCACTAGACTTCCCCTAGCGTGTGGCAGTAACGCGAGGTTGAGCTCAAAACTAGGACCACGGCAAGCATCCCTACCGTGATCAAACTGGCTATCGGGCTATCTTACCCCAATCACTGGGAGACCCTACTAGTTCAGGACTATCTTACCCCATTCATCGGGATAGTTCTTTCTTTCGGGCCATCTTCCCGGTCACCGGGCAACCCTACTAGTTCAGGCCATCTTACCCCATTCATTGGGAGACCCTACATTCTCAATCTTTTCTTGCTTGTCTGCTTACCCGGTGTGTAACCGGTGGGAATCAACCCGCTTACTCAACATTCGTTGATGGGGGAAAGCTTAAACTTGTCTTTAAATTTCATTTTCATTTCACATCAAATATTATCATGCATTTCACATTTAACTCATATCATTTGCATTCCACATTCATCATTCATCAGTTATCACATGACAATTTCACAATTCAAATCAAGAGCTTACCCTATCATTTCATAATCCTAAAGCATGTTACAAAGTCATATAAGCCTATTTCCTTACATTCCTATCATAAAACTAAGTTAAATAGGCTTACATGGCATTTTAGAGGCAAAAATAAGTCAAGAAGGTACAGGACACTATCGCCCGGGCCACCAGGCGCCAGAAACGTGTTACAAACTGCCAAACAACAGGGTCCTGTCACCCGGGCGCCCATTCTGTCGCCTGGGCGCTGCGACTGGGTGCAAAACTGCCAAATTACAGGGCTCTGCCACCCGAGCGCCCATCCTGGTGCCTGGGCGCCAGTCACAGATGCAAAACTGTGTGTTTTCTGTGTTCCAGCGCCTGGGGGGCTCCGCACTGGCGTAGTCTACTATTTTGACTATGACATGAGTTGTAGACCTTCAAATTGGGTGACATCAGTGGCAAATGAATGATAACAAAATTATCTACAACTTTTATTCAGGACACAAGATCTAAATCAATTTTTTTCTAGTAGATAATTTTGCTTGATTTCACTTGTCCATGTCAAAATCCCAATTTTTGCAGCTCTAAGTGTTTTGTCCATAACTCAAGCTATACAAATTGGATTCTCATGAAATTAGTAACATTGGAAAGATAATAAAATTTTCTACAACCTTTATTCAGGCCACGAAATCAGAATCCAATTGTAAATAGGACTAATATCCATCTCAAGCTATGTCAAAATTTATGAAAACAAGGAATGAAGCATTTGTTTACATCCTACCTACACATTCAAAAACTATTCCTTCAATTCCCATCTCAATTTTCGAAATCAAAATGACATCATGCTAAACCCCATTTCATACACCCATTATGCACCTTCCTTCCCCACGTTAAACTTCCAAAATCAAGGAAACCAACTTACCAATACAATTTCCCTTGCTTCCTATTTGATCATTCATACTTCAACCACTCATTCAAGAGACACAAAATCAAAACATACATCCATTACCTCTCAATTCACTCTACCACATAGTATCATTTCAACAAGGAAACCTATCCCTACTTCAAGGCCATTGCCACACATGGTCTACAAACATCATGTTTTCAAACAACAAATCACATAGGTACTCACACACAATCAAAACAAGCCAAAACCACAATTTATCATACAATTTCACAATGATTCAAAATCAACCCACATACATCAAAACTAACGCGTCTAATTTAACAAGTCCAAACCCTATCTCATACCATCATCTATTCCCTAGTTAACCTATTGTGGGGTTTAGTGGGGTTACCTTCAAACTTTGAGTCCCTAAGCACTTCTTGTTCTCAAGCTCCACCAACTCCTTCAATCTCCACCACTAGACATGGAAATCCCTAAATACCCCCAAATGGGAGTCATTAGCACCATTAGGAGCTCATTTTAGGGCTTGCATGTGAGATTAGAGGGGTTGGGGTTCTTTTTCTAGAGAGAGAAGTGAGTGAAGAGAGGAGAGGGAAAATAGTTTGCATGTTGCTTACCTTGATTCTCTTGGAAGCTCAAGAGCTTGAGGATGATCATTTGAGCCTTGGAGTGGAGAGATTAACGAACAAATTCTTGGATTTGGGAGAGATGAGATGTGCCTTAGGAGAGCAAGTAGAAGGAAGTGGAAATGAGAATGTAAGAGTGTGAGAGAGGGAGAGTGAGGCGTGGAAAGGGGTGGAGGAAGTGAGGGTTTTGCCTTACTTAACCAGAAATCGTGTACTATACACTTGAAAAATAGGGTGTTTTTTACTTTAAAAAATAAAACGCATATTTTAAATTTATTAAATAATATGATTTTTTTTGAAAATAACCTAATTTTCCCCATAAAGTTTCTAGCTTAATTAACAAAATGTTTTATATTTTAAAAATTGAAACATTTGTTTCTAGAAATCCCGTACTATACACTTGAAAAATAGGGTGTTTTTTACTTTAAAAATGAAAACACATATTTTATATTTATTTAATTATTTGATTTTTTTGAAAATAATGTATTGTTCACCATGAAGTTTCTAATTTAATTTACATAATTTTTTTATATTTTTAAAATTGCAACATTTATTTCTAGAAATCCTGTAATATGCACTTGAAAATTAGGGTGTTTTTTACTTTAAAAAATAAAACGCATATTTTAAATTTATTAATATATTTAATTTTTTTTAAAAACAATTTGTTGTTCCAAATAAAGTTTCTAGCTTAATTTACACAATTTTCTATATTTTCATAATTGCAACATTTGTTTCTAGAAATCGTGTAATATACACTTGAAAAATAGGGTGTTTTTTACTTTAAAAATGAAAGTGCATATTTTAAATTTATTAAATTATTTGATTTTTTTGAACATAATCTATTGTTACCCATAACGTTTCTAGCTTAATTTACACAATTTTTTATATTTTTAAAATTGCAACATTTGTTTCTAAAAATTGTGTACTATAGACTAGAAATATAGGGTGTTTTTTACTTTAAAAATGAAAATACATATTTTAAATTTATTAAATTTTTTTATTTTTTCGAAAACAAGGTATTGTTTACCATGAAGTTCTTAACTTAATTTACACAATTTTTTATATTATTAAAATTGCAACATTTGTTTCTAAAAATCGTGTACTATAGACTTCAAATATAGGGTGTTTTTTACTTTAAAAATGAAAATGCATATTTTCAATTTATTAAATTATTTGATTTTTTTGACAACAATGTATAGTTCACCAAGAAGATTCTAGCTTAATTTACACTATTTTTTATATTTTTAAATAGTAACATTTGTTTCTAGAAATCATGTACTATAGACATGAAATGTGGGGTGTTTTTTACTTTAAAAATGAAAACGCACATTTTAAATTTATTAAGTTATTTGATTTTTTTGTCTACAATGTATTGTTCATCATGAATTTTCTAGCTTAATTTACACTATTTTTTTATGTTTTTAAAATTGCAACATTTGTTTCAAAAAATCGTGTATTATATATAGGGTGTTTTTTACTTTAAAAATAAAAATGCATATTTTAAATTTATTAAATTATTTGATTTTTTTTGGAAAAAATCTATTGTTCCCCATAAAGTTTCTAGCTTAATTTTTACAATTTCGATTATTTTTAAAGTTGAAACATTTATTTCTAGAAATCGTGTACTATACACTTGAAAAATAAGGTGTTTTTTACTTTAAAAATGAAAACACATATTTTAAATTTATTAAATTATTTGATTTTTTTTAAAATAATCTATTGTTCCCCATAAACTTTAAAGCTTAATATTTATAATTTTATATATTTATAAAATTTAAACATTTATTTCTAGAAATCGCATAATATACACATGAAAAATAGGGTGTTTTTTATTTTAAAAATGAAAATGCATATTTTAAATTTATTAATATATTTAATTTTTTGAAAAACAATGTATTGTTCCCAATAAAGTTTCTAGCTTAATTTACACAACTTTTTATATATTTAAAATTGCAACATTTGTTTCTAGAAATCGTGTTCTATACACTTGAAAAATAGGGTGTTTATTAATTTAAAAATGAAAATGAATATTTTAAAGTTATTAAATTATTTGATTTTTTTTAAAACAATGTATTGTCCACCATGAATTTTCTTACTTAATTTACAAAATTTTTTATATTTTTAAAATTACAACATTTTTTTCTAGAAATCGTGTAATATACACTTGTAAATTAGGGTGTTTTTTACTTTAAAAACTAAAACACATATTTTAAATTTATTAATATATTTAATTTTTTTGATAACAATTTATTGTTCCCAATAAAGCTATAGCTTAATTTACACAATTTTTTATATTTTTAAAATTGCAACATTTGTTTCTAGAAATTGTGTACTATAGACTCGAAATATAGGGTATTTTTTACTTTAAAAAAGAAAATGCATATTTTAAATTTATTAAATTATTTGATTTTCTTGAAAACAATCTATTGTTCCCCATAATTTTTATAGCTTAATTTTTACAATTTTGATTATTTATAAAATTGAGACATTTATTTCTAGAAATCATGTACTATACACTTGAAAAATAGGGTGTTTTTTACTTTAAAAATGAAAACGCATATTTTAAATTTATTAAATTTTTTGATTTTTTTGAAAACAATCTATTGTTTCCCGCTAAGTTTCTAGCTTAATATTTACAATTTTATATATTTTTAAAATTTAATCATTTATTTCTAGAAATCTCGTAGTATACACGTGAAAAATAGGGTTTTTTTTTTACTTTAAAAATGAAAACGCATATTTTAAATTTATTAATATATTTAATTTTTTTAAAGAATATGTATGGTTCCCAATAAAGTTTCTAGCTTAATTTACACAATATTTTATATTTTTAAAATTGCAAAATTTGTTTCTAAAAATTGTGTATCATAGACTTGTAATATAGGGTGTTTTTTACTTTAAAAATGAAAACACATATTTTAAATTCACTAAATTATTTTGTTCTTTTGAAAAAAATGTATTGTTACCTATAAAGTTTCTATCCTAATTTATACAACTTTTTATATTTTTATAATTGCAACATTTGTTTTTAGAAATCGTGTACTATACATTTAAAAAATAGGGTTTTTTTTACTTTAAAAATTAAAGGGCATATTTTAAACTTATTAAATTATTTGATTTTTTGAAAACAATCTATTGTTACCCATAAAGTTTCTAGCTTAATTTTTACAATTTTTTGTATTTTTAAAATTTAAACATTAATTTCTAGAAATCGCGTACTATACACTTGAAAATTAGGGTGTTTTTTACTTTAAAAATGAAAACACATATTTTAAATTTATTAAATTATTTGAATTTTTTGACAATAATGTATTGTTCACCATAAAGTTTCTACCTTAATTTACACTATTTTTTTTATATTTTTAAAATATCACTATTTGTTTCTAGAAATCGTGTACTATATGCATGAAAAATATGGTCTTGTTTGCTAAAAAAATGAAAACGCATATTTTAAATTTATTAAATTTATTGTTCACCATGAAGTTTCTAGTTACCTTACACTATTTTTTTTATGTTTTTAAAATATCAACATTTGTCTCTAGAAATCGTGTACTATACACTTGAAAAATAAGGTGTTTTTTACTTAAAAAATTGAAACACATATTTTAAATTTATTAAATAATTTAATTTTTTTTGAAATCATTGTATTGTTTACCATGAAGTTTCTAGCTTAATTTACACTATTTTTTATATTTTTAAAATAGTAACATTTGTTGCTAGAAATCGTGTACTATAGAAATGAAATGTAGGGTGTTTTTTACCAAAACATTGAAAACGCATATTTTAAATTAATTAAATTATTTGATTTTTTTGACAACAATGTATCGTTCATCATGAAGTTTCTTGCTTAATTTACACTATTTTTTTTATTTTGAAAATATCAACATTTGTTTCGAGAAATCGTGTACTATACACTTGAAAAAAATATGTTGTTTATTACAAAAAAAATGAAAACACATATTTTAAATTTATTAAATTGTTTGATGTGTTTTTACAACAATGTATTGTTCACCATGAAGTTTCTAGCTTGATTTACACTATATTTTTAAAATATCAACATTTGTTTCTAGAAATCGTGTTCTATACACTTGAAAAGTAGGGTGTTTTTTGCTTTAAAAATGAAAACGCATATTTTAAAATTATTAAATTATTTGATTTTTTTTACAACAATGTATCGTTCACCATGAAGTTTCTTGCTTAATTTACACTATTATTTTTATATTTTTAAAATTTCAACATTTGTTTCTATAAATCGTGTACTATACACTTAAAAATAGGGTTCTTTTGACTAAAAAAATGAAAACGCATATTTTAATTTTGTTAAACTATTTGATTTTTTAAAAAACAATGTATTGTTCACTATGAAGTTTCTAGTTTAATTTACTAAATTTTTTATATTTTTATAATTGCAACATTTGTTTATAAAAATCGTATACTATACACTTGAAAAATAATGTACTATAGACTTGAAATATAGGGTGTTTTTAAAATTGCTTAATGTACACAATTTTTTATATTTTTATATTCTAGTTTCTTGCTTAATGTACACAATTTTTTATATTTTTAAAATTGCAACATTTGTTTCTAAAAATTGTGTACTATAGACTTGAAATATAGGGTGTTATTTACATTAAAAATTAAAACGCTATTTAAAATTTATTAAATGATTTGATTTTTTGATACCAATGTATTGTTCACCAAGAATTTTCTAGCTTAATATACACTATTTTTTATATTTTTAAAATAGTAACATTTATTTCTAGAAATCTTGTACTATAGAAATGAAATGTAGGGTGTTTTTTACTTTAAAAATGAAAACGCCTATTTTAAATTTATTAAATTATTTTATTTCTATGAAAACAATGTCTTGTCCACCATGAAATTTCTAGCTTAATTTACACTATTTTTTTATACTTTTAAAATATCAACATTTGTTTCTAGAAATCGTGTACTATACACTTTAAAAATAGGGTTTTTTTGACTAAAAAATTGAAAACGCCTATTTTAAATTTATTAATTTTTTTGATTTTTTTGAAAACAATGTATTGTTCACCATGAAGTTTCTATTTTAGTTTACACTATTTTTTACAACAATGTATAGTTCACCAAGAAGATTCTAGCTTAATTTACACTATTTTTTATGTTTTTAAATAGTAACATTTGTTTCTAGCAATCATGTACTATAGACATAAATGTAGGGTGTTTTTTACTTTAAAAATGAAAATGCATATTTTAAATTTATTAAATTAGTTGATTTTTTTGAAAATAATGTATTGTCCACCATGAAGTTTCTAGCTTAATTTACACTATTTTTTTATATTTTAAAATATCAATATTTGTTTCTAGAAATCGTGTACTATACACTTTAAAAATAGGGTGTTTTTTAATTTAAAAATGAAAATGCATATTTTAAATTTATTAAATTAGTTGATTTTTTTGAAAATAATGTATTGTCCACCATGAAGTTTCTAGCTTAATTTACACTATTTTTTTATATTTTAAAATATCAATATTTGTTTCTAGAAATCGTGTACTATACACTTTAAAAATAGGGTGTTTTTTAATTTAAAAATGAAAATGCATATTTTAAATTTATTAAATTATTTGATTTTTTTGAAAACAATCTATTGTTCCCCATAAAGTTTCTAGCTTAATTTTTTCAATGTTATTTATTTTTAAAATTGAAACGTTTATTTCAAGAAATCGCTTACTTCACTTGAAAAATAGGGTGTTTTTTACTTTGAATATGAAAGTTCATATTTTCAATTTATTAAATTATTTTATTTTTTTTTGAAACAAAATATAGTCACCCATAAAGTTTCTAGCTTAATTTTTACAATTTTTTAAATTTAAACATTTATATCTAGAAATCGCGTACTATACACTTAAAAATTAAGGTGTTTTTCACTTTAAATATGAAAACACATATTTTAAAATAATTAAATTATTTGATTTTTTTGAAAAAAATGTATTGTCACCAAGAAGTTTCTACCTTAATTTACACAATTTTGTATTATTTTTAAAATATCAACATTTGTTTCTAGAATTCATGTACTATACACTTGAAGAATAAGGTGTATTTTACTATAAAAATGGAAACACATATTTCAAATTTAGTAAATTATTTAATATATTTTTGAAAACATTGTATTGTTTACCATGAAGTTTCTAGCTTAATTTACACTATTTTTTATATTTTTAAAATATCAATATTTGTTTCTAGAATTCGTGTACTCACTTGAAAAATAGGGTCTTTTATACTAAAAAAATGAAAACGCATATTTTAAATTTATTAAATTATTTTAATTTTTAACAAAAATGTATTGTTCACCATGAAGTTTCTAGCTTACGTTACACTATTTTTTTTATATTTTTAAAATATCAACATTTGTTTCTAGAAATCGTGTATTATACACTTGAAAAATAGGGTGTTTTTTACTTAAAAATGAAAACCCATATTTTAAATTTAGTAAATTATTTGATTTTTTTTAAAACAATGTATTTTTCATGATGAATTTTCTAGCTTAATATACATTATTTTTTAATATTTTTTAAATATCAACATTTGTTTCTAGAAATCGTGTACTATAAATAAGGTGTTTTTTACTTTAAAAATGAAAACATTTATTTGTTTTTTTTAAGACAATGTGTTGTTCACCATGAAGTTTCTATCTTAATTTACACTATATTTAATATTTTTAAAATATCAACATTTGTTTCTTGAAATCGTGTACTATGCACTTGAAAAACAGGGTGTTTTTTACTAAAAAAATTGAAACACATATTTTAAATTTATTAAATTATTTAATTTTTTTGAAATCATTGTATTGTTTACCATGAAGTTTCCAGCTTAATTTACACTATTTTTTATATTTTTAAAATAGTAACATTTGTTTCTAGAAATCGTGTACTATAGAAATGAAATGTAGGGTGTTTTTTACTAAAAAAATGAAAACGCATATTTTAAATTTATTAAATTATTTGATTTTTTTTACAACAATGTAATTTTCACCAAGAAGTTTCTAGCTTAATTTTTACTATTTTTTATATCTTTTAAATATCAACATTTGTTTCTAGAAATCGTGTATTATACACTTGAAAAATAGGGTGTTTTTACTAAAAAATGAAAACCCATATTTTAGTTTTATTAAATTATTTAATTTTTTTTTCAAAACAATGTATTATTCACCATGAAGTTTCTCGCTTAATTTATACTATGTTTTAATATTTTTTAAATATCAACATTTGTTTCTTGAAATTGTGTACTATATACACTTTGAAACTAAGGTGTTTTTTACTTTAAAAATGAAAATGTTTATTTGTTTTTTTTAAAAAAATGTGTTGTTCACCATGAAGTTTCTATCTTAATTTACACTATATTTAATATTTTTAAAATATCAACATTTGTTTCTAGAAATGGTGTACTATGCACTTGAAAAATAGGGTGTTTTTTACTATTAAAAATTGAAACACATATTTTAAAATCATTGTAATGTTTACCACGAAGTTTCTAGCTTAATTTACACTATTTTTTATATTTTTAAAATAGTAACATTTTTTTCTATAAATCGTGTCCTATAGAAATGAAATGTAGGGTGTTTTTTACTAAAAAAATAAAAACGCATATTTTAAATTTATTAAATTATTTGATTTTTTTGACAACAATGTATTGTTCACCAAGAAGTTTCCAGCTTAATTTACACTATTTTTTATATTTTTAAAATATCAACATTTGTTTCTAGAAATCGTGTACTATACACTTCAAAAATAGGGTGTCTTTTACTTTAAAAATGAAAATGCATATTTTAAACTTATTAAATTATTTGATTTTTTTGAAAACAATGTATTGTCACCAAGAAGTTTCTACCTTAATTTACACTATTTTTTATATTTTAAAATATCAACATTTGTTTCTAGAAATCGTGTACTATACACTTGAAAAATAGGGTGTTTTTTACCTAAAAATGAAAACGCATATTTTAAATTTATTAAATTATTTGATTTTTTTGAAAACAATGTATTGTTCGCCATGAAGTTTCTAGCTTAATTTACACTATTTTTTTAATATTTGTTAAATATCAACATTTGTTTCTAGAAATCGTATACTATATGTAACACCCTAAATTTTTAGTCCGTTTTTTTTATAAAACACTAGTGGAAGCTAAATTCGGAATACAACAATTAATAATAATAATAATTACATCATTTTCAATTTATATGGATTCCTATACAGCTGAACAAATTAATATATGAACTTGAGACTTAGGTTCACCACGTGTGGTTACTACTAACAAAATCCTAATCTTGTCTCGCTTGCTTATTTTATTCTCCACAATGCCCCGATACCTGCAATATGGTAACCGTCAGTTTTATGCAAAATATATAACTGAGTAACCCCCGACATTTTTGAAAATACTTTTAAAGTAAAAAACACTCTAATTTTCAAGTGTATAATACACGATTTCTAGAAATAAATGTTGCAATTTTAAAAAAATAAAAAAATTTATAAATTAACCTACAAACTTTATGGGGAACAATATATTGTTTTCAATAAAATAAAAAAATTTAATAAATTAAAATATGCGTTTCAATTTTTAAAGACAAAACACCCTATTTTTAAAGTGTAGTACACGATTTTTAGAAACAAATGTTGCAATTATAAAAATAATTTTTTTTTTGTAAATTCAACTAGAAACTTCATGGTGAACAATACATTGTTTTCAAATAAATCAAAAAAGTTAATAAATTTAAAATATGCCTTTTAGTTGTTAAAGTAAAAAACACCCTATTTTTCAAGTGTATAGAACACGATTTCTTGAAACAAATGTTGCAATTATAAAAATATAAACAATTGTGTAAATTAAGCTAGAGACTTCATGGGGAAATTACATTATTTTTAATGTAAAAAATACCCTATTTTTCAAGTGTAGTACACGATTTTTATAAACAAATGTTGCAATTATAAAAATATAAATTTTTTTGTAAATTCAATGAGAAACTTCATGGTGAACAATACATTGTTTTCAAAAAAATCAAAAAATTGATAAATTTAAAATAGGCGTTATCATTTTTAAAGTAAAAAACACCCTAATTTTCAAGTGTATAGAACACATTTTCTAGAAACAAATGTTGCAATTTTAACAATATAAAAATTTTTATAAATTAACCTAGAAACTTTATGGGGAACAATATATTGCTTTCAATAAAATTAAAAAATTTAATAAATTTAAAATATACGTTTTAATTTTTAAAGTAATAAACACCCTATTTTTCAAGTGTATAGTAGACGATTTTTAGAAACAAATGTTGCAATTATAAAAATATTAAAAGTTTTGTAAATTCAACTAGAAACTTCATGGTGAACAATACATTGTTTTCAAATAAATCAAAAAAGTTAATAAATTTAAAATATGCGTTTTAATTGTTAAAGTAAAAAATACCCTATTTTTCAAGTGTATAGAACACGATTTCTAGAAACAAATGTTGCAATTATAAAAATATAAACAATTGTGTAAATTAAGCTAAAGACTTCATGGGGAAAATTACATTATTTTCAAAAAAATGAAATAATTTAAAAAATTTAAGATATGCTATTAAATTTTTAAAGTAAAAAACACCCTATTTTTCAAGTGTAGTACACGATTTTTATAAACAAATGTTGCAATTATAAAAATATAAATTTTTTTGTAAATTCAACGAGAAACATCAAGTTGAACAATACATTCTTTTCAAAAAAATAAAAAAAAATTGATAAATTTAAAATAGGCGTTATCATTCTTAAAGTAAAAAACACCCTATTTTTCAAGTGTATAGAACACATTTTCTAGAAACAAATGTTGCAATTTTAACAATATAAAAAATTTTATAAATTAACCTAGAAACTTTATGGGAAACAATATATTCTTTTCAATAAAATCAAAAAATTTAATAAAATTAAAATATGCGTTTTAATTTTTAAAGTAATAAACACCCTATTTTTCAAGTGTATAGTAGACGATTTTTAGAAACAAATGTTGCAATTATAAAAATATTAAAAGTTTTGTAAATTAAACTAGAAACTTAATGGTGAACAATACATTGTTTTCAAAAAAATTAATAAATTTAAAATATGCGTTTTAATTGTTAAAGTAAAAAACACCCTATTTTTCAAGTGTATAGAACACGATTTCTAGAAACAAATGTTGCAATTATAAAAATAAAAACAATTGTGTAAATTAAGCTAGAGACTTCATGGGGAAAATTACATTATTTTCAAAAATCTGAAATAATTTAAAAAATTTAAGATATGCATTTAAATTTTTAAAGTAAAAAACACCCTATTTTTCAATTGTAGTACACGATTTTTATAAACAAATGTTGCAATTATAAAAATATAAATTTTTTTGTAAATTCAACTAGAAAATTCATGGTGAATAATACATTGTTTTCAAAAAAATCAAAAAAATTGATAAATTTAAAAGAGGCGTTATCATTTTTAAAGTAAAAAACACTCTATTTTTCAAGTGTATAGAACACTTTTTCTAGAAACAAATGTTGCAATTTTAAAAATATAAAAAATTTTATAAATTAACCTAGAAATTTTATGTGGAACAATATATTGTTTTCAATAAAATCAAAAAATTTAATAAATTTAAAATAGCTTTTTAATTTTTAAAGTAAAAAACACCCTATTTTTCAAGTGTATAGTAGACGATTTTTAGAAACAAATGTTGCAATTATAAAAATATTAAAAGTTTTGTAAATTAAACTCGAAACTTAATGGTGAACAATACATTTTTTTCAAAAAAATCAAAAAAATTAATAAATTTAAAATATGGGTTTTCATTTTTAAAGTAAAAAACACCCTATTTTTCAAGTGTATAGAAAACGATTTCAGTTTTAAAAATATAAATCAAATAGTGTAAATTAAGCTAGAAACTTTATTGTGAACAATACAAGGTTGTAAAAAAATCAAGAATTTTAATAAATTTAAAATATGTGATTTCATTTTTAAGTAAAAAACACCCTATTTTTCAAGTGCATAGTACACGATTTTTAGAAACAATTGTGGATATTTTAAAAATATTAAATATAGTGTAAATTAAGATAGGAACTTAAAGGTGAAAATACATTGTTTTAAAAAAAACAAAAATTTTAGTAATTTTAAAATTTGCATTTTCATTTTTTTAGTAAAAAACATCCTATTTTTCAAGTGTATAGTGCACGATTTCTTAAAAAAAATGTTGATATTTTAAAAATATAAAAAATAATCTAAATTAAGCTAGAAACTTTATGGGGAACAATAGATTGTTTTCAAAAAACCCAAATAACTTAATAAATTTAAAATATGCATTTTCATTTTTATGTAAAAAACACCATATTTTTCAAGTGTATAGAACACGATTTCTAGAAACAAATGTTGCAGTTATAAAAATATAAAGAATTGTGTAAATTAAGCTAGAAAGTTTATGTGGAATAATAGATTTTTTTTAAAAAAATAAAATAATTAAATAAATAGAAAATATGCATTTTCATTATTAAAGTAAAAAACACCCTATTTTTCAAGTGTATAGTACACGATTTCTAGAAATAAATGTTGATATTTTAAAAATATAAAAATAGTGTAAATTAAGCTTGAAAAGTCTTGGTGAACAATACATTATTGTCAAAAAAAAATTAATAAATTTAAAATATACGTTTTCATTTTTTTAGTTAAAAACACCCTAGTTTTCAAGTGTATAGTACACGATTTTTGAAAACAAATGTTGCAATTTTAAAAATATAAAAAATAGTGTAAATTAAGCTAGAATCGTTATTGTGAACAATACGTTATTTTAAAAAATCAAAAATATTAATAAATTTAAACTTTTCGTGTACATTTTTAAATTCCAAATCACCCTCTTTTTCAAGTGTATAATACACAAATTTTAGAAACAAATGTTGCATTTATAAAAATATAAAATTTTTTGTAAATTAAATTAGAAACTTCATGGTGAACCATACATTGTTTTCAAAAAAATCAAATAATTTAATAAATTTAAAATATGCGTTTTCATTTTTAAAGTAAAAAACACCCTTTTTTTCAAGTGTATAGAACACGATTTATAGAAACAAATGTTGCAATTATAAAAATATAAACAATTGTGTTAATTAAGCTAGAAACTTAATGGGGAAAATTACATTATTTTCAAAACAATCAAATAATTTAATAAATTTAAAATATGCATTTTAATTTTTAAAGTAAAAAACACTCTATTTTTCAAGTGTATAGTACACGATTTCTAGAAACAAATCTTACAATTTTAAAATTATAAAAAATTTAATAAATTAACCTAGAAACTTTATGGGGAACAATATATTGTTTTAAAAAAAATCAAATAATTTAATAACTTTAAAATTTGCGTTTTCATTTTTAAAGTAAAGAACACCCTATTTTTCAAGTGTACACGATTTCTAGAAACAAATGTTGATATTTTAAAAATATGAAAATATAGTGTAAATTAAGCTAGAAACTTCATGGTGAACAATACATTGTTGTAATAAAAATGTAATAATTTAATAAATTTAAAATATGCGTTTTCATTTTTAAAGTAAAAAACACCCTATATTTCAAGTCTATAATACACGATTTCTACAAACAAATGTTTCAATTTTAAAAATATAAAAAATTGGGTAAATTAAGGTAGAAACTTCATGGTAAACTATACATTGTTGTAAAAAAAATCAAATATGGTAACCATATAACTGAGTAACCCCCGGCACTTTTAAAAACACTTATACCATATCGCAGCCACTCTAACTGGAAAACACCCCATTTAATTCCTATCACACAATCAATCCAATGCAACATATTCAAACATAATGCATGCAATGACAATTATAAATGTATGCATGCCATGATCTTTCATTATCATACTTGTTTCATTCTTTTCTTTAGTCTTTTACGGAAGCCTCGTGCACTAGACTTCACCATAGGCCCATGGCAGCAACGCGTATCTGAGCTCAATCATGGACCACGGCAAGCATCCCTACCGCGATCAACTGTTGGGCTATCTTGACCCCGTTCATTGGGAATAGCCCAGGACTTCCTTACCCGTTCATTGGAATAGTCCTTTCTTTCGAGTCATCTGCCCAGTCACAGGGCAACCCTACTAGTTCAGGCCATCTTACCCCGTTCATTGGGAGACCCTACATTCTCAATCTTTTCATGCTTGTCCGCTTACCCGGTGTGTAACCGGTGGGAATCAACCCGCTTACTCAACATCCGTTGATGGGGGAAAGCTTAAACTTCTCTTTAAATTTCATTTTCATTTCACATAAAATATTTTCATGCATTTCGCATTCAATTCATATCATCTGCATACAACATTCATCATTCATCATTTATGACATTACGATTTCATTAATCATTAATTAAATCACTTTCCATCCATGTCATAACACTATACTTATCATAATCATTTCATTTCATTTTGTTTGATTATGTTCATGTAGGAATAAAGCATGGAGAAGTGTTGATCTTAGAGGATTGGACTTGAATAATGAAGGAAAAAATGAAGAAAGTTGAAGAAAAGACGTAGAAAACACTTAGAAGCTGTCAAACACAATCTTGTGTGCACAGCCCAGGAAGGTGTGCACACCTTAATTCAACCCTGGAGCTGCTGCCCAATCTTGTGCGTATAGCCCAGGAAGGTGTGCGCACCCCTGTTCATATTTTGGCCATATCTTGAGTTGTAGACCTCCAAAGTGAGTGAAACGAAAAGCATTTAAAAGCTAAGAGGATTCTCTACAACTTTTATGAATACTATAAAACCTAGTACTAAAGGTTTAATTGTAAAAAACAGTCATCTTTGATAGGGATGTGCAATCAACAAAACAGATACTTTCATATAGACTCTATCTTCGTAATTTGGTTATAACTAGAGTTGTAGACCTTCAAATTGAGTGAAACGAAAAGCATTGGAAAGCTAAGAGAGTGCTCGACAACTCTTATGAAAACCACAAAGTCAAATTCCAATTAAAACCAATTCAAAAATCCAGTTCAAATTGTTCTAAAACAGGGGAAAATGGTCTTGATCAACTTTTCACAAATTTCAATCCTCCCTTCCATCTCAATTCCTCAAAATCATATTAAATTCATCTAATTCAATATAAATCACTCAAAAATCAATTCACAAGGATGACCAAAGTCCAATTTCATCAAATTCACATTATCATCAACATCATTCTCATACATTCACATTCACAAGCCAATATCCAAACAAAGAATCAACATAAATGTATCAACCCCACACATATAGAACCAATTCAACCAAGATCAACTTCACACTTCAAGAACACAAGAAACATGTCATGTTAATTTAACACCAATATGCATACAAGCTAAATTCATGTCATCTAACCAAGTCAAGTCCAAAACCTAACATCATAAAACCTCAAATTCCTAATTTCCCTAATTGGAGTTTTTAGTTTGGGGTTTAGTGGGGTTACCTTAAAATTGGAGCTCTAAACTCAATCTCTAAATTTCACCGTGGAAGATTCTAAACCGGTAGAATTGGAGTTCTCAACGCGTAGATCATTTTCTTCAACTGCTCCGGCGGCAACTGGTGGCCGGAAGGCCACCATGCAAGCACTCAAAGTGGTGGCCACCACCACCTCCTCCTTTCTCTCTCGCCATCCTCTCTCTTCATTTCTTTCAAGTTTTGTTTATTCTGTTGTGGGTGGATTTTAGGATACACCACTTTTAAAGTGGTGTTCCATACACCAATTAGAAAATATGAACTAAATGTGGTTTTAAATTAAATATATCATTTTGCACACCTTTTATTTATTCATATTTGTTATTTTTTAAGTTTTTTTAACCCGTTATAGGTGGGTTTTAACATTTCACCACTTTTAAAGTGGTGTATCATACACAAGTCATGAAATTATTTAATTGATTATAATCCGTTTAAAATAAAAAAAAATTAAAGAAGTATGCATACATACAAAATACATAATTTATTATTATATTAAACGTTTTTGATTGAGTTCTATATACATTTTTTTATGTGGTGTACCATACACCACTTGGGATGTAGTGTATGATAGAAGGAACCTGTGTTGTGATGTGTGTGTACGTGAGTGAGAGTGAAACAAGTGAGGGTGTAGTGGTTAGGTGAGGGAGAGTGCATGGTAAGAGCGTTAGTTTTAATTTATTAAAAATTGCATCTAGGTCCTTGTCTTTATAAAATTTAATAAAAGTTCAACTTAACATAATTTGAATAAATAAAACCACAAGGACATAGTTACAACTTTCTAATTTTATATTTTAATCCCCTAACCCAACCTTGCTACATTTTTAAATCTCTAGTTGTATTCATATCATAACCTAGTCGTTTTCCCTTAATCCTATATGCTTTATAATTTATTTTAGTTCCCTAAATTCCTTATTTCTTCTAAAATAGCCCCTTAAGAATGAGTTTGTGAATCTAAATAATTTTCTCTAGGAAATAAAAAATTTGGGATGTTACAATTCTACCCCTCTTAAAAGAATTGTGTCCTCACAATTCATTCTAAACCCTTAGCTCATAGAAGACATTATAACTTAGCAAGGGTTCCGATTGATGTCATGAGTTTGCTTGAGGTAGGTTGTAACGAAAGATAGTTCAAATTTCTAGAATTTCCCCCAAGATTGTCATATGATTTTAGGAAAACCTTAAATCATATAGAGCGAACCTACATATTCTTCGAAAAATAACTTTAGGATCTCGTTCTAGAATTGTAGTATCCTCAATCATGAGTATGGAAAGGATAAGGTGATTATGAAATG
The DNA here is from genome assembly GCA_037177725.1 of Cyamopsis tetragonoloba. Classification (NCBI taxonomy): domain Eukaryota; kingdom Viridiplantae; phylum Streptophyta; class Magnoliopsida; order Fabales; family Fabaceae; genus Cyamopsis; species Cyamopsis tetragonoloba. Next base: position 14,974,235 of record CM074124.1, on the reverse strand, counting down.
AGCCCACAAGTATATTTTTCGAAAATAAGGTCTACCCCTGAGATTATTCCTTCACTTTGCTAGAGTATTCACTGCAATTTAGTGGAAAGTGTTGATAAGAATTGCACAATTTAAATTGATGATATTGGATATTAAGTATTTAATGGAATTTCATGGACTTAGTGAATAGAATAGGCGTAATTGAATAAGTCACGATTAAGGTTATCCTTCACGTTGAGGGGAATTTGAACTGGCGGAAAGTAACTTAAGGTGCCTATAATTTATGAATTAGGCTTCAAAAGTTACAAGACCTACTAATGAATTAACTTAGCTTAATTCATCACCGAGATTTAGAATTTATAAAAGAAACTTTAAAAGGGTTACTAAGACTCTAGTTTTGAAGCAGAGGTCAAGATTCTACAAGCATTGATGTTTCTAGTGAAATTTGGTTCTAAGTTCAAGGTTGTATAACCTGTTAGGTCTTGGTTGTAGAGTGGGAGGAATTCAATGTAAAAAGCATAGATTCCTTGAACACTCGATGAAAGACTACTTGAATTAAAGCATATTCTTATTCCTTCTTAGGTGTAACACTTTAATTCTAGGATGATTAAATAATTTCAAGTTGTTCATGTGAGTTAGTGTAACACCTTAATTTTCGAGTCCGTTTTTTTTTCAAAACACTAACGGAAGCTAAATAGTAATTTACAACAACTAATGATAATAATTACAACCCTTTCAATTTATACGGATTCCTATACAGCTGAACAAATTAATATATGAACTTGAGTCTCAGGTTCACCATGTGTGGCTATACCTAAGAAAAGCCCACAACTCGTCCTATCTGTGGCTTTTGCTTCATAATCTTCTGATACCTGCGATATGGTAACTGTCAATTATATGTAAACATATAACTGAGTAACCCCCGACATTCTTTTGAAAACGGTTTTATACCATATCGCAGTCAGTCTAACTGGAAAACACCCCATTTAATTCCTAACACACAATTCAATCCACAATCAATGCAACAACTCATACATAATGCATGCTACGACAATTACGGATGTATGCATGCCATGATCTTTCATTATCATACTTGTTTCATTTCTTTTCTTTAGTCTTTTACGGGAGCCTCGTGCACAAGACTCCTCCCTAGGCGCTTGGCAGTAACGTGCGCTTGAGCTCAATCATGAGACCACGGCAAGCGTCCCTACCGTGATCAAACTGTCGGGCTATCTTGTCCCCGTTCATTGGGGATAGCCCAGGACTATCTTACCCCATTCATCGGGATAGTCCTTTCTTTCGGGCCATCTTCCTGGTCACCGGGCAACCCTACTAGTTTAGGCCATCTTACCCCGTTCATTGGGAGACCCTACATTCTCAATCTTTTCATGCTTGTCCACTTACCCGCTGTCTGACCAGTGAGATTCAACCCACTTACTCAACATTTGTTGATGGGGAAAGCTTAAAATTGTCTTTAAATTTCATTTTCATTTCACATAAAATATCATTATGCATTTCACATTCAACTCATATCATTTGCATTCAACATTAATCATTTATCATTTATGACATTACAATTTCATTAATCATTAATTAAATCACATTCCATCCATGTCATGACACTATACTTATCATAATCATTTCAACATCCATCTTCAAGAGACTCAATTCACCAACAAAGCATTCACCAAAATGCACATCCACCATGGCACCACAAGCACAATGCTTTCTAACAAAATCACTTTGGTATACAACCCAAAATCACATTTTAGCATACATTTCTTCAATAATGTCAAACCAAGCCACATGCATCTAAACCAAATTATCAAGTCATCTAACATACACAAATCCAAACCTATTTTATCACACATTTCACAATAGCTCAATAATCAAGTCACATACCATTTCTATTCCCTAATTAGTCTAGTTTGGGGTTTAGTGGGGTTACCTCTTGAAGTTCTAGTCACCTATTCTTCCAATTCTTTGCTTCCTTTTCTTCCTTTAACTTCATTCAATTTCAGCATCACCCAATTCTTGTTGTAGCTTCGTAATTTCGCAATATCTAGAGTTATAGACATTGGATTCCAGTGAAACTAATTGGAAATGAAACTTAAGACATTTATCTACAATTAATGTGAAGGAATGGTGATTTGAATCATACGTCTTGAGAGTGTAATTCTAGTTGAAAACTGACTGCCTGACAGAAACTAGATTTCTGATACTACCTCATTGTTTCAACTATATCTAGAGCTATGGTTGTCGGATTGATTTGAAAACAGTTGAAAATTAAAGCTAAATTAATAATATATAACTTTAATTCAGGACTTAAAAACAGATTCCATCATCTAGATAATTTAAATTTCTCTTAAAGTCAGGTACAGAACTGGACATAAAACTGTCCTAACACTCAAATATTGTCTCAGTGATCCTACTATATCTTGAGTTACACTGGGTGGATTCACATGAAACTTATGTCAAATTAAATCTAACTTGATTGTCTACAACTTCAATGAAGGGCTTGAAGACATAATCACACGTCTCAGAGGTCGAAACTACATACAAAGAAGCACTACAAAATCTGGACCTAACACTGTTTCACATATGATGCCTCTTAAGTGATTAGAGCATATCTTGAGCTATAGTTGATGGATTTACACAAAACCGGTTGTAAGTCAAAGATAAGACACATATTTACATTTCTTATGAAGACCACGAAGACAAATGGGCTCATTAACAAGTCCTAAATTAGCAACCAAACAGACCCAGATTTTGACCTCAGTTTAGTAATTTGATTATAACTGGAGCTATACAGATCCAAATTAAGCAAGATTGGTGTCATTGGAAAGCTAAGTAAATCCTCTACAACTCTTATAAAGATTACGAAGGCAAATTCCCTCATCTAGATAATTAAAAGTGTCTTATAACAGAGGTACAGAATTGGACTTAAGGCTATACTAGATTTTCGACATTGCTTCAGTAATTCTACCATATCTCAAGCTATAGACCATGGATTGGTATGAGGTCAGAGGCATACTGAAGATAAAAGGATTTTATACAACTTTTATGAAGACACTGAGACCTAGTTCTAAAAATTTAATTGTGAAAATGGTTCCTCGAACAAAAAGATACATTTAGACAAACCTAGCCCATAAACATTGACACCGTCTCAGTGTTTGGGCCATAACTAGAGTTGTAGGTATCCAAATGGAGTGAAACCAAAGCCATTTGAAAAATAACAAAATTTACTACAACTTCTATGAATAGTTCGAAGGCTAAATCGGTCATCTGCAAACTCTAATCTTACATGCAAATTCGCGTATTTGAACAGATTAGAACATAACCAAAGGTTTCTTTAACTAATTTTGTTTTTCCAGATTTTGTCTAGTTTGAATCAGAATTTTTACCTTCCTTTAACCTGAGAGAATCACCAAATTTTGAGGAGAGTTAGAGTGCTGGATTTTTTCCTAAGCATGAGAATCTCCAACAACTTCAATATTGAACTTGATCTTGCATGTCAAAATGAAGTGAAAATAGTGAGGATTAGAGAGGCATTGGACATTTCCATGAAAGAGAAGTAGTGACCAGAACATGAAGAAGGAAGAAGGTGACTTGCATGTACCTTAGGCAACTAGAATTTTAATCTCAAGTCTCGATAGATGGTGAATCAAGAGAAGAAACTCAACTTAGGTTGAGGATTGTTGATGATGATGCTGATTTTCCCATGGCCCATGAATGATGATAGGAGAGTGAGAGAGATGAGAAATGGTGGAGTGAAGAGGGAGAGGGAAGTGAGGCTGCTTTCTTCTCTTGGTGACTCATGAAATGAATGAATTGTAATAGAGTGAGGAAAGCAAAAGAGTGAGAGTGAGGAGAGTGAGAGGTGGCGTGGGATTGAAGGGAAATGGAAAGAGAGAGGGAGTGAGTTATTGTGTGTGGGTGATCTCATAGTGGTGTGGGGAAATTCTTTAAAAATTGAACCCAAGCTCCTCCTAAATTCTTTAATTGCCAATGAAATCCTCAGGGGCTAAAATGTATTTTTGGGGATGTTACAGTTAGAGTGGATTAGAATGTGTCTTTGCACGTGTCTTTAAAGGCGGACGTCCATGAACTTGTTGCCATGATATAAAGAGAATGGTTGAAATGATAATAGCATGATAAGAGCTCGTTGTCTCCTTACCTAAGTAAGAATTCAGGATTTGGAAAGTTGGGAACTGATTCGAGTGCCAACATATTTGTTTTGGTGGAAGCATTATAGTTTATGACTATAATGACGGTGTATCACGTCAAGGAAATTCTTATAACCCTACAAGGATTTGAGTTAGAGATTTACTGTAAAGCTAAACTTATCGTTAGCTTATACTTCGAATAAGTAACTGAATTTACAAGGAAGTCGAGGTGCTTAGCCAGAATACAAAATCATATAACAACTGGAGTTGTTTAGGTCTCTAGGAATCTCTGAGGGAGATTGTCTAAAGCTTGAAATCAAATGGTTACTAGGAGTAATTGGACTTGTCTAGACTCATAGGATTTAAATTTGTTGAAATCTAAGTTCAAATTGACAGGGAGAGTTAAAAGGAATTCTCTAAATTGGTCAATACTAATCCATTAGCGATAAACCGCATAGATAGAAGCTTATATGGGTTCAAACTTTAAGAAGTCCTCTAACACTTTAGTTGTGCCACTCTGATTGGGTCGTCTTTCAAGGCAGCTCGAATCTAAGATTAGGAACTTGAACATAAATAAGGGTATTTTGGTGACTGTCCAAATGGCTTCATGAGTTTAGGTCACCAAGGAAATCTTTAACTGTGATAGTGCACTAGGGTTTTGAAAGAATTTCCTATACTGATTAGAACTTCAAAATTAAATAGAATTCGAAATCATGAAAAGTAAAGTTCTAAACCGTGGAATTCGAGATAGATAAAATGAAACAAGCTTAACTTAGTCTTAAAGTCGGCGTGGTAACATACGTTCTTAAAGAACCAATAGGTGTAGCATGCTTAGGTAGGTTGCAAGCGTGGTTTAACCTCGGAAAAATTTGGGCTCCACGAAATTGGATGGAAATATGAGATTGAATGTGTTTATACTCCTGTAGCACAATTCTAATTTAGTTATGACCCGAATCTTATACGATTCTTGTCTACTCCTAAGGCAACAAGTTTCTCAATGATCTATTAGAGATTTTAAGATGATTATAATTAAAGGAATTTAGGATTTTGTGTTTTTGGACTAACTAGAGAAACTAAACACAAGTAACTAGGAGCTAGGCTTAGGGACATAATCGTCTACCGAGTATGCTAGAAAGCCCCATAACATGGTTTTGAGAGTGGGAGTTTCACTAGTAGTCGTCTCCTGTAATGATCTACACAGAAAGATTCCAATAGCTAATTGGTCTCTCGAATCAAGAGGGGTTCACGCTAAGGAAAATGAAACAATTCAAGTGGAAACTAAATATTTGTACATTAGAGATATGTTCAACAAAAAAAAAAAGGGTTAAGTATATTCTTGAAAATAGAGAAAATATTTCATGGTTCCTATAGTGCGCTTGTAAGAGGTCTTAATGCTTGTTCCAGAGTAAAAAATAGAACTTTTTAGAAGAGTAAAAAATGGACTATTTTTAAGAGTCAAATGGACTATTTAGAAATCTTCATGTGGAGAGGTCTTAGTGCTTGTTCCAGAGTAAAAAATAGAACTTTTAGAAGATCGTTGGGGATAATCCGACTAAATTGAAATGGTATCCGAAATTGAACTCATCTTATCCTAGGGTCTCTCTAGGTCTTTGTATAGAAGTGTCTAAGGGTGTGGCTTAAAATATTGCTAAAATTTGAGGGAACTGAATGCTACGACTTTTGTGATTAACTTAAGGAAAGAGAGACTTATCTCTAGAGTCATCACACGTAAAACAATACTATGTGAATCCCATAATAAGGTTTAGACCGAGATTACATGAACATTGGAATAGAGTGTCTCAAAAGAATTGATTCCAAAGTTAATGATAGAGTAAGATGTGTGACTTGAATCTTTTTAAGATTAGGTTTACAAAACTAACTTAATACAATCCTCAAGCGAAAAGAATTTCTAAATCTGAACCTAAAGGCAGCTTGGATTTTATCTACAGGAAAACTCTTAATTATAACAATTTTCAAGATACAATGTTACGCCACATCTATAAAAAGGAAATAGGGTTACTATAAGATGTAGCTACATGAAGAAACATCAATGGAATCGGTATAGGAAAATAAGTCCTTGAACTTCTCTAAGGATATGTGACCGTGAAATTAAAATTTATGATGAATTCATCAAGAAAGAAAGCACATAATGGTATGGAATAAGCAATAAAAGTTATTCAATCACAACATTGATTCGAATTTAGGCTTGGTGAATTTCCCGAATAAGATAGAGAATTTGATTTCTACGATTTACGTGGATAGTTCGTCAATCACAATTATAAAGGGAAGAGGATTTAACGAATTCGAATCCTAATTTCGAAAAATCTTCACACCCATTTTCCACTATCTATTCTAGAAGGCTAACCAAATTTATCCTTAAAACATATCCTACTTGATACTCCTTCTAGGCTAGTGACTTGAATCCATTCGTTATAAATGCATCAATACTGTGACTAAGATACTAAATTGGCCAAGTCCAATATCTTACAATCACAACACCGGTACACCTATATCTCAATGTCTCGTCCTATTTTCAATGAAAGTTACTAAAAGAAGAACAATCACTTTAAAGATCATTCTTGTCCATTAGTGGTCATAACTTCTACTCTCATGCATCAATATTTAATTGATCAGACTAAATATTAGCTACACGTTCCTTCGAAGATTATGACACACCTAATAGATATGTTCAGAATATTAATCGTTCATCTGACTATCGTCTCATTATCATTACAGTCCGAAGGATCAAACTGCTCTGATACCATAAATGTAACACCTTATTTTTGACCCCTTTTTTTTATCGAAACACTAATGGAGGCTAAATTCTACTTTACAATAATTAATAATAATAATTACAACTCTTTTAACTTATATAGATTCCTATACAGCTGAACAAATTAACATATTAACTTGAGACTTAGGTTCACCATGTGTGGCTATACCTAAGAAAAGCCCACAATTCGTCCTATTTGTGGCTTTCGCTTCATAATCTTCTGATACCTACAATATGGTATACCCCATTTAATTAGAAAACAGTTATACCATATCGCAGCCAGTCTAACTAGAAAACACCCCATTTAATTCCTATCACACAATCAATCCAATGCAACATATTCAAACATAATGCATGCAATGACAATTATAAATGTATGCATGCCATGATCTTTCATTATCAAACTTGTTTCATTCTTTTCTTTAGTCTTTTACGGAAGCCTCGTGCACTAGACTTCACCATAGGCGCATGGCAGCAACGCGCATCTGAGCTCAATCATGGACCACGGCAAACGTCCCTACCGTGATCAACTGCCGGGCTATCTTGACCCCGTTCATTGGGAATAGCCTAGGACTTCCTTACACGTTCATTGGAATAGTCCTTTCTTTTGGGTCATCTGCCCAGTCACAGGGCAACCCTACTAGTTCAAGTCATCTTACCCCATTCATTGGGAGACCCTACATTCTCAATCTTTTCATGCTTGTCCACTTACCCGGTGTGTAACCGGTGGGAATCAACCCGCTTACTCAACATCCGTTGATGGGGGAAAGCTTAAACTTGTCTTTAAATTTCATTTTCATTTCACATAAAATATTTTCATGAATTTCACATTCAATTCATATCATCTGCATACAACATTCATCATTCATCATTTATGACATTACGATTTTATTAATCATTAATTAAATCACTTTCCATCCATGTCATAACACTATACTTATCAAAATCATTTCATTTCATTTTGTTTGATTATGTTCATGTAGGAATAAAGCATGGAGAAGTGTTGATCTTAGAGTATTGGACTTGAATAATGAATGAAAGAATGAAGAAAGTTGAAGAAAAGATGTAAAAAACACTTAGAAGCTGTCAAGCACAATCTTGTACGCACAGCCCAGGAAGGTGTGCGCACCTTAATTCACCCCTGGAGCTGCTGCCCAATCTGGTGCGCACAGCTCAAGAAGGTGTGCGCACCCCTGTTCACATTTTAGCCATAACTTGAGTTGTAGACCTCCAAATTGAGTGAAACCAAATTCTTAGGCTGCTCTACAACACTTAGGAAGACCACAAAACCTAGTTCTAAAATTTTAATTGTCAAAAACAGCCATCTTTGACAGGGATGTGCAATCAACAAAACAGATACTTTCATATAGACCTTGTCTCAGTAATTTTGTCATAACTAGAGTTGCAGACCTTCAAATTGAGTGAAACAAAAAGCATTTGAAAGCTAAGAGGGTGCTCTACAACGCTTATGAAGACTACGAAGTCAAATTCCAATTTAACACAATTCAAAATTCCAGTTCAAATTGTTCCAAAACAGGGGAAAATGGTCTTGATCAACTTTTAACATATTTCAGTGTATAGTACGCGATTTCTAGAAATAAATGTTTCAATTTAAAAATATATAAAATTGTAAATATTAAGCTAGAAATTTTATGGGGAACAATAGATTGTTTTCAAAAAAATCAAATAATTTAATAAATTTAAAATATGCGTTTTCATTTTTAAATTAAAAAAACACCCTAATTTTCAAGTGTATAGTACACGATTTCTAAAAACAAATGTAGCAATTTTAAAAATATAAAATTTTTTATAAATTAACCTAGAAACTTTATGGGGAACAATATATTGTTTTCAATAAAATAAAAAAATTTAATAAATTTAAAATATGCGTTTTAATTTTTAAAGTAAAAAATGCCCTATTTTTCAAGTGTAGTACACTATTTTTAGAAACAAATGTTGCAATTATAAAAATATAATTTTTTTTAAATTCAACTAGAAACTTCATGGTGAACAATACATTGTTATCAATGAAAATAAAAAAAATTAATAAATTTAAAATATGTGTTTTTATTTTTAAAGTAAAAAACACCCTATTTTTCAAGTGTATAGAACACGATTTCTAGAAACAAATGTCGCAATTATAAAAATATAAAAAAATAGTGTAATTTAAGCTAGAAATGTCTTGGTGAACAATACATTGTTGTCAAAAAAAATAAAAAAATATAATAAATTTAAAATATGCGTTTTCATTTATTTAGTAAAAAACACCCTATTTTTCAAGTGTATAGTACACGATTTGTAGAAACAAATGTTGATATTTTAAAAATATAAAAAATAGTGTAAATTAAGCTAGAAAATTCATGGTGAACAATACATTGTTGTAAAAAAAATCAAATAATTTAATAAATTTAAAATATACGTTTTGATTTTTAAAGTAAAAAATGCCCTATTTTTCAAGTGTATAGCACACGATTTATAGAAACAAATGTTGCAATTTTACAAATATAAATTTTTTTATAAATTAACTTAGAAAATTTATGGGGAACAATATATTGTTTTCAATAAAATCAAAAAATTTAATAAATTTAAAATATGCGATTTAATTTTTAAAGTAAAAAACACCCTATTTTTCAAGTGTAGTACACTATTTTTAAAAACAAATGTTGCAATTATAAAAATATAATTTTTTTTTAAATTCAACTAGAAACTTCATTGTGAACAATACATTGTTTTCAAATAAATCAAAAAATTTAATAAATTTAAAATATGAATTTTAATTTTTAAAGTAAAAAACACCCTATTTTTAAAGTGTACAGAACACGATTTCTAGAAACAAATGTCGCAATTATAAAAATATAAAAATAGTGTAAATTAAGCTGGAAAAGTCTTGCTGAACAATACTTTGTTGTCAAAAAAAATAAAAGAATTTAATAATTTTAAAATATGCATTTTCATTTTTTTAGTAAAAAACACCCTATTTTTCAAGTGTATAGTACACGATTTTTAGAAACAAATGTTGCAATTATAAAAATATGAACCATTGTATAAATTAAGCTAGAAACTATATTTAGAACAATACATTTTTTCAAAAAAATTAAATATATTAATAAATTAACAACATGGATTTTATTTTTTAAAGTAAAAAACACCCTAATTTTAAAGTGTATAGTACACGATTTCTAGAAATAAATGTTACAATTTTAAAAATATAAATATTTTTATAAATTAACCTAGAAACTTTTTGGGGAACAATAGATTCTTTTACAAAAAATCAAATAATTTAATAAATTTAAAATATGCAGTTTCATTTTTAAAGTAAAAAAACACCATATTTTTTAAGTGTATAGAACACGATTTCTAGAAACAAATGTTGCTAATATAAAAACATAAACAATTGTGTAAATTAAGCTAGAAACTTTATGGGGAATAATAGATTGTTTTCAAAAAAAAATTAATTAAATAAATAGAAAATATGAGTTTTCATTTTTAAATTAAAAACACCCTATTTTTCAAGTGTATAGAATACGATTTCTAGAAACAAATGTTGCAATTATAAAAATATAAACAATTTTGTTAATTAAGCTAGAAATCTTATGGGGAAATTTACATTATTTTCAAAAAAATCAAATAAATTAGTAAATTTAAAATATGCGTTTTATTTTTTAAAGTAAAAAACACCCTATTTTCAAGTGAGTACACGATTTTTAGAAACAAATGGTGCAATTATAAAAATATGAAAGTTTTGTAAATTAAACTAGAAACTTCATGGGAAACAATACATTGTTTTCAAAAAAATAAAAAAAAAATTTAAAATATGCTTTTTCATTTTTAAAGTAAAAAACACCCTATTTTTAAAGTTTATAGAACTCGATTTCTAGAAACAAATGTTGCAATTTTAAAAATATAAATCAAATAGTGTAAAGTAAACTAGAAACTTTATCGTGAACAATACATGGTTGAAAAAAATCAAATAATTTATTAAATTTAAAATATGCATTTTCATTTTTTTAGTAAAAAACACCATATTTTTCAAGAGTATAGTACACGATTCCTAGAAACAAATGTTGATATTTTAAAAATATAAAGAATAGTGTAAATTAAGCTAGAAACTTCTTGGGGAACAATACATTGTTGTCAAAAAAATTAAATAATTTAATAAATTTAAAATATGCATTTTAATTTTTAAAGCAAAAAACACCCTATTTTTCAAGTGTATAGAACACGATTTCTAGAAACAAATGTTCATATTTTAAAAATATAAAAAATAGTGTATATTAAGCTAGAAACGTCTTGGTGAACAATACATTGTTGTCAATAAAAATAAAAAATTTAATAAATTTAAAATTTGCGTTTTCATTTTTTTAGTAAAAAACACCCGAATTATCAAGTGTATAGTACACTATTTGTAGAAACAACTGTTGATATTTTAAAAATATAAAAACTAGTGTATATTAAGCTAAAACGTCTTGGTGAACAATACATTGTTGTCAATAAAAATAAAAAATTTAATAAATTTAAAATATACGTTTTCATTTTTTAGTAAAAAACACCCTATTTTTCAAGTGTATAGTACACGATTTCTAGAAAAAATGTTGATATTTTAAAAATATTAAAAATAGTGTAAATTAAGCTAGAAACGTCTTGGTGAAAAATACATTGCTGTCAAAAAAAATTTAAATTATGCATTTTCATTTTTTTAGTAAAAAACACCATATTTTTCAAGTGTATAGTACACGATTTCTAGAAACAACTGTTGATATTATAAAAATATTAAATATAGTTTAAATTAAGCTAGGAATTTCATGGTGAACAATACATTGTTGTCAAAAAAATCAAAATATTTAATAAATTTAAATTATGCATTTTAATTTTTTTACTAAAATACACCGTATTTTTCAAGTGTATAGTACACGATTTTTAGAAATAAATGTTGATATTTTAAAAATATAAAGAATAGTGTAAATTAAGCTAGAAACTTCTTGGGGAACAATACATTGTTGTCAAAAAAATTAAATAATTTAATAAATTTAAAATATGCATTTTAATTTTTAAAGCAAAAACCACCCTATTTTTCAAGTGTATAGAACACGATTTCTAGAAACAAATGTTGATATTTTAAAAATATTAAATATAGTTTAAATTAAGCTAGAAACTTCAAGGTAAACAATATATTATTGTCAAAAAAATCAAAAAATTTAATAAATTTAAAATATGCGTTTTGATTTTTAAAGTAAAAAACACCCTATTTTTCAAGTGTATAGTACGCGATATCTAGAAATAAATGTTTCAATTTTAAAAATATATAAAATTGAAAAAAATAAACTATAACCTTTATGGGGAACAATAGATTGTGTTCAAAAAAATTAAATAATTTAATAAATTTAAAATATGCATTTTCATTTTTAATAAATATGCATTTTCATTTTTTTAGTAAAAAACACCCTATTTTTCAAGTGTATAGTACACGATTTCTAGAAACAAATGTTGATATTTTAAAGATATTAAATATAGTTTAAATTAAGCTAGAAATTTCATGGTAAACAATACATTGTTGTCATGAAAATCAAAATATTTAATAAATTTAAAACATGCATTTTCATTTTTAGAATTAAATGTTGCAATTATAAAAATATAAAAAGCTTTGTAAATTAAACTAGAAACTTCATGGTGAACAATACATTGTATTCAAAAAAATCAAATAAATAAATAAATTTAAAATATGCCTTTTTCTTTTTAAAGTAAAAAACACCCTATTTTTCATGTTTATAGAACTCGATTTCTAGAAACAAATGTTGCAATTATAAGAATATAAAAAATTGTGGAAATTAAGCTAGAAACTTTATGGGGAATAATTGATTGTTTTCAAAAAAATCAATTAAACTAGAAACTTTATTGTAAACAATACATGGTTGAAAAAAAAATCAAATAATTTAATAATCTTAAAATATGCGTTTTTATTTTTTTAGTAAAAAACACCCTATTTTTCAAGTGTATAGTACACAATTTATAGAAATAAATGTTCATATTTTAAAATTATTAAATATAGTGTAAATTAAGCTAGAAACTTCATGCTGAACAATACATTGTTGTCAAAAAAATCAACATATTTCATAAATTTAAAATATGCGTTTTTATTTTTTATTAAAAAACACCCTATTTTTCCGGTGTATAGTACACGATTTCTAGAAACAAATGTTGATATTTTATAAATATAAAATATAGTTTAAAATATGCGTTTTTATTAAAATATAGTTTATAAATCTTAAAATATGCGTTTTTATTAAAATATAGTTTAAATTAAGCTAGAAACTTCATGGTAAACAATACATTGTTGTCAAAAAATTTAAAAAAATTTAATAAATTTAAAACATGGGTTTTCATTTTTTTAGTAAAAAACACCCTATTTTTCAAGTGTATAGTACACGATTTTTAGATTTAAATGTTGCAATTATAAAAATATAAAAAGTTTTGTAAATTAAACTTGAAACTTCATGGTGAACAACACATTGTTTTCAAAAAAATCAAAAAGATAAATAAATTTAAAATATGCCTTTTTATTTTTAAAGTAAAAAACACCCATTTTTTCAAGTATATAGAACTCTATTTTTAGAAAAAATGTTGTAATTTTAAAAATATAAATCATATAGTGTAAAGTAAACTACAAACTTTATTGTGAACAATACATGGTTGAAAAAAAATCAAATAATTTAATAAATTTAAAATATGCGTTTTCATTTTTTTAGTATAAAAGACCCTATTTTTCAAGTGTATAGTACACGATTCCTAGAAACAAATGTCGATATTTTAAAAATATTAAATAGTGTAAATTATGCTAGAAACGTCTTGGTGAACAATACATTTTTGTCAAAAAAATTAATAAATATAAAATATGCGTTTTTATTTTTTTAGTAAAAAACACCCATTTTTTCAAGTGTATAGTAAACGATTTCTAGAAACAAATGTTGATATTTTAAAAATATAAAAAACAGGGTAAATTAAGCTAGAAATGACTTGGTGAACAATAGAACTTTGTCAATAAAAATAAAAAAATTTAATAAATTTAAAATATGCCTTTTCATTTTTTTTAGTAAAAAACACCATATTTTTCAAGTGTATAGAACACGATTTCTAGAAACAAATGTTGATATTTTAAAAATATATAAAATAATGTAAATTAAGCTAGAAACTTCTTGGTGAACAACACATTGTTGTAAAAAAAATCAAATAATTTAATAAATTTAAAATATGCGTTTTGATTTTTAAAGTAAAAAACGCCCTATTTTTCAAGTGTATAGTACGCGATATCTAGAAATAAATGTTTTAATTTTAAAAATATAAAATTGTAAAAATTAAACTATAAACTTTATGGGGAACAATAGATTGTTTTCAAAAAAATTAAATAATTTAATAAATTTAAAATATGCATTTTCATTTTTAATAAATATGCGTTTTCATTTTTTTAGTAAAACATACCGTATTTTTCAAGTGTATAGTACACAATTTCTAGAAAAAATGTTAATATTTTAAAAATATTAAAAATAGTGTAAATTAAGCTAGAAACGTCTTGGTGAATAATACATTGCTGTCAAAAAAATATAAAATATGCGTTTTCATTTTTTTAGTAAAAAACACCCTTTTTTTCAAGTGTATAGTACACGATTTCTAGAAACAAATGTTGATATTTAAAAAATATAAAAAATAGTGTAAATTAAGCTAGAAACTTCTTCGTGAACAACACATTGTTTTCAAAAAAATTAAATAATTTAATAAATTTAAAATATGCATTTTAATTTTTAAATTAAAAAACACCCTATTTTTCCAGTGTATAGTACACGATTTCTAGAAACAAATGTTGACATTTTAAAAATATAAAATATAGTTTAAATTAAGCTAGAAACTTCATGGTAAATAATACATTGTTATCAAAAATATTAAAAAATATAATAAATTTAAAATATACGTTTTCATTTTTTTAGTAAAAAACACCCTATTTTTCAAGTGTATAGTACACGATTTTTAGAAACAAATGTTGCAATTTTAAAAATATTAAACTTAGTGTGAATTAAGCTAGAAACGTGTTGGTGAAAAATACATTTTAGTCTAAAAAAATTAAAAAAATTTATCAAATTTAAAATATGCAATTTCATTTTTTTAGTAAAAAACACCCTATTTTTCAAGTGTATAGTACACGATTTATAGAAACAAATGTTGATATTTAAAAAATATAATAAAATAGCATAAGTTAAGCTAGAAACTTCATGGTGAACAATACCTTGTTGTCAAAAAAATCAAATAATTTAACAAATTTAAAATATGCGTTTTCATTTTTTTCAGTAAAAACACCCTATTTTTCATGTGTATAGTACACGGTTTCTTGAAACAAATGTTGATACTTTAAAAATATTAAACTTACTGTAAATTAAACTAGAAACATCTTGGTGAAAAATACATTCTAGTCAGAAAAAATAAAAAAATTTATTAAATTTAAAATATGCGTTTTCATTTTTTTAGTAAAAAAAATAGTACACGATTTCTAGAAACAAATATTGATATTTTAAAAATATTGAATATAGTTTAAATTAAGCTAGAAACTTCATGGTGAACAATACATTGTTGTCAAAAAAATCAAAAAATATAATAAATTTAAAATATGCATTTTAATTTTTTTAGTTAAAAACACCCTAATTTTCAAGTGTATAGTACAAGATATCTAGAAACAAATGTTGATATTTTAAAAATATTAAACTTAGTGTGAATTAAGCTAGAAACGTGTTGGTGAAAAATACATTGTAGTCTAAAAAAATTAAAAAAATTTATCAAATTTAAAATATGCAATTTCATTTTTTTAGTAAAAAACTCCCTATTTTTCAAGTGACAGTACACGATTTCTAGAAACAAATGTTGATATTTTAAAAATATTAAATATAGTGTAGATTAAGCTAGAAACTTCATGGTGAACAATACATTCTTGTCAAAAAAAAAAATTTAATAAATTTAAAGTATGCGTTTTCATTTTTTTTAGTAAAAAACACCCTATTTTTCAAGTGTATAGGACACGATTTCTAGAAAAAATGTTGATATTTAAAAAAAATAAAAAAATAGTGTAAATTAAGCTAGAAACGTCTTGGTGAACAATACATTGTTATCATTGAAAATAAAAAAATTTAATAAATTTAAAATATGCGTTTACATTTTTTTAGTAAAAAACACCCTATTTTTCAAGTTATAGTACACGATTTCTAGAAACAAATGTTGATATTTTAAAAATATAAGAAATAGTTTAAATTAAGCTAGAAACTTCTTGGTGAAAAATCCATTGTTGTCAAAAAAATTAAATAATTTAATAAATTTAAATATGCGTTTTGATTTTGAAAGTAAAAAATGCACAATTTTTCAAGTATATAGTACGCGATATCTAGAAATAAATGTTTCTATTTTAAAAATATATAAAATTGTAAAACTTAAACTATAAACTTTATGGGGAAAAATAGATTGTTTTCAAACAAATTAAATAATTTAATAAATTTAAAATATGCATTTTCATTTTTAAAGAAAAAAACACCCTATTTTTCAGTTGTCTAGAACACGATTTCTAGACCAAATGTTGCAAATATAAAAATATAAAAAATTGTGTAAATTAAGTTAGAAACTTTATGTGGAATAATAGATTGTTTTCAAAAAAATCAATTAATTAAATAAATATAAAATATGTGTTTTCATTTTTAAATTAAAAACACCCTATTTTTCAAGTGTATAGAACACGATTTCTTGAAACAAATGTTGCAATTATAAAAATATAAAAAATGTTTTTAATTAAGGTAGAAACTTTATGGGGAAATTTATATTATTTTCAAAAAAATCAAATAATTTAATAAATTTAAAATATGCAATTTATTTTTTAAAGTAAAAAACACCCTATTTTTCAAGTGTATTGTACACGATATCTAGAAATAAATGTTTTAATTTAAAAATATATAAAATTGTAAAAGTTAAACTATAAACTTTATGGGGAAAAATAGATTTTTTTAAAAAAAATTAAATAAATAAATAAATTTAAAATATGCATTTTCATTTTTAAAGTAAAAAACACCCTATCTTTCAAGTGTATAGAACACGATTACTAGAAACAAATGTTGCAATTTTAAAAATATAAATCAAATATTGTAAATTAAACTAGAAACTTTATTGTGAACAATACATGGTTGATAAAAAATAAAATAATTTAACAAATTTAAAATATGTGTTTTCATTTATTCAGAAAAAAACGCCCTATTTTTCAAGTGCATAGTACACGATTTCTAGAAACAAATGTTAATATTTTAAAAATATTAAATATAGTGTAAATTAATCTAGAAACGTCTTGGTGAAAAATAAATTGTTTCCAAAAGAAAATAATAAAATTTAATAAATTTAAAATATACGTTTTCATTTTTTTAGTAATAAACACTCTATTTTTAAAGTGTATAGTACACAATTTCTAGAAGCAAATGTTGATATTTTAAAAATATGAAATATAGTGTAAATTAAGCAAGAATCTTCATTGTGAACAATACAATCTTGTCAAAAAAATTAAAAAATTTAACAAATTTAAAATATGTGTTTAACACCCTATTTTTCAAGTGTATAGGACACGATTTCTAGAAAAAAATGTTGATATTTTAAAAATTTAAAAAATAGTGTAAATTAAGCATGAAATGTCTAGGTGAAAAATACATTGTTATCCATAAAAATAAAAATTTAATAAATTTAAAATATGCGTTTTGATTTTTTTAGTAAAAACACCCGATTTTTCAAGTGTATAGTACACGATTTCTAGAAACAAATGTTGATATTTTAAAAATACAAAAATAGTATAAATTAAGCTAGAAACTTCTTGGTATACAATACATTGTTGTCAAAAAAATTAAATAATTTAATAATATTAAAATATGCATTTTCATGTTTTTGCTAAAAAACACCCTATTTTTCATGTGTATATAGGACACGATTTCTAGAAAAAAAATATTGATATTTTAAAAATATATAAAATAGTATAAATTAAGCTAGAAACATCTTTGTGAACAATACATTGTTATCAATAAAAATAAAAAAATGTAATACATTTAAAATATGCGTTTTCATTTTTTTAGTAAAAACACCCAATTTTTCAAGTGTATAGTACATGATTTCTAGAAACAAATGTTGATATTTTAAAAATATAAAAAATAGTATAAATTAAGCTAGAAACTTCTTGGTAAACAATACATTTTTGCCAAAAAAATTAAATAATTTAATAAATTTAAAATATGCCTTTTGATTTTTAAAGTAAAAAACGCCCTATTTTTCAACTGTGTAGTACATGATTTCTAGAAACAAATGTTGATATTTTAAAAATATTAAATATAGTGTAAATTAAGCTAGAAACTTCATGCTGAACAATACATTCTTGTCAAAAGAATCAAAAAATTTAAAAAATTTAAAGTATGCGTTTTCATTTTTTTTAGTAAAAAAACCCTATTTTTCAAGTGTATAGGACACGATTTCTAGAAAAAAAATGTTGATATTTTAAAAATATATAAAATATTTTAAATTAAGCTAGAAACGTCTTTGTGAACAATACATTGTTATCAATAAAAATAAAAAATTTAATAAATTTAAAATATGCGTTTTCATTTTTTTAGTAATAACACCCAATTTTTCAAGTGTATAGTACATGATTTCTAGAAACAAATGTTGATATTTTAAAAATATAAAAAATAGTATAAATTAAGCTAGAAACTTCTTGGTAAACAATACATTGTTGCCAAAAAAATTAAATAATTTAATAAATTTAAAATATGCCTTTTGATTTTTAAAGTAAAAAACGCCCTATTTTTCAACTTTGTAGTACACGATTTCTAGAAACAAATGTCGATATTTTAAAAATATTAAATATAGTGTAAATTAAGCTAGAAACTTCATGCTGAACAATATATTCTTGTCAAAAAAGTCAAAAAATTTAACAAATTTGAAATATGCGTTTTCATTTTTTTAGTAAAAAACACCCTATTTTTCAAGTGCATAGGAAACAATTTCTAGAAAAAAATGTTGATATTTAAAAAAAATAAAAAAATAGTGTAAATTAAGCTAGAAACGTCTTGGTGAACAATACATTGTTATCATTGAAAATAAAAAAATTTAATAAATTTAAAATATGCGTTTACATTTTTTAGTAAAAAACACCCTATTTTTCAAGTGTATAGTACACGATTTCTAGAAACAAATGTTGATATTTTAAAAATATAAAAAATAGTATAAATTAAGCTAGAAACTTCTTGGTGAAAAATACATTGTTGTCAAAAAAATTAAATAATTTAATAAATTTAAAATATGCGTTTTGATTTTTAAAGTAAAAAACACCCTATCTTTCAAGTGTGTAGAACACGATTTCTAGAAACAAATGTTACAAATTTAAAAATATAAATCAAATAGTGTAAATTAAACTAGAAACTTTATTGTGAACAATACATGGTTGAAAATAAAAATCAAATAATTTAATAAATTTAAAATATGTTTTTTTCATTTTTTTAGTAAAAAACACCCTATTTTTCAAGTGCATAGTACACGATTTCTAGAAACAAATGTTGATATTTTAAAAATATAAAAAATAGAGTAAATTAAGTTAGAAATGTCTTGGTGAACAATATGTAACACCTTAGATTTTGCAATCATAAGTTAACAACTCATGGCAACGAAATAGAAATACCAGTTCATAAATATATACAACCTGTGCACGTGATTATAT
This sequence comes from Cyamopsis tetragonoloba, assembly GCA_037177725.1. NCBI lineage: Eukaryota > Viridiplantae > Streptophyta > Magnoliopsida > Fabales > Fabaceae > Cyamopsis > Cyamopsis tetragonoloba. The sequence continues at coordinate 14,954,554 of CM074124.1, read as the reverse complement.
AGTTAAAAACTAGTCCTCTAAGAACTTAATAAAAATAAGTCTCATTATACTCCTAAGAGAGAGTTTGCGCACAAAAGGTAGCCACTCCAAATTTACATCAAAAGATGGACTACCTAACCCAAAAGTGAACTAGTAAGCTCCTGCTAGCAACTCCCAGGTGCTCTAGTTCCTATCTCCTCCGTTACCTGCAACACTAAACCGTCAGTTATATGAAATCATATAACCGAGTAACTCCCGGTTTATAAAACCTGTTAACAGTGTTGCAGCCAGTACTAACTGAAAAATCCCCAATATACAATCGACATACACATATAGCATAAAAATGTAAATGGCACGTTTCAAGTAGAGTCACATAACCTTACTCATCATCTGAGTCATCTTGAACTCGACCATTTTACAAAATGCACATAAAAAATATACTATCTATTGCACCACAACATTTCACAATAACACTCATCATACATTTTACATAAACAAGCATGAAAACTCATCAAATATCACAAATCAAGTGACTAAGTCATTATTTAATCAGCAACATCACCTAATTCTAATTGGGGTTTTAAATTTGGGTTACCTTGGTTTGAGTCCCAAAAGAACAATTCCTCCTAATTCCTTCAAGCTCTTCAATCTCCTCTCAAGAGTACTTGGAATCCCTAACAACCACAAGTACCAAATCATCAACACCCATATTAACCCAATTTATGGGTTGCATGTTGAGATGGAAGGGTTTTGAACCCATTACCCAAAATGAGAACTTGATGAGCAAAGAAGAAGAGAAGAGATTTGCATGTGCTCACCTTGGTAACACTTGAGCTTGAAGTTGAAGAACCAAGCCTTGAAGGTGAGGAGGAACTAGAAGAAGAGGATAATGATGATCAATGGAGAGGAAGAAGATGGAAATCCTAGAGGAGAAGATAAAAATGAAAATGTGAATAAGAGTGAGGGAGAGAGTGATGCTGAGTAAGAAGGGAGAGAAGAAAGGGAACTTTTTTTTTTGCTAATTAGTCCCTCCATGGAACTTTTAAATATTGCAATTTACTCCCTCCTTTCCTTTTTCATGATTTTGCAACTAAATCCCAATTCTTTTTCAAAAGAGCCCCTTAAGGACTAATTTGATTTTTTTTCCCACTAATTTAACTCTTAACTTGGGAAATTCTGGGATGTTACAATTCTACCACCCTTAAAATAATTTTGCCCTCAAATTTAGAAATTTACCTGTGTCGTCAAAACAACTCAGGATAGGTATCCTTCATGTCTTGCTCTTTCTCCCAAGTCATCTCCGACGAATCAATACTTTGCCACAACACCTTCACCAAAGGAATTACCTTGTTTCGAAGAGTTTTCTCTAAGATTTTCACTGGTTGGGCTCGAAACGACGCATTGGGCTTCAATTGAATCTCATCAGGACTTAGGACATGAGATGGATCCGGTACATACTTTCTAATTTGTGACACATGAAATACATCATGCAGATTTGAAAGGTTTGGAGGCAAAGCCAATTTGTACGCAACTGGTCCAACCCTTTTCAATATTTGGAAGGGGCCAACGAAACGCGGTTGAAGCTTCTTTACTTTCATTGCCCTACCCACAGCCATAGTGGAAGAAACCTTGAGGAATACATGGTCACCTTCCTCAAATTCCAATGGCTTTCCCCTTTTGTCCCCATAACTCCTTTGCCGGTCTTGAGCTATTTTCAATTTCTCCTTGATACGTTTGATCTTGTCAGTTGTATCCTGAACCAAATCCGGTCCCAAAAGGAGTTTCTCTCCAGTTTCATACCAACAAACAGGAGATCTGCACTTCCTACCATACAAAGCCTCGAATGGTGCCATTCCGATGCTTGAATGGTAGCTATTATTATAAGCAAATTCTTCCAAAGGCAAGAATCTGCCCCAATCTCCTCCTTCTTCCAATATTCAAGCTCGAAGCATATCTTCTAACGTCTGAATTGTCCTCTCCGACTGTCCATCAGTTTGAGGATGGTATCCAGTGCTCAATTGCAATCGGGTCCCAAATGACTTTTGTAAGGCTCCCCAAAATCTAGAAGTGAATTTCGGATCTCTATCCGATATGATACTGACTGGTGCACCGTGCAATCTAACGATCTCCTGGATATACACTTTGGCATATTTCTCCACAGGATAGTTAGACTTAACAGGTAGGAAATGTGCGGACTTTGTTAGTCTATCAACAATCACACATATTGAGTCATATCCAGTTGGGATCTTTGGCAAACCCACCACAAAATCCATTGCAATTGACTCCCACTTCCATTCTGGAATATCCAAAGACTGGAGTGGTCCAGATGGCTTTTGATGTTCCACCTTGACCTTTTGACAAGTCAAGCACCTAGCCACAAATTTAGCAATATTGTGCTTCATGCCCGGCCACCAAAAGGATCTCCGCATATCCTGATACATTTTTGTAGCACCAGGATGCACAGAGTATTGACTATTGTGATTCTCCTCTAGTAGAGTCACATAACCTTACTCATCATGTGAGTCATCTTGAACTCAACCATTTTACAAAATTCACATAAACAATATACTATCTATTGCACCACAACATTTCACAATAACACTCATCATACATTTTCAATATCATGAGTTGTATTTTTCATTCATTTCTTATTTCTTTCATGTCTTTTATAATGGGAACCCAGTGCACTGGAAAACCTCCTTATGCATGCATCACCTGCACTATTTGTGAGCTCATTACACCCTGGACAAGCGTCCCCATCCAGAGTTTGATGCCTTTTCTGCCTCCTTAGAGGACTTCTGGGTCTATTCTTACTCAATAGATCCCTTCCCCTCCGAAGAGGTCCTCAATGCTACCTTTACTCGATAGCTTTAATTATTCTTTCTTTTAACATTGAAGTTATCCATTCAAACTTTCTCTTTTACTTCAACAAGTTTAATTATCAATTTCATATTGATTCAATCCATTTTTCAATCCACCAATTGAGTTATCCAAGTATAAGATTCTAAAACAGAATTTCAGTAGAACATATTATACTATTTTAAAATCTGAATTAAATCTACTCATTCAAAAATCATGAAAATACACAGTAATAAAATACACTTGATCCTCTTTCCATAGCCACAAGTTTCACCCAAAACGGATTTTCGTAGGCCTAGTTATGCCTTGCTAAATCCAGCTGTTTTGGTTTGGTATCTCAGTTGAATACTACCTGGATAATTTTGCAATAACTAGAGCTAGACTAATTGAAATTGAGTGAAACAAGTGTCATTAGAAAGCTAACATAATTTCCTAAAACTTTGTTAGAGAAGTCAAAATCAAATTCCATCATATACTGGACTCAAATCAAGCATTAACATTCAGGATAAATGGACCCAATCCAGAAATTGTAAAACAGGACAGATCTCATTGTAAACTTTTTATTCAATCCAATACTTGTCCAAAAATCACAAAACTTTATCAAGATATGACCAACACACCAAGGATTTATCATAAAAAATTTAACATTAAAATTCAATGGTTATAAGTTGCAGTAAATTCTGGAATCTCCTTATTTTAGCTGGATTCCAGCAACATCCAAAGGATGAGCACAACTACTTCAGAAATTGATATAAAATCCAAAGGCTAAAAATTGTGAAGATTTAACACAAGGTATATAACACACCCAGGTATCACCAGACAAAATTTCACTTCGAAATTCAAAGTAATCAGAGAGAAATACACTCACGAAATTCACAATTTATTTTCGGATTCAACAGTTTTCCCAGGATGAACATAGTTCATTTAAAAATTCACCAAAATTCGTGTAGACCTTCAAAAATCATGATATTTTATTCTAGAACTCTTCAAACATAAAATAATCACCATACAAAATTTCAAGCCCATTCATCAAGGGAATCCAGAGATATGAATTTCGAAACTTCAGGACAATTTAGTTACCTAGGCAAAATCCAATTCTTCAATCAAATTCATATCAATTTCACATAAACAAGCATGAACACTCATCAAATATCACAAATCAAGTGACTAAGTCATTATTTAATCAGCAACATCACCTAATTCTAATTGGGGTTTTAAATTTGGGTTACCTTAGAATTGGAGCTCTAAACTCAATCTCTAAATTCCACCGTGGAAGATTCTAAACTGGTAGAATTGGAGTTGCCGACGCGTGGATCATTTTCTTCAACTGCTCCGGCGGCAACCGGCGGCCGGAAGGCCACCATGCAACCACCGGAAGTGGTGATCACCACCACTTCTTCTCCCTCTCGCCAACTCCCTCTCTTTCTCATTTTAATCAATTAAGTTTTGTGATTTTGTGTTGTGTGGGTGAGAGAGTGAGGTATATAGGTGAGGGTGTGTGGTTAGGTAAGGGAGGGTGCATGGTAAGAGCGTAGTTCTTAGTTTTAATTTATTAAAATTGCACTTAAGTCCTTGTATTTATAAAATTAAATAAAAGTCCAAAACAACTTAATTTAAATGAATAAAACTACAAGGATTTAGTTGCAACTTTCTAACTTTATAATTTGGCCCTTTTTTCCCTAATCCTATCTTCTTTATAATTCCTTTTAGTTCTCTAAATTCCTTATCTTTTCTAAGATAGCCCCTTAAGGACATAAGTAGTAATTTTAAATAATTTACTCTAGAAACTTGAAATTGGGAACAATACATTGTTTTCAAAAAAATTAAATATATTAATAAATTAAAAATATGCATTTTATTTTTTAAAGTAAAAAATACCCTAATTTTCAAGTGTATAGTACACGATTTCTAGAAACAAATGTTGCAATTTTAAAAATATAAATTTTTTAATAAATTAACCTAGAAACTTTATGGGGAACAATAGATTGTTTTCAAAAAAATAAAATAATTTATTAAATTTAAAATATGCAGTTTCATATTTAAAGTAAAAAAACACCATATTTTTCAAGTGTATAGAACACGATTTCTAGAAACAAATGTTGCAAATATAAAAATATAAACAATTGTTTAAATTAAGCTAGAAAATATATGAGGAATAATAGATTATTTTGAAAATCAATTAATTAAATAAATAGAAAATATGCGTTTTCATTTTTAAATTAAAAACACCCTATTTTTCAAGTGTATAGAACACGATTTCTAGAAACAAATGTTGCAAATATAAAAATATAAACAATGTTGTTAATTAAGCTAGAAACTTTATGGGGAATAATAGATTGTTTTCAAAAAAATTAAATAATTAAATATATAGAAAATATGCGTTTAAATTTTTAAAGTAAAAAACACCCTATTTTTCAAGTGCATAGGACACGATTTCTAGAAACAAATGTTGATATTTTAAAAATATAAAAAATAGTGTAAATTAAGCTAGAAACATCTTGGTGAATAATACATTATTATTAACAAAAATAAAAAATTAATAAATTTAAAATATGCGTTTTAATTTTTTTAGTAAAAAACACCCTATTTTTCAAGTGTATAGTACACGATTTCTAGAAACAAATAGTGATATTTTAAAAATATAAAAAATAGTATAAATTAAGCTAGAAACTTCTTGGTGAAAAATACAATGTTGTCAAAAAAAATTAAATAATTTAATATATTTAAAATATGCGTTTTGAGTTTTAAAGTAAAAAACACTCTATTTTTCATGTGTATAGAACACGATTTCTAGAAACAAATGTTGCAATTTTTAAAATATAATTTAAATTGTGTAAATTAAACTAGAAACTTTATTGTGAACAATACATGGTTGAAAAAAAAATCAAATAATTTAATAAATTTAAAATATCTTTTTTCATTTTTTAGCAAAAAACACCGTATTTTTCAAGTGCATAGTACACGACTTCTAGAAACAAATGTTGATATTTTAAAAATATAAAAACTATGTAAATTAAGCTAGAAACGTCTTGGTGAACAAGACATTGTTGTCTATAAAAATAAAAAAATTTAGTTAATTTAAAATATGTGTTTTCATTTTTTTAGTAAAAAACACCCTATTTTTCAATTGTATAGTACACGATTTCTAGAAACAAATGTTGAAATTTAAAAATATAAAAAATAGTGTAATTAAGCTAGAAACTTCTTGGTGAACAATACATTGTTGTCAAAAACATAAAATAATTTAATAAATTTAAAATATGTATTTAGGTGTTTAAAGTAAAAAACGCCCTATTTTTCAAGTGTATAGTACGCGATATCTAGAAATAAATGTTTCAATTTTAAAAATATATAAAATTGTAAAACTTAAACTATAAACTTTATGGGGAACAATAGATTGTTTTTAAAAAAATCAAATATTTTAATAAATTTAAAATATGCATTTTCATTTTTAAATTAAAAAACACCCTATTTTTCAAGTGTATAAAACACGATTTAAAGAAACAAATGTTGCATAGATAAAAATATCAAAAATTGTGTAAATTAAGCTAGAAACTATATTGGGAACAATACATTGTTTTCAAAAAATTAAATATATTAATAAATTAAAATTATGCATTTATTTTAAAGTAAATAACACCCTAATTATCAAGTGTATAGTACACGATTTCTTGAAACAAATATTGCAATTTTAAAAATATAAATTTTTTATAAATTAACCTGGAAAAATTATGGGGAACAATATATTGTTTTCAAAAAAATAAAATAATTTTATAAATTTAAAATATGCAGTTTCATTTTTAAAGTAAAAAAACACCATATTTTTAAATATAAAAATATAAACAATTGTTTAAATTAAGCTAGAACATTTATGGGGAATAATAGATTGTTTTCAAAAAAAATCAACTAATTAAATAAATAGAAAATATGCGTTTTCATTTTTAAATTAAAAACACCATATTTTTCAAGTGTATAGAACATGATTTCTAGAAACAAATGTTGCAATTATAAAAATATAAAAAATTTTGTTAATTAAGCTAGAAACTTTATAGGGAAATTTAAATTATTCTAAAAAAATCAAATAATTTAAAAAATTTAAAATATGCGTTTTATTTTTTAAAGTAAAAAACACCCTATTTTCAAGTGTATAGTACATGATTTTTAGAAATAAATGTTTAAATTATAAAAATATAAAAAGTTTTGTAAATTAAACTAGAAACTTCATGGTGAACAATACATTGTTTTCAAAAAAATCAAAAAAATTAATAAATTTAAAATATGCCTTTTCATTTTTAAAGTAAAAAACACCCTATTTTTCAAGTTTATGGAAGACGATTTCTAGAAAAAATGATGCAATTTTAAAAATATAAATCAAATTGTGTAAATTAAACTAAAAACTTTATTGTGAACAATAGATTTTTTTCAACAAAATCAAAAAATTTAATAAATTTAAAATATGCAGTTTCATTTTTATAATAAAAAACACCATATTTTTCAAGTGTATAGAACATGATTTCTCGAAACAAATGTTGCAATTATAACAATATAAACAATTGTGTAAATTAATCCAGAAACTTAATGGGGAATAATAGATTGTTTTCAAAAAAATCAAATAATTAAATAAATAAAAAATATGCGTTTTTATTTTTAAATTAAAAACACCCTATTTTTCAAGTGTATAGAACACAATTTCTATAAACAAATGTTGCAATTATAAAAATACAAACAATTTTGTTAATTATGCTAGAAACTTTATGGGGAAAATTACATAATTTTCATAAAAATCAAATAATTTAATAAAATTAAAATATGCGTTTTATTTTTTAAAGTAAAAAACACCCTTTTTTCAAGGGTATAGTACCCGATTTTTAGAAACAAATGTTGCAATTATAAAAATATAAAAAGTTTTGTAAATTAAACTAGAAACTTCATGGTGAACAATACATAGTTTTCAAAAAAATAAAAAAAATTAATAAATTTAAAATATGCGTTTTCATTTTTAAAATAAAAAACACTATTCTTCTAGGGTATAGAACACGGTTTCTAGAAACAAATGTTGCAATTTGAATAATATAAATCAAATAGTGTAAATTAAACTAGAAACTTTATTGTGAACAATACATGGTTGAAAAAAAATCAAATAATTTAACAAATTTAAAATATGTGTTTTCATTTTTTAGTAAAAAACACCCTATTGAAAATATAAATCAACATGTGTTTCTAGAAATGGTGTACTATACACTTGAAATTTAGGGTCTTTTTTACTTTAAAAAATAAAACGATTATTTTAAATTTATTAATATATTTTAAAATATGCGTTTTATTATCTAAAGTAAAAAACACCCTATTTTTCGAGTGTATATTACACGATTTCTAGAAACAAATATTCATATTATAAAACTATAAAAATAGTGTAAATTGAGCTAAAAACGTCTTGGTAAACAATAAAGTGTTGTCAAAAAATAAAAAAATTTAATAAATTTAAAATATGCGTTTCCATTTTTATAGTAAAAAACACCCTATTTTTCAAGTGTATAGTACACGATTTATAGAAATAAATGTTGATATTTTAAAAATATAAAAAATAGTGTAAATTAAGCTAAAAACTTCTTGGTGAACAATACATTGTTTTAAAAAAAATCAAATAATTTAAAAAATTAAATATGCATTTTCATTTTTAAAGTAAAAAACACCCTATTTTTCAAGTGTATAGTACACGATTTCTAGAAACAAATGTTGCAATTATAAAAATATAAATTGTTTTATAAATTAACCTAGAAACTTTATGGGTAACAATAGATTGTTTTCAAAAAAATCAAATAATTTAACAAATTTAAAATATGCATTTTCATTTTTAAAGTAAAAAAGACCATATTTTTCGAGTGTATAGAACATGATTTCTAGATACAAATGTTGCAAATATAAAAATATTAACAATTTTTTAAATTAAGCTAGAAACTTTATGGGGAATAATAGATTGTTTTAAAAAAAAATCAAATAATTTAATAATATTAAAATATGCATTTTCATTTTTAAAGTAAAAAACACCATATTTTTCAAGTGTATAGAACACGATTTCTAGAAATAAATATTGCAATTAAAAAAATATAAAAATCGTGAAAATTAAGCTAGAAAATTTATTGGGAACAATACGTTGTGTTCAAAAAAATCAAATATATTAATAAATTTATAATTTATGTGTACATTTTTAAATTCAGAACCACCCTCTTTTTCAAGTGTATAATAGATGATATAAAAATATAAAAAAATGTTGCAATAGTAAAAATATAAAAAAAATTGTAAATTAAATTAGAAACATCATGGTGAACCATACATTATTTTCAAAAAAATCAAATAATTTATTAAATTTAAAATATTCATTTTCATTTTTAAAGTAAAAAACACCATATTTTTCGAGTGTATAGAACTTGATTTAGAGATACAAATGTTGCAATTATAAAAATATAAACAATTGTGTAAATTAAGCTAGAAACTTTATTGGGAATAATAGATTGTGTTCAAAAAAATTAAATAATTAAATAAATAGAAAATATGCGTTTTCATTTTTAAAATAAAAAACACCCTATTTTTCAAGTGTATAGAACACGATTTCTAGAAACAAACGTTGCAATTATAAAAATATAAAAAAATTTGTTAATTAAGCTAGAAACTTTATGGGAAAAATTACATTATTTTCAAAAAAATCAAATAATTTAATATAATTAAAATATGTGTTTTCATTTTTTTAGTAAAAAACACCCTATTTTTCAAGTGTATAGTACACGATTTCTAGAAAGAAATGTTGATATTTTAAAATTATTAAATATAGTGTAAATTATGCTAGAAACTTCATGGTGAAAAATACATTGTTGTCAAAAATAATCAAAAAAATTAATAAATTGAAAATATGCATTTTCATTTTTAAAGTAAAAAACATCCTAATTTTCAAGTGTATAGTACACGATTTCTAGAAACAAATGTTGCAATTTTAAAATTATAAGAATTTAATAAATCAACCTAGAAACTTATGGGAAACAATATATTCTTTTAAAAAAAATCAAATAATTTAATAACTTTAAAATATGCGTTTTCATTTTTAAAGTAAAAAACACTCTATTTTTCAAGTGTATAGAAAACGATTTCTAGAAACAAATGTTGATATTTTTAAAATATAAAAATATAGTGTAAATCAAGCTAGAAACTTCATGGTGAACAATACATTGTTGTAAAAAAACAACAAACAATTTAATAAATTTAAAATATGCGTTTTACTTTTTTTAGTAATAAACACCATATTTTTTTCAAGTGTATACTACACGATTTCTCGAAACAAATGTTGATATTTTAAAAAACAAATAGTGTAAATTAAGCTAGAAACTTCATGGTGAACAGTACATTACTGTCATGAAAATCAAATAATTTAATAAATTTAAAATATGTATTTTCATTTTTAAAGTAAAAAACACCCTTGATTTCATTTCTATAGTACACAATTTCTAGAAACAAATGTTACAATTTTAAAAATATAAAAAATTGTGTATATTAAGCTAGAAAGTTCTTGGTGAAAAATCCATTGTGGTCAAAAAAATCAAATAATTTAATAAATTCGATATATGCGTTTTCATTTTTAAAGTAGAAAACACCCTATATTTCAAGTCTATAGTACACAATTTTTAAAAACAAATGTTGGAATTTTTAAAAAATAAAAAATTGTCTAAATTAAGCAAGAAACTTTATTGGAAACAATACATTGTTTTCAAAAAATTAAATTTATTAATAAATTTAATATATGCGTTTTAATATTTAAAGTAAAAAACACCATATTTTTCAAGTGTATAGTATACGATTTTTATAAAAAAATGTTGCAATTATAAAAATATAAAAAAATTTGTAAATTAAACTTGAAACTTCATAGTGAACAATACATTGTTTTTTAAAAAATCAAATAGTTTAACAAATTTACAATATGCGTTTTCATTTTTTTAGTAAAAAAAACCCTATTTTTCATGTGTATGGTACTCGATTTATAAAAATAAATTTTGATATTTTAAAAATATAAAAAAAAAGTGTAAATTAAGCAAGAAACTTCATGGTGAACAATACATTATTGTCAAAAAAATCAAAGAATTTAATTAATTTAAAATATGCGTTTTCATTGTTTTGGGTAAAAAACATCCTACATTAAGCTAGAAACAAATGTTACTATTTTAGAAACTTCTTGGTGAACAATACATTTTTGTCAAAAAAAATTAAATAATTTAATAAATTCAAAACATGTGTTTCCATTTTTTAAGTAAACAACACCTTATTTTTCAAGTGTATAGTACACGATTTCTAGAAACAAATGTTGATATTTTAAAAATATAAAAAAATAGTGTAAGGTAAGGTAGAAACATCAAGGTGAACAATAAATTGTTGTCAAAAAAATCAAATAATTTAATAAATTTAAAATATGCGTTTTCATTTTTTTAGTAAAAAAGACCCTATTTTTCATGTATATAGTACTCAATTTCTACAAACAAAGAGTGATATTTTAAAAATATAAAAAAATAGTGTAAATTAAGGTTTAAACTTCATGGTGAACAATACATTGTTGTCAAAAAATTCAAATAATTTAATAAATTTAAAATATGTGTTTTCATTTTTAAAGTATAAAACACCCTAATTTTCAAGTGTATAGTACGCGATTTCTAGAAATTAATGTTTAAATTTTAAAATATGAAAAATTGTAAAAATTAAGCTAAAAACTTTATGGGTGACAATAGATTGTTTTCAAAAAAATATAATAATGTAATAAGTTTGAAATATTCCCTTTCATTTTTAAAGTAAAAAACACCCTATTTTTCAAGTGTATAGTACACGATTTCTAGAAACAAATGTTGCAATTTTAAAAATATAAAAAATTGTGTAAATTAAGTTAGAAACTTTATGGGGAACAATACAATGTTTTCAAAAAAATTAAATATATTAATAATTTTAAAATATGCATTTTCATTTTTAAAGTAAAAAACACCCTATATTTGAAGTGTATATTACGAGATTTCTAGAAAAGAATGTTTAAAAACTAAGCTAGAAACTATATGGGAAACAATAGATTATTTTCAAAAAAACAAATAATTTAATAAATTTAAAATATGCGTTTACATTTTTAATTTAAAAAATACCCTATTTTTCAAGTGTATAGTACACGATTTATAGAAATAAATGTCTAAATTTTATAAATAATAAAAATTGTAAAAATTAAGCTAGAAAGTTTATGGGGTACAATAGATTGTTTCCAAAAAAATCAAATAATTTAATAAATTTAAAATATGCATTTTCATTTTTAAAGTAAAAAACACCCTATATTTCAAGTCTATATAATTTCTAGAATTAAATGTTGCAATTTTGAAAATAAAATTTTTTTGTAAATTAAGCTAGAAACTTTATTGGGAACAATACATTGTTTTCATAAAAATTAAATATATTAATAAATTTAAAATATGTGTTTTACTTTTTAAAGTAAAAAACACCCTAATTTTCAAGTGTATATTACACGATTTCTAGAAACAAATGTTGTAATTTTAAAAATATAATTTTTTTTTGAATTAAATAAGAAACTTCATGGTGAACAATACATTGTTTTTAAAAAAATCAAATAATTTAATAAGTTTGAAATATTCCCTTTCATTTTTAAAGTAATAAACACCCTATTTTTCAAGTGTATAGAACACGATTTCTAGAAACAAATGTTGCAATTTTAAAAATATAAAAAATTTTGTAAATTAAGTTAGAAACTTTATTGGGAACAATACATTGTTTTCAAAAAAATTAAATATATTAATAAATTTAAAATATGCATTTTCATTTTTAAAGTAAAAAACACCCTATTTTTCAAGTGTATATTACGCGATTTCTAGAAATAAATGTTTCAATTTTAAAAATAATGAAAATTGTAAAAATTAAGCTAGAAACTTTATGGGGAACAATATATTGTTTTCCAAAAAATCAAATAATTTAATAAATTTAAAATATGCATTTTCATTTTTAAAGTAAAAAACACCCTATTTTTCAAGTGTATATAGTACACGATTTCTTGAAACAAATATTGCAATTTTAGAAACATAAAAAACAGTGTAAATTAATCTAGAAAATTCATGGTGAACAATACATTTTTGACAAAAAAATCAAATAATTTAATAAATTTAAAATATGCGTTTTCATTTTTAAAGTAAAAAACACCCCACATTTTATGTCTATAGTACACGATTTCTAGAAACAAATGTTACTATTTCAAAATATAAAAAATAGTGTAAATTAAGCTAGAATCTTCTTGGTGAACTATACATTGTTGTCAAGAAAATAAAATAATTTAATAAATTGAAAATATGCATTTTCATTTTTAAAGTAAAAAACACCCTATATTTCTAGTCTATAGTACACAATTTTTAGAAACAAATGTTGGAATTCTAAAAATATAAAAAATTGTGTAAATTAATCTAGAAACGTTATGGGTAACAATAGATTGTTTTCGAAAAAATCAAATAATTTAATAAATTTAAAATATGCACTTTCATTTTTAAAGTAAAAAACACCCTATTTTTCAAGTGTATATTACAAGATTTCTAGAAACAAATGTTGCAATTATAAAAATATAAACAGTTGTGTAAATTAAGCTAGACACTTTATTGGGAACAACAAATTGTTTTTAAAAAAATTAAATACATTAATAAATTTAAAATATGTGTTTTATTTTTTAAAGTAAAAAACACCCTAATTTTCAAGTGCATATTACACGATTTCTAGAAACAAACGTTGCAATTTTAAAAATATAAAAAAATTATGTAAATTAAATTAGAAACTTAATGGTGAACAATACATTATTTTCTAAAAAATCAAATAATTAAATAAATAAAAAATATGCGTTTTCATTTTTAAAGTAAAAAACACCCTATTTTTCAAGTGTATAGTACGCGGTTTCTAGAAACAAATGTTTCAATTTTTAAAATATAAAACATTTTGTTAATTAAGCTAGAAACTTTATGGGGAAAATTACATTATTTTAAAAAAAATCATATTATTTAATAAATTTAAAATATGCGTTTTATTTTTTAAAGTAAAAAACACCATATTTTTCAAGTGTATAGTACACGATTTCTAGTTAAGTAAGGCAAAACCCTCACTTCCTCCACCTGTTCCCACGCCTCACTCTCCCTCTCTCACACTCTTACGTTCTCATTTCCACTTCCTTCTACTTGCTCTCCTAAGGCACAACTCATCTCTCCCAAATCCAAGAATTTGTTCCTTAATCTCTCCACTCCAAGGCTCAAATTGTAACGCCCCAATTTATACTAAGCGGAATTAGCTATTCAATTAAAGTTATTAAGGCTCAATCATCATACTCGTATCGAGAGGTTAAATTTCGGGTAAATTTTTCGGAACTTAGTAGTTGTATATTCGAAACGGTAATGAAACTTAGTCGAATGAAAGTTTAGATTTGGTAACTAACACACATACGATAAGCTAATATAACATAGATATATTAATTAGTCAGATAACAAACATAAATTTCTGGGAATCCTAGGCGACATGACAAAAAAAATACTCTATCACTTGAAGAGTAGAAGATGTCGCACATAGGAAATGTACTGATCAAACATTATAGTCATCCAAAATATCTTAACTAAATAAAGGACGCTGCACTTTCCGTCCCAGTATCTTCACTCGGATCACTCTCACGAGAGCTCTCCCTAGGCGAGTTGAAGAACCAACCCTGGCCACCAAAGTACTGCTCCACAAGAGACGGAGTGAAATAAGAAGGATGAAAGGCGGGTCGGAACGTTGCGGGTACAGGCATGAGACCAGGGGGTGTCCGAATAACCAACGTCAAGGCCGATCCAATGTAAGTGGACCGAAGCATCGGTAGTGACGGATGAGATATCCAGAAGGACACTTCTCCTACAAAAGTGGACGTCCCACTAGATACATCATGCTCCCAGTAGCCCAATTCAATCGGACAGTTGATTTCCAAGAGGGTCTCTCGAGCCGCCATCTATTGTATCGCGTAATAGATATATACATAGACAGATAAATACAACACAAAACAGAGGAGTGAGATATAGCAAAGTTTGGTAGAAGTAGAGTCAGGATATTTAGATTTTTAAACAGAAAATCTACAATAGCTTACAATTGATATTCTCACTCGTAACATCACACAACATGTACACTTAAGGATACCATAATGCATGAGACTCCAAAAAAAAACGACATCATCGCTAGCGACTCTTTCTATTAAGGAGGTGACCGGGAGTCATACTTCGTTCGTACAAGTCCATGTACCTCAGTACTCTCCACCGATCTAGAATATACTTTAGAGACCTGTCGAGGTAACCGAGCTTTTTCAGTGAGTAGCCCGACATCGGGGAGCTACCACCGAGTCCCCTAGGCATCTCACACTCTGGTTAAAGCCCCCAAAGGCCGAAACCCACTCCCTAGAGTATAACGTTATTGTGCCAACACACCACTTTTACCTTTTATTCCTCCTTAATAGAAGTTTTTGAAAATACTATTTTCAAAACATGTAATCTCAAGGTGCTTTAGTAATTTTAAGCATAGTTTATCACAAGGATTCAACCGGGTTCACATTCCATCCATACAACTAGGCTCAAACCATTTTGCAAAAGATTACTAATTACACCACCTTGTCAAATCCTTTACCACAGATTTCAGTTTAATTCTCAAAAACAAAGCAATTATCATGGTATTCATATAATACTCCTAATAGGGAGAATACACCTTTAAAAGTCATATATTCAATTTCCACATTTTCTATATTCATCTTTTGGCACTTAGGCCTTTATTAACTTCTACTATTAATACCATTGTTTAAAATTTACTTTAGTCCTTCTTGACATATTATCATTTAAACCATATCCAAAAATTATAGGAATTTATAAATAAGTCCAAAACAATCATTGAGCCTTGAAAACATCATTAACATCTAAAAAAAATGATTTATTTGGTATTAAAAGCTCATAAATTTCGAATATTCAAAAGTTGAAGGAAAAGTGGTTTTTCCTTTGTTTCAGTGACTCTTCAGCATGCTGTCCTTTCTTTAAAAGAGGTAAAATAAATATTAAACGATTTTATTTGGTCCCCAATTAATTTATACAGTTACTTCACAGTGTTAGGGTCAAAATTGAATTTTTCCAGAATTTTTAAAAATACTTAAGATGATCAGAAAAATCCTTCTTTCAAACCGTACAAGATATGGCAGTAGCTAGTCTAAAAAATATAATAAATTCATACGTGCACAGAAAAATATGAATTTTTGATATGATATAGTATACATATTAACACACAACATATAAACTTTTCAAGAATTATTGAGTATTAATACAGTGCGAAATATTTTCTCAAGGTTACAACTTTTTCCAGCAAAACAGAAAACTACAGTAACAGGATCTTCATCTTCAACGATTTTTATAAAATCACTCAGTTACTAAAAATTTATGAAACTAACCCAGAAATAATCCACTTTGAGTCTAGTTTTTCATAAAAATATTCCTAAGTTAAATCTGTTTCCCAAATGGTACAGAAAAACCAAAACGTTCTGACTGTTCCAGAAATGACCTTGTGTCACTCAAAAATCCATATAAAATCAAAAACAAGATCAAAAATTACAAATGATACTAATCTGGAAAGATAACACACAGATCTATCATCATACAGATTTTCACATGCATCTAAATAGAATAAGAGCTTTAATAATACGCACAAACTAACTCCAGTAGCATGAACTCACCAGACAGAATAGAGCAATAATGTTTCAAGAATCAAAATAAGGTCTTAACATCATCCAAAAATTATGAAACTATACCAGTAGTTAAAACACATCTTAAAATGATTTTTAAGCATGGAGCTGAATTATCCAATGATCAATTCCCAAAATATGGGCTCTAAATCAACAGGCATAAGCCAGAACCAGCTTTGAAAGTTAATGAATGAAGAGGGTCTAGGGCCAACCCTCACCCAAATACCCAACTAAATTCTACACTAAGCTATTCTCACTTCCCCTTACCAAGGTTATCTTCAAGGATTAAAGGGGTTGATGAAGGGTAGAGCTTCCAAAGTTATCACTACAAGCAACACCAATTTTGGACTCAAGAAAATTTTAGAGAGAAATGAGAAGAGAAGCTTGTGTTTTGGTGTGTTTGGAAGTGAAGTAGAGTCCCCTATTTATAGAGGAAGTGGGCTGAGTTTTTTGAGGGGTCTTGGAGTGTTGGGAGAGCTTTGTTGAATAGTTGAGGGGTACATGAAGGCATGGTGTGAATAGTTGGAGTGGTTGAAGCAAATCAAGTTTCCTATGTCTAGGGTATGGTTTGACCACATGGAGAGTATGGAGTGTTAGAGGGATTTGTCTTTTATTGATTAATACTCTAGAATGTAGATATGTTTGGAATAACTGGTATATTTCGATTGTTATGCGTGCACTATAAAATTAAAAACGCAACGAAAAATTCTAGAATTAAAATATATCGTTCTCCAATATTTTCTAATCATATAATCGGAATCGAAATATTTTTCTAGCGGAATAATTTCCTATTTAGTAATTAATTAGCAAAATTGAGAGTGTTACACAAATGATCATCCTCAAGCTCTTGAGCTTCCAAGAGAATCAAGGTAAGCAACATGCAAACCATTTCCCCTCTCCTCTCTTCACTCACCTCTCTCTCTAGAAAAAGAACCCCAACCCCTCTAATCTCACATGCAAGCCCTAAAATGAGCTCCTAAGGGTGCTAATGACTCCCATTTGGGGGTATTTAGGGATTTCCATGTCTAGTGGTGGAGATTGAAGGAGTTGGTGGAGCTTGAGAACAAGAAGTGCTTAGGGACTCAAGTTTGAAGGTAACCCCACTAAACCCCA
This sequence comes from Cyamopsis tetragonoloba, assembly GCA_037177725.1. Classification (NCBI taxonomy): domain Eukaryota; kingdom Viridiplantae; phylum Streptophyta; class Magnoliopsida; order Fabales; family Fabaceae; genus Cyamopsis; species Cyamopsis tetragonoloba. Next base: position 14,936,811 of record CM074124.1, on the reverse strand, counting down.
CAATAGGTTAACTAGGGAATAGATGATGGTATGAGATAGGGTTTGGACTTGTTAAGTTAGATGCGTTAGTTTTGATGTATGTGGCTTGATTTTGAATCATTGTGAAATTGTATGATAAATTGTGGTTTTGGCTTGTTTTGATTGTGTGTGAGTACCTATGTGATTTTTTGTTTGAAAACATGATGTTTGTAGACCATGTGTGGCAATGGCCTTGAAGTAGGGATAGATTTCCTTGTTGAAATGATACTATGTGGTAGAGTGAATTGAGAGGTAATGGATGTATGTTTTGATTTTGTGTCTCTTGAATGACTGGTTGAAGTATGCATGATCAAATAGGAAGCAAGGGAAATTGTATTGGTAAGTTGGTTTCCTTGATTTTGGAAGTTTAACGTGGGGAAGGAAGGTGCATAATGGGTGTATGAAATGGGGTTTAGCATGATGTCATTTTGATTTGGAAAATTGATATGCGAATTGAAGGAATAGCTTTTGAATGTGTAGGTAGGTTGTAAACAAATGCTTCATTCCTTGTTTTCATAAATTTTGGCATAGCTTGAGATGAATATTAGAACTATTTACAATTGGATTCTAATTTCGTGGCCTGAATAAAGGTTGTAGAAAATTTTATTATCTTTCCAATGATACAAATTTCATGAGAATCCAATTTGTATAGCTTAAGTTATGGACAAAACACTTAGAGCTGCAAAAATTGGGATTTTGACATGGACAAGTAAAATCAAGCAAAATTATCTACTAGAAAAAAATTGATTTAGATCTTGCATTCTGAATAACAGTTGTAGATAATTTTGTTATCTTTCATTTTCCATTGATGTCACCCAATTTGAAGGTCTACAACTCAAGTTATAGTCAAAATAGTAGACTACGCTAGTGCTAAGTGCCCAGGCGCTGGAACACAGAAAACACACAGTTTTGCATCTGTGACTGGCGCCCAGGCGCCAGGATGGGCGCTCGGGCGACAAAGCCCCGTAATTTGGCAGTTTTGCACCCAGCCGCAGCGCCCAGGCGACAGAATGGGCGCCCGGGTGACACGACCCTATTGTCTGGCAGTTTGTAACACGTTTCTGGTGCCCAGGCGCCAGAATAGTGGCCCGGGCGATAGTGTCCTGTACCTTCTATACTTATTTTTGCCTCTAAAATGCCATGTAAGCCTATTTAACTTAGTTTTATGATAGGAATGTAAGGAAATAGGCTTATATGACTTAGTAACATGCTTTAGGATTATGAAATGATAGGGTAAGCTCTTGATTTGAATTGTGAAATTGTCATGTGATGAATGATGAATGTGGAATGCAAATGATATGAGTTAAATGTGAAATGCCTGATAATATTTGATCTGAAATGAAAATGAAATTTAAAGACAAGTTTAAGCTTTTCACCATCAACGAATGTTGAGTAAGCGGGTTGATTCCCACCGGTTACACACCGGGTAAGCAGACATGCAAGAAAAGATTGAGAATGTAGGGTCTCCCAATGAATGGGGTAAGATGGCCTGAACTAGTAGGGTTGCCTGGTGACCGGGAAGATGGCCCAAAAGAAAGAACTATCCCGATGAATGGGGTAAGATAGTCCTGGGCTATCCCAGTGATTGGGGTAAGATAGCCCGGCAGCCAGTTTGATCACGGTAGGGACGCTTGCCGTGGTCCTAGTTTTGAGCTCAACCTCGCGTTACTGCCACACGCTAGGGGAAGTCTAGTGCACGAGGCTTCCATAAAAGATTCAAGAAAAGAAAAGAATTAAGTATGTTAATGAAAGATCATGGCATGCATGCATTCATAATTGTCATAGCATGCATTATGTATGAGTTGTTGCATTGATTGTGGATTGAATTATGTGTTAGAGATTAAATGGGGTGTTTTCCAGTTAGTTTGGTTGCGATATGGTATAAAAGTATTTTCAAAAATGTCGGGGGTTACTTAGTTATATGTTTTGCATATAACTGACGGTTACCATATTACAGGTATCGGGGCATTGTAGAGAATAAAATAAACAAGTGAGACAAGATTAGGATTTTGTTAGTAGTAACCACACATGGTGAACCTAAGTCTCAAGTTCATATATTAATTTGTTCAGCTGTATAGGAATCCATATAAATTGAAAAGGTTGTAAATATTATTATTATTAATTGTTGTATTCAGAATTTAGCTTCCACTAGTGTTTTGAAAAAAAAACGGACTAAAATTTAGGGTGTTACATATAGAACACGATTTCCAGAGACAAATGTTGATATTTAACAAATATTAAAAAAAAAAGTGTAAATTAAGCTAGAAACTTCATGGTGAAAAATACATTGTTTACAAAAAAATAAAATAATTTAATAAATTTAAAATATGCGTTTTTATTTTTTTAGTAAAAAACACCCTATTTTTCAAGTGTATAGTACACGATTTCTAGAAACAAATGTTGATATTTAAAAAATATAAAAAATAGTGTAAATTAAGCTAGAAACTTCTTTGTGACAACAGTGTTTTCAAAAAAATCAAATAATTTATAAATTTTAAAATTTGCGTTTTTCATTTTTAAAGTAAAAGAACCCTATTTTTGAAGTGTATCGTACACGATTTCTAGAAACAAATGTTGATATTTTAAAAATATAAAAAATAATGTAAATTAAGCTAGAAACTTCTAGGTGAACAATACATTGTTGTCAAAAAAATCAAATAATTTAATAAATTTAAAATATGCGTTTCCATTTTTTTAGTAAGAAACACCCTACATTTCATTTCTATAGTACACGATTTCTAGAAACAAATGATACTATTTTAAAAATATAAAAAAATAGTGTAAATTAAGCTAGAAACTTCACGGTAAACAATACAATGTTTTCAAAAAAAAAATTAAATAATTTAATAAATTTAAAATATGTGTTTCCATTTTTTTTAGTAAAAAACACCCTATTTTTCAAGTGTATAGTACACAATTTCTAGAAACAAATGTTGATATTTTAAAAATGAAAAAAAGTAGTGTAACGTAAGCTAGAAACTTCATGGTGAATAATACATTGTTGTTAAAAAATAAAATAATTTAATAAATTTAAAATATGCGTTTTCATTTTTTTAGTAAAAAAACCCTATTTTTCAAGTGTATAGTACACGAATTCTAGAAAAAAATGTTGATATGTTAAAAATATTAAAAAATTGTGTAAATTAAGGTAGAAACTTCTTGGGGCAATACATTGTTGTAAAAAAAAAACAAATAATTTAATAAATTTAAAATATGCATTTCAATTTTTAAAGTAAAAAACAACCTATATTTCAAGTCTATAGTACACGATTTCTAGAAACAAATGTTACTAATTAAAAACATAAAAAATAGTGTAAATTAAGCTAGAATCTTCTTGATGAACTATACATTGTTGTCAAAAAAATCAAATAATTTAATAAATTGAAAATATGCGCTTTCATTTTTAAAGTAAAAAACACCCCATATTTCAAGTCTATAGTACACGATTTCAAGAAACAAAAGTTGCAAATTTAAAAATTTAAAAAATTGTGTAAATTAAGCTAGAAACTTCATGGGGAAAATTTACAATATGCGTTTTCATTTTTAAAGTAAAAAACACTCTAATTTTCAAGTGTATAATTCACGATTTCTAGAAGTAAATGTTGCAATTTTAAAAATATAAATTTTTTTATAAATTAACCTATAAACTTTATGGGGACTAATATATTGTTTTCAAAAAATTAAAAAAAATTAATAAATTTAAAATATGCGTTTTAATTTTTAAAGTAAAAAACACCGATTTTTCAAGTTTATAGTACACGATTTTTAGAAACAAATATTGCAATTATAAAAATATAAAAGTTTTTTAAATTAAACAAGAAACTTCATGGTGAACAATACATTGTTTTCAAAAAAATCAAAAAATTTAATAAATTTAAAATATGCATTTTAATTTTAAAAGTAAAAACACCATATTTTTCAAGGGTATAGAACACGATTTCTAGAAACAAATGTTGCAATTTTAAAAATATAAATCAAATAGTGAAAATTAAGCTAGAAACTTTATTGTGAACAATACATGGTTGTAAAAAAAATCAAATAATTTAATAAATTTAAAATATGTTTTTCAATATTTTTTAGTAAAAAACACCATATTTTTCAAGTGGATAGTACACGATTTTTAGAAACAAATATTGCAATTATAAAAATATAAAAAGTTTTATAAACTAAACTAGAAACTTCATGGTGAACAATACATTTTTTTTAAAAAAATCAAAAAAATTAATAAATTTTAAATATGCATTTTCATTTTTAAAGTAAAAACACCATATTTATCAAGTGTATAGAACACGATTTCTAGAAACAAATGTTGCAATTTTAAAAATATTACTCAAATAGTTCAAATTAAGCTAGAAACTTTATTTACATGGTTGTAAAAAAAATATAATAATTTAATAAATTTAAAATATATGTTTCAATTTTTTTAGTAAAAAACACCCTATTTTTCAAGTGCATAGTACACGATTTCTAGAAACAAATGTTACTATTATAAAATAATAAAAAATAGTGTAAATTAAGCTAGAAACTTCATGGAAAACAATACAAGGTTTTCAAAAAAAAAAATAATTTAATAAATTTAAAATATGTGTTTCCATTTTTTTAGTAAAAAACACCATATTTTTCAAGTGTATATAGTACACAATTTCTAGAAACAAATGTTGATATTTGAAAAATGAAAAAAAATAGTGTAACGTAAGATAGAAAGTTCATGGTGAAAAATATATTGTTGTTAAAAAATAAAATAATTTAATGAATTTAAAATATGCGTTTTCATTGTTTTAGTAAAAAAACCATATTTTTCAAGTGTATAGTACACGAATTTTAGAAACAAATGTTGATATTTTAAAAATATTAAAAAATATTGTAAATTAAGGTAGAAAATTCTTGGTGACAATAAATTGTTTTAAAAAAAATCAAATAATTTAAAGTAAAAAACACCCCATATTTCTAATCTATAGTACACGATTTCTAGTAACAAATGTTGCAATTTTAAAAATATAAAAAAATTGTGTAAATTAAGCTAGAAACTTCATGGGGAAAATTACATTATTTTAAAAAAATCAAATAATTTAAAAAATTTACAATATTCGTTTTCATTTTTAAAGTAAAAAACACCCTAATTTTCAAGTGTATAATTCACGATTTCGAGAAATAAATGTTGCCATTTTAAAAATATCAAAATTTTTATAAATCAACCTAGAAACTTTATGGGGACTAATATATTGTTTTCAAAAAATTAAAAAAAATTAATAAATTTAAAATATGCGTTTTAATTTTTCAAGTAAAAAACACCCTATTTTTCAAGTTTATAGTACACGATTTTTAGAAACGAATGTTGACTTTATAAAAATATAAAAAAATTGGTAAATAAACTAGAAACTTCATGGTGAACATTACATTGTTTTCAAAAAAATTAAAAAAATAATAAATTTAAAATATGTATTTTCATTTTTAAAGTAAAAAACCCTATTTTTCAAGTGTATTGAACACGATTTCTAGAAACAAATGTTGATATTTAAAAAATATAAAAAAATAGTGTAAATTAAGCTAGAAACTCCATGGTGAACAATACATTGTTTACAAAAAAATCAAATAATTTAATAAAGTTAAAATATGCATTTTAAATTTTTAGTAAAAAACATCCTATTTTTCAAGTGTATTGTACATGATTTCTAGAATCAAATGTTTATATTTAAAAAATATAAAAAATAGTGTTAATTAAGCTAGAAACGTCTAGGTGACAATACATTGTTTTCAAAAAAATCATATAATTTAGTAAATTTAAAATATGCATTTTCATTTTTAATGTAACCAACACCCTATTTTTCAAGTGTATAGTACACGATTTCTAGAAACAAATGTTAATATTTAAAAAATATAAAAAATAGTGTAAATTAAGTTAGAAACTTTTTAGTGAACAATACATTGTTTACAGAAAAATCAAATAGTTTAATAGATTTAAAATATGCGTTTTTATTTTTAAGTAAAAAACACCCTATTTTTCAAGTGTATAATACACGATTTCTAGAATCAATTGTTGATATTTTAAAAATAAAAAAATAGTGTTAATTAAGATAGAAACGTCTTGGTGACAATACATTATTTTCACAAAAATCAAATAATTTAATAAATTTAAAATATGCGTTTTCATTTTCAAAGTAAAAAACACCCTATTTTTAAAGTGTATAGTACGCGATTTCTAGATATAAATGTTTCAATTTTAAAAATATATAAAATTTTAAAAACTAAGCTAGAAACTTTATGGGGAATAATATATTTTTTTCAAAACAATCAAATAATTTAATAAATTTAAAATATAAATTTTCATTTTTAAAGTAAAAAACACCCTATTTTTCAAGTGTATAGTACACGATTTCTAGAAACAAATGTTGATATTTAAAAAATATAAACAATTGTGTAAATTAAGCAAGAAACTCCATGGTGAACAATATATTGTTTATAAAAAATCAAATAATTTAATAAATTTTAAATATGCATTTTCATTTGTTAGTAAAAAATACCCTATTTTTTAAGTGTATAGTACACTATTTCTAGAAACAAATGTTGATATTTTTAAAATAGAAAAAATAGTGAAAATTAAGCTAGAAACATCTTGGTGACAATACATTGTTTTCAAAAAAATCAAATAATTTAATAGATTTAAAATTTTCGTGTACATTTTTAAAGTCCAAACCACCTTCTTTTTCAAGTGTATAGTACACGTTTTTTAGAAACAAATGATGCAATTATAAAAATATAAAATTTTGTAAAAAACACTCTATTATTCAAGTGTGTACTTGATTTCCAGAAACAAATATTTCAATTTTAAAAATATAAAAAAATGGTACAAATAAGCTAGAAACTTTCTTGGGGGCAATAGATTGTTTTCAAAAAAATCAAATAATTTAATAAATTTAAAATATGCATTTTTGTTTTTAAAGTAAAAAACACCATATATTTCAAGTGTATAGTACACGATTTCTAGAAACAATGTTTCAATTTTAAAAATATAAATAATTGTGTAAATTAAGCTAGAAACTTTATGGGGGAACAATACATTGTTTTCAAAAAAATCAAATAATTTAATATATTTAAAATATGGGTTTTCATTTGTGAAGTTAAAAACACCCTATATTTCAAGTCTTTAGTACACGATTTTTAGAAACAAATGTTGCAATTTTAAAAATATATAAAATGGTGTAAATTAATCTAGAAACCTTATTGGTAGCAATACGTTGTTTTCAAAAAAATCAAATATATTATTAAATTAAAAATTTTCGTTTACATTTTTAAATTCAAAACCACCCTCATTTTCAAGTGTATAGTAGACGATTTTTAGAAACAAATGTTGCAATTATAAAAATATAACATTTTGTAAATTAAATTAGAAATTTCATGGTGAACAATAAATTGTTTTCAAGAAAATAAAATAATTTAATAAATTTAAAATATGCGTTTTCATTTTTTTAGTAAAAAACACCCTATTTTTCAAGTGCAAAGTACACGATTTCTAGAAATAAATGTTGATATTTTAAAAATATAAAAAATAGTGTAAATTAAGCAAGAAACTTCATGGTGAACATTACATTGTTGTCAAAAAAACCAAATAATTTAATAAATTTAAAATATGCATTTTCATTTTTTTAGTAAAAAATACCCTATTTTTCAAGTGCAAAGTACACGATTTCTTGAAACAAATGTTGATATTTTAAAAATATAAAACAATAGTGTAAATTAAGCAAGAAACTTCATGGTGAAAAATACATTGTTGTCAAAAAAAGCTAATAATTTAATAAATTTAAAATATGCATTTTCATTTTTAAAGTTATAAACACCCTACATTTCATGTCTATACTACACGATTTCTAGAAATAAATGTTACTATTTTAAAAAAATAAAAATAGTGTAAATTAAGCTAGAATCTTCTTGGTGAACAATACATTGTTGTCAAAAAAATCAAATAATTTAATAAATATAAAATATGCGTTTTCATTTTTAAAGTAAAAAACACCCTATTTTCAAGAGTACATTACGCGATTTCTAAAAATAAATGTTTCAATTTAAAAAATATAAAGAATTGTGTAAATTAAGCTAGAAATTTATGGGGAACAATATATTGTTTTCAAAAAAATCATAAAATTAAATAACTTTTATATATGCGTTTTTATTTTTAAAGAAAAAACACCCTATTTTTCAAATGTATAGTACACGTTTTCTAGAAACAAATGTTGGTATTTCAAAAATATAAAAAAAATAGTGTAAATTATACTAGAAACTTCATGGTGAACAATACATTGTTGTAAAAAGCATACAATAATTAAAGAAATTTAAAATATGCGGTTTCATTTTTTTAGTAAAAAACACTATATTTTTCTAGTGTATAATACACGATTTCTCGAAAAAAAATTTGATATTTTAAAAATATAAAAAAATAGTGTAAATTAAGCTAGAAACTTCTTGGTGAACAATACATTGTTGTCAAAAAAATCAAATAATTTAATAAATTTAAAATATGTGTTTTCATTTTTAAAGTAAAAAAAAAACCCTATATTTCAAGTCTATAGTACACGATTTTTAGAAATAAATGTCGCAATTTTAAAAATATAAAAAAATTGTGTAAATTAAGTTAGAAACTTCATGGTGAACAATACATTGTTGTCAAAAATATAAAAAATGTAATAAATTTAAAATATGCGTTTTCATTTTTAAACTAAAAAACACCCTATTTATAAAGTGTATATATAGAACACGATTTCTAGAAACAAAAGTTGCAATTTTAAAAATATAAATAATATAGTGTAAAATATGCTATAAAATTTATGGTGAAAAATACATGGTTGTCAAAAAAATAAAATAATTTAATAAATTTAAAATATGTGTATTCATTTTTTTCGTAACAAACACCCTATGATTCAAGTGCATAGTACACGATTTCTTGAAAAAAATGTTGATATTTTAAAAAGTTAAAATATAGCGTAAATTAAGCTAGACACTTCATTGTGAAAAATACATTGTTTTAAAAAAATAAATAATATAAAAAATTTAAAGTAAAAAACACCCTAATTTTCAAGTGTTTAGTGCACGATTTCTAGAAACAAATGTTTCAACTTTAAAAATATAAACAATTGTATAAATTAAGCTAAAAACTTTGTTTTCAGAAAAATCAAATAATTTAATAAATTTAAAATATGCTCTTTCATTTTTAAAGTAAAAAACACCCTATTTTTCAAGTGTATAGTACACGATTTCTAGAAACAAATGTTGCAATTTTAAAAATATTAAAAAGATTATAAATTAACCTAGATACTTTATGGGGAACAATATATTGTTTTAAAAAATCAAATATTTTTATAACTTTAAAATATGCGTTTTAATTTTTAAAGTAAAAAACACACAATTTCTAAAAACAAATGTTGATAAATTATAAATGTAAAAAAATAGTGTAAATTAAGGTATAAACTTCATCGTGAACAATACATTTTTGTCAAAAAAATAAAATAATTAAATAAAATTAAAATATCCGTTTTCATTTTTTTGTAAAAAACACCCTATTTTTCAAGTGTATAGTACACGATATCTAGAAACAAATGTTGATATTTTAAGAATATAAAAAAGTAGTGTAAATTAAGCAACAAACTTCATCGTGAACAATACATTGTTGTCAAAAAAATCAAACAAATTAATAAATTTAAAATATGTGTTTTCATTTTTTATTAAAAAACACCCTATTTTTCAAGTGTATAGTACACGATTTCTAGATACAAATGTTGATATTTTCAAAATATAAAAAATAGTGAAAATTAAGCTAGAAAATTCATGGTGAACAATACATTGTTGTCAAAAAAATCAAATAATTTAATAAATTTAAAATATGCGTTTTCATTTAAGTAAAAAACACCCTATATTTCTAGTCTATTGTACACGATTTTAAGAAAAAAATGTTGCAATTTCAAAATATAAAGAATTGTGTAAACTAAGATAGAAACTTCTTTGTCAACAATACATTGTTGTCAAAAAAATCAAATGATTTTATAAATTTAAAATATGTGTTTTCATTTTTTTTAGTAAAAAACAACATATTTTTCAAGTGTATATACACGATTTCCAGAAACAAATGTTGATATTTTATAAATATAAAAAACAATGTAAATTAAGTAAGAAACTTAATGGTGAACAACACTTTGTTGTCAAAAAAATCAAATAATTTAATATATTTAAAATATACTTTTCATTTTTAAACTAAAAATCACCCTTTTTTTCATGTGTATAGTACGCAAGTTCTAGAAACAAATGTTTCAATTTTTGAAATATAAAAAGTTGTAAACATTAAGCTAGGAAATTTATTGGAAATAATAGATTGTTTTCAAAAAAATAAAATAATTAAATAAATTTTATATATTCATTTTAATTTTTAAACTAAAAAACACTCTTTTTTTCAAGTGTATAGTACACAATTTCTAGAAACAAACGTTGCAATTTTTAAAATATAAACAACCGTGTAATTAAAGCTAGAAACTTTGTGGGGAACAATAAATTGTTGTCAAAAAAATTAAATAATTTAATAAATTTAAAATATGCGTTTTCATTTTTAAAGTAAAAAACACCCTATATTTCAAGTCTATAGTACACGATTTTTAGAAACAAATTTTGCAACTTTGATATATATAAAATTGTATAAATTAAGCTAGAAACTTCTTGGTGAACAATACATTGTTGTCAAAAAAATCAAATAATTTAATAAATTTAAAATATGCGTTTTCATTTTTAAAGTAAAAAACACACTATATTTCGAATGTTGCAATTTTAAAAATATATAAAATTGTGTATATTAAGCTAGAAACTTCATGGAAAACAATGCATTGTTTTAAAAAAAAATTAATAATTTAATAAATTTATAATATTTGTTTTAATTTTTTTAGAATAAAATATCCTATTTTTCAAGTGTATAGTGCACGATTTCTAGAAACAAATCTTGATAATTTAAAAATATAAAAAAAAAGTCTAAATTAAGCTAGAAACTTCATGGTGAAGAATACATTGTTGTCAAAAAAATCAAATAATTTAATAAGTTTAAAATATGTGTTTTCATTTTTAAACTAAAAAACACCCTATTTTTCAAGTGTATATATAGAACACGATTTCTAGAAACAAATGTTGCAATTTTAAAAATATAAATCAAATAGTGTAAAATATGCTAGAAAATTTATGGTGAACAATACATGGTTGTCAAAAAAATCAAATAATTTAATAAATTTAAAATATGTGTATTCACTTTTTTAGTAAACAACACCCTATGATTCAAGTGCATAGTATACGATTTCTAGAATCCAATATTGTTATTTTAAAAATATAAAATATAGTTTAAATTAAGCTAGAAACTTCATGGTGAACAATACATTGTTTTAAAAACACAAATAATTTAATAACTTTAAAATATGCATTTTAATTTTTAAAGTTTAAAACACCTTATTTTTCAACTGTATAGTACACGATTTCTCGAAACAAATATTGCAATTTTAAAAATATAAACAATTGTGTAAATTAAGCTAGAAACTTTATGGGGAACAATACATTGTTTTCAAAAATAAAATAATTTATTAAATTTAAAATATGCGTTTTCATTTTTAAAGTAAAAAACACCCTATTTTTCAATTTTATAGTACACAATTTCTAGAAACAAATGTTGATATTTTCAAAAGATAAAAAAATATTGTAAATTAAGCTAGAAACTTCTTGGTGAACAATACATGGTTTTCAAAAAAATCAAATGATAAATAAATTAAAAATACGCGTTTTCATTTTTAAAGTAAAAAACACCCTAATTTTCAAGTGTATAGTACACGATTTCTAGAAACAAATGTTGCAATTTTAAAAATATTAAAAACTTTATAAATTAACCTAGAATATTTATGGGGAACAATATATTGCTTCCAAAAAAATCAAAAACTGTAGTAACTTTAAAATATCCATTTTCATTTTTAAAGTAAAAACACCCTATTTTTCAAGTGTATAACACGATTTCTAGTAACAAATGTTGATAATTTAAAAATATAAAAAAATTGTATAAATTAAGCTAGAAATTTCATGGTGAACAATACATATTTGTCAAAAAAATCAAATAATTTAATAAATTTCAAATATGCGTTTTCATTTTTTTAGTAAAAAACACCCTATTTTTCAAGTGTATAGTACACGATTTCTAGAAACAAATTTTGATATTTTAAAAATATAGAAAAATAGTGTAAATTAAGCAAGAAACTTCATCGTGAACAATACATTCTTGTTAAAAAAAATCAAACAAATTAATAAGTTTAAAATATATCTTTTCGTTTTTTTAGTAAAAAACACCCTATATTTCAAGGCTATAATACACGATTTCTACAAAAAAATGTTGCAATTTTAAAAATATAAAAAAATTGTGTAAATTAAGCTAGAAATTTCATGGTAAATAATACATTGATTTCCAAAAAATTAATTTAATAAATTTAAAATATGTGTTTTGATTTTTTTAGTAAAAAACACCATATTTTCCAAGTGTATATAGTACACGATTTCTAGAAACAAATGTTGATATTTTAAAAATTATAGTGTAAATTAAGCTAGAGACATAATGGTGAACAATACATTGTTGTCAAAATAATCAAATAATTTTATAAATTTAAAATATCCGTTTTCATTTTTTTTAGTAAAAAACACCATATTTTTCAAGTGTATAGTACATGATTTCCAGAAACAAATGTTGATATTTTAGAAACACTTTTATACCATATCATAGCCACTCTAACTGGAAAAACACCTCATTTGGTTCCTATCACACACAATCAATCCAATGCAACATATTCACACTCAATGCATGTAATGACAAGTATAAATGTATGCATGCTATGATCTTTCATTATCATACATAATTCATTTCTTTTCTTTAGTCTTTTACGGAAGCCTCGTGCACTAGACTTCACCATAGGCGCATGGCAGCAACGCGCATTTGAGCTCAATCATCGAACCACGGCAAGCGTCCCTTCTTAATTTAATCTTATATTTGTCAACATCAAAACATACTACACATAACTTATTGCTATTGTATTTGTCATCATGAAAACATAATCTATTAAACATTTAAGCACACATACTTCTACATATGCGTTTTCATTTTTAAAGTAAAAAACACCCTATTTTTCAAGTGTATAGTACGCGATTTCTAGAAACAAATGTTGATATTTTAAATATAAAAAAGTAGTGTAAATTAAGCAAAAAACTTCATGGTGAACAATAAATTATTGTCAAAAAAATCAAATAATTTAATAAATTTAAAATATGCGTTTTCATTTTTAAAGTAAAAAACACCTTATATTTCAAGTCTATAGTACACGATTTCTACAAACAAATGTTTCTATTTTAAAAATATAAAAAATAGTGTAAATTAAGCTAGAAACTTCATGGTAAACAATACATTGATTTTTAAAAAATTAAATAATTTAATAAATTTAAAATATGCATTTTCATTTTTTTAGTAAAAAACACTCTATTTTTCAAGTGTATAGTACACGATTTCTAGAAAAAAAATGTTGATATTTTAAAAATATAAAAAAAGTGTAAATTAAGCTAGAAAGTTCATGGTGAACAATACATTGTTGTCTAAAAAATTAAATAATTTAATAAATTTAAAATATGCGTTTTCATTTTTTTAGTAAAAAACACCCTATTTTTCAAGTGTATAGTACACAATTTCTAGAAACAAATGTTGATATCTTAAAAATATAAAAAATAGTGTAAATTAAGCTAGAAATTTCATGGTGAACAATACATTGTTTTCAAAAAAATCAAATAATTTAATGAATTTTAAATATGCATTTTCATTTTTAAAGTAAAAAACACCCTATTTTTTGTAACACCTTAATTTTAGAGTCCGTTTTTTTTTCTTTCCAAAACACTAATGGAAGCTAAGTTCTAATTTACAACAATTAAAAATAATAATAATTACACCCTTTCAATTTATACGAATTCCTATACAGCTGAACAAAATAATATATGAACTTGAGTCTTAGGTTCACCACGTGTTGTTACTACTAAGAAAATCCTAATCTCATCTCGCTTGTTTATTTTATTCTTTACAATGCCCTGATACCTGCAATATGGTAACCGTCAGTTATATGCAAAACATATAATTGAGTAACCCCCGACATTTTTTAAAACACTTTTATACCATATCGCAGCCAGTTTAACTGGAAAACACCCCATTTAGTCCCTAACACACAATTCAATCCACAATCAATGCAACACTCATACATAATGCAGGCTATGACAATTATAAATGTATGCATGCCAAGATCTTTCATTATCATACTTGTTTCATTTTTTTTCTTTAGTCTTTTACGGAAGTCTCGTGCACAAGACTTCTCCCTAGGCGCATGGCAGCAACGCGCATTTGAGCTCAATAATGGGACCACAGCAAGCGTCCCTACCATGATCAACTGTCGGGCTATCTTGATCCTATTCATTGGGAATAGCCCAGGACTTCCTTACCCGTTCATTGGAATAGTCCTTTCTTTCAGGTCATCTGCCCAGTCACAAGGCAACCCTACTAGTTCAGGCCATCTTACCCCGTTCATTGGGAGACCCTACATTCTCAATCTTTTCATGCTTGTCCGCTTACCCGGTGTGTAACCGGTGGGAATCAACTCGCTTACTCAACATCCGTTGATGGGGGAAAGCTTAAACTTGTCTTTAAATTTAATTTTCATTTCACATCAAGTATTATCATGCATTTCACATTCAACTCATATCACTTGCATTCAACATTCATCATTCATCATTCATCACATGACAATTTCATAATTCAAAATCAAAGAGTTTTCCATATCATTACATAATCCTAAAGCATGTTACTAAGTCATATAAGCCTATTTCCTTACATTCCTATCATAAAACTAAGTTAAATAGACTTACATGGCATTTTAGAAGAAAAAATAGGTTAAGAAGGTACAGGACACTGTCGCTCGGGCGCCCATCCTGGCGCTTGGGCGCCAGTCACAGATGCAATACTATGTGTTTTCTGTGTTCCAGCGCCTGGGCGCTCAACACTGGCGTAGTCTGCTATTTTGACCATAACTTGAGTTATAGACCTCCAAATTGGGTGAAATCAGTGGCAAATGAAAGCTAACAAAATTATCTACAACTTTCATTCAGAAACTAAGATCTAAATCAATTTTTTATAACAGATAATTTCGCTTGAATTCACTTGTCCATGTCAAAATCCCAATTTTGGCAGCTCTAAGTGTTTTGTCCATAACTCAAGCTATACAAATTGGATTCTCATGAAATTGGTGGCATTGGAAAGATAATAAAATTTTCTACAACTCTTATTCAGGCCATGAAATCAGAATCCAATTGTAAATAGGTCTAATATCCATCTCAAACTATGTCAAAATTTATGAAAACAAGGAATCAAGCATTTGTTTACATCCTACCTACACATTCAAAAGCTATTCCTTCAATTCCCATCTCAATTCCCCCAAATCAAATTGACAATATGTTACACCCAATTCATATACCCAATATACACCTTCCTCACCCACACTCAACTTCCCAAAGCCAGGAAACCAAACAAGTTTTCACCAAACATCACATATGCAATGCAATAATCCAAACATACACACATGGGCATTTCAACCAAACCACATGCAACAAGTCCATTTATCAAACATCTAATATACACATGACAACCTATTTTAACATACATTCTCAAAAGCTCAATAACAACCACTTTCATTCTTTCACTAGTCTAGTTTGGGGTTTAGTGGGGTTACCTTCAAACTTTGAGTCCCTAAGCACTTCTTGTTCTCAAGCTCCACCAAATCCTTCAATCTCCACCACTAGACTTTGAAATCCCTAAATACCCCCAAATGAGAGTCATTAGCACCCTTAGGAACTCATTTTAGGGCTTCCATGTGAAATTAGAGGGGTTGGGATTCATTTCTAGAGAGAGAAGTGAGTGAAGAGATTAGAGGGAAAATGGCTTGCATGTGGCTTACCTTGGTTCCCTTCGAAGATCAAGAGCTTGAGGAATATCATTTGAGCCTTGGAGTGGAGAGATTAAGGATCAAATGCATGGATTTGGGAGAGATGGGTGTGCCCTAGGAGAGCAAGTAGAAGGGAGTGGAAATGAGAATGTAAGAGTGTAAGTGAGGGAGAGTGAGGCGAGAGAGAAAAGGGAGGGAAGGAGTGAAGAGAAATTGTTTCCCTACTTTGCAATTGAAGTCCCACTTATGAAACCTTAAAATTGCAACTTAATCCCTTCTCCACATTTTTATACTTTTTACAAATCAAGTCCCTTGAGTCCACCCTGTTATCCATTAAATCTCTATTTTTTTATTATAATCCACGTCATTCCCCCTTATCCACTTTGCTTACTAATTTATTCTTGTTTCCCAAATTCCTTATCTTTTCTAAAATAGCCCCCTTAAGAATGAGTTTTTGAATCTAAATAATTTGCTCTAGGAAATTAGAAATTTGGGATATTACATTTTTCAAGTGTATAGTACGCGATTTCTAGAAACAAATGTTTCAATTTTAAAAATATAAAAATTGTAAAAATTAAGCTAGAAACTTTATGGGGAACAATAGATTGTTTTCAAAAAAAGAAAAATAATTAAATAAATTTAAATATGCATTTTCATTTTTAAAGTAAAAAACACCATATTTTTCAAGTGTATAGTACAAGATTTCTAGAAACAAATATTGCAATTTTAAAAATATAAACAATTGTGTAAATTAAGCTAGAAACTTTATGCGGTACAATACATTGTTTTAAAAAAATCAAATAATTTAATAAATTTAAAATATGCATTTTTATTTTTAAAGTAAAAAACACCCTATATTTTAAGTCTATAGTACATGATTTTTAGAAACAAATGTTTCAATTTTAAAAATATAAAAAATTGTAAAAATTAAGCTAGAAACTTTATGGGGAACAATAGATTGTTTTCAAAAACAGAAAAATAATTAAATAAATTTAAAATATGAATTTTCATTTTTAAAGTAAAAAACACCATATTTTTCAAGTGTATATAGTACACGATTTCTAGAAACAAATATTGCAATTTTAAAAATATAAACAATTGTGTAAATTAAGCTAGAAACTTTATGGGGAACGATACATTGTTTTTAAAAAAATCAAATAATTTAATATTTTTAAAATATGCATTTTCTTTTTTAAAGTAAAAAACACCCTATTTTTCAAGTGTATAGAACACGATTTTTAGAAACAAATGTTGCAATTATAAAAATATAAACAATTGTGTAAATTAAGCTAGAAACTTAATGGGGAAAATTACATTATTTTCAAAAAAAACAAATAATTTAATAAATTTAAAATATGGGTTTTCATTTTAAAACTAAAGAACACCCTAATTTTCAAGTGTATAGTAGTACACAATTTCTAGAAACAAATGTTGCAATTTTAAAAATATTAAAATTTTTATAAATTAACCTAAAAACTTTATGGGGAACAATATATTGTTTTCAAAAAATCAAATAATTTAATAACTTTAAAATATGCGTTTTCATTTTTAAAGTAAAAAACAGCCTATTTTTCAAGTGTATAGTACACGATTTCTACAAATAAATGTTGCAATTTTAAAAATACAAAATTGTGTAAATTAAGCTATAAAAGTCATGGTAAACAATGCATTGATTTAAAAAAAAATTAAATAATTTAATAAATTTAAAATATGTGTTTTCATTTTTTTTAGTAAAAAACACCCTATTTTTCAAGTGTATAGTACATGATTTCTAGAAACAAATGTTGATATTTTAAAAATATAAACAAAATAGTGTAAATTAAGATAGAAACTTCTTAGTGAACAAAACGTTGTTGTAAAAAAAAACAAATAATTTAATAAATTTAAAATATGCGTTTTCATTATTAAAGTAAAAACACCATATTTTTCAAGTGTATAGTATGCGATTTCTAGAAACAAATGTTACTATTTGAAGAATATAAAAAATAGTGTAAATTAAGCTAGAAATGTTTTGGTGAAAAATACATTGTTGTCAAAAAAATCAAATAATTTAATAAATTTAAAATATGCGTTTTCATTTTTAAAGTAATAAACACCCTACATTTCATGTCTATAGTACACGATTTCTAGAAACAAATGTTACTATTTTAAAAATATAAAAGATTGTGTAAAATAAGCAAGAAACTTAATGGTGAACAATACATTGTTGCCAAAAAAATCAAATAATTTATTATATTTAAAATATGCATTTTTAATTTTTTAGTAAAAGAGACCATATTTTTCAAGTGTATAGTACACGATTTCTAGAAACAAATGTTGATTCTTTAAAAATATAAAAAATAGTGTATATTAAGGTAGAAACTTCTTGGTGAACAATAAATTGTTTTGAAAAAAATCAAATAATTTAATAAATTTAAAATATGCGTTTTCATTTTTTTAGCAAAAAACACCCTATTTTTCAAGTGTGTAGTATACGATTTTTAGAAACCAATGTTGATATTTTAAAATATTAAAAATAGTGTAAATTAATCTAGAAACTTCTTGGTGAACAATATATTGTTGTCAAAAAAATCAAATAATTTAAAAAATTTAAAATATGTGTTTTCATTTTTAAAGTAAAAATCACCCTATATTTCAATTCTATAGTACACGATTTCTACATACAAATGTTGCAATTTTAAAAATATAAAAAATTGTGTAAATTAAGCTCGAAACTTCAGGGTAAACAATACATTGATTTAAAAAAAATTAAATAATTTAATAAATTTATAATATGCGTTTTGTTACACTGAATGAAATTTAAGGCTAATTTTTTTTTTTGTAAAACACTGTTAAGTAATATTCATCATAGATGGTTCACCTCCGTAAGTTACATAACACTTAGTTTAAGGGACTATCATATGCCCCATCAAAATACACGAGTTGATAATAATAATAATAATAATAAGTTCTGCTAAATTCTAATTTACCATAATTAATAAAATAATAATAATAATAATAATTACAACCCTTTCAATTTATACGGATTCCTATACAGCTGAACAAATTAATATATGAACTTGAAACTTAGGTTCACCAAGCATGGCTATACCTAAGAAAAGCCCACAGCTCATTCTATCTGTGACTTTTGCTTCACAATCTTCCGATACCTGCGATATGGTAACCGTCAGTTATATGTAAACATATAACTGAGTAACACCCGACATTTTTTAAAATAGTTTTATACCATATCGCAGCCAGTCTAACTTGAAAACACCCCATTTAATCCCTAACACACAATTCAATCCACAATCAATGCAACAACTCATACATAATGCATGCTATGACAATTATGGATGTATGCATGCCATGATCTTTCATTATCATACTTGTTTCATTTCTTTTCTTTAGTCTTTTACGGAAGCCTCATGCACAAGACTTCTCCCTAGGCGCATGGCAGCAATGCGCATTTGAGCTCAATCATGGACCACGGCAAGCGTCCCTACCGTGATCAATTGTCGGGCTATCTTGACCCCGTTCATTGCGAATAGCCCAGGACTTCCTTACCCGTTCATTGGAATAGTCCTTTCTTTCAGGTCATCTTCCTAGTCACAGGGCAACCCTACTAGTTCAGGCCATCTTACCCCGTTCATTGGGAGACCCTACATTCTCAATCTTTTGATGCTTGTCCGCTTACCCGGTGTCTGACTGGTGGAACTCAACCGGCTTACTCAACATCCGTTGATGGGGGAAAGCTTAAACTTGTCTTTAAATTTCATTTTCATTTCACATAAAATACTATCATGCATTTCAAATTCAACTCATATCATTTTCATACAACATTCATCATTCATCATTCATGACATGCATTACAACTTCATTACTCATTAATTAAATCACTTTCCATCCATGTTATAACACTCTACTTATCATAATCATTTAATGACCCTAATACATGTCACTAAGTCCTATAAGCCTATTTCCATTCATTCTTATCTTAGAAATAGGTTACAATGCACTTTAGAAGCTAAAACAGGTTAAGGAGGTACACAGCACTGGCGCTTGAGCGCCAGGCAGCATTTTTCCACTGCCAGAAAATTCATCCTGGCGCTCGAGCCCCAATCCTGGCACTTGAGCGCTAGACATCCATTTGCCACTGCCAGAAATTTTGTCCTGGCGCTTGAGCCCCAGTGACAGATGATAGCTTTTTGCGAATTTCACTAAAAACTCAGTTTCATTCCTTTCAACCTCCTTCCTTGACCCCATTTTCACTTCCAAAACACTACCTACATTATGGCACAACAAATTCACACATATGCAATCAAATTATCATAAATCAAGTGCAATTTAACATGATTCAAATATCAATTGCTTCAAAATTCAACTTCACATTAAGACCACAAAACACACTTTCAATAACTCACCCATTACTTCTCAATTCACACCATCACATAACATTATTCCAACAAGGAGAACTCTCCCATTTCAATTTCATTTCCTCACATGGTCTACAAGCAACATATTTTCATACAACCACAATTCACATTAGCACTCATACATACACAAACAAGCCAAAATCACAATTTATTATACTTATTCACAATGATCCAACATCAAGCCACATGCATCAAAACTAAATCCTATAGTTTCAAAATTTCAAACCTAACCTCGTACCATTTTCTATTTCCTAACTAATCTACTTGGGGTTTAGTGGGGTTACCTCTCAAGTGAGCTCCAAAGCCCTTGTCTCCTCCAAGTGTACCCAAAACTCTAACTTTCCCAAATGACTTGTTAATCCCTAATATTCACAAATAGAAGCTATTAGCACCCCATTAGGACTCCATTTCAAGCTTGCATGCTAGAGATTTGAGTTGGGAGATCATTTTCCCCAAAATGGGGCTTGACTAAGAATGAGAGTGAGTGGAGATGCATGGCTTACCTAGGCACTTCAATGGCTTCTCTAAGCTTCCAAATGCCTTCTCCAAGCTCCAATGGTGAAGAATCAAGGAAGGAGAAGCTTAATCTCTCTTGGGCTTGGGCAACCCTAGGAGAGCAAGTGTGAAAATGAGAAGTGAAGAGAGTGAGGAAGGGAGAAAGGGGCAAGAATGAGAGGGGAATTTATGAGCCAAAGTTGGTCAATCATTCATTGCATGTATGAAATGGAAGATTAAAGTGAGGAAGTTGGTTGATGGTGGTGGGGAAGAAGAGAGCCCTTATGGAAGATGAAGAAGAAGAGGTGATTGTGATTTGGGAGATTGAAGTGACGTGAGAGAAGAGGGGAAGAAGTGAAGGGAAGTTGTTTCCCTACTTTGCAATCTAAGCCCCCACTTATGAAACCTTAAAATTGCAACTTAATCCCTTCTCCACATTTCTATAGTTTTTGCAACCAAGTCCCTTGAGCCCACCTTGTTACCCATTTAATCTCTATTTTTATTATAATCTAGTTCTTTCCCCCTAATCTAATTTGCTTTCTAATCTATTCTAATTTCCCAAATTCCTTATCTTTTCTCAAATAGCCCCTTAAGATTGAGTTTGTGAATGTAAATAATTTACTATAGGAAATTAGAAATTTGGGATGTTACAATTCTACCCCCCTTAAAAGAATTGTGTCCTCACAATTCGATTGAATTCCTAGCTCAAGGAACGTTCATAACTGAGATACCTTGAGAGAGCTATAGGTTCCAAAACCTAACGCATTTTAAACTAGCAAGAGTTTTGACCAAGGTCGGGAGCTTGATGGAGTAAATTTTAATGAAGTGTAGTACGACTAAGTTAGAATTTCAACATAAATGTTATATAATTTTAACAAGACCCTAATTCGATAGAGTGAACAAATACCTTATTTGGGGAAAATGGCTTTAGGACCTTGTTTTAGAATCGTGATTTCCACAATCATGGACTTGGAAGAGATCAAGATGAAAATGACATTTAGATCAAAAGTACATTGAGGGAATAAGGATCTATCCTGAGATGTGACCTTTTTTTTTAGAACTATCTGGAAGACTTGCTCAATTTAGACTTAATGGGACCGAATATCAAGTACTTAATAGAAGTTTCATAGGCTTATTGAATAAAATAGGCGTAACTGAAGAAGTTGCTATCATAGCTATCCTTCAAATTGAGGGGATTTGGAATTGGTAAGAAGTAACTTAAAGTGACTTTAATTTGTGAATTAGGCTTCAAAAGTTACAAGACCTACAATATGCGTTTTCATTTTTAAAGTTTATGGGGAAAAATATATTATTTTCAAAAAAATCAAATAATTTAATAACTTTAAAATATGCGTTTTCATTTTTAAAGTAAAAAACACCCTATTTTTCAAGTGTATAGTACACGATTTCTACAAACAAATTTTCAATTTTAAAAATATAAAAAATTGTGTAAATTAAGCTAGAAACTTCATGGTAAACAATGCATTGATTTAAAAAAAATTAAATAATTTAATAAATTTAAAATATGCGTTTTAATTTTTTTAGTAAAAAACACCCTATTTTTAAAGTGTATAGTACACGATTTCTATAAACAAATGTTGATATTTTAAAAATATAAAAAAATAGTGTAAATTAAGCTAGAAACTTCATGGTGAACAATACATTGTTGTCAAAAAAATCAAATAATTTAATAAATTTAAAAATTTGCGTTTGCATTATTAAAGTAATAAACACGCTATTTTTCAAATGTATAGTATGCAATTTCTAGAAACAAATGTTACTATTTTAAAAATATAAAAAATAGTGTTAATTAAGCTAGAAACTTCTTGGTGAACAATACATTTTTGTCAAAAAAATAAAATAATTTAATAAATTTAAAATATGCGTTTTCATTTTTAAAGTAAAAAACACCCTATATTTCAAGTCTATAGTACACGATTTCTACAAACAAATGTTGCAATTTTAAAAACATAAAAAATTGTGTAAATTAAGCTAGAAACTTCATGGTAAACAATACATTGGTTTCAAAAAAATTAAATAATTTAATAAATTTAAAATATGCGCTTTCATTTTTTTAGTTAAAAACACCTTATTTTACAAGTGTATAGTACACGATTTCTAGAAACTGTAACATCCCAAATTTTTAATTTCACAGAGCAAATTATTTAGATTCACAAACTCATTCTTAAGGGGCTATTTTAGAAGAAATAAGGAATTTAGGGAACTAAAATAAATTATAAAGCATATAGGATTAAGGGAAAAGGACTAGGTTATGATATGAATACAACTTGAGATTTAAAAATGTAGCAAGGTTGAGTTAGGGGATTAAAATATAAAATTAGAAAGTTGTAACTATGTCCTTGTGGTTTTATTTATTCAAATTTTGTTAAGTTGAACTTTTATTAAATTTTATAAAGACAAGGACCTAGATGCAATTTTTCATAAATAAAAACTAAGGACTACGCTCTTACCATGCACTCACCCTCACCTAACCACAACACCCTCACTTGTTTCACTCTCACTCACGTACACACACATCACTAAACAATAAATAAAACTTGAAAGAAATGAAGAGAGAGGGTGGAGAGAGAGAAAGGAGAAGGTGGTGGTGGCCACCACTTTGAGTGCTTGCATGGTGGCCTTCCGGCCACCGGTTAGTCCAAAAACACAAAATCCTAAATTCCTTCAATTATAATCATCTTAAAATCTCTAATAGATCATTGAGAAACTTATTGCCTTAGGAGTAGACAAGAATCGTATAAGATTCGGGTCATAAGTAAATTAGAATTGCGCTACAAGAGTATAAACACATTCAATCTCATATTTCCATCCAATTCCGTGGAGCCCAAATTTTTCCAAGGTTAAACCACGCTTGCAACCTACCTAAGCATGCTACACCTATTGGTTCTTTAAGAAAGTACTTTACCATGCTGACTTTAAGACTAAGTTAAGCTTGTTTCATTTTATCTATCTCGAATTCCACGGTTTAGAACTTTACTTTTCGTGATTTCAAATTCTGTTTAATTTTGAAATTCTAATCATTATAGGAAATTCTTTCAAAACCCTAGTGCACTATCACAATTAAAGATTTCCTTGGTGACCTAAACTCATAAAGCCATTTGGACAGTCACCAAAATACCCTTATTTATGTTCAAGTTCCTAATCTTAGATCCTAGTTGCCTTGAAAGACGACCCAATCAGAGTGGCACAACTAAAGCGTTAGAGGACTTCATAATAATCCTCCATTCAGATTCTGAAGATTTGGATCTTCTTAAAGTTTGAACCTATATAAGCTTCTATCTATGCGGTTTATCGCTAATGGATTAGTATTGACCATTTAGAGAATTCCTTTTAACTCTCCCTGTCAATTTGAAGTTAGATTTCCAAAAATTTAAATCCTATGAGTCTAGACAAGTCCAATTACTCCTAGTAACCATTTGATTTCAAGCTTTAGATAATCTCCCTCAGAGATTCCTAGAGACCTAAACAATTCCAGTTGTTATATGATTTTGTATTCCGACTAAGCACCCCGACTTCCTTGTAAATTTAGTTACTTATTCGAAGTATAAGCTAACGATAAGTTTAGCTTTACTATAAATCTCTAACTCCAATCCTTGTAGGGTTATAAGAATTTCCTTGACGTGATACACCGTCATGATAGTCATAAACTATAATGCTTCCACCAAAACAAATATGTTGGCACTCGAATCAGTTCCCAACTTTCCAAATCTTGAATTCTTACTTAGGTAAGGAGACAACGAGCTCTTATCATGCCATTATCATTTCAACCATTCTCTTTATATCATGGCAACAAGTTCATGGACGTCCGCCTTTAAAGACACATGCAAAGACACATTCTGATCCACTCTAACTCACATCAACAACTTGAAATTATTTAATCATCTTAAAATTAAAGTGTTACCCCTAAGAAGGAATAAGAATACGCTTTAATTCAAGTAGTCTTTCACCGCACGTTCAAGGAATCTATGCTTCTTACATTGAATTCCTCCCACTCTACAACCAAGACCTAACAGGTTATACGACCTTGAACTCATAACCAAATTTCACTAGAAACATCAATGCTTGTAGAATCTTGACCTCTACTTCAAAACTAGAGTCTTAGTAACCCTTTTAAACTTTCTTTTAGAAATTCTAAATCTCGGTGATGAATTAAGCTAAGTTAATTCATTAGTAGGTCTTGTAACTTTTGAAGCCTAATTCATAAATTATAGGCACCTTAAGTTACTTTCCGCCAGTTCAAATTCCCCTCAACGTGAAGGATAACCTTAATCGTGACTTATTCAATTACGCCTATTCTATTCACTAAGTCCATGAAATTCCATTAAATACTTTATATCCAATATCATCAATTTAAATTGTGCAATTCTTATCAACACTTTCCACTAAATTACAAAGTGAAGGTCAAATCTCATGGGTAGACCTTATTTTCGAAAAATATACTTGTGGGCTCATTCCATAATCACCTTATCCTTTCCATACTCATGATTGAGGATACTACAATTCTAGAGCGAGATCCTAAAGTTATTTTTCGAAGAATATGTAGGTTCACTCTATATGATTTAAGGTTTTCCTAAAATCATATGAAAATCTTGGGGGAAATTCTAGAAATTTGAACTATCTTTCGTTACAACCCACCTCAAGCAAACTCATGACATCAATCGAAACCCTTGCTAAGTTATAACGTCTTCAATGAGCTAAGGGTTTAGAATGAATTGTGACGACACAATTCTTTTAAGAGAGGTATAATTATAACATCCCAAATTTTTAATTTCCTAGAGCAAATTATTTAGATTCACAAACTCATTCTTAAGGGGCTATTTTAGAAGAAATAAGGAATTTAGGGAACTAAAATAAATTATAAAACATATAGGATTAAGGGAAAAGGACTAGGTTATGATATGAATACAACTAGAGATTTAAAAATGTAGCAAGGTTGTGTTAGGGGATTAAAATATAAAATTAGAAATTGTAACTATGTCCTTGTGGTTTTATTTATTCAAATTTTTTTAGGTTGAACTTTTATTAAATTTTATAAAGACAAGGACCTAGATGCAATTTTTAATAAATTAGAACTAAGGACTACGCTCTTACCATGCACTCACCCTCACCTAACCACTATACCCTCACTTATTTCACTCTCACTCACGTACACACACATCACAACACAATAAACAAAACTTGAAAGAAATGAAGAGAGAGGGTGGTGAGAGAGAAAGGAGAAGGTGGTGGTGGCCACCACTTTGAGTGCTTGCTTGGTGGCCATCCGGCCACTGGTTGCCGTCGGAGCAGTTGAAGAAAATGATCTATGCGTTGGGAACTCCAATTCTACCGGTTTAGAATCTTCCATGGTGAAATTTAGAGATTGAGTTTAGAGCTCCAATTCTAAGGTAACCCCACTAAACCCCAAACTTAAAACTTCAATTAGGGAAATTAGGAATTTGAGGTTTTATGATGTTAGGTTTTGGACTTGACTTGGTTAGATGACATGGATTTAGCTTGTATGCATATTGGTGTTAAATTAACATGACATGATTCTTGTGTTCTTGAAGTGTGAGGTTGATCTTGGTTGAATTGGTTCTATATGTGTGGGGTTGATGCATTTATGTTGATTCTTTGTTTGGATATTAGATTGTGAATGTGAATGTATGAGAATGATCTTGATGATAATGTGAATTTGATGAAATTGGACTTTGGTCATCCTTGTGAATTGATCTTTGAGTGATTTATATTGAATTAGACGAATTTAATATGATTTTGAGGAATTGAGATGGAAGGGAGGATTGAAATTTGTGAAAAGTTGATCAAGACCATTTTCCCCTATTTTGGAACAATTTGAACTGGATTTTGGAATTGGTTTTAATTGGAATTTGACTTCGTGGTCCGCATACGATTTGTAGAGCACCAACTTAGCTTTCAAATTCTTTTTGTTGCATTCAATTTGGAGGTCTACAACTTTAGTTATGACCAAATTACTGAGACAGGGTCTATATGAAAGCATCTGTTTTGTTGATTGCACATCCCTGTCAAAGATGACTGTTTTTGACAATTAAACGTTTAGAACTAGGTTTTGTGGTATTCATAAGAGCTGTAGATCATCCTCTTAGCTTTCAAATGATTTTGGTTTCACTCAATTTGGAGGTCTACAACTCAAGTTATGGCCAAAATATGAACAGGGATGCGCACACCTTCCTGGGCTGTGCGCACAAGATTGGGCAGCAGCTCCAGCGGTGAATTAAGGTGCGCACACCTTCCTGGGCTGTGCACACAAGATTGTGTTTGACAGCTTCTTAGTGTTTTCTACATCTTCTCTTCAACTTTCTTCATTCTTTCCTTCATTATTCAAGTCCAATCCTCTAAAATCAACGCTTCTCCATGCTTTATTCCTACATGAACATAATCAAACAAAATGAAATGAAACGATTATGATAAAGTATAGTGTTATGACATGGATGGAAAGTGATTTAATTAATGATTAATGAAATCGTAATGTCATAAATGATGAAAGATGAAGGTTGTATGCAAATGATATGAATTGAATGTGAAATGCATGAAAATATTTTATGTAAAATGAAAATGAAATTTAAAGACAAGTGTAAGCTTTCCCCATCAACGGATGTTGAGTAAGCGGGTTGATTCCCACCGGTCAGACACCGGGTAAGTGGACAAGCATGAAAAGATTGAGAATGTAGGGTCTCCCAATGAACGGGGTAAGATGACCTGAACTAGTAGGGTTGCCCGGTGACTGGGAAGATGGCCCAAAAGAAAGGACTATCCCATTGATGTGGGGTTAAGATAGTCCTGGGCTATCCCATTGATGTGGGGTCAAGATAGGGACGCTTGCCGTGGTCCTAGTTTTGAGCTCAACCTCGACATACTGCCACCTTCTAGGGGAAGTCTAGTGCACGAGGCTTCCATAAAAGACTCAAGAAAAGAAAAGAACTAAGTATGTTAATGAAAGATCATGGCATGCATACATCCATAATTGTCATAGCATGCATTATGTATGAAATTGTTGCATTGAATTGATCGTATGTTAGGAATTTAAATGGGGTATTTTCCAGTTAGAGTGATATGGTATAAAAATGTTTTCAAAACGCCCGGGGTTACTCAGTTATATGTTTTGCATATAACTGACAGTTACCAAATCATAGGTATCAAAAGATTATGAAGCGAAAGCCACAGATAGGACGAGTTGTGGGCTTTTCTTAGGTATACCCACACATGGTGAACCTAAGTCACAAGTTCATATATTAATTTGTTCAGCTGTATAGGAATCCGTATAAATTGAAAGGGTTGTAATTATTATTATTATTAATTGTTGTAAATTAGAATTTAGCATCCATAAGTGTGTTGAAAAAAAAACAGACTCAAATATTAAGGTGTTACATAAACAAATGTTGATATTTTAAAAATATCAAAAAATTGTGTAAATTAAGCTAGACTCTTCATGGTGAACAATACATTGTTGAAAAAAAAAATCTAATAAATTTAAATCATGCGTTTTAATTTTTTTAGTAAAAATCACCCTATTATTCAAGTGTATAGTACACGATTTCTAAAACAAATGTTCATATTTTACAGATATAAAAAATAGTATAAATTAAGCTAGAAAGTTCATGGTGAACAATACATTTGTCAAAACAATCAAATAATTTAATAAATTTAAAATATGCATTTTCATTTTTAAAGTAATAAACACCCTACATTTCATGTCTATAGTACACGATTTCTAGAAACAAATGTTACTATTTTAAAAATATAAAAAATAGTAAATTAAGCTAGAATCTTCATAGTGAACAATACATTGTTGTAAAAAGAATCAAATAATGTAAAAAATTTGAAATATGCGTTTTAATTTTTAAGGTAAAAAACACTATATTTCAAGTCTAAAGTACATGATTTCTACGAACAAATGTTGCAATTTTAAAAACATAATAAATAGTGTAAATTAAGCTAGAAACTTCATGGTGAACAATACATTTATTTCAAAAAAAATTAAATAATTTAATAATTTTAAAATATGCATTTTCATTTTATTAGTATAAAACACCCTATTTTTCAAGTGTATGGTACATGATTTCTAGAAAAAAATGTTGATATTTTAAAAATTATAAATAAAAGTGTAAATTAAGCTAGAAACTTCCTTGTGAACAATACATTGTTGTCAAAAAAATCAAGTAATTTAATAAATTTAAAATATGTGTTTTCATTTTTTTAGTAAAGCACACCCTATTTTTCAAGTGTATAGTACACGATTTCTAGAAATAAATGTTGATATTTTAAATATAAAAAGTAGTGTAAATTAAGCTAGAAACTTCATGGTGAAAATTACATTGTTGTTAAAAAAATCAAATAATTTAATAAATTTAAAATATACGTTTTAATTTTTAAAGTAAAAAACACCCTAAATTTAAAGTCTATAGTACACAAGTTTTAGAAACAAATGTTGCAAATTTAGAAAAATAAAAAATTGTGTAAATTAAGCTAATAACTTTATTGGTAACAATACATTGTTCTCAAAAAAATTAAATATATTAATAATTTTAAAATATGCGTTTTAATTTTTAAAGTAAAAAACACCATATTTTTCAAGTGTATAGTACACGATGTTTAGAAACAAATGTTGCAATTATAAAAATATAAACAAATGTAAAAATTAAGCTAGAAACTTTATATGGAACAGTAGATTTTTTAAAACAAAATCAAATAATTTAATAAATTTAAAATATGCATTTTCATTTTTAAAGTAAAAAACACCTTATTTTTCAAGTGTATAGTACACGATTTTCAAAAACAAATGTTGCAATTATAAAAATATAAAAAAATTTGTAAACTAAACGAGATACTTCATGGTGAACAATACAATGTTTTCAAAAAAATCAAATAATTTAATATTTCGAAAATATGCACTTTCATTTTTAAAGTAAAAACCACTCTATTTTTCAAGTGTATAATACACGATTTCTAGATACAAATGTTGTTATTTAAGAAATGTAACATAATAGTGTAAATTAAGCAAGAAACTTCATGGTGAACAATACATTGTTGTCAAAAAAATCAAATAATCTGATAAATTTAAATCATGCGTTTTCATTTTTTTAGTAAAAAATACCCTATTTTTCAAGTGTGTAGTACACGATTTCTATAAACAAATGTTGATATTTTACAGATATAAAAAATAGTATAAATTAAGCTAGAAACTTTATGGTGAACAAAACATTGCTGTCAAAAAACTCAAATAATTTAATAAATTTAAAATATGCGTTTTCATTTTTAAAGTAATAAACACTCTACATTTCATATCTTTAGTACACAATTTCTTGAAACAAATGTTACTATTTTAAAAATATAAAAAATAGTGTAAATTAAGCTAGAATCTTCATAGTGAACAATACATTGTTGTAAAAAAAACAAATAATTTAATAAATTTAAAATATGCATTTAAATTTTTAAAGTAAAAACACTCTATATTTCAAGTCTAAAGTACACGATTTCTAAAAACAAATGTTGCAATGTTAAAAATATAATAAATTGTGTAAATAAAGCTAGAAACTTCATGGTGAACAATACATTGATTTCAAAAAAAATTAAATAATTTAATAATTTTAAAATATGCGTTTTCATTTTATTAGTATAAAACACCCTATTTTTCAAGTGTATGGTACATGATTTCTAGAAAAAAAATGTTGATATTTTAAAAATATAAATAAAAGTTTAAATTAAGCTAGAAACTTCCTTGTGAACAATACATTGTTGTCAAAAAAATCAAGTAATTTAATAAATTTAAAATATGTATTTTCATTTTTTTAGTAAAACACATCCTATTTTTCAAGTGTATAGTACACGATTTCTAGAAATAAATGTTGATATTTTAAATATAAAAAATAGTGTAAATTAAGCTAGAAACTTAATGGTGAAATTGTTGTTAAAAAAATCAAATAATTTAATAAATTTAAAATATGCAGTTTTATTTTTAAAGTAAAAAACACTCTATATTTCAAGTCTATAGTACACAAGTTTTAGAAACAAATGTTGCAATTTTAAAAAAATAAAAAATTGTGTAAATTAAGCTAGAAACTTTATTGGCAACAATACATTGTTTTCAAAATAATTAAATATATTAATAAATTTAAAATATGCGTTTTAATTTTAAAGTAAAAAACACCATATTTTTCAAGTGTATTACACGATTTTTAGAAACAAATGTTGCAATTATAAAAATATAAACAATTGTAAAAATTAAGCTAGAAACTTAATGGGGAACAGTAGATTGTTTTCAAAAAATCAAATTATTTAATAAATTTAAAATATGCATTTTTATTTTTAAAATAAAAAACACCCTATTTTTCAAGTGTATAGTACACGATTTTTACAAACAAATGTTGCAATTATAAAAATATAAAAAAATTTGTAAATTAAACAAGAAACTTCATGGTGAAGAATACATTGTTTTCAAAAAAAATCAAATAATTTAATATTTTGCAAATATTCACTTTCATTTTAAAAGTAAAAAACACCCTATTTTTCAAGTGTATAGTACACCATTTCTAGATACAAATGTTGATATTTTAAAAATGTAAACAAATAGTGTAAATTAAGCAAGAAACTAAAGCGTTAGAGAACTTCTTAATAATCATCCATTCAAATTATTAATATTTGGATCTTCTTGAAGTTTGAACCCATATAAGCTTCTATCTACGAGGTTTATCGCTAATGGATTAGTATAGACCATTTAGAGAATTCCTTTTAACTCTCCCTGTCAATTTGAACTTAGATTTCCAAAATTTAATCTTATGAAATCTAGACAAGTCCAACTACTCCTTGTAACTATTTGATTTCAAGCTTTTAGATAATCTCCCTCAGAGATTCCTAGAGACCTAAACATCTCTGGTTGTTATATGATTTTGTGTTCCAGCTAAGCACCCCGACTTCCTTGTAAATTCAGTTACTTAGTTGAAGTATAAGCTAGAGATAAGTTTAGCTTTGCAGTAAATCTCTAACTCAAATACTTGTAGGGTTACAAGAATTTCCTTGACGTGATACACCGTCATTATAGTCATAAACTATAATGCTTCCACCAAAACAAATATGTTGGCACTCGAATCAATTCCAAACTTTCCAAATCCCAAATTCTTACTTAGGTAAGGAGACAACGAGCTCTTATCACGCTATTATCATTTCAACCATTCTCTTTATATCGTGCCAACAAGTTCATCGACGTCCGCGTTTAAAGACACATGCAATGACACATTTTGATCCACTCTAAATCACATCGACAACTTGGAATTATTTAATCATCCTAGAATTAAGTGTTATCCCTGAAAAGGAATAGGAAGACGCTTTGATCCAAGTAGTCTTCCACGACACGTTTAAGGAATCTATGCTTCTTACAATGTTTCGCTCTACAACCAAGACATAACGGGTTATATAAATTAGAACTCGGAGGCAACTAGTTCTAGGAAGATCATTTTAACCCTTATTCTAAGACAAGTGTCTTAGTGGACCACCTAAACTTCTTCAAAGAATTCTAAATATCGGGAATGGATTATGTAAAGTCAAGACATTTATGTACCTCTTATTTTTCCTAAGGCTAAAGAACACCTAAGATTACTCTCCATCAATTTCTAGTCCTTCAAAAATTTCAAAGGTTATGCATATTCTGCTTATCCAGCCCATGAAACTTATATTAAGTACTTGATACTCGGTATCATTAAATCTAAATTGAGCCACTCTTCTCAATAGTTCACAAATAAATTACGACAAATACTTTCAGAAAATAAGGGCCGCATCTCAGGAATAGATCCTTATTCTCTCAATGTACTTGTGACCTAAATGTCAATTTCATCTTGATCTCTTCCAAGTCCATGATTGTGGAAATCACAATTCTAAAACAAGGTCCTAAAGCTATTTTCCCGAATAGGGTATTTTCACTCTATCGAATTAGGGTCTTCCTACAATTATATAACATTCATGTTGAAATTCTAAGTAAGCCGTACTACACTTTGATAAAATTACTCCATCAAGTTCCCGACTTTAGTCGAAACACTTGCTAGTTTAAAATGCCTTAGGTTTTGAACCTATAAATCTCTCAAGGCATCTCAGTTAGGAACGTTCCTTGACCTAGGAATTAAAACGAATTGTGAGGACACAATTCTTTTAAGGGGGGGTGGAATTGTAACATCCCAAATTTTTAATTTTCTAGAGTAAATTATTTGGATTCACAAATTGATCCATGAGGGGCTATTTTAGAAAAGATAAGGAATTTGGGAAACTAGAATAGATTAGAAAGAAAATTGGATTAAGGGGAAGGAACTAGATTATAATAAAAATAGAGGTTAAATGGGTAACAAGGTGGGATCAAGGGACTTGGTTGCAAAAACTATAAAAATGTGGAGAATGGATTAAATTGCAGTTTTAAGGTTTCATTAGTGGGACTTGGATTGCAAAGTAGGGAAACAATTTCCCTTCACTTCTTCCCCTCTTCTCTCAGGCCACTCCACTCTCCCAAATCACAATCACTTTTTCTTCTTCTTCTTCCATAAGGTCTCACTCTTCTTCCCCACCACCATCAACCAACTTCCTCACTTTACTCTTCAATTTATTCATGCAATGAATGAGTGACAAACCTTGGCTCATCTATTTCCTCCACCCGTTCCCACGCCTCACTCTCCCTCTCATTCCACACTTCACAAGTTCATCTTCTTCACATCTTCTACTCTCCTAGGGTTTGGCCTTCAAGCCCAAATCAAGAGGGTTCCTTCATCAATCTTGTCCATTGGAGCTTGGAGAAGCCATTTGTGAGCTTGGAGAAGCTATTGGAGCACCTAGGTAAGCCATGCATTTCCCTTCTCCCTCACTCTTAGTAAAGCCCTATATTGGGGTAGATGATTTCCCAACTCCAACTTCTAACATGCGAGCTTGAAATTTAGTCCTAATGGGTGCTAATAGCTTGCATTTGCAAATATTAGGGATTTGCAAGTCATTTGGGAAAGTTAGGGTTCTTGGGTGCAATTGGAGAAGGCAAGGATTTTGGAGCTAAGCTTGAAAGGTAACCCCACTAAATCCCACAATAGGTTAACTAGGGAATAGATGATGGTATGAGATAGGGTTTGGACTTGTTAAATTAGATGAGTTAGTTTTGATGTATGTGGCTTGATTTTGAATCATTGTGAAATTGTATGATAAATTGTGGTTTTGATTTGTTTTGATTGTGTGTGAGTACCTATGTGATTTGTTGTTTGAAAATATGATGTTTGTAGACCATGTGTGGCAATGGCCTTGAAGTAGGGATAGATTTCTTTATTGAAATGATACTATGTGGTAGAGTGAATTGAGAGGTAATGGATGTATGTTTTGATTTTGTGTCTGTTGAATGAGTGGTTGAAATATGCATGATCAAATAGGAAGCTACGGAAATTGTATTGGTAAGTTGGTTTCTTTGATTTTGAAAGTTTAATGTGGGGAAGGAAGATGCATAATGGGTGTATGAAATGGGGTTTAGCATGATGTCATTTTGATTTGGAAAATTGAGATGGGAATTGAAGTAGTTGCTTTTGAATGTGAAGGTAAGATGTAGGCAAAAGATTTATTCCTTGTTTTCATGAATTTGGACATAGTTGGGATGCAAAGTAGACCTATTTACAATTGGGTTCTGATTTCGTGTCCTGAATAGAAATTGTAGAAACTCTTATTATCTTTCCAATGCCACTAATGAATCCAAATTGTATAGCTTGAGTTATGGACAAAACACTTAGAGCTGCCAAAATTGGGATTTTAACATGGACAAGTGAAATAAACAAAAATTATCTAGTAGAAAAAAACTGATTTATATCTTGAGTTCTGACTAAAAGTTGTATATAATTTCGTTAGCTTTCATTTGCCATTGACGTCACCCAATTTGGAGGTGTACAACTCAAGTTATGGTCAAAATAGCAGACTACGCTAGTGTTGGGCGCCCAGGCGCTGGAACACAGAAAACACCCAGTTTTGCCTCTGTGACTGGTGCCCAGGCGACAGGATGGGCGCCCGGGTGACAGAGCCCCATAATTTGGCAGTTTTGCACCCAATCGTAGTGCCCAGGCGACAAAATGGGCGCCCGGGCGACAGGACTCTGTTGTCTGGCAGTTTGTAACGCGTTTCTGGCGCCCAGGCGCCAAAATGGTGGCCTGGGCGACAGTGTCCTGTACCTTCTTGACCTATTTTTGCTTCTAAGATTCCATGTAAGCCTATTTAACTTAGTTTTATGATATGAATGTAAGGAAATAGGGTTATATGACTTAGTAACATCCTTTAGGATTATGAAATGATAGGGTAAGCTCTTGAATTGAATTGTTACATAGTCATGTGATGAATGATGAATGATGAATGATGAATGTTGAATGCAAATGATGTGAGTTGAATGTGAAATGCATGATACTATTTGACATGAAATGAAAATGCAATTTAAAGACAAGTTTATGCTTTCCCCCATCAACGGATGTTGAGTAAGCGGGTTGATTCCCACCGGTTACACACCGGGTAAGCTGACAAGCATGAAAAGATTGAGAATGTAGGGTCTCCCAATGAACGGAGTAAGATGGCCTGAACTAGTAGGGTTGCCCTGTGACTGGGCAGATGACCCGAAAGAAAGGACTATTCCAATGAACAGGTAAGGAAGTCCTGGGCTATTCCCAATGAACGGGGTCAAGATAGCCTGGCAGTTGATCACGGTAGGGACGCTTGCCGTGGTCCCATGATTGAGCTCAGATGCGCGTTGCTGCCATGCGCCTATATTAAAGTCTAGTGCATGAGGCTTCCGTAAAAGACTAAAGGAAAGAAATGAAACAAGTATGATAATGAAATATCATGGCATGCATACATTTATAATTATCATAGAATGCATTATGTATGAGCATTGATTGTGGATTGAATTGTGTGTTAGGGACTAAATGGGGTGTTTTCTAGTTAGACTGGCAGTGATATGGTATAAAAGTGTTTTCAAAAATGCCGGGGGTTACTCAGTTATATGTTTTGCATATAACTGACTGTTACCATATTCCACGTATCTGGGCATTGTGGAGAATAAAATAAACAAGCGAGACGAGATTAGGATTTTTTTAGTAGTAACCACACATGGTGAACCTAAGACTCAAGTTCATATATTAATTTGTTCAGCTGTATAGGAATCCGTATAAATTGAAAAGGTTGTAATTATTATTATTATTGATTGTTGTATTTAGAATTTTGCTTCCACTAGTCTTTTGAAAAAAAAAACTGACTCAAAAATTAAGGTGTTACAAACAACACCCTATTTTTCAAGTGTATATAGTACACGATTTCTAGAAACACATGTTGCAATTTTAAAAATATTAACAATTGTGTAAATTAAGCTACAAACTTTATGGGGAACAATACATTGTTTTAAAAAAAATCAAATAATTAAATAAATTGAAAATATGCATTTTCATTTTTAAAGTAAAAAACACCCTATATTTCAAGTGCATATAGTACACGATTTCTAGAAACAAATGTTGATATTTTAAAAATATAAAAAATAGTGTAAATTAAGATAGCAACTTCTTGGTTAACAACACATTGTTGTAAAAAAAAAATCTAATAAATTTAAAATATGCGTTTTCATTTTTTTTGTAAAACACACCGTATTTTTCAATTGTATAGTACACCATTTCATGAAACAAATGTTGATATTTTAAAAATATATAAAATTGTAAAAATTAAGCTAGAAACTTTATGGTTAACAATAGCATGTTTTCAATAAAATCAAATAATTTAATAAATTGAAAATATGCGTTTTCATTTTTAAAGTGAAAAACACCCTATATTTAAAGTGTATAGTACACGATTTCTAGAAACAAATGTTAATATTTTAAAAATATAAAAAATAGTGTAAATTAAGCTAGAAACTTCTTGGTGAACAATACATTGTTGTCAAAAAAATCAAATAATCCAATAAATTTAAAATATGCGTTTTCATTTTTTTAGTAAAAAATACCCTATTTTTCAAGTGTATACTGCACGATTTCTAGAAACAAACGTTGATATTTTAAAAATATAAAAAAACAGTTTAAATTAAGCTAGAAACTTCATGGTGAACAATACATTGTTGTCAAAAAAATCAAATAATTTAATACATTTAAAATATGCGTTTTCAATTTTTTAGTAAAAAACACCCTATTTCCCAAGTGTATAGTACACGATTTCTACAAACAAATGTTGATAT
This sequence comes from Cyamopsis tetragonoloba, assembly GCA_037177725.1. NCBI lineage: Eukaryota > Viridiplantae > Streptophyta > Magnoliopsida > Fabales > Fabaceae > Cyamopsis > Cyamopsis tetragonoloba. Next base: position 14,899,624 of record CM074124.1, on the reverse strand, counting down.
TTTAAGAAATAAAAAAATAGTGTAAATTAAGCTAGAAACATCATGGTGAACAATACATTGTTTTCATATAAAGCAAATAATTTAATAAATTTAAAATATGCGTTTTCATTTTTAAAGTAATAAAAACCCTACATTTCATGTATATAGTACACGATTTCTAGAAACAAATGTTACTATTTTAAAAATATAAAAATAGTATAAATTAAGCTAGAAACTTCATGGTAAACAATACATTGTTGTCAAGAAAATAAAGAAAATTTAATAAATTTAAAATTGACGTTTTCATTTTTTTTAGTAAAAACACCCTATTTTTCAATAGTACACGATTTCTAGAAACAAATGTTGATCTTTTAAAACTATAAAAAATAGAGTAAATTAAGCTAGAAACATGATGGTGAACAATACAGTGTTGTCTAAAAAATCGAATAATGTACTAAATTTAAAATATGCATTTTCATTTTTATAGTAATAAACACCCTACATTTGATGTCTCTAGTACACGATTTCTAGAAATAAATGTTGATATTTTAAATATAAAAAAGTATAAATTAATCTCAAAACTTCATGGTGAACAATACACAGTTGTCAAAAAAATCAAATAATTTAATAAATTTAAAATATGCATTTTCATTTTTAAAGTAAAAAACGCCCTATTTTTCAAGTGAATATAGTACACGATTTTTAGAAACAAATATTCCAATTTTAAAAAGATAAAAAAGTCATAAAAATTAAGCTAGAATCTTTATGGGGAACAATAGATTGTTTTCCATAAAATCAAATAATTTAATAAATTTAAAATATGCATTTTCATTTTTAAAGTAAAAAACACCCTTTTTTTTAAGTGTATAGTACAGGATTTCTAGAAACAAATGTTGATATGTTAAAAATATAAACTGTTGTGTAAATTAAGGTAGAAACTTTATGGGGAACAATACATTGTTGTCAAAAAAATAAAATAATTTACTAAATTTAAAATATGCGTTTTCATTTTTAAAGTAATAAACACCCTACATTTCTTGTCTATACTACACGATTTTTAGAAACAAATGTTGATATTTTAAATATAAAAAATAGTGTAAATTAAGCTAGAAACATTTTGGTGAACAATACATTTTTGTCAAAAAATTCAAATAATTTAATGAATTTAAAATATGCGTTTTCATTTTTTTAGTAAAAATCACCCTATTTTTAAAGTGTATAGTACACGATTTCTAGAAACAAATGTTGATATCTTAAGAAATAAAAAAATAGTGTAAATTAAGCTAAAAACTTCATTGTGATCAATACATTGTTGTCAAAAATAGCAAATAATTTAATAAATTTAACATATGCATTTTCATTTTTAAAGTAATAAACACCCTACATTTCATGTCTATAATACACGATTTTTATAAACAAATGTTACTATTTAAAAAATATAAAAATAGTGTAAATTAAGCTAGAATCTTCTTGGTGAATAATACATTGTTGTCAAAAAAATCAAATAATTTAATAAATAAAAAATATGCGTTTTCATTTTTAAAGTAAAAGACACTCTATATTTCAATTCTATAGTACACGATTTCTACAAACTAATGTTGCAATTTTAAAAATATAAAAAATAGGGTAAATTAAGGAAGAAACTTCATGGTAAACAATACTTTGATTTCAAAAAAAAATTAAATAATTTAATAAATTTAAAATATGTGTTTTCATTTTTTTAGTAAACAACACCCTATTTTTCAAGTGTATGATACATGATTTCAAGAAAAAAATTTGATATTTTAAAAATATAAATAAAAGTGTAAATTAAGCTAGAAACTTCATGGTGAACAAAACATTGTTTTCAAAAAAAACAAAAAATTTAATAAATTTAAAATATACGTTTTCATTTTAAAGGAAAAAACACCCTATTTTTCAAGTGTATAGTACACGATTTATAGAAACAAATGTTGTTATTTTAAAAAAATAAAAAAATAGTGTAAATTAAGCTAGAAATTTGATGGTGAACAATACATTGTTAACAAAAAAATCAAATAATTTAATAAATTAAAAATATGTGTTTTCATTTTTAAAGTAATAAACACCCTACATTTCATGTCTATAGTACATGATTTCTAGAAGCAAATGTTACTATTTTAAAGATATAAAAAATAGTGTAAATTAAGCTAGAATCTTCTTGGTGAAAAATACATTGTTGTCAAAAAAATCAAATAATTTAATAAATTAAAAATATGCGTTTTCATTTGTAAAGTAAAAAACACTCTATATTTCAAGTCTATAGTACACGATTTCTACAAACAAATGTTGCAATTTTAAAAGAATCGTGTCCTCAAATTCGTTCTAAGTCCTGGCTCAAAGGAACATTGATAACTGAGATATCTTGAGAGACTTATAGGTGCAAAACCTAACGCATTTTGACTAGCAAGAGTTTCAACTCACGTCATAAGCTTGACGAGGTAAGTTTTACCAAAAATGGAGTACGACTTTCTCAATTTTTGATATGAATGTTATGTGATTATTTGAAGACCCTAAAAACCGATGGGGTGAACACATATACTCTTTGGAAGAATGACTTTGAGGCCTCGTTTTTGAGTTGTGGTATCCCCTATTATGGAATTGAAAAAGTTTAAGATAAGAATAATATTTAGTCCTCAAGTTCATTGGGAAAAATCAAGGTCTACCCTTGAGACTTGACCTGTATTTCACCTAGGTATTCGATATAAATTAGTGAGAACGTTTAAAAAATTTGCATAAATCTAGACTTGATGAGTATGATCATCGAGTGTTTAATAGAATTCTATAGACGTAGTGAACAGAAGAAATAAAACTTGCGAAGTTGACATAATGTTAACTTTCAAACTTGTAAAAACTCGAATTGGGTAGGAAATAACCCTAGGTAGCCATTAGTTTGTAAATTAAACATCATAGAATAAGAGGCACACAAACATCTTGAATTAACTTAATCCATTGCCGAGATTTGGAATTTCTCAAAGAAAGTCTAAATGGTCATTAAGACTTTAGTTTGAAGTATAGGTTAAAATTTTACAAGTATTGGTACTTATAGTGAAGTTTGGTTATAAGTTCAAAGTATTATAACCTACCAAGTACTAGTTGTAGAGTGGAAGGAATTCACTGCACGAAGTGTTAAGTTCTTAAACGTATTAATGAAAGACTCCTTGTATCCTAGGTAGCATCCTACACTTTCTTAGGGTATACAACTTAATTCTAGGATGATTAAGCCTTCCCAAATTGTCGATGTGAGTTAGATTGGACCATAATGTGTTTTTGCACGTGTCTCTAAATGCGGACATTCATGAACTTGTTGCCATGATATAAAGAGAATAGCTGAATTGAGGATAACTTGATAAGGGCTCATTGTTTCCTTACTTAAGTAAGAACTCGGGATTTGGAAAATCAGGAGTTGATTCGAGTGCCAACATAGTTGTTTTGGTGTAAGCATTATAGTTTATGACTACAATGACGACGTATCATGTCAAGGAAATTCTGGATTTATTTTAGAGGCCTAATGTGAACCTAAACTTATTATTATTATTATTATTATTATTATTATATATATATATATGATACCAGAGATCCCGGGGGAAGCTACTGGAAAATTAAAAGGTAGAAGGAAGCAGGAATGGAGACGGACTACTAAATATGTGCAACAATATAGTATGCAAGAATATAAAGTGTAGAAATTAAAACTGGAAATGGACCAGTATCATAAAATTTTAATTAAATTAGCAAAATAAAAAAAAAGAAAGCCGATTGCGAGTAGTCTCAACGATGTCGGCTGGAGGGAGAAGGGGAAAAAAATTACAGAAAGAGACTTATTATTAAAACACAAAAGAAAATATTACAGAATATCTCTCAGAGCTCCTCTCTCTAAACTCTCTCTCTCTGAATTTCTCTAAACAAAAGGGTACCTCACAACATGGACGAGGCCTCCTTAAATAGGAATTTAAAAACACTATTTGCACAATTCCGGTTATGTGACTGGATCCTATGCTACAGTGCCGATTTTAGACTGGTAGCTACAGTTCCGGTATCATGACTCAAAAATGAGCTACAGTTCAGGTTGACAGCTACAGTTCAGGTGATAGGAAATGATGACTCTTGTTCAATTGTCTCCTAAGTTGATTCCAAAACAATCATCTTCATTTTGATAGTATTCATCTGAAGATGCTGCTAAAGCAGAAGAGCTTGGAAGAGATGACTTCTCCGTTTCAGGATCAGCCGGCTTTAAGAAGTTAGATTTTGTAGAGAACCATTTTTTGACCTCCTCTAGGCTTGCCTTAGATGCATCAAATTCGGTCCACCATTTGACAAAAAAATCTCTCCTTAACAAAGGGAGCCCTTCTGGATGATCTCTGTTTCCATATCTGTACTGCCAGGAAAATATCCAGGCCAAAGAGAATACTGAGAAAAATTTTAAATCCGCCAGAATACATGATTCCTTTGAATCGTACATTTTTGAAAATAGTTTGAAACCTTCCTCTGCTGGAGGAGGTAAAATTTGGGGAATGGGACCAAAGAAATCCCACTATTGAATAAACCAGTTTGGAAAAATTTAATTAACACTTCTCTTGAAATAAATGAGCCAGGAGTGCCAATTGATTTTGTTTTGAAACCAGAAAACTCAGCTCCAAGCATCAATATAATCCCAATAGTTGTAACCAATGGGATCAAAATTTTGTGAAAACTTTTTCAAATTGTTGGGATTTTTTCCAAATTGATTTGGAGTAATCACCTATAAAATCTGAATTGTTAAATGGGTGATTACTGAAGAATCATTTTTGTCTTTGTAATGTTTGATTGTGACAGAATCAGAATCAATTAATATGAATTCATAAAACTGTCGAGTTTTGTTCAAAGCCGTTGGCTTAAAATGGAATCCTTCTGGAAAAATTTTCATTGGAATTTCGTGAGGGGATTTATCCCAAAACTCTGGTTCCATTTGGATTACTGAAGAAAACTTGTTCTTTGGAATGTAAGGGTTGGTTGGCTTTTTGGGAGGTTGGGTTTGGATTTGGATTTGGTTTTGGCTATGGCCAGAAATTATTGTCTTTGACTTAGCCATTTCTTTAATGAGGGTAGCTAGGTCAAGGGTTTCATTTTCGTCTTCTGAGGCAATTTTTGCCCAGGTTTTGGTTGGAAGATGGGTTAAGCCACAATCTTGGAGGGCTAGAAGGGTTTGGATTGGGAAGGCATAGTCTGGCTTGGTTTGTTTTGCTGTTTGTTGCTGAGTTTATGACTCAGCCACTAAAGATTGAACACGGGTAGATGACCCGATTTGTTTCTAGGTAGATGACCTAGTTTGAGTTGGTGACTCAGCTTGGTGTTGGGTAGATGACCCAACTGGGGTCGATGACCCTGATATTTTGGTAAGCCCCAGTAGGGCTAATCTAACTCCTCGACCTCTTGAAGAGGCCATTGCCGCTTTTCTAGGCATTAGCCTATTTTCCCTGTAAATATTCACGAGTAAGATAATCAGGGAGAGAGTTTGAAGTGCCTTTGAGATATTCTATTTCAAAATCAAAAACACTTAATATTGCTTGCCATCTAGCAAAAAACTGTTTAGAGGCCAAATTTTTAACATCCTTTTGAAGAATTTCTTTTGCTGATTTGCAATCAACTCTTATAAAAAATTTCTGATTCAGTAAATCAGATTGAAATTTCGAAACACAAAGAACAATTGCTAAAACTTCCTTTTTAACAGTTGAGTAATTTTGTTGTGCAAAATTCCAATGTTTTGAAGTGTATGCAATGATATGCTCTTTGTTATGCAATTTTTGTTTGAGGATGCCACCATAACCTATATCTGACGCATCAGTTTCAACTATTTTATAGGCTTGGGGAATCGGAAGATACAAATAGGGAAGGTATTTCTTATTAGGAATAGGATACCTAATCCATTGTAAAGCTTGGTTCAGAGGTTTATAATTTATTACTAATCTGGGAGTTCCTCTTTCAACCTCAGCTTGCTTGTTGACATAAAAGGCAGAATAAGACTAGGGACTTTTGCTTTTCCTCATAAGCCCTTTGTGTAAGAGATCCTTAATCTCTTTTTGACAGTATCGGAGGAGTTCTTCATTCATTTGGATTGGTCTTGCCTTGGTAGGAATTTAACTTTCTTTGAAGTCTTTCTCATAAGGCAAGTCAATAATATGCTTTTTCCTGTTCCAAAAAGCATTTGGTAGATCAGAACAAATTGAGGATTGAATATGTTGTTGCAAAGTTCCTATTCTTTGTTGGACTTGGGGTTGCTCGAGTTGAGCCTGAATTGTTTTGAACGAGATTTCTTCTTTGAGGAAGTTGATGTGGTTTGATTTATGGTCAATGATATTCAGAGTCTTTATGATTGGTTTCTTGACAAATCTAAAGACTATTTGTTTTCCCAAATGTTTTGTACTTATTCCTTCATCAGAAATTTCTAAGGGAAACAATGCTCTAATGAAGGGGGTTCCCAAAATGACTTCATTTTTTAGGTCTTTGACTAACAAAAAGGAAGTTTTTACCTGATAATCGCCGTTCTCAATAAGGGCACTAGAGAGCTTATATTTGATTTTAAGCCTAGATCCACTAGTAGTGCTTAGTTTCTCTGTGGTTTTCTCAAAGTATTTGGTTGGAACCAAACCTTCAAGAATACAATTTGAATCAGCACCGGTGTCGAAGAGTGCCATAGTATCTAATACAAAATCCTCTATTTTGATTTTGACTTTGATATAGAACTTTTGGATGGTTAATCGGTTAATTAACCTAAGGAAATCTTGTTCTTCTTCTCCCTTAGTAAGGGCAAGATCAGGTGTCCTGGTTTCGGGTTCCTCTGAGTCACTTTTTAAATCCTCCAATTGATTTAGAATAGTCTGGTGAATTTGTTGTTTCTCCTTGATCTCTCTAATTTCCTGTTTGAGATTATTAATCTCGTTTTGGAGATCTTGGATGGTAACAGGTTTAACAGAACTTTTTTCTAACCTTTTGACGATTGGTTTAAGGTCATACTTGTTATTAATCACTAAAGTTTTGGCCTTTTTCTTTTCTAAGGACTCTTTTAACTTGTTTAGGTATAACTTCTTCTCCTGAGGATTAGGAATTGAATTGATAGCTTCAAACAAAAGGTCGTGCTCTTTTGTAAGAACATTAATTTCTGGCAATTCCTCATCATCTGAGGAAGAAATCTAATCATCCTGTTGGATATTGTTTAGGTCATCTGACCCTTCCTTTTCTGATTTGTCATCAGAGGTGTCTACCAGGAGGCTATTAATTTGATCTTCTATGGTCTGGTCAAGATTAAGATTACTAATCCTTTTCTTGAGTATACAATATTTGCTTACATGTCCTGGTTTTTTACAATTGTAGCAAATGATTGGGGATTGCTTGGATGAGAATTGCTTAGGAGTTTTCCTAGTGGTTGCTGGTCTAGGGGTCCTTTTCGGGTTTCTATACCTATTATTGGGAAATATTTTTTGTTTATCCTCATGATCTTGCTTGTTAGATTTTTGGTTTTTCTCTTTGAGCATCCTGGAAGACCAAATTGTTCACAAAATGATCCTAAATCTTTCTTATTTTGGGCCTTTTCTCTAGCTAATTGCCTTTGAATTTTGTCATCTTGGCATATTTTTAAAGCTACCTTTTGGATAAAAGAAATCAACTGTCCATAGCTGAGCTTGTCATATGGAATGATTCCATCAGGTGTTAAGCTACGGATTTTATCTCTAACCTTATCTCCTAGAGATTTTGGTAATCCTGCCAAGAATTTTTGTTTCCAGAAAGGTTGCTGACTATCTTCTCTGGTGTAAACCCTGGTGCCGACCCTCCATGACTGTTCCACAATTCTTTTCCTAACATAGCTTAGTCTAATTTAATTTGGGACATATTAAAACATTTTGAACTAATTAGATTCGGGTTTATTTTATTATCCTCAAAACATTTGTCTCAAAATTTTTTTTTTAATGATGCCAAAAGGGGGAGAAGAAATATATCACTTAAACCAGGATTTTGTTATTGCTTATTACAAATGCTTAACATATCTGTATGCATATTGACATGGGGAATCGAACTTCGTAAGGAGAATCAAACTTCATAAGTAAGGGGGAGTCTCATAATATCACACGCAATAAGTGATCTGATTCGTTTGTTGTTTGTCATAAAATCAATTTTTAAACGCAGAAACACTATATTCGAATACATATTCGAATATGATAGTGCCATATTCGAATATGAAAGTGCTATATTCGAATATGAAAGTAAAATATGCGCAGCTTCTGACTGTTGTTTCTGCCATCTATATAAAGGGCTTCTGACTTAGAATATACAGTACCCTTGTGAGCTTAACACTGTATTGAAATTACTTCCTATCATCAATCTCTCTAAATCAAGGGTCTTGTGCTTTTGCCTAAGGCTTACTTTGTTTTTTACCTATACTGTTTCTTTCATCAAAACAAAGAGCCTTAAATCAAATATATTAGAGCTTCAAGTTGTATCATTTACTCTTTTGAGAGTTTCAATTGTGGTGAGCTAATTTTGTGTGAAGGTGTGGTATCCTTCTAAAATGTTTGAAGGTGGGGTATCCTTCAAAGTGTTCTTAGGGTGAGGTATCCCTAGATTGAGGCCTTTAAAATTGGTGGGGTATCCAATTGTGAAAGGTGCTCTTAGTGTGTAATTGTTGAAAAGTAATATAAGAAATCTCGCGTGGCGGAGATTCGTAGACTGGACATAGGTCACAAGTGGTGTGTGACTAAACCAGTATAAAACTCGGTGCTATTCTCTCTATCCCAAAAACTAATATTTGTTTAAGTTTATTTGATCTTCATTTCAGATTTTTATTGTATTTCAATTTCATACGTCAACTAATATATCTTGTTCAACTTTGATATATGTATATACTTTATTAAATTCGGCTGTGTTTGGTTTAAAAAAAAAAAACTACTCTAAAAATCTAGGTGTTACACAAATTAAGCTAGAAACTTTTTGGCAAACAATAAATTGTTTTTAAAAAAATCAAATAATTTAACAAATTGAAAATATGCGTTTTCATTTTTAAAGTAAAAAACACCCTATATTTGAAGTCTATAGTACACCATTTTTAGAAACAAAATTTGCAATTTTAAAAATACAAAAAATTGTGAAAATTAAGCTAAAAACATCATGGTGAACAATACATTAATTTCAAAAAATCAAACAATTTAATAAATTTAAAATATGCGTTATTGTTTTTAAAGTAAAAAACACCCTATATTTCAAGTCAGTACACGATTTCAAGAAACAAATGTTACTATTTTAAAATTATAAAAAATTGTGTAAATTAAGCAAGAAACTTCATGGTGAACAATACATTGTTGTCAAAAACATCAAATAATTTAAAAAATTTAAAATAAGCGTTTTCATTTTTAAAGTAAAAAACACCCTACATTTCATTTCTATAGTACACGATTTCTAGAAACAAATGTTCCTATTTTAAAAATATAAAAAATAGTGTAAATTTAGCTAGAAGCTTCATCGTGAAAAATACATTGTTGTCAAAAAAATCAAACAATTTAATAAATTTAAAATATGCGTTTTCGTTTTTAAAAGAAAAAAACACTCTACATTTCATGTCTATAGAACACGATTTCTAGAAACAAATGTTACTATTTTAAAAAAATAAAAAATAGTGTAAATTAAGCTAGAAACTACATGGTGAACAATACATTTTTTTCAAAAATATTAAATAATTTAATAAATTTAAAATATTTGTTTACATTTTTAAAGTAAAAAACACCCTATTTTTCAAGTGTATAGTACGCAATTTCTAGAAACAAATGTTTCAATTTTAAAAATATAAAAAATTTTAAAAATTAAGCTAGAAACTTTATTGGGGAACAATAGATTCTTTTAAAAAAATTCAAATAATTTAATAAATTTAAAATATCATTTTCATTTATAAAGTAAAAAAACCCTATTTTTCATGTGATAGAACACGATTTCTAGAAACAAATGTTGCAATTTTAAAAATATAAATCAAATAGTGCAAATTAAGCTTGAAACTTTATTGTGAACAATACATGGTTGTAAAAAAAATTAAATAATTTAATGAATTTAAAATATGTGTTTTCATTTTTTAATAAAAAACATCCTATTTTTCAAGTGCATAGTCCACGATTTCTAGAAACAAATGTTGATATTTTAAAAATATTAAATATAGTGTAAATTAAGCTAGAAACTTCATGGTGAACAATACATTGTTTTAAAAAAAGCAAATAATTTAATAATTTTAAAATATGTGTTTTCATTTTTAAAGTAAAAAAAAACCTTGTTTTTCAAGTGTATAGTACACGATTTCTAGAAACAAATGTTGATATTTAAAAAATATAAAACAATTGTGTAAATTAAGCTAGAAACTTCATGGTGAACAATACATTGTTGTCAAAAAAATCAAATAATTTAATAAATTTAAAATATGTGTTTTCGATTTTAAAGTAAAAAACACCCTATTTTTCAAGTGTATCGTACGCGATTTGTTGAATTAATGTTTCAATTTTAAAAATATATAAAATTGTAAAAATTAAGCTAAAAACTTTATGGGGAACAATAGATTGTTTTCAAAAAAATTAAATAATTTAATAAATTTAAAATATCCATTTTCATTGTTAAAGTAAAAAACACCCTATTTAACAAGTTTATAGTATAGGTTTTGTAGAAACAAATGTTGCAATTTTAAAAATGTATACAATTGGGTAAATTAAGGTAGAAACATTTTGGGGAACAATACAATGTTTTAAAAAAAATCAAAAAATTTAATAAATTTAAAATTTGCGTATTAATTTTTAAAGTAAAAAACACCCTATTTTTCAAGTCTATAGTACACGATTTTTAGAAACAAATGTTGCAATTATAAAAATATAAAAAATTTGTAAACTAAACTAGAAACTTCATGGTGAACAATACATTGTTTTTAAAAAAATCAAAAAATTTAATAAATTTAAAATATGCATTTTCATTTTTAAAGTAAAAACACCCTATTTTTCAAGTGATAGAACACGATTTCTAGAAACAAATGTTGCAATTTTAAGAATATAAATCAAATAGTGCAAATTAAGCTTGAAACTTTATTGTGAACAATACATGGTTGTAAAAAAAATTAAATAATTTAATGAATTTAAAATATGCGTTTTCATTTTTTTAGTAAAAAAACATCCTATTTTTCAAGTGCATAGTCCACGATTTCTAGAAACAAATGTTGATATTTTAAAAATATTAAATATAGTGTAAATTAAGCTAGAAACTTCATGGTGAACAATACATTGTTTTAAAAAAAGCAAATAATTTAATAATTTTAAAATATGTGTTTTCATTTTTAAAGTAAAAAAAACCCTGTTTTTCAAGTGTATAGTACACGATTTCTAGAAACAAATGTTCTATTTAAAAAATATAAAAAAATAGTGTAAATTAAGCTAGAAACTTCATGGTGAACAATACATTGTTGTCAAAAAAATCAAATAATTTAATAAATTTAAAATATGTGTTTTCGATTTTAAAGTAAAAAACACCCTATTTTTCAAGTGTATCGTACGCGATTTCTTGAATTAATGTTTCAATTTTAAAAATATATAAAATTGTAAAAATTAAGCTAGAAAATTTATGGGGAACAATAGATTGTTTTCAAAAAAATTAAATAATTTAATAAATTTAAAATATCCATTTTCATTGTTAAAGTAAAAAACACCCTATTTTTCAAGTGTATAGTATAGGTTTTGTAGAAACAAATGTTGCAATTTTAAAAATGTATACAATTGGGTAAATTAAGCTAGAAACATTTTGGGAAACAATACATTGTTTTAAAAAATATCAAATAATTTAATAAATTTAAAATATGCGTTTTCATTTTTAAAGTAAAAAACACCCTATTTTTCAAGTCTATAGTACGCGATTTGTAGAAATAAATGTTTCAATTTTTAAAATATATAAAATTGTAAAAATTAAGCTAGAAACTTTACGGGGAACAATAGATTATTTTAAAAAAATCAAATAATTGAATAAATATAAAATATTACTTTTCATTTTTAAAGTAAAATATACCCTATTTTTCCTGTGTATAGTACATGATTTCTACAAACAAATGTTATAATTTCAAAAATATAAATAAAATAGTTTAAATTAAGCTAGAAACTTTATTGTGAACAATACATGGTTGTCAAAAAAAATCAAATAATTTAATAAATTTAAAATTTGCATTTTCATTTTTTTAGTAAAAAACACCCTTTATTTCAAGTCTATAGTACATAATTTTTTGAAACAAATGTTGCATTTTTAAAAATATAAAAAGTTTTTAAATTAAGCTAGAAATTTCATGGTGAACAATACATTGTTGTCAAAAAAATCAATTAATTAATTAAATATAAACTATGCATTTTCATTTTTTTAATAAAAAACAACCAATTTTTCAAATGTATAAGTACACTATTTCTACAAACAAATGTTGATATTTTAAAAACATAAAAAATATTGTAAATTAAGCTATAAACTTCATGGTGAAAAATACATTGTTGTCAAAAAATCAAATAATTTAATAAATTTAAAATATGTGTTTTTGATTTTAAGTAAAAAGCACCCTATTTTTCAAGTGTATCGTACGCGATTTCTTGAAATTAATGTTTCATTTTTAAAAATATATAAAATTGTAAAAATTAAGCTAGAAACTTTATGGGGAACAATAGATTGTTTTCAAAAAAATCAAATAATTTAATAAATTTAAAATACCCGTTTTCATTTTTAAAGTATAAAACACCCTATTTTTCAAGTGTATAGTATATGACTTATAGAAACAAATGTTGCAATTTTAAAAATATAAACAATTGTGTAAATTAAGCTAGAAACGTTTTGGGGAACAATACATTGTTTTCAAAAAAATCAAATAATTTAATAGATTGAAAATATGCGTTTTCATTTTTAAATTAAAAAACGCCATATATTTCTAGTCTATAGTACACGATTTTTAGAAACAAGTGTTGCAATTTTAAAAATATAAAAAATTGTGTAAATTAAGCTAGAAACTTCATGGTGAACTATCCAGTGTTTTCAAAAAATCAAATAATTTAATAAATTTAAAGTATTCGTTATTATTTTTAGTATAAAACACTCTATATTTCAAGTCTATAGTACACGATTTCTAGAATCAAATGTTGCCATTTTAAAAATATAAAAATTTTATAAATTAACCTAGAAACTTTATGGGGAACAATATATTGTTTTCAAAAAAACCAAAAAATTTTATAAATTTAAAATATGCGTATTAATTTTTAAAGTAAAAAACACCATATTTTTCAAGTCTATAGTACACGATTTTTAGAAACAAATGTTGCAATTATAAAATTATAAAAAATTTGTAAACTAAACTAGAAACTTGAAACAATGTTATGGAGAGACTATGTAATTTCTCAATGAAACAATAACGAGAGTTTCAATACAGCATGGTTTAGAACAACAATATCAATAGGCTAGAACAGAAACTGTGAGGGAAGTTAACAACAATTGAAACAGCCAATGAGGGAAAATCAGCTCCAACGATAGCAGCACCTAAGAGTGAGGACAAGATCAGAACAGAGAACTATAACCAGAAGGGAAGAAATATCAGAAGAGGAAGAAATACAGAAGAAGCAGAGGCAATATCAGAGGAGGAGCGTACCAACAGCATAATCTTCATCTAATGATGATAGTCCTTCAAATACACACTCTCAGTGCGCATTCTATTACTCCTTCGCACACCCTGGAGTGACGGATCCACAGCCACGTGTGTTGATGGTGTAACTAATTTTTCCTCATTAGTTTCTCTCTCCTGCGTACATGTTACAAAACTTCATGGTGAACAATATAATGTTTTAAAACAAATTAAAAAATTTAATAAATTTAAAGTATGCATTTTCATTTTTAAAGTAAAAACACCGTATTTTTCAAGTGATAGAACACCATTTCTAGAAACAAATGTTGCAATTTTGAAAATATAAATCAAATAGTGCAAATTAAGCTAGAAAATTTATTGTGAACAATACATGGTTGTCAACAAAATCAAATAATTTAATAAATTTAAAATATGTGTTTTCCTTTTTGTAGTAAAAAACACCCTATTTTTAGATTGTATAGTACACGATTTCTAGAAAAAAATGTTGATATTTTAAAAATATTAAATATCGTGTAAATTAAGCTAGAAACTTCATGGTGAACAATACATTGTTTTAAAAAAAACAAATAATTTAATAATTTTAAAATATGCGTATTCATTTTTAAAGTAAAAAACACCCTGTTTTTCAAGTGTATAGTACACGATTTCTAGAAACAAATGTTGATATTTAAAATATATAAAACAATAGTGTAAATTTAGCTAGAAAATTCATGGTGAACAATACATTATTTTCAAAAAAGTCATATAATTTAATAAATTTAAAATTGGTGTTTTCATTTTTTAGTAAAAAACACCTTATTTTTCAAGTGTATAGTACACAATTTCTAGAAACAAATGTTGATATTTTCAAAATATAAAAAATAGTGTAAATTAAGCTAGAAACTTCTTGGTGACAATACATTGTTTTCAAAAAAATCAAATAATTTAATAAATTTAAAATATTCGTTTTCATTTTTAAAGTAAAAAACACCCTATTTTTCAAGTCTATAGTACGAGATTTCTAGAAATAAATGTTTCAATTTTAAAAATATATAAAATTGTAAAAATTAAGCTAGAAGCTTTACGGGGAACAATAGATTGTTTTAAAAAAAATCAAATAATTTAATAAATATAAAATATGACTTTTCATTTTTAAAGTAAAAAATACCCTATTTTTCATGTGTATAGTACACGATTTCTAGAAACAAATGTTGCAATTTCAAAAATATAAATCAAATAGTGTAAATTAAGCTAGAAACTTTATTGTGAACAATACATGGTTGTCAAAAAAAATCAAATAATTTAATAAATTTAAAATTTGCATTTTCATTTTTTTAGTAAAAAACACCCTATATTTCAAGTCTATAGTACATAATTTTTTGAAACAAATGTTGCAATTTTAAAAAAATAAAATTTTGTGTAAATTAAGCTAGAAACTTAATGGTGAAAAATACATTGTTTATAAAAAAACAAATAATTTAATAAACTTAAACTATGCGTTTTCATTTTTTTAGTAAAAAACACACAATTTTTAAAGTGTATAGTACACTATTTCTAGAAACAGATGTTGATATTTTAAAAACATAAAAATTAGTGTAAATTAAGCTAGAAACTTCATGGTGAAAAATACATTGTTGTCAAAAAATTAAATAATTTAATAAATTTAAAATATGTGATTTCGTTTTTAAAGTATAAAACACGCTATTTTTCAAGTGTATCGTACGCGATTTCTTGAAATTAATGTTCCAATTTTAAAAATATATAAAATTGTAAAAATTAAGCTAGAAACTTTATGGGAAACAATAGATTGTTTTAAAAAAAATCAAATAATTTAAAAAATTTAAAATATCCATGTTCATTTTTAAAGTATAAAGCACCCTATTTTTCAAGTGTATATTATAGGATTTATAGAAACAAATGTTGCAGTTTTAATAAATAAACAATTCTGTAAATTAAGCTAGAAACTTCATGGTGAACAATAAATTGTTTTTAAAAAAACAAATTATTTAATTAAGCTAGAATATATAAAATTTTAAAAATTAATGTTTCAATTTTAAAAATATATAACATTGAATTCTTGAAATTAATGTTTCAATTTAAAAAATATATAAAATTGTAAAAATTAAGCTAGAACCGAACAATAGATTGTTTTAAAAAAATAAAATAATTTAATAAATTTAAAATATCTATTTTCATTTTTAAAGTATAAAACTCCCTATTTTTCAAGTGTATAGTATAGGATTTATAGAAAAAAATATTGCAATTTTAAAAATATAAATAATTGTGTAAATTAAGCTAGAAACTTCTTGGTGATCAATAAATTGTTTTAAACAAACAAATAGTTTAATTATTTTAAAATATGTGTTTTCATTTTTAAAGTAAAAAACTCCTTATTTTTCAAGTGTATAGTACACGATCTCTAGAAAAACATGTTGCAATTTTAAAAATATAAACAATTATCTAAATTAAGCTAGAAACTTCTAGGTGAACAATACATTGTTGTCAAAAAAATGAAATAATTTAATAAAGAAGGGTGTTTTTTAAAAATATAAAAAATTGTACAAATTAAGCTAGAAACTTTAAAATATGTATTTTTTTAAAGTAAAAAACACCATATTTTTCAATTGTATAGTACACGATTTCTAGAAACAAATGTTGCAATTTTAAATATATAAACAATTGTGTAAATTATGCTAGAAAGTTTATGGGGAACAACACATTGTTTTCAAAAAAATCAAATAATTTAATAAATTTAAAATATGTGTTTTCATTTTCAAAGTAAAATACACCCTATTTTCAAGTGCATAGTACACAATTCTTAGAAACAAATGGTGATATTTTAAAAATATAAAAAAATAGTGCAAATTAAGGAAGAAACTTCATGGTGAACAATATATTTTAGTCTAAAGAATAAAATAATTTAAAAAATTTAAAATATGCGGTTTCATTTTTTTAGTAAAAACACCATATTTTTCAAGTGTATAGTACACGATCTCTCTAAACAAATGTTGATATTTTTAAAATATAAAAAAATAGTGTAAATAAATCTAGAAACTTCATAATAACCAATAAATTGTTGTCAAAAAAATCAAATAAATTAATAAATATAAAATGTGTTTTCATTTTTAAAGTAAAAAACACCCTATATTTCAAGTCTATAATAGACGATTTTTAGAAACAAATGTTGCAATTTTAAAAATATAAAAAATTAGTGTAAATTAAGAAAGAAACTTCATGGTGAACAATACATTTTTGTCAAAAATATGAAAAAATTTAATAAATTAAAAATATGAGTTTTCATTTTTAAACTAAAAACACCCTTTTTTTCAAGTTTATATATAGAAGACGATTTCTCGAAACAAATTAGCAATTTTCAAAATATAAATCAAATAGTGTATAATATGCTAGAAAATATATAGTGAACAATACATGGTAGTCAAAAAAATCAAATTATTTAATAAATTTAAAATGTGTATACATTTTTTTAGTAAAAAACTCCTTATGATTCAAGTGCATAGTACACGATTTCTAAAAACAAATGTTGATATTTTAAAAATATAAAATATATTGTAAATTAAGCTAGAAATTTCATAGTGAAAAATATATTGTTTTAAAAAAACAAATAATTTAATAAATTTTAAATATAAGTTTTCATTTTTAAAGTAAAAAACACCATCTTTTTCAAGTGTATAGTACACGATTTCTAGAAACAAATGTTGCAATTTTAACAATATAAACAATTGTGTAAATTAAGCTAAAAACTTTATGGGGAACAATACATTGTTTTCAAAAAAATTAAATAATTTAATAAATTTAAAATATGTGTTTTCATTTTTAAATTAAAAAAGACCATATTGTTCAAGTGTATAGTACACAATATGTAGAAACAACAGTTGATATTTTAAAAATATAAAAAATAGTGTAAATTAAGCTAGAAACTTCTTGGTGAACAATACATTTTTATAAAAAAATCAAATAATTAATAAATTTAAAATATGCGTTTTCATTTTTAAAGTAAAAAACACCCTAATTTTAAAGTGTATAGTACACGATTTCTAGAAACAAATGTTGCAATTTTAAATATATTAAAAAATTTATAAAATAACCTAGAAACTTTATGGGGAACAATATATTGTTTTCAAAAAAATTAATTAATTTAATAAATTTAAAAAATGCGTTTTCATTTTTAAAGTAAACAACACCCTGTTTTTCAAGTGATAGTACACGATTTCTAGTAACAAACGTTGATAATTTAAAAATATAAAAAAATAGTGTAAATTTTACTAGAAACTTCATGGTGAACAATACATTGTTGTCACAAAAATAAAATAACTTGAAAAATTTAAAATATGCGTTTTCATTTTTTTAGTAAAAAACACCCTATTTTTAAAGTGTATAGTACACGATTTATCGAAACAAATGTTGATATTTTAAAAATATAAAAAAAGTAGTGTAAATTAAGCAAGTAACTTCATCGTGAACAATACATTTTTGTCAAAAAAATCAAACAAATTAATAAATTTAAAATATGTGTATTCATTTTTTTAGTAAAAAACACCCTATGATTCAAGTGCAAAGTACACGATTTCTACAAACAAATGTTGATATTTTAAAAATATAAAATATAGTGTAAATTAACTTCATGCTGAAAAATACATTGTTTATAAAAAAACAAATAATTTAATAAACTTAAAATATGCGTTTTCATTTTTAAAGTAAAAAACACCCTATTTTTCAAGTGTATAGTACACGATTTCTAGAAACAAATTTGCAATTTTAAAAATATAAACAATTGTGTAAATTAAGCTAGAAACTTTAGGGGGAACAATACATTGTTTTCAAAAAAATCAAATAATTTAATAAATTTAAAATATGCGTTTTCATTTTTAAAAGTAAAAAACACCCTGTTTTTCAAATGTATAGTACAAGATTTGTAGAAACAAATGTTGGTATTTTAAAAATTTTAAAAATAGTTTAAATTAAGCTAGAATCTTCATGGTGAAAAATACATTGTTTTTAAAAAATAAAATAATTTGATAAATTTAAAATATGCGTTTTCATTTTTAAATTAAAAAACACCCTAATTTTCAAGTGTATAGTACACGATTTCTAGGAACAAATGTTGCAATTTTAGAAGTATTTAAGAATTTATAAAATAACCTAGAAACTTTATGGGGAATAATATATTGTTTTCAAAAATATCAAATAAGTTAATAACTTTAAAATATGCGTTTTCATTTTTAAAGTAATAAACACCCTATTTTTCAAGTGTATAGTACACGATTTCTAGAAACAAATGTTGATAATTTAAAAATATAAAAAAATAGTGTAAATTAAGCTAGAAACTTCATGGTGAACAATACATTGTTGTAAATAAAATCAAATAACTTAATAAATTTAAAATATGCATTTTCATTTTTTTAGTAAAAAACACCATATTTTTCAAGTGTATAGTACACGATTTCTCGAAACAAACGTTGATATTTTAAAAATATAAAAAGTAGTGTAAATTAAGCAAGAAACTTCATTGTCAACAATACATTATTGTAAAAAAAATAAACAAAGTATGAAAATTAAAATATGTATTTTCGTTGTTTTAGTAAAAAACACCTTATTTTTCAAATGTATAGTACTCGATTTCTAGAAACAAATGTTGATATTTTAAAAATATAAAAAATAGTGAAAATTAAGCTACAAAATTCAAGGTTAACAATATATTGTTGTCAAAAAAATCAAATAATTTAATAAATTAAAAATATGCGTTTTCATTTTTAAAGTAAAAAACACCCTACCTTTCATGTCTATAGTACACGATTTCTAGAAACAAATGTTACTATTTTAAAAATATAAAAAATAGTGTAAATTAAGCTAGAAACCTCTTGGTGAACAATACATGGTTGTCAAAAAAAATCAAATAATTTAATAAATTTAAAATATACGTTATCTTTTTTCAAGTAAAAAACACACTATTTTTCAAATGTATAGTACACGATTTCTACAAACAAATGTTGCAATTTTAAAATTATAAAAAAATAGTGTAAATTAAGCTAGAAACGTCTTGGTGAACAATACATGGTTGTTAAAAAATCAAATAATTTAATAGATTTAAAATGTTTGTATTCAGTTTTTTAGTAAAAAACACCCTACGATTCAAGTGCATAGTACACGATTTCTAGAAACAAATGTTGATATTTTAAAAATATAAAATATAGTGTAAATTAAGCTGGAAACTTCATGGTGTAAAATACATTGTTTTAAAAAAATAAAATAATTTAATAAATTTAAAATATGCGTTTTCATTTTTAAAGGAAAAAAACACCCTATATTTCAAGTCTATAGTACTCGATTTCTACAAAAAAAAATGTTGCTATTTGAAAAATAAAAAAACTGTGTAAATTAAGCTAGAAATTTCGAGGTTAACAATATATTGATTTCAAAAAAAATGAAATAATTTAATAAATTTAAAAATATGCGTTTTCATTAATTTAGTAAAAAACACCATATTTTCATAGTGTATATAGTACACAATTTCTGGAAACAAATGTTGATATTTTATAAATATAAAAAACAGTGTAAATTAAGCTAGAAACTTCATGGTGAACAATACATTGTTGTCAAAAAAATCAAAGAATTTAATAAATTTAAAATATATTTTTCATTTTTAAAGTAAAAAATACCCTATTTTTCAAGTGTATAGTACGCGATTTATAGAAACAAATGTTTCAATTTTAAAAATATAAAAAGTTGTAAAGATTAAGCTAGAATATTTATGGGAAACAATACATTGTTTTCAAAAAAATCAAATAATTAAATAAATTTAATATATTCATTTTAGTTTTTAAAGTAAAAAACACCCTATTTTTCAAGTGTATAGTACACGATTTCTAGAAACAAATGTTGCAATTTTAAAAATATAAACAATTGTGTAAATTAAGCTAGAAACTTTATGGGGAACAATACATTGTTTTAAAAAAAATTCAAATATTTTAATAAATTGAAAATATGCGTTTTCATTTTTAAAGTAAAAAAACCTTCTATTTCAAGTCTATAGTAAACGATTTTTAGAAACAAATGTTGCAATTTTAGAATATAAAAAATTGTGTAAATTAAGCTAGAAAATTTATTGGGAACAATACGTTTTTTTCTAAAAAATCATATAGATTAATAAATTTAAAGTTTTAATTTTCATTTTTAAATTCCAAAACACACTATTTTTCAAGTGTATAGTACATGATTTTTACAAACAAATGTTGCAAATATAAAAATAGAAAATTTTTATAAATTAATCTAGAAACTTCATGCTGTACAATACTTTTTTTTCAAAAAAATCAAATGATTTAATAAATTTAAAATATGCGTTTTCATTTTAAAATAAAAAACACCCATTTTTCAAGTGTATAGAACACGATTTCTAGAAACAAATGTTGCAATTATAAAAATATTAACAATTGTGTAAATTAAGCTAGAAACTTCATGGGGAAAATTACATTATTTTAAAAAAATCAAATAATTTAATAAATTTTAAATATGAGTTTAAACTTTTAAAGTTAAAAACACCCTAATTTTCAAGTGTGTAGTACATGAGGAACATTTGAAGATTGTATTTGAAATTCTCAAAGAGAAACAGTTGTATGCAAAGCTTGAGAAATGTGAGTTTTTGTTGGACGAGGTTCAATTCCTTGGTCATGTGGTGAATAAAGATGGTGTGGCTGTTGACCCCAGTAAGGTTGATGCTGAAATCAGAAAGACCTACAAATGTCACCGAGATTCGGAGTTTTCTCGGATTAGCTGGATATTACCGACGGTTCATTAAGGGATTCTCACAAATAGCAATTCTGTTGAGTAAACTGACTCGAAAGGGAATTCCTTTTGAATGGGATTCTAAGTGTGAGGCAAGTTTTAAATTGTTGAAGGAGAAGTTGAACTCAATGCTGGTGTTAGTCATACCGGATCCCTCCAAGAATTTCCAGGTCTACTGCGATGCATCCAAGCAAGGCTTGGGATGTGTTCTTATGCAAGAGGGACAAGTGGTAACCTATGCTTCTAGGCAACTCAGACCACACGAGGGAAATTACCCTACACATGATTTGGAATTAGCTGCAGTCGTATTTGCGCTAAAAGTGTGGAGGCACTACTTGTATGGCGTCACTTTTGAAGTGTTCAGTGATCACAAGATCTTGAAGTATTTGTTTGATCAAAAAGAACTGAACATGAGACAATGCCGATGGATGGAGTTTCTGAAGGATTATGATTTTCAATTGAAATACCACCTGGGAAAGGCAAATGTAGTGGCTGATGCCTTGAGCCGGAAATCTCTGCATGTGTCTACCATGATGGTGCATGAATTGGAGCTTTTGGAGAGATTTAGAGACTTGAGGCTGAATGTAGTTTGTTGTGATGCCAATTTGTCAGTGAGCAAAGTAGATGTGAGGAGTTTGCTCCAAGATCAAATTCGAGAGGCACAGAGGCATGATTTTGAACTACAAGAGCTTAAAGAGTAGCCAGATTTCTCAGTGTCTGGTGATGGGATGATCCTGTTTAGAGACCAAGTATGCATTCCCAACAGTGATGAGATCAAGGACTTGGTGCTTAAAGAGAGTCACAACAGTCAGTACTCGGTGCATCCAGGTGCTACTAAGATGTATCAGGATATGAAGAAGTCTTTTGGTGGCCGGGTATGAAGCGTGACATTGCCAGTTTTGTAGCTTGATGTTTAGCATGTCAAAAAGTGAAGGTGGAGCATCAAAAGCCATCTGGACCACTTCAACCTTTAGAGATTCCAGAATGGAAGTGGGAATCGGTTGCAATGGACTTCGTGGTTGGGTTACCAAGGACCCCAGCTGGATATGATTCCATATGGGTGATAATAGACCGAATAACGAAGTCTGCTCACTTTCTACCCGTTAAATCCAACTATACTGTAGAGAGGTATGCCAAGGTGTACATTCAGGAGATTGTTCGATTACATGGAGCACCACTCAGTATTGTGCCGGACAGAGATCCGAAGTTCACCTCCAGATTTTAGGAAGTTCTACAAAGAGCCTTTGGAACTCAGTTGCAATTGAGCTTAACGTATCACCCCCAGACATATGGACAATCAGAGAGAACAATACAGACTTTGGAGGATATGCTAAGAGCATGCATCCTAGAGGAAGGAGGAGATTGGGGCCGATACTTGCCCTTGGTAGAATTTGCTTACAACAACAGTTATCATTCAAGCATCGGAATGGCCCCGTTCGAAGCTTTGTATGGTAGGAAGTGTAGGTCACCAATATGTTGGTATGAGACTGGGGAGAAAGTCCTCTTAGGGCCGGAATTAGTGCAAGAAACCACTGACAAGATTAGGCGAATCAAGGAGAAGTTAAAGGTAGCCCAAGATCGACAAAGAAGCTATGCGGATAAGAGAAGGAAGACACTGGAGTTTGAAGAAGGTGAACATGTATTTCTCAAAGTCTCTCCTACTACAGCTGTGGGAAGATCCATGAAAGTGAGGAAACTCCAATCGAGATATGTCGGACCCTTCCAAATCTTGCAAAGGGTTGGGCCCGTGGCATATCGATTAGCTTTGCCTCCGAACCTTTCAAATCTGCATGATGTGATCCATGTATCCCAAATCCGGAAATATGTACTAGACCCTTCTCACATCCTAAGTCCCGACAAGATCCAATTAAAGTCCAACACATCATACCAAGCTCAACTTGTTGAGATCCTAGATCGTGGGGAGAAGACCTTGCGGAACAAGGTGATTCCGTTGGTTAAGGTGCTACGGCAAAGCATCGATTCGTCGGAAATCACTTGGGAAAAGGAACAAGAGATGAAGGACGCCTACCCCGAATTATTTTGACGACATAGGTTAGTTCTTAATTTTGAGGACAAAATTATTTTAAGGGTTGTAGAGTTGTAACATCCCACAAATTCCCAAATAGGAATTAGTGGTTCCTTAGAAGAGATTGGGAATTTAAGGGTTTGTAGGAATTCTAACAAGAGAAAAGGGAGTAGAACTAGAAAGCAAATTTTTAAAAGATTGGGAGAAGGACGTAATTGCAAAACTTAATGAGATGTTAAAATTTGACTAAAACTCTCATTTTCCTCTCCTCTCTCCCACGCCTTCTCACTCCATCTTCGTTCTCAAAATTTCCTCTTCTTCTTCCTCTCTTATACTCTCATAGGGTTTGGATTTCAAGTCCAAATCAAGAGAAATCTTTCACATATGTAAGACATGCACACCCATTTCTTCATTTTGGGCCAAACCCCCATTCTTGAGACAAATGGTCTCTCAACCCCATTCTTAACATGCAAGCTTGCAAATGAGTCCCAATGGGTACTAATAACTTGCATTTGTGAAAATTAGGGATTATCAAGTCATTGGGTGAAGTTAGGGTTCTTGTGTACATTTGGAGAAGGCAAGGATTTTGGAGCTAAGCTTGAAAGGTAACCCCAGTAAACCCCAAATTAGAATAGATAAGGAGTAGAAGTGGTACGAAATATGATTTTGAGCTATGGTGCAAGGTATGATAGAAATAGGTTTAGACTTGTGAAATTTGATGACTTGGATTGGTTGCATGTGGTTGTTATTGAGCTTTTGAGAATGTATGTTAAAATAGGTTGTCATGTGTATATTATATCTTTGATAAATGGACTTGATGCATGTGGTTTTGTTGAAATGATTATGTGTGTATGTTTGGATTATTGTATTGCATATGTGATGTTTGGTGAAAACTTGTTTGGTTTCCTTGCTTTTGGAAGTTGAGAGTGGGTGAGGAAGGTGTATATTGGGTAGATGAATTGGGTGTAGCATATTGTCAATTTGATTTGGGGGAATTGAGATGGGAATTGAAGGAATAGCTTTTGAATGTGTAGGTAGGATGTAAACAAATGCTTCATTCCTTGTTTTCATAAATTTTGACATAGTTTGAGATGGATATTAGACCTATTTACAATTGGATTCTGATTTTGTTGTCTCAATAAAAGTTGTAGAAAATTTTATTATCTTTCCAATGCCACCAATTTCATGAGAATCAAATATGTATAGCTTGAGTCATGGACAAAACACCTAGAGCTGCAAAAATTGGGATTTTGACATGGACGAGTGAATTCCAGCGAAAATATCTACTAGAAAAAAATTGATTTAGATCTTCAGTTCCGACTGAAAGTTGTAGATAATTCTATTAGATTTCATTTGCCACTGATTTCACCCAATTTGGAGGTCTATAACTCAAGTTATGGTCAAAATAGCAGACTACACCAGTTCTGAGCGCCCAGGCGCTGGAACACAGAAAACACACAATTTTGCATCTGTGACTGGCGCCCAAGCGATAGAGCCCCATAATTTGGCAGTTTTGCACTCAGTCGCAGCGCCCAGGCAACAAAATGGGTGCCCGGGCGACAGGACCCTGTTGTCTGGCAGTTTGTAACACATTTCTGGTGCCCAGGCGCCAGAATGGTCGCCCGGGCGATAGTGTCCTGTACCTTCTTGACCTATTTTTGCTTCTAAAATGCTTTGTAAGCCTAATTAACTTAGTTTTATGATAGGAATGTAAGGAAATAGGCTTATGGGACTTAATAACATGCATTAGGATTGTGAATTTAGATGGCAAGTTCCTTGATTTTGAATTATGAAATTGTCATGTGATGAATGATAAATGATGACTGTTGAATGCAAATTATATGAGTTGAATGTGAAATGCATGATAATACTTGATGTGAAAATGAAATTAAATGACAAGATAAGCTTTCCCCCATCAACGGATGTTGAGTAAGCGGGTTGATTCCCACCGGTTACACACCGGGTAAGTGGACAAGCATGAAAAGATTGAGAATGTAGGGTCTCCCAATGAACGGGGTAAGATGGCCTGAACTAGTATGGTTGCCTGGTGACCGGGAAGATGGCCCGAAAGAAAGGACTATCCCGATGAATGGGGTAAGATAATGTTGGGCTATACCAGTGACTGGGGTAAGATAGCCCGGAAGTTGATCATGGTAGGGACGCTTGCCGTGGTCCCATGATTGAGCTCAAGCGCGCGTTACTGCCATGCGCCCAGTGAGGAGTCTTGTGCACGAGGCTTCCGTAAAAGACTAAAGAAAAGAAATGAATTAAGTATGAAAATGAAAGATCATGGCATGCATACATTTATACTTGTCATTACATGCATTGAGTGTGAATATGTTGCATTTGATTGATTGTATGTGATAGGAACCAATTGGGGTGTTTTCCAGTTAGACTGGTTGTAATATGGTATATAAGTATTTTCAAAAATGCCGGGGGTTACTCAGTTATATGTTTACATATAGCTGACGGTTACCATATTGCACAAGACTCGGAAGATGAAGACTTTAGTGCTTGAAGACCTATTCCCTTAGCCATGTAGTATTTTGGATATTTTGATATGTATTTTGGGGTAGCCAACCCTTCCCTGTATTACGCTCCTTGGCTACCGTTATTAGACATGTTTCTCTGGCATGTAGTAGATATTTAAACTTATTATCTTTCCCTATATGGACTTATGTATTTTGATAGGGCATATGATAGTCTACCCTAAGACTAAGTAGTGTATGTACTCATATATGAGAGTTTCCTTCGCTAGTTACTTCTTGTAAAATATTTAAAAAAAACGTAGCCTTTAATTCCGTTAGGTGTTACAATAAATATATTAATAAATTTAAAATATGCGTTTTATTTTTAAAGTAAAAAACACCATATTTTTCAAGTGTATAGTAGACGATTTCTACAAACAAATGTTGCAATTATAAAAATATAAAAAATTGTAAAAATAAAGCTAGAAACTTTATGGAGAACAATAGATTGTTTTAAAAAAAATCAAATAATTTAATAAATTTAAAATATGCATTTTCATTTTTAAAGTAAAAAACACCTTATTTTTCAAGTGTATAGTACACGATTTTTAGAAACAAATGGTGCAATTATAAAAATATAAAAATTGTGTAAATTAAGCGAGAAACTTCATTGCAAAAATTACATTATTTTAAAAAAAATCAAATAAGTTAATAAATTTAAATATGCGTTTTAATTTTAAAAGTAAAGAACACCCTAATTTTCAAGTGTATAGTACACGATTTCTAGAAACAAATGTTGCAATTTTAAAAATATTAAAAATTTTATAAATTAATCTAGAAAATTTATGGGTACAATATTGTTTTCAAAACAATCAAATAATTTAATAACTTTAAAATATGCGTTTTCATTTTTAGAGTAAAAAGTACCCTATTTTTCAAGTGTATATAGTACACGATTTCTACAAACAAATGTTGCAATTTTAAAAATATAAAAAAATTGTGTAAATTAAGCTAGAAACTTCATGATAAACAATGCATTGATTTCAAAAAACACTTTAAATAATTTAATAAATTTAAAATAATTGTTTTCATTTTTTTAGTAAAAAACACCCTATTTTTAAAGTGTATAGTACACGATTTCTAGAAAAAAATATTGATATTTTAAAAATATAAAAAAATAATGTAAATTAACCTAGAAACTTCATGGTGAACAATACATTGTTGTTAGAAAAATCAAATAATTTAATAAATTTAAAATATTCGTTTGCATTATTAAAGTAAAAAACACCCTAATTTTTCAAGTGTATAGTACGTGATTTCTAGAAACAAATGTTACTATTTTAAAAATATAAAAAATAGTGTAAATAAATCTAGAAACTTCTTAATGAACAATACATTGTTGTCAAAAAAATCAACTAATTTAATAAATTTAAAATATGCGTTTTCATTTTTAAAGTAAAAAACACCCTATATTTCAAATTTACAGTACACGATTTCTACAAACAAATGTTGCAATTTTAAAAACATAAAAAATTGTTTAAATTAAGCTAGAAACTTCATGGTAAACAATACATTGATTTCAAAGAAAATCAAATAATTTAATAAATTTAAAATATGCGTTATCATTTTTTTTAGTAAAAAACACCTTATTTTTTAGGTGTATAGTACACGATTTCTAGAAACAAATGTTGATATTTTAAAAATATAAAAAAATTTTGTAAATTAAGCTAGAAACTTTATGGTGAACAATACATTGTTCTCAAAAAAATCAAATAATCTAATAAATTTAAATCATGCGTTTAGTTTTTTTAGTAAAAAACACCATATTTTTCAAGTGTATATAGTACACGATTTCTAGAAACAAATGTTGATATTTTAAAAATATAAAAAATATTATAAATTAAGCAAGAAACTTCATGGTGAACAATACATTGTTGTCAAAAAAATCAAATAATTTAATAAATTTAACATATGCGTTTTCATTTTTAGAGTAATAAACACCATACATTTCACGTCTATAGTACATGATTTCTAAAAACAAATGTTACTAATTTAAAAATATGAAAAATAGGGTAAATTAAGCTAGAATCTTCTTAGTTAACAATACATTTTTGTCAAAAAAATCAAATAATTTAAAAAATTTAAAATATGTGTTTTCATTTTTAAAGTAAAAAACACTCTATATTTCAAGTCTATATAGCACACAATTTCTACAAACAAATGTTGCAATTTTAATAATATAAAAAATAGTGTAAATTAAACTAGAAACTTCATTGTGAACAATACATTGATTTCAAAAAAATTATATAATTTAATAAATTTAAAATATGCGTTTTCATTTTTAAAGTAAAAAACACTCTATATTTCAAGTCTATAGCACATGATTTCTACAAACAAATGTTGCAATTTTAAAAATATAAAAAATTGTGTAAATTAAACTAGAAACTTCATTGTGAACAATACATTGTTGTCAAAAAAATCAAATTATTTAATAAATTGAAAATATGCATTTTCATTTTTAAAGTAAAAAACACCCTATTTTTCAAGTGTATAGTACACGATTTTTTGAAACAAATGGTGCAATTATAAAAATATAAACAATTGTGTAAATTAAGCTAGAAACTTCATGGCGAAAATTACATTATTTTAAAAAAAATCAAATAAGTTAATAAATTTAAATATGCGTTTTAATTTTAAAAGTAAAGAACACCCTAATTTTCAAGTGTATAGTACACGATTTCTAGAAACAAATGTTGCAATTTTAAAAATAATAAAATTTTTATAATTTAACCTAGAAACTTTATGGGTACAATATATTGTTTTTAAAAAAATCAAATAATTTAATAACTTTAAAATATGCGTTTTCATTTTTAAAGTAGAAAACAACCTATTTTTCAAGTGTATAGTACACCATTTTTAGAAACAAATGTTGCAATTTTAAAAATATAAACAATTCTGTAAATTAAGCTACAAACTTTATGGGGAACAATACATTGTTTTAAAAAAAATCAAATAATTTAATAAATTGAAAATATGCGTTTTCATTTTTAAAGTAGAAAACAACCTATATTTCAAGTGTATAGTACACGGTTTCTAGAAACAAATGTTGATATTTTAAAAATATAAAAAAATAGTGTAAATTAAGCTAGAAACTTCATGGTGAATAATATATTGTTGTCAAAAAAATCAAATAATTTAATAAATTAAAAATATGCATTTTTATAACATCCCAAATTTTTTATTTCCTAGAGAAAATTCTTTAGATTCACAAACTCATTCTTAAGGGGCTATTTTAGAAGAAATAAGGAATTTAGGGAACTAAAATAAATTACAAAGCATATAGGATTAAGGGAAAAGGACTAGGTTATGATATGAATACAACTAGAGATTTAAAAATGTAACAAGGTTGGGTTAGGGGATTAAAATATAAAATTAGAAAGTTGTAACTATGTCCTTGTGGTTTTATTTATTCAAATTATGTTAAGTTGAACTTTTATTAAATTTTATAAAGACAAGGACCTAGATGTAATTTTTAATAAATTAAAACTAAGGACTATGCTCTTACCATGCACTCTCCCTCACCTAACCACTACACCCTCACTTATTTCACGCTCACTCACCTACACACAAATCACAACACAATAAACAAAACTTGAAAGAAATGAAGAGATATGGTGGCGAGAGAGAAAGGAGGAGGTGGTGGTGGCCACCACTTTGAGTGCTTGCATGGTGGCCTTCCGGCCACCGGTTGCCGCCGGAGCAGTTGAAGAAAATGATCTACGCGTTGAGAAATCCAATTCTACCGGTTTAGAATCTTCCACAGTGAAATTTAGAGATTGAGTTTAGATCTCCAATTCTAAGGTAACCCCACTAAACCCCAAACTTAAAACTCCAATTAGGGAAATTAAGAATTTGAGGTTTTATGGTGTTAGGTTTGGACTTGACTTGGTTAGATGACTTGGATTTAGCTTGTATGCATATTGGTGATAAATTAACATGACATGTTTCTTGTGTTCTTGAAGTGTGAGGTTGATCTTGGTTGAATTGGTTCTATATGTGTGGGGTTGATGCATTTATATTGATTCTTTGTTTGGATATTGGATTGTGAATGTGAATGTATGAGAATGATCTTGATGATAATGTGAATTTGATGAAATTGGACTTTGGTCATCCTTGTGAATTGATTTTTAGTGATTTATATTGAATTAGATGAAGTTAATATGATTTTGAGGAATTGAGATGGAAGGGAGGATTGAAATTTGTGAAAAGTTGATCATGACCATTTTCCCCTATTTTGGAACAATTTGAAGTGGATTTTTAAATTGGTTTTAATTGGAATTTGAACTAGATTTTCCCCTGTTTTGGAACAATTTTAGAATTAGGTTCTTTGGTATTCATAAGAGCTGTAGAGCATCCTCTTATCTTTCAAATGCTTTTTGTTTCACTCCATTTGGAGGTCTACAACTTATGTTATGGCCAAAATATGAACAGGGGTGCGCACACCTTCCTGGGCTGTGCGCACAAGATTGGACAGCAGCTCCAGGGGTGAATTAAGGTGTGCACACCTTCCTGAGCTGTGCGCACAAGATTGTGTTTGACAGCTTCTAAGTGTTTTCTACATCTTTTCTTCAACTTTCTTCATTATTTCCTTCATTATTCAAGTCCAATCCTCTAAAATTAACACTTCTCCATGCTTTATTCCTACATGAACATCATCAAACAAAATGCAATGTAAACATAATGAATCCATTTCTAGGATAGGAATGAATGAAAATAGGTATATGTGACTTATAAACATGCAATAGGATCATGGAAATGTTGTGGTATGTGTTATCACATGTATGATGAATGTTTAATGCATGATAATTTGATAATGAAATGAAATGATAGATAAGCTTTCCCCCTTCAACGGATGTTGAGTAAGTGGGTTGCGTTCCACCGGTTGCACACCGGGTAAGCGGAAAAGCATGAAAAGATTGATAATGTAGGGTCTCCCAATGAACGGGGTAAGATGGCCTGAACTAGTGGGGTTGCTCGGTGACCGGGAAGATGGTCCGAAAGAAAGGACTATCCCGATGAATTGGGTAAGATAGTCTTGGGCTGTCCTAGTGATTGGGGTAAGATAGTCCGGCCGTTGATCATGGTAGAGACGCTTGCTGTGGTCCTATGATTGAGCTCAAGCGCGTGTTTCTGCTATGCGCCTAGGGAGGAGTCTTGTGCACGAGGCATCCGTAAAAGACTGAAGAAATGAAATGAATTAAGTATGATGATGAAAGATCATAGCAAGATACTTGTCATTACATGCATTGAGTGTGAATATGTTGAATTAGATTGATTGTGTGTGATAGGAACCAAATGGGGTTATTTTCCAGTTAGACTGGCTGTGATATGGTATAAAAGTGTTTTAAAAAAAATGTTGGCGGTTTACTCAGTTATATGTTTTGCATATAACTAACACTTACCATATCGCAGGTATCAGAAGATTATGAAGCGAAAGCCACAGATAGGACGAGCTGTGGGCTTTTCTTAGGTATAGCCACACATGGTGAATGATAGCTTAATTGCCATATTAGCAAGTGCACTAGTCGAGTTTAGATAGAATACGGAGAATAGGGGTTGTCGTATCCACAGGGACTATGCGATAGACTATCGAATTCACAAGACTTTCGCTATTCGGACAAACATATTGCATAGATAATAGTGTATCCTAGCATAATTTTACACAAAAACAGAGAAATTACAAGAACTAGCTAAGAAAGTGGCGCAACAAAGGAGAAAAGAGCTAGGAGATTTGGTTCATTTGATCCTTCCCTTATGCATCCTAATTCTAAGGTCAATTCAAGTTCACAAATCCTAATTGAAGGTGGAATTTACCAAACTATAGATTAAGTCTATTCCTAGATCATTAATCCCTTTGCTTCTAGTCAAATTCCCTAATCCCTTAGAACAATTTCAATAGAAACAAGAGAAAGAGTAAATTCATCAAGACCTCATAATCTACAAGTCTTATCCCTAAGCACATGGAAGATTATGGTAATCTCTTTAATTCTAACACAACTATCAATTTTCCAATTCACAATTGCATCAAAATCAGATTCTCATTGATCAATTTCAAGTGAGCATTCAACATCGGAAGAAATTCAACAATTGAGCATAATCAACAAAGAAAGATTATTAAGCATAGAAGAAATTACTCAATTAGAATCATAAGAACAAGAATTAACCACAAGAATTCAGATTACATCAGGTTTGGGATCAAAATCTCCAATCTCCTAACCTAGAAACTAGCCAAACATGGAGAGAGAAGAAGAAATGGAAGAGGAGATGATGGAAATCATCATGAAGGAACTAAGAATCACCAAGAACTCCAAGGATCTTCCCAGTTCATCCACAAAGATCAGGAGAAAAGGTGAGAAAATGAGAGAAAATCGCGCCCAAAAGTCCCCAAAACTGTTCTATTTCGCACTACTTAAAACTGCCTCTGCACAATTGAGGTGCGCACATGTCCTGGAGGTGTGCGCACAAGATGAGGCAGCACCTTCCAGGACCAATTAAGGTGCGCAGAGGTTGAGGGAGTGTGTGCACAGGATGATGCTTGACAGCATGTGACAGCTTCTTAGTGTTGTCTAACCTCCTTTCTTCAACTTTCTTCATTCTTTTCTTCATTCTTCAAGTCCAATCTTCTAAAAACAAAACTTCTCCATGATTTATTCCTACATGAACATAATCAAACAAAAATAAAGATCAAAGATTATCAAAACTACATCAAAATTCATCAATTTCCAAGAAACTACAACTAACTATGCAAGAAATCACTTTATTTGATTTTATTCATTTCTAAGTGCTAAAAGGCCACAAACACACTACAATACTAATAAAAAGAGACTGAAATAGACCTTAGAACATAGATAAGTGGACACTTATCAGTGAACCTAAGTCTCAAGTTCATATATATTAATTTTTTCAGCTGTATAGGAATCCGAATAAATTGAAAGAGTTGTAATTATTATTATTATTTTTAATTGTTGTAAATTAGAATTTAGTTCCACTAGTGTCTTGAAAAAAAAACTTACTTAGCCTTAAATTTTGTTAGGTGTTACTTTTATGGTATCAGAGCAGTTTGATCCTTCGGAATGTAATGATAATGAGACGCTAGTCAGCTGAACGATTATTATTCTGAACATATCTATTAGGTGTGTCATAAGCTTCGAAGGGACTTGTAGCTAATATTTAGTCTGATTAATTAAATATTGGTGCATGGGAGTAGAAGTTATGACTACTAATGGATAAGAACGATCTTTAAAGGGATTGTTCTTCTTTAGTAACTTTCATGGAAAATAGGATGAGACATTGGGATATAGATGTACCAGTGTTGTGATTGTAAGATATTGGGTCTGGCCAGTTCAGTACCTTAGTCACAACATTGATGCATTTATAACCAATGGATTCAAGTCACAAACCTACAAGGAGTACCAAGTAAGATATGTTTTAAGGATAAATTTGGTTAGCCTTCTAGAATAGATAGTGGAAAATTGGTGTGAAGATTTTCCGAAATTAGGATTTGAATTCCTTAAATCATTTTCCCTTTATAATTGTGATTGACGAACTATCCACGTAAATCCTAGAAATCAAATTCTCTATCTTATTGGGGAAATTCACCAAGCCTAAATTCGAATCGATGTTGTGATTGAATAACTTTTATTGCTTATTCCATACCATTATGTGCTTTCTTTCTTGATGAATTCATCATAAATTTCAATCTAACGGTCACATATCCTTAGAGAAGTTCAAGGACTTATTTGCCTATACCGATTCCATTGATGTCTCTTCATGTAGCTACATCTTATAATAACCCTATTTCCTTTTTATATATGTGGCATAACATTGTATCTTGAAAATTGTTATAATTAAGAGTTTTCCTGTAGATAAAATCCAAGCTGCCTTTAGGTTCAAGATTTAGAAATTCTTTCCGCTTGAGGTTGTATTAAGTTAGTTTTGTAAACCTAATCTTAAAATGATTCAAGTCACACATCTTACTCTTTCATTAACTTTGGAATCAATTCTTTTGAGACACTCTATTCCAATGTTCATGTAATCTCGGTCTAAACCTTATTATGGGATTCACATAGTATTGTTTTACGCGTAATGACTCTAGAGATAAGTCTCTCTTTCCTTAAGTTAATTGCAAAAGTCTTAGCATTCAGTTCCCTCAAATTTTAGCAATATTTTAAGCCACACCCTTAGACACTTCTGTACAAAGACCTAGAAAGGCCATAAGATTACATGAGTTCAATTTCGGACATCATTTCAATTTAGTCGGATTATCCCCAACGATCTCCTAAAGTTCTATTTCTACTCTGGAACAAACACTAAGACCTCTCCACGTGAAGATTTCTAAATAGTCCATTCGACTCTTAACATGCCTTACAAGCGCACTATAGGAGCCATGAAATATTTTCTCTATTTCCAAGAATATACTTAACCCTTATTGGTTCTTTTGAACATATCTCTAATGTGTAATTATTAAATTTCCACTCGAATTGTTTCATTTTCCTTAGCGTGAATCCTTTTTGATTCGAGAGACCAAATAGCTATTGGAATCTTTCTATGTAGATCATTACAGGAGATGACTACTGGTGAAACTCAAACTCTCGAAACCACGTTGTAGGACTTTCTAGCGTGCTCGGTAGACAAGAACCATATAAGATTCGGGTCATAAGTAAATTAGAATTTCGCTACAGGAGTATAAACATATTCAATCTCATATCTCCATCAAATTCCGTGGAGCCCAAATTTTTCCAAGGTTAAACCACGCTTGCAACCTACCTAAGCATGCTACACCTATTGGTTCTTTAAGAATGTACGTTACCACGCCGACTTTAAGACTACGTTAAGCTTGTTTCATTTTATCTATCTCAAATTCCACGGTTTATAACTTTACTTTTCTTGATTTCAAATTCTATTTAATTTTGAAGTTCTAATCAGTATAGGAAATTCTTTCAAAACCCTAGTGCACTATCACAGTTAAAGATTTCCTTGGTGACCTAAACTCATGAAGCCATTTGGACAGTCACCAAAATACCCTTATTTATGTTCAAGTTCCTAATCTTAGATCCGAGTTGCCTTGAAAGACAACCCAATAAGAGTGGCACAATTAAAGCGTTAGAGGACTTCATAATAATCCTCCATTCAGGTTCTGAAGATTTGGATCTTCTTAAAGTTTGAACCCATATAAGCTTCTATCTATGATTTAAAGTAAAAAATCAAATATACATTTTCATTTTTAAAGTAAAAAACACCCTATTTTTCAAGTGTATAGTACACGATTTCTAGAAACAAAAGTTGCAATTTAAAAAATATAAACAATTGTGTAAATTAAGCTAGAAATTTTATGGGGAACAATACATTGTTTTCAAAAAAATCATATAATTTAATAAATTTAAAATTTGCATTTTCATTTTTAAAGTAAAAACACACCCTATATTTCAAGTCTATAGTATACGATTTTTAGAAAAAATGTTGCAATTTTAAAAATATAAAAAATTTGGTAAATTAAGCTAGAAACTTTATTAGGAACAATATGTTGTTTTCAAAAAAATCAAATATATTAATAAATTTAAAATTTTTGGTTTCATTTTTAAATTCCAAAAAACCCTTTTTTTCAAGTGTATATAGTACACGATTTTTAAAAACAAATTTCGCAATTATAAATGTAACACTCTCAATTTTGCTAATTAATTACTAAATAGGAAATTATTCCGCTAGAAAAATATTTCGATTCCGAAATTTAACCTTTCGATACGAGTATGATGATTTAGCGTTAATAACTTTAATTGAATAGCTAATTCCGCTTAGTATAAATTGGGGCGTTACAATAAAAATATCAAAAAATTTGTAAATTAAACTAGAAACTTCATGGTGAAAAATACGTTGTTTTCAAAGAAATGAAATAATTTAATATTTTTAAAATATGAATTTTCATTTTTAAAGTAAAAAACACCCTATTTTTAAAGTGTATATAGAACACGATTTCTAGAAACAAATGTTGCAATTTTAAAAATATAAACAATTGTGTGAATTAAGCTAGAAACTTTATGCGGAACAATACATTATTTTCAAAAAAATCAAATAATTTAATAAATTTCAAATATGTGTTTTCTTTTTTAAAGTAAAAAACACCGTATATTTCAAGTCTATAGTATACAATTTTTAGAAACAAATGTTGCAATTTTCAAAATAGAAAAAAAATTGTGTAAATTAGGCTAGAAACTTTATTGGGAACAATACATTGTTTTAAAATAAATCAAACATCTTAATAAATTTAAAATATGTGTTTCAATTTTTAAAGTAAAAAACACCGTATTTTTCAAGTGTATACTATACGATTTTTAGAAACAAATGTTGCAATTATAAAAATATAAATTTTTTTTAAAATTAAACTTGAAACATCATGGTGAACAATACAATGTTTTCAAAAAATTAAAAAAATTTAATAAATTTAAAATATACGTTTTCATTTTTAAAGTAAAAAACACCATATTGTTCAAATGTATAGAACATGATTTCTATAAACAAATGTTGCAATTTTAAAAACATAAATCATATAGTGTAAATTAAGCTAGAAACTTTAACGTGAACAATACATGGTTGTCAAAAAAAATCAAATAATTTAATAAATTTAAAATATGTGTTTTCATTTTTTATTAAAAAACACCCTATTAAAAAACAAATATTGATATTTTAAAAATATTAAATATAGTGAAAA
This sequence comes from Cyamopsis tetragonoloba, assembly GCA_037177725.1. NCBI lineage: Eukaryota > Viridiplantae > Streptophyta > Magnoliopsida > Fabales > Fabaceae > Cyamopsis > Cyamopsis tetragonoloba. Next base: position 14,862,944 of record CM074124.1, on the reverse strand, counting down.
TTAAGCTAGAAACTTCATGGGGAACAATACATTGTTGTCAAAAAAAACAAATAATTTAATAAATTTATAATACACATTTTCATTTATTTAGTAAAAAACACCATATTTTTCAAGTGTATAGTACACGATTTCTAGAAATAAATGTTGATATTTTAAAAATATAAAAAAACAGTCTAAATTAAGATAGAAACGTCATGGTGAACAATACATTGTTGTCAAAAAAATCAAATAACTTAATAAATTTAAAATATGCGTTTTCATTTTTTTAGTAAAAACACCATATTTTTCAAGTGTATAGTATACGATTTCTTGAAACAAATGTTGATATTTTATAAAAATAAAAAATAGTGTAAATTAAGTTAGAAACTTCTAGGGGAACAATACATTGTTGTCAAAAAAACCAAATAATTTAATAAATTTAAAATATGCGTTTTCATTTTTAAAGTAAAAACACCCTATTTTTAGAGTGTATAGTACACAATTTCTAGAAATAAATGTTTCAATTTAAAAAATATATAAAATTGTAAAAATTAAGCTAGAAACTTTACGGGGAAAAATTTATTGTTTTCATAATATTCAAATACTTTAATAAATTTAAAATATGAATTTTTATTTTTAAAGTAAAAAACACCCTATTTTTCAAGTGTATCGTACATGATTTCTAGACACAAATGTTGCAATTTTAAAAATATAAAAATTAGTGTAAATTAAGTTAGAAACTCTATTGGGAGCAATGGATTGTTTTAAAAAAATCAAATATCTTAATAAATTTAAAATATGCGTTTTAATTTTTAAAGTAAAAAACACCCTATTTTTCAAGTGTATATATAGTACACGATTTTTAGAAACAAATGTTGCAATTATAAAAATATACAAAATTTTGAAAATTAAAATTGAAACTTTATTGTAAACAATACATTTTTTTCTAAAAATTAAAAAATTTAATAATTTTAAAATATGCGTTTTCATTTTTAAAGTAAAAAACATCCTATTTTTCAAGTGTATAGAAGACGAATTCTATAAACAAATATTGCAATTTTAAAAATATCAATCAAATAGTGTAAATTAAGCTATAAACTTTATCGTGAACATTACATGGTTGTCAAAAAAAATCAAATAATTTAAGAAATTTAAAATATGTGTTTTCATTTTTTATTAAAAAAACACGCTTTTTTCAAGTGCATAGTACACGATTTCTAGAAACAAATGTTGATATTTTAAAAATATTAAATATAGTGTAAATTAAGCTAGAAACGTCATGGTGAAAAATACATTGTTGTCAAAAAAATCAAATAATTTAATAAATTTATAATATGCGTTTTCATTTTTTTAGTAAAAACACCCTATTTTTCGAGTGCATAGTACACGATTTCTAGAAATAAATGTTTCAATTTTAAAAATATATAAAATTTTAAAAATTAAGCTAGAAACTTTATGGGGAACAATAGATTGTTATAAGAAAAATCAAATACTTTAATAAATTTCATATATGCATTTTCATTTTTAAAGTAAAAAACACCCTATTTTTCAAGTGTATAGAACATGATTTCTATAAACAAATGTTGCAATTTTAAAAATATAAATCATATAGTGTAAATTAAGCTAGAAACTATAATATGAACAATACATGGATGTAAAAAAAATCAAATAATTTAATAAATTTAAAATATGTGGTTTCATTTTTTATTAAAAACACCCTATTTTTAAAATGCATAGGACACGATTTCTAAAAACAAATGTTGATATTTTAAAAATATTAAATATAGTATAAATTAATCTAGAAACTTCATGGTGAACAATAAATTTTTATAAAAAATGAAATAATTTAATAAATTTATAATATGCGTTTTCATTTTTTTAGTAAAAAACACTTTATTTTTCAAGTGTATACACGTTTTCTAGAAACAAATGTTGATATTTTATAAATATAAAAAATAGTTTAAATTAAGCTAGAAACTTCTTGGTGAACAATACATTGATGTCAAAAAAATCAAATGATTTAATAAATTTAAAATATGCATTTTCATTTTTAAAGTAAAAAACACCCTATTTTTCAAGTGTATAGTATGCGATTTCTAGAAATAAATGTTTCAATTTTAAAAATATATAAAATTGTAAACATTAAGCTAGAAACTTTATGGGAAACAATAGATTATTTTCAAAAAACTCAAATACTTTAATAAATTTAAAATATGCATTTTCATTTTTAATGTAAAAAACACCCTATTTTTCAAGTGTATAGTACATGATATCTAGGAACAAATGTTGTAATTTTAAAAATATAAACTATTGTGTAAATAAAGCTAGAAACTTTATGGGCAACAATACATTGTTTTCAAAAAATCAAATAATTTAATAAATTTAAAATATGCGTTATCATTTTTAAAGTAAAAAACACCCTATATTTCAAGTCTATAGTACACAATTTTTAGAAACTAATGTTGCAATTTTAGAAATATATAAAATTGTGTAAATTAAGCTAGAAACTTTATTGGGAACAATACATTGTTTTAAAAAAAATCAAATATCTTAATAAATTTAAAATATGCTTTTTAATTTTTAAAGTAAAAAACACCCTATTTTTCAAGTGTATTGTACATGATTTTTAGAAACAAATGTTGCAATTATAAAAATATAAAAAATTTCATAAATTAAACTAGAAACTTCATGCTAAACAATACATTGTTTTCAAAAAATTAAAAAAAATTAATAAATTTAAAATATGCCTTTTCATTTTTAAAGTAAAAAACACCCTATTTTTCCAATGTATAAAACACGATTTCTAGAAACAAATGTTGCAATTTTAAAAATATAAATCAATAGTGTAAATTAAGCTAGAAACTTTATTGCGAACAATACATTGTTGTAAAAAAAATCAAATAATTTAATAAATTTAAAATATGTGTTTTCATTTTTTTAGTAAAAAAACATCCTATTTTTCAAGTGCATAGTACACCATTTCCAGAAACAAATGTTGATATTTTAAAAAAATAAAAAATTAGTGTAAATTAAACCAGAAACGTCAGGGTGAACAATACATTGTTGTCAAAAAAATCAAATAACTTAATAAATTTAAAATATGCGTTTTCATTTTTTTAGTAAAAAACACTCTATTTTTCAAGTGTATAGTACACGATTTCTTGAAACAAATGTTGATATTTTATATATATAAAAAATAGTGTAAATTAAGCTAGAAACTTCTTGGTGAACAGTACATTGTTGTCAAAAAAATCAAATAATTTAGTAAATTTAAACTATGCATTTTCATTTTTAAAGTAAAAAACACCCTATTTTTCAAGTGTATAGTACGCGATTTCTAGAAATAAATGTTTCAATTTTTAAAATATATAAAATTGTAAAAATTAAGCTAGAAACTTTATTGGGAACAATACATTGTTTTAAACAAAATCAAATAATTTAATAAATTTAAAATAAGCAATTTCATTTTTAAAGTAAAAAATACCCTTTTTTCAAGTGTATATATAGTAGACAATGTGTAAAATCAAATGTTGCAATTTTAAAAACATAAATGTAACATCCCATAAATTTCCTAGAAAAGAGCTATTGGTTCTTTTATAACAAAATGGGGATTTAGGGATTTGGTTGCAATCCTTAAGGGTCTGTTTGGTTCAACGGAGGGGACGGATTTTAATGGGGGGAATGGAGGGGAGGAAAAATAAATCTAAGAGTTTGTTTGGTTCAAATGGAGGGGAGGGGAGGGAAGGGAAAATAATGTTTTTGTGTTTGGTTAGAGGGGAGGGGAGAGATTTTAAGTGATTTAATGTGTTTATTTTGTCCTCTGCTCTTGTAACATCCCAAATTTCTAACCTTCTGGAATAGATTATTTAAATTCACAATTGCGTCCTTGAGGGAGGCTATTTTAGAAAAGATAAGGAATTTAGGGAACTAAAATGAATTATAAAGCATATAGGATTAGGGAAAAAGGACTAGGTCATGATATAAATACAACTAGACATTTAAAACGTAGCAAGGTGGACTTAGGGGACGAAAATATAAAATTAGAAAGTTGCAACTAAATCCTTGTGGTTTTATTCATTTAAATTAAGTTGATTGGGAATTTTATTAAATTTTATAATGACAAGGACTTATTTTAAATTTTTCATAAATTAAAACTAGGGATTATCTTCTTACCATGCGCCTTCCCTCACCTAACCATGCACCCTCATATATACCCCTTCTCACTCACGTATACACACACACAAAACATAATCAATGAAAATTTTATAAAGTAGAGAGAGAGGGTGGCGAGAGAGAGGGAGAACTTGATGATGGCCACCACTTTGGGTGGTTGCATGGTGGCCTTCCGCCCGCCGGTTGCCGCCGGAGCAGTTGAAGAAAATTATCCACGCGTCGGGAACTCCAATTCTATCGGTTTAGAATCTTCCACAGTGGAATTTAGAGATTGAGTTTAGAGCTCCAATTCTAAGCTAACCACAAACCTAAAACCCCCAATTAGGGCAATTAGAAAATAGATGATGGTATGATGTTAGGTTTTGGACTTGATTTGGTTAGATGACATGAATTTAGGTTGCATGGAAATTGGTGTTAAATTAACATGACATGTTTCTTATGTTCTTGAAGTGTGAAGTTGATCTTGGTTGAATTGGTTCTATATGTGTGGGGTTGATGCATTTATGTTGATTCTTTGTTTGGATATTGGATTGTGAATGTAAATGTATGAGAATGATCTTCATGATAATGTGAATTTGATGAAATTGGACTTTGGTCATCCTTGTTAATTGATCTTTGAGTGATTTATAATTAATTAGATGAAGTTAATATGATTTTGAGGAATAGAGATGGAAGAGAGGATTGAAATTTGTGAAAAGTTGATCAATACCATTTTCCGTTTTTTGGAAAAATTTGAACTGGAATTTTGAATTGGTTTTAATTGGAAATTGACTTCGTGGTCTTCATAAGAGTTGTCAGGCATCCTCGTAGCTTTCAAATTCTTTTGGTTTCACCCAGTTTGGAGGTCTACAACTCTAGTTATGACCAAATTACTAAGACAGAGTCTATATGAAAGTATCTGTTTTGTTGATTGCACATCCCTGTTAAAAATGACTATTTTTCACAATTAAACGTTTAGAACTAGGTTTTGTTGTCTTCATAAGGGTTGTAGAGAATCTGCTTAGCTTTCAAATGCTTTTTGTTTTACTCAATTCGTAGGTCTACAACTTACGTTGTGGCCAAAATACGAACATGGGTGCGCACACATTCCTGGGCAGCAGCTCCAGGAGGAATTAAGGTGCGCACACCTTCTTGGGCTGTACGGACAAGATTGTGTTTGACAGCTTCTAAATGTTTTCTACATCTTTTCTTCAACTTTCTTCATTCTTTCCTTCATTATTTAAGTCCAATCCTCTAAAATCAACACTTCTCCATGCTTTATTCATACATGAACATAATCAAACAAAATGCAATGTAAATATAATGAATCCATTTCTAGGATAGGAATGAATGAAAATAGGTATATATGACTTATAAATATGCAATAGGATCATGGAAATGTTGTGGTATGTGTTATGACATGTATGATGAATGTTTAATGCATGATAATGTGAAATGATAATGAATGAATCCCACCAGTAGTATACTGGGTAAGTGGACAAGCATGAAAATGAAGAATTAGGGACACCCAGAAAATGGGGTTAAAATGGCCTGAAGAAGTAGGGTCTCCCAGAAAATGGGGTTAAGATGGCCTGAAAATTTAATGACTATCCCGAAAGGGGTCAAGATAGTCATAGGCTATCCTGAAACGGGTTAAGATAGCCTGGCAATGCCCTAGAGATTCAGGTAGGGACGCTAATTATGCCTTTCTGCCAAGGTACCTATGGTGGAGATCTAGTGCACTAGACTCCCGTTAAAAGATGAAAAGAAATGTAATGTGATTCAAAATCAATTGAAATAAAATGTAATGTGATTTAAAATGAATTGAAATGAAATGTAATGTGATTCATTACATTCATGCATATAAATTAAATTGTATTTGTGTGTACTCCTTTGTTTGAATGTGTTATGGTATGTTAGGCTTGTATTGGGGAGATTTTCCAATTAGACTGACTGCAATACTGATCTATAATGTTTTTAGTTAGACCAGGGGTTACTCAGTTATATGTTTTTCATATAACTCACGGTCTCAGTATTGTAGGTATCAGAAGATTACGGAGCTATTGCTACGGACGAGAAAAGTCTCAAGGTTTTCATAGGTATAACCATACATGACGAACCTAAGTTTTATGTTTAAGTATTTATTTGTTTAGCTGGATAGGAATTCGTTTAAGTTAAAAAGGGCTGTAATTGTTATTATTTATTGTGTAGTAAATTTTAGCTTCCGCTTATATATGAAAAAAAATGGTCTACAAAATAAGTTGTTACATTTATGGTATCAGAGCAGTTTGATCCATCGGACTGTGATGATAATGAGTCGATAGTCAGCTGAACGATTAATTTTCTCAACATATCTATTAGGCATGTCATAAGTTTCGAAGGAACATGCAGCTAATATTGAGTCTGATCAATTGAATATTGGTGCATGAGAGTAGAAGTTATGACTACTAATGGATAGGAATGATCTTTAAAGGGATTGTTCTTCTTTTAGTATATTTCATGGAAAGTAGGATGAGACATCGGAATATAGGTGTACCGATGTTATGATTGTAAGATATTGGGCCTGGCCAGTTCAGTACCTTAGTTACGACATTGATGCATTTGTAACCAATGGGTTCAAGTCACTAACCTAGAATGAGAGCCGAGTAGAATATGTTTTAAGGACAAATGTGATTAGCCTTCTAGAATAGATAGCGGAAAATGGGTGCGAAGATTTTGTGAAATTAGGATCTGAATTCCTTAAACCCTCTTCCCTTTATAATTGTGATCATGCGTAAGGGCCCTTGGTAAGGAAGCCAAGAGGCGGGAGAGACTTAGAGAGTCTAGTAGTGGTAATCTCACAACAACAAGTAAGGGGGGTTATGTGTATTCCTATTCGGATTCATGTTAGGAAGATATACTCAATGGAAAATTGGTTAAGTATAGGAATAGATCACGTCATTAAAGCATGAGGAACTCCATCCCAGGTTCTTTCATTTAAGTTTCCTCTAGGACTTAAATTCCTTAAACTCTAATTCCTTTTATGATTGACGTTGACAAACTATCTACGTAAATTCTAGAAATCAAATTCTTTATCTTCTTTGGAAATTCACCAAGCCTAAATTAGAATTAATTTTGTGACTCAAGAAGTTTCATTGCTTATTCTAAACCATTATATGCCTTCTTTCTTGGTGAACTAAGCATCGATTCTAATTTGACAGTCACGTATCCTTAGAGAGGTTCAAGAACGTATTTTCTTATATCGATTAAATTGATGTTCCTACATGTAGATACCTCTTATAGTAACTCTACTCCCTTCACATAAACGTGACATAACATTGTATCTTGAAATTCGTCCTCCTTTTGAGTTTTCCTTGAGATATAATCTAAGTTGCGTCTAATTTCAAGTTTTAGAAATCCTCTCTAATTGAGATGTATTAGGTTAGTTTTGTTAATTTAATCATTAAATGAAACAAGTCCTACACCTTAACTTATCACCAATCTTAGAATTGTTTGTTTTGGAACACTTTAGACACTAAGTATATCCTTACTCAAAGCGGATAAGTTAAGAGCTAAGTATATTTAGTTTAGACTCCAATTCATATAGTGGACCCAAAGAAAAAAAATTTTGTTGAATACTTTGCTACAACTCTTAATTTAGGACAACAACGAGAACTCTTGAATTCTTTCTGTGTGGGCATCTAGACACGTTAACTTTCCCTCTGCTTCCCAGTATCAGGAACTCCTAATAAACAACAACTGTCATTAATTTTTTTAATCTAAATTCGATTCTCTAATTAAGATGCCTTTATCAGGTTATCCATTTAATCTTAGTCTAATTCTTATTATAGGATCTAGATAGTGTTGTTTTACACTTGAGGGCTTAGAGATAAATCTTCCTCTTCTAATGCTAACTACGGAAGTTTTGGCAATCGATTTCCCTCATAATCTACTGGTATTTTAAATCACACTCTTAGACGCTCCTATACAAAGGATTCCCTGAGACATAGATCCCTTAAACATTTTTAGGTACTCTACAAAGACTAGAAACCACCCTTGTACGTTAACTAAGTTTGTTACACTCGTTGGTCATCTAAGAAAGTATGTCACCAAGTCGATAATCAAAAGGCAGTCAAATTTATTTCATCATGCCTACCCTGAGTTACCCGTTTTCAGAACCATATTTCTCATGATCTCAAATTTCATTTAACTTTGAAGTTCTAGTCAGCATATGAAATTCTTTCAACCATTAGTGCAACATCACCGTTAAGGATTTCTTTGGTAATCTAAGCTCCGAAACCATTTTGATGGTTATCAAAATATCCTTATTTACGTTCAAGTTTCGATCCTTAGATCCAAGTTTCCTTGGAAGACGAATTAATCAGAGTGGCACAACGAAAGCGTTAGAGGACTTCCTTGTAATATTCCATTTAGATTCTTAAGATTTGGTGTTTCCCAAAGTTTGAACCCATCTAAGTTTTTATCTATGCATTTAGTCCCTAACGATACTGATTGTTAAGAGAATCCCTTTAAATACTCAATTTCAAATTTAACTTAGTTTTCCAAACTTTAATCCTTTAAAGTTTAGACCACTCCAACTACTCCTTGTAATTATCTGAATTTAAGCTTTTAGATAGTTTCCTTCACAGCTTTTTAGAGACTTGAACAAATCCGGTTTTCATATAGTTTCGGATTCGGGCTAAGCACCCCGACTACCTTGTAAATTCATTAGTTGTACTTATTCGCAGTTTAAGCTAAGGATAAGTTTAGCTTCACATTAAATCTCTAACTTAAATCCTTGTGAGGTTACATGAATTTCCTTGACATGATACACCGTTATTATAGTCATCAACTATAATGCCTTAACTAAAACAAATATGTGGACGCTCAAATCAGTTCCCGATTTTCTCAATCCTGAGTTCTCACTTAAGTAAGGGGACAACGAACCCTTATCACATTGCCATTAATTCAACCATTCTCTTTATATCTTAGCAACAAGATCATAAATATCCGTGTTTAGAGACGCGTACAAAAACACATCCTGATCCAATCTAATTCACATCAACAACTTAAAATGAGTTAATCGTCCTAAAATTAAAATGTTACCCTAAGAAGGAATAGGAAGTTTCCTTGATTCATGTAGCCTTGCACGACACGTTCAAGAACTCTATGCTTCTTGTAATCAATTTCCGTCCTCTCTATAACCAAGACATAACGGGTTATACAAATTAGAACTTGAAACCAACTTGTACCAGAAAGATCAAGACTTTTAAAATTCTAACCCCTATTCTAAAACTAGAGTCTTAGTGACCATTTAGACCTTCTTTGAGAAATTCTAAATCTCGACAATGAATTAAGTTAAGTCAAGTCATCCGTAGATCTCGTATCTTTCCAAAACCTAATTCACAAATGAATGACACTATAGTTTGCTTCCCACCAGCTCAAGTTCCTCTCAAGCTAGAAATAACATTAACCGCAACTTCTTTAGTTATGCCTATTTTATTTACTAAATCTATGAAATTTTATTTGGTACTTGATATCCGGCCTCATCAAGCCCAAATTGGGAAAGTCTTCCTATTAGTATCATTAATTATGGTGAAATACTCTCGGAAAATAAAAGTTGAGTCTCAAGGGTAGACTTTGATTTTCCCAATATTCTTGAGGTCTATACACTACTTCTATCTTAATCTTTTTCAATTCCATGAGAGTGGATACCACAATTCTTAAACAAAGTCTTAAAATTATTCTTCCGAAAAATATAAGTGTTCACTCCATCGGTTTTAGAGCTTCTAGGTAGCCTTATGAACTCCAATGGGGTTTCTAGTGCGTCGTACCACATTTTTCATTAAAGCTTACCCTACCAAACTCATGATATAAGTCGAAAACCTTACAAGTTCGATACGCGTTAAGTTGTGAACCCATAACTCTCTCTAGATATTTACGTTATGAAAGTTCCTTAAGCTAGGAATTAAAACGAATTGTGAGGACACAATTTTTTAAGGGGGGTGGAATTGTAACATCCCAAATTTCTAACCTTTTGGAATAGATTATTTAAATTCACAATTGCGTCCTTGAGGGAGGCTATTTTAGAAAAGATAAGGAATTTAGGCAACTAAAATGAATTATAAAGCATATAGGGTTAGGGGAAAAGGACTAGGTCATGATATAAATAGACATTTAAAACGTAGCAAGGTGGGCTTAGGGGACTAAAATATAAAATTAGAAAGTTGCAACTAAAACATTGTGGTTTTATTCATTTAAATTAAGTTGATTTGGAATTTTATTAAATTTTATAATGACAAGGACTTATTTTCAATTTTTAATAAATTAAAACTAGGGACGCTTACTGGGGGTATCAGTGAGCTCAAATTATGCCTTTCTGCCAAGGTACTTATGGTTGAGATGTAGTGCACTAGACTCCCGTTAAAAGATGAAAAGAAATGTAATGTGATTCAAAATAAATTGAAATAAAATGTAATGTGATTCAAAATGAATTGAAATGAAACGTAATGTGATTCATGACATTCATGCATATAAATTAAATTGTATTTGTGTGTACTCCTTTGTTTGAATGTGTTATGGTATGTTAGTCTTGTATTGGGGAGATTTTCCAGTTAGACTGACTGCAATACTGATCTATAATGTTTTTAGTTAGACCGAGGGTTACTCGGTTATATGTTTTTCATATAACTGATGGTCTCAGTATTGTAGGTATCAAAAGATTAAGGAGCTATAGCTACGGACGAGAAAAGTCTCAAGGTTTTCATAGGTATAATCATACATGGAGAACCTAAGTTTTATGTTCAACTATTTATTTGTTCAGCTGGATTGGAATTCATTTAAGTTAAAAAGGGTTGTAATTATTATTATTTATTGTGTAGTAAATTTTAGCTTCCACTTGTATATGAAAAAAAATGGTCTACAAAATAAGTTGTTACACCTCTCCTCAAAATCCCCCCACTTTTGGAGGGATTTTAAAATGAACTAAAATCCCTCCTCTCCCCTCCCCTCCTCCAATTTTTGAACCAAACACACCAACTTCCTAATAATCCCTCCCCTCCCCTCCAAAAACCTCCAACCAAACAGACCCTAAGCAATTAGAGGGAAGGACTAGGTTGCAATTTTATAAGTTCCATGAGGGACCACTTAGCAACATCTAGAAATTAGTTAAGTGAGGAAAAACTGTCACTTCCCCTTCTCCCCCTCTCATTTCAGCCCACACAAAGACCATGCTCTTCTCTATAGTTCTTCATCCCCTCCTCAAACCCTCTCCTAATTCCTTGATCAATCTCACCATAGAAGCTCAAATTCCATGTTGTTTCCTTAAGAAATCCTCATCACCAAGCCACAATGAAGGTAATTCTTCTCTTTAATTGAACATGCAAGCCCCTTACTTCCTCCCTCATTCTCGCCCCTTTCTCCCTTCCTCACTCTCTTCACTTCTCATTTTCACACTTGCTCTCCTAGGGTTTGACCTTCAAGCCCAAAACATCAAGGTTCATTCATCAATCTCCAACATTGAAGCTTTTGAGAGGACATTTTCAAGCTTTGGGACACCAACAAGCTACTTAGGTAAGGTATGCACCCTCATCTCCCATTCTTTGATAAAGCTCCATTTTGGGGCAAATGGGCTTTTGATCCTCTCCTCTAACATGAAAACCCTAAAATGAGTTCCTAAGGGTGTTAATGACTCTTATTTGGGGGTATTTAGGGATTCCCAAGTCTAGTAGTGGAGATTGAAGGGTTTGGTGGAGCTTGAGAACAAGAAGTTCTTAGGGACTCAGTTTGTAGGTAACCCTACTAAACCCCAAAACTTAGGCAAGATAAGGAATAGAAAAGATATATGACTTGATTTTGAGCTATTATGAAATATATGATAGGAATTGGTTTGAACTTATAATCTTAAATGAATTGGGTTTTGATGCATGTGGATTGACTATTGCCAAATTGTGAAATGTGTGATGATTAGGATTAGACTTGTTAAGTGGGATGATTTAGTTTGATGCATGTAGGTTATTTTGGAAACTAGTGTGGCAATGAAAGTGAAGTATGAGACTTTTCCTTGTTGTCATATTTTGATGTAGTAGTGTGAATTGAGAAACAATGTGTATATGTGTTGAAATTGTGTCTTGTGATTTTGATGTGAGATTGAATGAATGAATCATTTGTGTTTGAATCATGCTAATGTACACTTGATTTGTGACAATTTGATTGTATATGTGTGAATTTGTTGTGCCATGATGTGGGTAGTGTTTTGGAAGTTAGAATGAGGTCAAGGAAAGAGGTTGAAAGGAAAGAAACTGAATTTTTGGTGGAATTCGCAAAAGCTGTCATCTGTGGCTGGGGCTTGAGCACCAAGATTGGGGCTCGAGCGCTAGGACAAATATCTTGGCAATGGCTAATGGATGTCTGGCGCTCAAGCGCCAGGATTGGGGCTCGAGCACCAGGATGAAATTCTTAGCAGTGTAAAAATGTTGCTTGGCACTCAAGCGCCAGAATGGGCGCTCAAGTGCCAGTGCTCTATACCTCCTTGACCTGTTTTAACTTCCAAAATGCATTGTGGACCCTAATAGACTATTTCTAGGGTTAGAATCAATGTAAATAGGTCCATATGACTTAGTAACATGTAATAGGGTCATGAAATGATTATGATAAGTATAGTATTATTACATGGGTGGCAAGTGCTTAAATGAATGATTAATGAAATATTAATGATGAATGATGAATGTTGTATGCAAATGATATGAGTTGAATGTGAAATGCATGATAATATTTTATGTAAAATGAAAATGAAATTTAAAGACAAGTTTAATTTTTCCCCCATCAACGGATGTTGAGTAAGTGGGTTGAATCCCACCGGCCAGACACCGGGTAAGCGGACAAGAATGAAAAGATTGAGAATGTAGGGTCTCCCAATGAACGGGGTAAGATGACCTGAAGTAGTAGGGTTGCCCGGTGACCAGGAAGATGGCCCGAAAGAAAGGACTATCCCAATGAATGGGGTAAGATAGTCATGGGCTATCCCAGTGATTGGGGTAAGATAGCCCGGTAGCCAGTTTGATCACGGTAGGGACGCTTGTCGTGGTCCTAGTTTTGAGCTCAACCTCGCGTTACTGGCACGCGCTAACGGAAGTCTAGTGCACAAGGCTTCCATAAAAGATTCAAGAAAAGAAAAGAATTAAGTATGTTAATGAAAGATCATGGCATGCATACATCCATAATTGTCATAGCATGCATTATGTATGAGTTGTTGCATTGATTGTGGATTGAATTGTGTGTTAGGGATTAAATGGGGTGTTTTCCAGTTAGACTGGCTGCGATATGGTATAAAAATGTTTTAAAAAATGCCGGGGGTTAAACATATAACTGACGGTTACCATATCGCAGGTATCAGAAGATTGTGAAGCGAATGCTACGGATGAGATGAGCTGTGGGCTTTTCTTAGGTATAGCCACACATGGTGAACCTAAGTCTCAAGTTCATATGTTAATTTGTTCAGCTGTATAGAAATTTGTAAAATTTGAAAGGGGTGTAATTATTATTATTATTATTAATAATTGTTGTAAATTCGAACTTAGCTTCCACTAGTGTTTTGAAAAAAAAAACGGACTCAAAAATTAAGGTGTTACAATAAACAATTGTGTAAATTAAGTTAGAAACTTTAAGGGGAACAATACATTGTTGTCAAAAATATCAAATAATTTAATAAATTTAAAATATGCATTTACATTTTTTTTAGTAAAAAACACACTATTTTTCAAGTGTATAGTACACGATTTATAGAACCAAATGTTGATATTTTAAAATATAAAAAATAAGTGTAAATTAAGCTAGAAACTTCATGGTGAACAATACATTGTTGTCAAAAAAACCAAATGATTTAATAAATTTAAAATATGCATTTTCATTTTTAAAGTAAAACACACCCTATATTTCAAGTCTATAGTACACGATTTGTACAAACAAATGTTTCAATTTTAAGAATATAAAAAATTGTATAAATTAAGCTAGAAACTTCATGGTAAACTTCAAAAAACCAAATAATTTAGTAAATTTAAAATATGCATTTTCATTTTTTTTGTAAAAAACACATTATTTTTCAAGTGTATAGTACACGATTTCTATAAACAAATGTTGATATTTTAAAAATATTAAAATAAGTGTAAATTAAGCTTGAAAATTCATGGTGAACAATACATTGTAGTCAAAAAAATAAAAAAATTTAATAAATTTAAAATATGCGTTTTCATTTTTAAAGTAAAAAGCACCCTATATTTCAACTCTATAGTACACGATTTCTAGAAACAAATGTTGATATATTAAAAATATAAAAAAAATGGTGTAAATAAAGCTACAAACTTTATGATGAAAAATACATTGTTGTCAAAAAAATCAAATAATTTAATAAATTTAAAAATATGCGTTTTCATTTTTAAAGTAAAAAACACCCTATATTTCAAGTCTATAGTACATGATTTCTACAAACAAATGTTGCAATTTTAAAAATATAAAAATTGTGTAATTTAAGCTAGAAACTTCATGGTAAACAATACATTGATTTTAAAAAAAAATCAAATAATTTAATAAATTAAAAATATGCATTTTCATTTTTTTCTGTAAAAAACACATTATTTTTCAAGTGTATAGTACATGATTTCTAGAAACAAATGTTGATATTTTAAAAATATTAAAATAAGTGTAAATTAAGCTTGAAAATTCATCGTGAACAATACATTGTTGTTAAAAAAATCAAATAATTTAATAAATTTAAAATATGTGTTTTCATTTTTAAAGTAAAAAACACCCTTTATTTAAAGTCTATAGTACACGATTTCTAAAAAAACAAATGTTGCAATTTTTAAAACATAAAAAATTGTGTAAATTAAGCTAGAAACTTTATTGGGAACAATACATTGTTTTCAAAAAAATTAAATATATAATAATAATTTTAAAATATGGATTTTAATTTTTAAAGTAAAAACACCCTATTTTTCAAGTGTATAGTACAAGATTTTTATAAAAAAAATGATGCAATTATAAAAATATAAAAAAATTGGTAAATTAAACTAGAAACATCATAGTGAAAAATACATTGTTTTCAAAAAGTTAAATAATTTAATAAATTTAAAATATGCCTTTTAATTTTTTTAGAAATAAACACCCTATTTTTCAAGTGTATAGTACACGATTTCTAGAAACAAATGTTGATTTTTTTAAAAATATAAAAAAATAGTGTAGATTAATCTAGAAACTTCATGATGAAAAATACATTGTTGTAAAAAAAATCAAATAATTTAATAAATTTAAAATATACGTTTTTATTTTTAAAGTAAAAGACACCCTATATTTCAAGTCTATAGTACACGATTTCTAAAAAATAAATATTGCAATTTTAAAAATATAAAAATTGTGTAAATTAAGCTAGAAACTTTATTGGGAACAATATATTATTTTCAAAAAAATTAAATATATAATAATAAATTTAAAATATGCGTTTTAATTTTTAAAGTAAAAAACACCCTATTTTTCAAGTGTATGAGACACGATTTTTATAAACAAATGCTGCAATTATAAAAATATAAAAAAAATTGTAAATTAAACTAGAAACTTGAGAGTGAACAATACATTGTTTTCAAAAAAATTAAATAATTTAATAAATTTAAAATATGTCTTTTCATTTTTTTAGTAATAAACAACCTATTTTTCAAGTGTATAGAACACGATTTGTAGAAACAAATGTTGATATCTTAAAAATATAAAAAAAATAGTGTAGATTAAGCTAGAAACTTCTTAATGAAAAATACATTGTTGTTACAAAAATCAAATAATTTAATAAATTAAAAATATGCGTTTTTCATTTTTTTAGGAAAATAACACCCTATTTTTCAAGTGTATAGAACTTGATTTCTAGAAACAAATGTTAAAAAAAATAGTGTAAATTAAGCTAGAAACTTCATGGTTAAAAATAAATTGTTGTCTAAAAAATCAAATAGTTGAATAAATTTAAAATATGCGTTTTCATTTTTAAAGTAAAAAACACACTATATTTCAAGTCTGCAGTATATCATTTCTACAAACAAATGTTTCAATTTTAAAAATATAAAAAATTTTGTAAATTAAGCTAGAAATTTCATGGTAAACAATACAATATTGTCAAAAAAATCAAATAATTTAATAAATTTAAAATATGCGTTTTCATTTTATTAGTAAAAAACACATTATTTTTCTAGTGTATAGTACACGATTTCTAGAAAACAAATGTTGATAATTTAAAAATATAAAAAGTATGTGTAAATTAAACTAAAAACTTCATGGCGAAAAATACATTGTTGTCAAAAAAGCCAAATAAATGAATAAATTTAAAATATGTGTTTTCATTATTAAAGATTAAAACACCCTATATTTCAAGTCTATAGTACACGATTTCTACAAACAAATGTTGCAATTTTAAAAATATAAAAAATTGTGTAAATTAAGCTAGAAGCTTCATGCTAAACTATACATTGTTGTCAAAAAAATCAAATACTTTAATAAATTTAAAATATGCGTTTTCATTTTTTTAGTAAAGAACACACTATTTTTCAACTGTAGTACACGATTTATAGAACCAAATGTTGATATTTTAAAAATATAAAAAATAAGTGTAAATTAAGCTAGAAAATTCATGGTGAACAATACATTGTTGTCAAAAGAACCAAATAATTTAATTAATTTAAAATATGCGTTTTCATTTTTAAAGTAAAAAACACCCTATATTTCAAGTCTATAGTATACGATTTCTACAAACAAATGTTTCAATTTTAAAAGTATAAAAAATTGTGTAAATTAAGCTAGAAACTTTATGGTAAAGAATACAATATTTTTTAAAAAAATAAAATAATTTAATAAATTTAAAATATGCGTTTTCATTTTTTTAGTAAAAAACACCTTATTTTTCAAGTGTCTAGTATACGATTTCTAGAAACAAATGTTGATATTTTAAAAATATAAAAAATAAGTGTAAATTAAGCTAGAAACTTCATGGTGAAAAATACATTGTTGTCAAAAAAATCAAATAATTGAATAAATTTAAAATATGCGTTTTCATTTTTAATGTAAAAAACACCCTATTTTTCAAGTCTGTAGTACACGATTTCTACAAACAAATGTTGCAATTTTAAAAATATAAAAAATTGTGTAAATTAAGCTAGAAACTTCATGGTAAACTATAAATTGTTGTCAAAAAAATCAAATAATTTAATAAATTTAAAATATGAGTTTTCATTTTTTTAGTAAAAACACGCTATTTGTAACATCCCAAATTTCAAAGTTTCTAGAGTAAATTATTTAAAATTACTCGTTATATCCTTTAAGGGGCTATTTTAGAAAAGATAAGGAATTTAGAGAACTAAAATGAATTATAAAGAAGATAGGATTAGGGGAAAATGGCTAAATTATAATATAAATAAACTAAGAGATTAAAAATATAGCAAGGTAGGCTTAGGGGACTAAAATATAAAATTAGAAAGTTGCAACTAAATCTTGTGGTTTTATTCATTTAAATTATGTTGTTTTGGACTTTTATTAAATTTTATAAATACAAGGACTTAAGTGCAATTTTTAATAAATTAAAACTAAGGACCACGCTTTTACTATGCATCCAACCTCACCTAACCACACACCCTCATACCACTCACTCACCCTCACGGCCACACACACACATCAAACACAATCAATATTTTAGAAAAATTGGACAGAGGGTGGCAAGAGAGAAAAGATAAAGTGAGGAAGAACCACCACTTTGGGTGGTTGCATGGTGGCCTTCCGGCCGCCGGTTGCCGCCGGAGCAGTTGAAGAAAATGATCCACGCGTCGAGAACTCCAATTCTACCAGTTTAGAATCTTCCACGGTGGAATTTAGAGATTGAGTTTAGAGCTCCAATTCTAAGGTAATCCCAAACTTAAAACCCCAGTTAGGTTTTGGATTTGATTTGATTAGATGACAAGAATTTAGGTTGCATGAAAATTGGTGTTGAATTAACATTAAATGTTTCTTGTGTTCTTGAAGTGTGAAGGTGATCTTGATTGAATTGGCTATATATGTGTGAGAAGGGTGGATTTATGATAGTTCTTTGATTGAATATGATTTTGTTGATAGATTGAATACATGAATTTGGAGATGATTGAACTATTGTGTTTCTTAATGTTTGAAGTTTAGTAAAATCCTTATGAAACTTGATGGGTTAATTTGGATATGAAATGTGTAAAGTGTTGGTGAGGTTTAAATTGATGAAATATGTTTGTGAATTGATCTTTGAAAGAGTTATAATGAATTATATTAAGTTGGTATGATATTGGATGAATTGAGATGGAAGGTAGAAAGTAAATTGTAAAAAGTTTATCAATGTCTTGTTTTGGCTGGATTTTGGCACAGATTGGGCTGATTATTTGACTTGGTTTTATTTAGATTCTAATTTTGTGGCCTCTTGCAAGGTTGTAGTAAATTTCGTTAGCTTTGTAATTCCACAAGTTTCACCAAAATCCAAGTTGTATAACTTGAGTTATAGGCAAGATAATAAGAGCTGCCAGATTTGGGTTTTTCACATGGGCAGGTGGATTCAAGTGAAATTATCTACAAGAATTAGATTGATTTAGATCTTGGGTTCTGAATAGAAATTGTAGATATTTTTGTTAGCTTTCATTTTCCCTTGATTGCACCCAATTTGGAGGTCTACAACTCAAGTTATGACAAACATACCAAGAGGGTACAGTGTTGACAAAAAACAGAGGACTGATTCTGTGTCCAATTCGCGGCAGCGAATATGACACACAATAGGGACCTCTTTCTTTACTTCAAAAACTTAATGTAATATCAAGGATTCCATTTTAATGATTGGAATTGATAAAAATAGGTCCTAATGTTTTAAAAATCATGCATAGTGCCATGTAATTGTATTATGTAGGAATGTGACATGGATGACAATTATTTTAATTGATGTTTAACGAAATTTAAATATGATAAATGATGAACCTTAGAGCATGTTGGATGCATTTGATATGAGATTAATGTTTAATGTAGTTGAGATCTGATGAATGATGAATGTGGAAACATGTTAAATGCAATTGAGATGAAGATGATTATTGAATGAATGATAACATGTAATGTGAAATGGTAATGAATGAATCCCACCGGTAGTATATCGGGTAAGTGGACAAGAATGAAAATGAAATGTAGGGTCTCCCAGAGATGGGGTTAAGATGGCCTGAAAAAGTAGGGTCTCCTAGAAAATGGGGTTAAGATGGCCTAAGAAAATTTAATGACTATCCCGAAGGGGGTCAAGATAGTCATAGGCTATCCCAAAAGGGGTTAAGATAGCCTGGTAGTGCCCCAGAGATTCAGGTAGGGACGCTTACCAGGGGTATCAGTGAGCTCAAATTATGCCTTTCTGCCAAGGTACCTATGGTGGAGATCTAGTGCACTGGACTCCCGTTAAAAGATGAAAAGAAATGAATTGAAATGAAATGTAATGTGATTCATGACCAAATGAAATGAAATGAAATGTAATGTGATTCATGACCTTCATGTATATGAATTAAATTGTATTTGTGTGTATTCCTTTGTTTGAATGTGTTATGGGTATGCTAGGCTTGTATTGGGGATATTTTCCAGTTAGACTAGTTGCAATACTGATCTATAATGTTTTTAGTTAGACCGAGGGTTACTCGGTTATATGTCTTACATATAACTGACGGTGTCAGTATTGTAGGTATCAAATGATTAAGGAGCTATAGCTACGGATGAGAAAAGTCTCAAAATTTTCTTAGGTATAACCACACATGGCAAACCTAAGTTTTATGTTCAAATATTTATTTGTTCAGCTGAATAGGAATTCGTTTAAGTTAAAAAGGACTGTAATTATTATTATTTATTGTGTAGTAAATTTTAGCTTCCGCTTGTATTTGAAAAAAAAAAACATTCTACAAAATAAGGTGTTACATTTATGGTATCAAAACAGTTTGATCCATCGGACTGTGATGATAATGAGTCGATAGTCAGTTGAACGATTAATATTCTGAACATATCTATTAGGCATGTCATAAGTTTCGAAGGAACATGCATCTAATATTGAGTGTGATCAACTTAATATTGGTGCATGAGAGTAGAAGTTATGACTACTAATAGATAAGAATGATCTTTAAAGGGATTATTCTTTTTTTAGTATTTTTCATGGAAAATAGGATGAGACATTGGGATATAGGTGTACCGATGTTTGTGACCGTAAGATATTGGGCCTGGCCAGTTCAGTACCTTAGTTACAACATTGATGCCTATGTAACCAATGTATTCAAGTCACTAGCTTAGAATGAGTACCAAGTACAATATGATTTACGGATAACTGTGGTTAGCCTTCTAGAATATAGATAGTGGGAAATTAGTGTAAAGTTTATGCGGAGTTGGAATTTCTCAAAGCCCAATTATTCCCGACTTGGTGAGGTAAATTGTGATCGTGCGTAAGGGCCCTTGGTAAGGGAGCCAAGTGGCGGGAGAGACTTAGAGAGTCTGGTAGTGGTAATCTCACAACAACAAGTAAGCGGGTTATGTGTATTCCTATTCGGATTCATGTTAGGAAGATATACTCAATGAAAAATTGGTTAAGTATAGGAATAGATCGTGTCATTAAAGCATGAGGAACTCCATCCCAGGTTCTTTCATTTAAGTTTCCTCTAGGACTTCTTAAACTCTAGTTCCTTTTTTTGATTGCCGTTGACAAATTATCTAGGTAAATTCAAGAAATCAAATTCTTTAACTCCTTTGGAAATTCACCAAGCCTAAATGAGAATTAATTTTGTGACTCAAGAAATTTCATTGCTTATTCTAAACCATTATATGCCTTCTTTCTTGATGAATTAAGCATCGATTCTAATTTGACAATCACGTATCCTTAGAGAGGTTCAAGAACGTATTTTCTTATATCGATTAAATTAATGTTCCTACATGTAGATACCTCTTATAGTAACTCTACTCCCTTCACATAAATGTGGCATAACATTGTATCTTAAATTTGTCCTCTTTGCGAGTTTTCCTTGAGATATAATCCAAGCCGCGCTTAAGTTCAAGTTTTAGAAATTCTCTCTTATTGAGATGTATTAGGTTAGTTTTCTTAATTTGATCATTAAATGAAACAAGTCCTACACCTTAACTTATCACCAATCTTAGAATTATTTGTTTTGGAACACTTTAGACACTAAGTATATCCTTACTCAAAGCTGATAAGTTAGGAGCTAAGTATATTTAGTTTAGACTCCAATTCATATAGTGGACCCGAAGAAAAATTTGTTGAATATTTTGCTACAACTTAGAGTTAATTTAGGGCAACAACGAGAACTCTTAAATTCTTTCTATGTGGGCATCCAGACACATTAACTTTCCCTCTACTTGCCAATATCAGGAACTCCTAATAAACAACAACTGTCATTAATTTTTTTTATTTAAATTTGATTCTCTAGTTAAGACGCCTTTATCTGGTTATCCATTAAATCTTAGTCTAATTCTTATTATAGGATCTAGACAGTGCTGTTTTACACCTGGGGGCTTAGAGATAAATCTTCCTCTTCTGATGCTAACTATGGAAGTTTTGGCAATCGATTTCCCTCATAATCTGCCGGTATTTTAAATCACACTCTTAGACGCTCCTATACAAAGGATTCCCTGAGACATAGATCCCTTAAACATTTTTAGGTACTCTACGAAGACCAGAAACCACCCTTGTACCTTAACTAAGTTTGTTACACTCATTGGTTATCTAAGAAAGTATGTCACCAAGTCGATAATTGAAAGGCAGTCAAATTTATTTCATCATGCCTACCCTCAGTTTCTCGTTTTCAGAACCATATTTCTCATGACCTCAAATTTCATTTAACTTTGAAGTTCTAGTCAGTATATGAAATTCTTTCAAGCATTAGTGCAACATCACCGTTAAGGATTTCTTTGGTAATCTAAGCTCTAAAACCATTTTGATGGTTATCAAAATATCTTTATTTACGTTCAAGTTTCGATCCTTAGATCCAAGTTTCCTTGGAAGACGAATTAATCAGAGTGGCACAACGAAAACATTAAAGGACTTCCTTGTAATATTCCATTTAGATTCTTAAGATTTGGAGTTTCCCAAAGTTTGAACCCATCTAGTTTCTATCTATGCATTCGGCTCCTAACAAATTACTACAGATTGTTAAGAGAATCCTTTTAATTCTCAATTTCAAATTTAACTTAGATTTCCAAACTTTAATCCTATAAAGTTTAGACCAGTCCAACTACTCCTTGTAATTATTTGAATTTAAGCTTTTAGATAGTTTCCTTCACAACTTCTTAGAGACTTGAACAACTCCGGTTTTCATATAGTTTTGGATTCCGGCTAAGCACCCTGACTACCTTGTAAATTCATTAGTTCTACTTATTCCCGGTTTAAGCTAAGGATAAATTTAGCTTCACATTAAACCTCTAACTTAAATCCTTGTGAGGTTACATGAATTTCCTTGACATGATACGCCGTTATTATAGTCATCAACTATAATGCCTCCACTAAAACAAATATGTGGGTGCTCGAATCAGTTCTGATTTTCTCAATCATGAGTTCTCACTTAAGTAAGCGGACAACGAACCCTTATCACATTGCCATTAATTCAGCCATTCTCTTTATATCATGGCAACAAGATCATAAATATCCATGTTTAGAGACGCGTGCAAAAACACATCCTGATCAAATCTAATTCACCTTGACAACTTGGAATGAGTTAATCATCTTAAAATTAAAATGTTACCCTAAGAAGGAATAGGAAGTTTCCTTGATCCAAGTAGCCTTGCACGATACATTCAAGAACTCTATGCTTCTTGTAATCAATTTCCTTCCTCTCCATGACCAAGACATAACGGGTTATACAAATTAGAACTTGAAACCAACTTGTACTAGAAAGATCAAGACTTGGAAACTTCTAACCCCTATTCTAAAGCTAGAGTCTTAGTGACCATTTAGACCTTCTTTGAGGAATTCTAAATCTCGACAATGAATTAAGTCAAGTCATCTGTATATCTCGTATCTTTCCAAAGCCTAATTCACAAATGAATGACACTATAGTTTACTTCCCACCATCTCAAGTTCCTCTCCAGCTAGAGAATAACCTTAACCGCAACTTCTTTAGTTATGCCTATTTTATTTACTAAATCTATGAACTTTTATTTGGTACTTGATATCCGGTCTCATCAAGCCCAAATTGGGCAAGTCTTCCCAATAGTATCATTAATTATAGCGAAATACTCTTAGAAAACAAAAGTCTTCCCAAGTGATTCATGACCTTCATGTATATGAATTAAATTGTATTTGTGTGTATTCCTTTGTTTGAATGTGTTATGGGTATGTTAGGCTTGTATTGGGGATATTTTCCAGTTAGACTGGCTGCAATACTGATCTATAATGTTTTTAGTTACACCGAGGGTTACTCGGTTATATGTCTTATATATAATTGACGGTCTCAGTATTACAGGTATAAGAGGATTAAGGAGCTATAGCTACGGATGAGAAAAGTCTCAAGGTTTTATCAGGTATAACCACACATGGCGAACCTAAGTTTTATGTTCAAATATTTATTTGTTCAGCTCAATAGGAATTCGTTTAAGTTAAAAAAGACTGTAATTATTATTATTTATTGTGTAGTAAATTTTAGCTTCCGCTTGTATTTGAAAAAAAAAACAGTCTGCAACATAAGGTGTTACACTATTTTTCAAGTAAATAGTACACGATTTCTAGAAACTAATGTTGATATTTTAAAAATATAAAAAATAAGTATAAATTAAGCTAGAAACTTCATTGTGAAAAATACATTGTTGTAAAAAAAATCAAATAATTGAATAAATTAAAAATATACGTTTTCATTTATAAAGTAAAAAACACCCTATATTTCTAGTCATAGTACACGATTTCTACAAACAAACGTTGCAATTTTAAAAATATAAAAAATTGTGTAAATTAAGCTAGAAACTTCATGGTAAAATATACATTGTTATCAAAAAATCAAATAATTTAATAAGTTTAAAATATGCATTTTAATTTTTTTAGTAAAAAACACACTATTTTTCAAGTGTATAGTACACGATTTCTAGAAAAAAATGCTGGTATTTTAAAAATATAAAAAATAAGTGTAAATTAAGCTAGAAACTTCATGTTGAACAATACATTGTTGTAAAAAAAAATCAAATAATTTTATAAATTTAAAATATGCGTTTTCATTTTTAAAGTAAAAAACACCGTATATTTCAAGTGTATAGTACATGATTTATACAAACAAATATTGCAATTTTAAAAATATAAAATTGTGTAAATTAAGCTAGAAAATTCAAGGTAAACAATACATTGAATTCAAAAAAATCAAATAATTTAATAAATTAAAATATACGTTTTCATTTTTTTAGTAAAAAACACACTATTTTTCAAGTGTATAGTACACGATTTCTAGAAAAAAATGTTGATATTTAAAAAATATAAAAAATAGTGTAAATTAAGCTAGAAATTTCATGGTGAAAAATACGTTGTTGTCAAAAAAATCAAATAATTTAATAAATTTAAAATATGCGTTTTCATTTTTAAAGTAAAAAATACCCTATATTTCAAGTCTATAGTACACGATTTCTAAAACCAAATGTTGCAATTTTAAAAATATAAAAAATTGTGTAACTAAACCTAGAAACTTCATGGTAAATAATAAATTGATTTCAAAAAAAATAAAATAATGTAATAAATTTGAAATATGCCTTTTGATTTTTTTAGTAATAAACACCCTATTTTTCAAGTGTATATAGTACACGATTTCTAGAAACAAATGTTTATATTTTAAAAATATAAAAAAAATAGTGTAAATTAAGATTGAAAATTCATGGTGAACAATACATTGTTGTCAAAAAAATCAAATAATATAATAAATTTAAAATAAGTGTTTTTCATTTTTAAAGTAAAAAACACCCTATATTTAAAGTCTATAGTACACGATTTCTAAAAACAAATGTTGCAATTTTAAAAATATAAGAAATTGTGTAAAGTTAGCTAGAAACTTCATGGTAAACAATACATTGATTTGAAAAAAATCAAATAATTTAATAAATTTAAAATATGCCTTTGCATTTTTTTATTAATAAACACCCTATATTTCAAGTCTATAGTACACGATTTTTACAAACAAATGTTTCAATTTTAAAAACATAAAAAATTGTGTAAATTAAGGTAGAAACTTCATGGTAAACTATACATTGTTGTTAAAAAATTAAATAATTTAATAAATTTAATATATGTGTTTTCATTTTTTAAGTAAAAAACACATTATTTTTCAAGTGTATAGTACAAGATTTCTTGAAACAAATGTTGATTTTTTAAAAGTATAAAAAATAAGTGTAAATTAAGTTAGAAACTTCTTGAAGAATACATTCTTGTCAAATATATCAAATAATTTAATATGTTTAAAATATGCATTTACATTTTATAGTAAAAAACACTCAATATTTCAAGTCTATAGTCACGATTTCTACAAACAAATGTTTCAATTTTAAAAATATAAAAAATAGTGTAAATTAAGCTAGCAACTTCATGGTAAACAATGCATTGATTTAAAAAAAATAAAATAACTTAATAAATTTAAAATATGCGTTTTAATTTTTTTAGTAAAAAACACACTATTTTTCAAGTTTATATAGTACACGATTTCTACAAACAAATGTTGATATTTTAAAAATATAAAAAAATAATATAAATTATGCTAGAAACTTCATGATGAAAATAAAATTGTTGTCAAAAAAATCAAATAATTTAATTAATATAAAATATGCGTGTTCATTTTTAAAGTAAAAAACACCATATATTTCAAGTGTATAGTACACGATTTCTCCAAACAAATGTTTCAATTTTAAAAAAATAAAAAATTTTGTAAATTAAGCTAGAAACTTCATGGTAAACAATACAATTTTTTCAAAAAAATCAAATAATTTAATAAATTTAAAATATGTGTTTTCATTTTTTAGTGAAAAATACATTATTTTTCAAGTGTATAGTACATGATTTCTTGAAACAAATGTTGATATTTTAAAAGTATAAAAAATAAGTGTAAATTAAGTTAGAAACTTCATGAAGAATACATTGTTGTCAAAAATATCAAATAATTTAATAAATTTAAAATATGCATTTTCTATTTTATAGTAAAAATCCCCAAATATTTCAGTTGAGTGGGAAGAGCCTCTTTTAACGTTTCCATTTACAGTTCTAACGCATCACACATTCATATTAAGAACATAGCGTACAAACAAGGGTTTCCAGTATCCTCCTATCTGATTATCAACACTTATTTACTTGGGGTCTATGTGACAAACGTGTTATATTCATATATCTATTTGAACATGACATTCCATATTCAAACACATATTTGAATATACTACTACTGGGACTCGATCCTTTTCAAACCAATTTGAAATCATTCAATATCACATTCCTAGTTAAGTCACATTTAACTCTGGAATACCTTGTTTATACCTTAACATGTTTCACAGTAACACATGCATCATTTATCAACATAAAGCCTATCAAAATTCTACAATATCAACCATATCATGCATAATTCAAACATAGTATTCACAATTCAATCATACATCTAACGTTAATCACAACATAACAATTTGATTTTCCTAATAACATGTTCCTATCATTTCCTAGTCACATGCACCTAAATTCCAAGTATTTAAGGATTTGGGGTGTTCAGGGTTACCCGGAACTCCTTGAATCCTTTATCCTTTAGCTTCCGGATCCAATCTCCTACTCCGGTTCCTTTGTTGTAGTTGCCTCTAAATCTGAATCAACCGTTTGGAACCTTAGTCTTTTGAGATGGAAGCCTTAGGGTTACAAAGTTATGACTTAGTAGGTTTAGGAACAGAGGTTTTTTAGGTGTATGAGAAGCGAGGAATCTGAAGAACAGCCCCTTTGGAGTCAAGGCAACCCTATTTATAGATTTTGGGGTCCATATTCGAATATATATTCGAATATAAGGCTTCTGTTTTCAATTCCTCACCTGTATATTCGAATATAAGCTTGCATATTCGAATACTATTCGAATATGAACATGCATATTCGAATACTATTCGAATATAACAAGGCATATTCGAATATTATTCGAATATGACAGTTCATATTCAAATATTAACCTTATTTTTGTTTCTTTTGTAAATTGTAATCAATCCCTTAAGTCCTAAGTCTCTTTTATGGATTTTCAGGATGTTACAACACACTTGAAAAATAATGTGTTTTTTACTAAAAAAATGAAAACGCATATTTTGAATTTATTAAATTATTTGATTTTTTTTGACAACATTGTATTGTTTACCATGAAGTTTCTAGCTTAATTTACACAACTTTTTGAATTATTAAAATTGAAACATTTATTTATAGAAATCGTGTACTATAGATTTGAAATATAGGGTGTTTTTTACTTTAAAAATGAAAACGCATATTTTAAATTTATTAAATTATTGAGTTTTTTGAAGACAATTTATTTTTCATCATGAAATTTCTAGCTTAATTTACACTATTTTTTATATTTTTAAAATATCAACATTTGTTTGTAGAAATCGTGTACTATACACATGAAAAATAGTGTATTTTACTAAACAAATGAAAACGCATATTTTAAATTCATTAAATTATTTAATTTTTTTTTGAAATCAATGGATTGTTTACCATGAAGTTTCTAGCTTAATTTACACAATTTTTTATATTTTTAAAATTGCAACATTTGTTTGTAGAAATCGTGTACTATAGACTTGAAATATAGGGTGTTTTTTTACTTTAAAAATGAAAGCGCATATTTTGAATTTATTAAATTATTTGATTTTTTTGACAATATTGTATTGTTTACCATGAAGTTTCTAGCTTAATTTACACAATTTTTTGAATTTTTAAAATTCAAACATTTGTTTGTAGAAATCGTGTACTATAGATTTGAAATATAGGGTGTTTTTTACTTTAAAAATGAAAACGCATATTTTAAATTTATTAAATTAATTTAGTTTTTTGACAACAATGTATTTTTCATCATGAAGTTTCTAGCTTAATTTACACTATTTTTTATATTTTTAAAATATCAACATTTGTTTGTAGAAATCGTGAACTATACACATGAAAAATAGTGTGTTTTTTACTAAAAAAATGAAAACATATATTTTAAATTCATTAAATTATTTAATTTTTTTTAAATCAATGTATTTTTTACCATGTAGTTTCTAGATTAATTTACACAATTTTTTATATTTTTAAAATTGCAACATTTGTTTGTAGAAATCGTGTACTATAGACTAGAAATATAGGGTGTTTTTTTACTTTAAAAATGAAAACGCATATTTTAAATTTATTAAATTATTTGATTTTTTTGACAAAAATGTATTGTTTACCATGAAATTTCTAGCTTAATTTACACAATTTTTTGAATTTTTAAAATTTAAACATTTGTTTGTAGAAATCGTGTACTATAGATTAGAAATATAGGGTGTTTTTTACTTTAAAAATGAAAACGCATATTTTAAATTTATTAAATTAATTGAGTTTTTTGACAATAATGTATTTTTCATCTTGAAGTTTCTAGCTTAATTTACACTATTTTTTTATATTTTTAAAATATCAACATTTGTTTGTAGAAATCGTGTACTATACACTGGAAAAATAGTGTGTTTTTTACTAAAAAAATGAAAACGCATATTTTAAATTCATTAAATTATTTAATTTTTTTTAAATCAATGTATTGTTTACCATGAATTTTCTAGCTTAATTTACAGATCTTTTATATTTTTAAAATTGCAACATTTGTCTGTAGAAATCGTGTACTATAGACTTGAAATATAGGGTGTTTTTTTACTTTAAAAATGAAAACGCATATTTTAAATTTATTAAATTATTTGATTTTTTGGACAAAAATGTATTGTTTACCATGAAGTTTCTAGCTTAATTTACACTTATTTTTTATATTTTTAAAATATCAACAGTTGTTTCTAGAAATCTTGTACTATACATTTGAAAAATAATGTGTTTTTTTCAAAAAAATGAAAATGCATATTCTAAATTTGTTAAATGATTTTTTTTACAACGTTGTATTGTTTACCTCGAAGTTTCTAGCTTAATTTACACAATTTTTTGTATTTTTAAAATTGAAACATTTGTTTGTAGAAATCGTGTACTATAGACCCTAAATATAGGGTGTTTTTTACATTAAAAATGAAAATGCATATTTTAAATTTATTAAATTATTTGATTTTCTTGACAACAATGTATTTTTCATCTTGAAGTTTCTAGCTTAATTTACACTATTTTTTTATATTTTTAAAATATCAACATTTGTTTGTAGAAATCGTGTACTATACACTTGAAAAATAGTGTGTTTTTTACTAATAAAATTAAAACGCATATTTTAAATTTATTAAATTATTCAATTATTTTGGAAATCAATTTATTGTTTACCATCAAGTTTCTAGCTTAATTTACACAATTTTTTATATTTTTAAAAATGCAATATTTGTTTGTAAAAATCCCGCTGGAAGTAGACCGGGAATCTTTCCCACTCAACTGAAGTTGAGCAAGAGGGTTAAGTTCCACCAAAAGTAGACCGGGTAAGAGGACAGAGCAGAAAATGGAAAAGATGAGAATGTAGGGTTATCCCAAAAGGGGAAAAAAAACCTGAAGTACTGGGCTATCTTCATGAGGTAGGTAGTCTAAGTACAAAGGGTACTATCTTCACGAGGTAGATGGTTCCTTGGGCTAGCTCGAGAGAGAGTTAGTAGCCCGGTAGGAGGATCCTTGGGGGACGCTCGCCAGGACCGTGATGTTGATGTGCTTAATACGCGTTACTGCCACGTGTTTTGGTGGATTCCCGGTGCACAGAGTTTCCCGTTAAAAGATGGAAAGAACTGAAACGGAAAATGATCATGCATACATATCTATGTGATTGAAACTGTATTTGTTGTGTGTATGTTTGCTAGGATTGGATTTGGGACAGTTTTCCAGGTATACTGGCTGTAATACTGTATAAACTATTTTTTATGGCCGACGGGTTACTCAGTTATATGTCGAGCATATAACTGACGGTTGCAGTATTGCAGGTGGCTCGGACTCGGAGGGTGTCAGTCCGCGAGCAGTTTTGCAGCCCTTTCCTGATACTTAGGTAGTCATTAGAGTCTTTGTATGGCTACCTTAGCTGGACATATGTAGATTCTCTGGACTGTAGTATAAACACTTGTATTTTGATATATGTATATATTTTATTAAATTCCGCTGTGTTCTGTTTTGTTAAAAAAAAAAAACTACCCTAAAAATCTAGGTGTTACAATTTGGTATCAGAGCAGTTTGGTCCTATCCGGACTTTGTTATCCCAATGAGTAACTTAGATAAAAGTCCAGAGAAATAGTCCTGTCTTAACCTGAGATCTTGACCATATGCGATTCATTATATTGAGCCTCATCAACTCAGTGTGGTGCATTGTATGCAGGAAGACATGGTAGGCAGACCACCCGGTAGACCTCGTACTAACATCAATGCGACGCCAACTTCGAGTGATTCACCGTTAATACAACAGATGGCATAGGCCATGACTCAAATGATGGAGGCGCAAGGACGGGTAGACCGATATCAGAATTTCCATAGGCACGACCCACCCATTTTCTGTGGTGGAAGAGACCCTATGATAGCTGAGGAGTGGCTAGATCAGTTGGAAGAGATATTTAGAATAACTAGATCTGCCGATCAGGACAAGGTGGAGTTAGCTACCTATAGACTCAGAGGAGAAGCGGCACAGTGGTGGAAGCGGTATCGCGAATATATGGAAGCAACAGGAGCTAATGTGACATGGGAGGGATTTAAAACTCTGTTCCTGAACAAATATTTTCCCTCAAATGTGAAGGATCAGAAGGAGATAGAATTTCTGACGCTGCAACATGGGGACCTGACGGTAGATGAATATGTTGCCAGATTCGAGAGTTTAGCCCGATTCTCGAACAATCTTCAGAACCAACCTGATGAGGCGTGGAAATCCGAGAGATTCGAGCAAGGACTCAGACCCGAAGTTAGGAACTTGGTGATTACTCAGCAAATTCGGGAGTACCAGACTTTGATTTAGGCATGTCAGCTTGCTGAGCAATCCTTGGCCGCGGTGTCGGCTAGTAGACAACTGTTTTTGAAACGAAAGAGAGAGGAAGGAAGTTCTAAGGAGAAAAAAGACAAGGAAGTGAATAAAAGCAAGAGTACCATTCCAAAGTGTGAAACTTGCGTGAAGTTCCATAGAGGAGAGTGTTACAAGGACAAGAGGACTTGCTTTATATGCCAGAAGCCGGGACACATCAGCTGGCAATGTCCAGACAAAGATCAAAAGTCAGTTGAGGACAGGGAGAAGAAGAAGAATCCTATGAGAGGCCGAGTTTATACGTTAAATTCAGAGGAGGCTGACCATTCCAAGGATCTTATCCAAGGTATGAGATTGATAAAAGCCAAACTTGTTAATATTCTGTTTGATTCTGGTGCAACTCACTCATTCATATCAGTAGATTGTGCAAAGAGAATTTATTTTCCTATGTCTAAGCTACCTTACAAAGTGTTAGTATCTACTCCCTCCGAAGAGAACATCTGTACAACGACCATGTGTTCCCCAGTGTTCCTAGATTTTCAAGGCAAGACTTTCTGCATAGTTCTGTATTGCTTACCGATGAAGGGACTAGATGTGATCTTAGGCATGGATTGGCTCAAAGCTCACAAAGTTAAGATCGATTGCGCCGCCAAGACCGTGCATATTCCAGACAGAGGCTTGGAGATTTACTGTTCGCATCATCCTATTTCTGATTTTCCTAATCTGCCTAAGTATGATATTGGCCCAAAGTATTTGATTGTTTGTATGAGCAATGTTAAGAATTCGGTGCGTGTTGATTCTCTCCATATAGTCCAAGACTTTCCTGATGTATTTCCCGAAGACATAGAATCCTTGCCACCCAAAAGGGAAGTAGAGTTCTCAATTGAGCTAATTCCGGGAGCTGGACCTATCTCTAAGGCACCATATCGAATGGCACCGTTGGAGTTGGCAGAAGTAAAGCGGCAGATTGAAGAACTTATGCAGAAGCAGTTCATTAGACCAAGCGCTTCACCGTGGGGAGCCCCAGTATTACTTGTCAAAAAGAAAGATGGGAAATTGCGGCTGTGTGTAGATTACAGAGAGCTGAACAAGCTGACAGTGAA
Source organism: Cyamopsis tetragonoloba (assembly GCA_037177725.1). Classification (NCBI taxonomy): domain Eukaryota; kingdom Viridiplantae; phylum Streptophyta; class Magnoliopsida; order Fabales; family Fabaceae; genus Cyamopsis; species Cyamopsis tetragonoloba. Next base: position 14,830,567 of record CM074124.1, on the reverse strand, counting down.
GAATAAGTATCCTTTGCCGCGGATCGATGATTTACTTGATCAGTTAGGGGGAGCCAAGGTGTTTTCAAAGATTGATCTTCGATCGGGATATCATCAAATCAGAATCAAGCCTGAAGATATTCCTAAGATTGCTTTCCGGACGCGGTATGGTCATTATGAATACTTGGTGATGTCGTTCGGATTGACAAATGCTCCTGCAATTTTCATGGACTACATGAACCGGATTTTCCGACCCTACTTGGACAAGTTTGTCGTAGTCTTCATTGACGATATTCTAATCTACTCTAAGACTACAGAAGAACATGAAGAGCACTTAAGATTGGTGCTAAGAATACTCCGTGAGAAGCAACTGTATGCTAAGTTGGATAAGTGTGATTTCTGGCTAGAGGAAGTTCAATTTCTAGGCCATGTAATTAACAAAGATGGTGTGGCTATAGATCCAAGTAAAGTTGAAGCCGTGATGAAGTGGGAAAGACCAACCAACGCCATAGAAATTCGAAGTTTTCTAGGACTAGCAGGATACTACCGGCGATTCATCAAGGGATTCTCTCAGATTGCCATTCCCTTGACTAAGTTAACAAGGAAGGGTGTTCCGTTTGTCTGGGATGCCAAGTGCGAAGACAATTTTCAGTTGTTGAAGGAAAAGCTGACAACAGTGCCGGTGTTGGTAATTCCTGATCCGACCAAGAATTTCCAAGTGTACTGCGATGCGTCTAAGCAAGGCTTGGGGTGTGTACTTATGCAAGAAGGACAAGTAGTTTCTTACACTTCCCGACAGTTGCGACCGCATGAAGCAAATTACCCAACGCATGACTTGGAGCTAGCTACGCATGACTTGGAGCTAGCTGCAGTAGTTTTTGCGTTGAAAGTTTGGAGGCACTACTTGTATGGAGTCACATTTGAAGTGTTCAGTGACCACAAAAGTTTGAAGTATTTGTTCAATCAGAAGGAGCTGAACACGAGGCAAAGGCGATGGATGGAATTCCTGAAAGATTATGATTTTGAGTTGAAGTATCATCCAGGAAAGGCTAACGTAGTGGCGGATGCCTTAAGCAGAAAATCCTTGCATGTGTCGACTATGATGATTCATCAAATGGAGCTCTTGGAGAAATTCAGCACTAGGATGTGTCTTGCTACGATGATAGCATCTTTGTGTATAAGCTTGACTTGAAGGATACACTTAGAGACAAATCCGAGAAGCGCAACAACGAGATTATGAGTTACAGAAGTTCAAGAAGTAAGATGATTTCTCTGTAACTGATGATGGGGTGATCTTATTCAGAGACAGGGTATGTATTCCGAATAATACAGAAGTCAAGAAAATAGTGCTTGAAGAAAGTCACAGTAGCCAGTACTCGATACACCCTAGAGCTACAAAAATGTACCAAGACATGAAGAAGTTGTTCTAGTGGCCTGGAATGAAGAAAGACATTGCAGAATTTATTTCCAAGTGCCTTACTTGTCAGAAGATTAAAGTAGAGCATCAAAGACCCTTTAGACTGCTTCAACCATTGGACATTCCAGAGTGGAAATGGGAGTCAATAGCCATGGACTTCGTGGTTGGATTACCCAGAACGCCAGCAAGACACGACTCAATCTGGGTTATCATTGACAGATTGACTAATACTGCCCACTTTTTGCCCGTCAAGACCACTTATTCCATGGAGAAGTATGCCAAGTTGTATATTGCAGAGATAGTCCGACTACATGAAGCACCGACCAGTATTATCTCAGACCGAGACCCCAAGTTTACTTCTCGCCTTTGGGGAGCATTACAGAAAGCCTTTGGGCCTCGGTAACATCTGAATACCTCTCATCATCCCCAAACCGGCGGATTGTCCGAAAGAACCATACAGACTTTGGAAGATATGTTGCGGGCTGTGTACTAGAAGAAGGTGGTGACTGGGGAAAGTATTTGCCATTAGTTGAGTTTGCCTATAACAACAGTTTTCATTCAAGTATAGGCATGGCTCCCTATGAAGCACTCTACGGGAGAAAATGCCGGTCGATAGTATGTTGGTTTGAAAGTGGAGAAAAGTTGTTATTGGGGCCGCATTTGGTGCAAGAAACAACAGACAAGATTGGGCATATCAAGGAAAAGTTAAAGAAAGCCTAAGACCGCCAGAAGAGTTATGTAGATCAGTGGAGAAAGCCTCTGGAATTTGAAGAAGGAGATCATGTGTTTTTGAAGGTCACACCTTACACCGCTGTTGGCAGAGCGATGAAAACAAAAAAGTTGCAACCCCGATTCATTGGTCCTTATCAGATTCTCTGGAGGGTAGGACCTGTTGCTTATAAACTCGCTTTGCCACCTCATCTCTCGAACCTTCATGACATTTTTCATGTATCCCAACTCCGGAAGTACGTGTCTGATCCATCACATGTTTTGGAAACTGATGACATTTCGTTGAAGCCCAACGTCTCATATCAGTTGAAACCTATGAGGATTTTAGACCGAGAAGAGAAGACACTAAGGAACAAGGTGATCCCATTAGTGAAGATCCTCTGGGAGAACATCGATTCCTCAGAAATCACTTGGGAGAAGGAACAAGATATGAGAAGCACATATCCAGAATTATTTACATAGTTGAGGTAATTGCAAATTTTGAGGGCAAAATTATTTTAAGGGGGGTAGAATTGTAACATCCCGAAAATCCATAAAAGATACTTAGGACTTAAGGGATTGACTACAATTTACAAAAGAAACAAAAATAAGGTTAATATTTGAATATGAACTGTCATATTCGAATAACATTCGAATATGCCTTGTCATATTCGAATAGTATTCGAATATGCATGTCCATATTCGAATAGTATTCGAATATGCAAGCTTATATTCGAATAGTATTTGAATATGCAAGCTTATATTCAAATATATAGGTGAGGAATTGAAAACAGGAGCCTTATATTCGAATATGGACCCCAAAATCTATAAATAGGGGTGCCTTGACTCCAAAGGGGCTATTCATCAGATTCCTCACTTCTCACACACCTAAAAAACCTCTATTCCTAAACCAGCTAAGTCATAACTCTGTAACCCTAAGGCTTCCATCTCAAAAGACTAAGGTTCCAAACGGTTGATTCAGATTCAGAGGCAACTAAAACAAAGGATAAAGGATTCAGGGAGTTCAGGGTAACCCTGAAAACTCCAAATCCTTAAATACTTGGAATTTAGGAACATGTGACTAGGAAATGATAGGAACATGTTATTAGGAAAATCAAACTGTTATGTTGTGATTAAAGTTAGATGTATGATTGAATTGTGAATACTATGTTTGAATTATGCATGATATGGTTAATATTGTAGAATTTTAATAGACTTTATGCTAATAAATGATGCATGTGTTACTGTGAAACATGTTAAGGTATAAATAAGGTATTCCAGAGTTAAATGTGACACTAACTGGGAATCTGATATTGAATGATTTCAAATTGGTTTGAAAAGGATCGAGTCCCAGTAGTAGTATATTCAAATATGTGTTTGAATATGGAATGCCATGTTCAAATAGATATATGAATATAACACGTCTGTCACATAGACCCTGAGTAAATAAGTGTTGATAATCGGATAGGAGGATACTGGAAACCCTTGTTTGTACGCTATGTTCTTAATATGAATGTGTGATGCATTAGAACTGTAAATGGAAACGTTAAAAGAGGCTCTTCCCACTCAACTGAGGTTGAGCGAGAGGGTTAAGTTCCGCCAGAAGTAGACCGGGTAAGAGAATATTTCCCACTCAACTAAAGTTGAGCAAGAGGGTTAAGTTCCACCGGAAGTAGACCGGGTAAGAGGACAGAGCAGAAAATGGAAAAGATGAGAATGTAGGGTTGTCCCAAAAGGGGGAAAATATCCTGAAGTTTTGGGCTATCTTCACGAGGTAGGTAGTCTAAGTACAAAAGGTACTATCTTCACGAGGTAGATGGTTCCCTGGGCTAGCTCGAGAGAGAGTTAGTAGCCCGGCAGGAGGATCCTTAGGGGGACGCTCGCCAGGACCGTGATGATGATGAGCTCAATAGGCGTTACTGCCACGTGTTTTGGTGGATTCCCGGTGCACAAGGTTTCCCGTTAAAAGATGGAAAGAACTTAAACGGAAAATGATCATGCATAGATATCTATGTGATTGAAACTGTATTTGTTGTGTGTATGTTTGCTAGGATTGGATTTAGGACGGTTTTCCAGTTAGACTTGCTGTAATACTGTATAAACTGTTTTTATGGCCGACGGGTTACTCAGTTATATGTCGAGCATATAACTGACGGTTGCAGTATTGCAGGTGGCTCGGACTCAGAGGGTGTCAGCGTGTGAGCAGTTTTGCAGCCCTTTCCTGATACTTAGGTAGTCATTAGAGTCTTTGTATGGTTGTCTTAGCTGGACATATGTAGATTCTTTGGACTGTAGTATAAATACTTGTATTTTGATATATGTATATATTTTATTAAATTCCGCTGTGTTCTGTTTTGTTAAAAAAAAAAAAACTACCCTAAAAATCTAGGTGTTACATGTGTAACATCCCGAAAATCCATAAAAGAAACTTAGAACTTAAGTGATTGATTACAATTTACAAAGAAAAGGAAGAAGGAATAGTTGCAAGTAAAAAGATCAAAAGAGAAACAAAGATAACATGAATAATTGAATATGAACTGTCATATTCGAATATATATTCGAATATGCCACGCCATATTCGAATAGTATTCAAATATGCATGTCAATATTTGAATATATATTCGAATATGCCATGTCATATTCGAATAGTATTCGAATATGGAAGATATTATTCGAATATGCAAATGAGAAACTGAATACAGGAGCCTTATATTCAAATATATATTCGAATATGGACCCCCAAAGTCTATAAATAGGGGTGCCTTGTCTCCAAACTAGCTGTTCTTCAGTTTCCTCACTTCTCACACTCCTAAAACCCCTCTCCCCAAACCAATTACGTCACAACTCTTCAATTCTAAGGCTTCCATCTCAAAAGACTAAGGTTCCAAATTGTTTGATTCAGATTCGGAGGCAGCCACGGCAAAGGAACCAAAGTAGGAGGTTGAGGAGAAAAGGATTCAGGTAAGTTCCAGGTAACCCTGAAAACCCAAATCATTAAATACTTGGAATTTAGGAACATGTGACTAGGGAATGATAGGAACATGTTATTAGGGAAATCAAACTAATATGTCTTGTTTAAAGTCTGATGTATTGTTGAATTATGCATACTATGTGTGAAATATGCATGATATGACTGATATTTATATGAATTTGATATGATCTATGTTGATTAATGATATATGTGATATTGTGAACATGTTAAGGTATAAATAAGGTTTTCCAGAATTAAATGTGACTCTAACTGGGAATTTGATATTGAGTTGATTTTCAAATTAGACTGAGTCCCAGAATTAGTATATTCAAATATGTATTTGAATATGGAATGTCATGTTCAAATGGATATATGAATATAACACGTTGTCACATAGAATCCGAGCAAATGATGGTGCAATCGGATAAGAGTATACTAGAAACCCTTGTTTATATGCTATATGTGAATGTGTGATTCATGAGAACGTATATGTATCTAAAAGGAAAAGTGGGAAAGAGAGTGATTAGGGGCTATTACCAGAAGGAGTAATAGTTCTTACAGACTTGTAATGGGTAATGACTCTGAGAAGGAGAAATAATTGGGAGCTAGAACCAGAAGGGTATTAGTTCTTGCAGACCTCTATTTGAGGTGAGGCATGGACACTGGCTAGGGATGCTTACCAGGGTTTGCAGAGAGCTCTATAGTGCTATTGCCACGCACATGGTGGACTCTCGCGTGCACCTGGTTTCCCGTTAAAAGAGGAAAGAAATGGAAATGTAAAATGATCATGCATGCATATCTATGTGATTGAAATTATACTTGTTGTATGTATGTTTGGTAGGGATTGGATTTGGGACGGTTTTCCAATTAGACTGGCTATAATACTGTATAAAACTGTTTTCACCGTCGACGGGTTACTCAGTTATATGTCGAGCATATAACTGACGGTTACAGTATTGTAGGTGGCTCGGACTCGGAGGATGTCAGCGCGTGAGACGTTTTGCAGCCTTTTTCGTTACTTAGGTAGTCATTAGTATCTTTGTATGGCTACCTTAGTTGGACATGTATATTCTATGGACTATAGACGAAACACTGATGTATATATTAGTATTTTGAGATATGTATATACTTTATTAAATTCCGCTGTGTTTTATTTAAAAAAAAAAATCTACACAAAAAATCTAGGTGTTACAAAGTGTATAGTACACGTTTTCTAGAAACAAATGTTGATATTTTAAAAATATAAAAAATAAGTGTAAATTAAGCTAAAAACTTCATGGTGAAAAATACATTGTTGTCAAAAAAATCAAATAATTGAATAAATTTAAAATATGCGCTTTCATTTTTAGAGTAAAAAACACCCTATATTTCAACTCTATAGTACACGATTTCTACAAACAAATGTTGCATTTTTAAAATATAAAAAATTGTGAAAATGAAGCTAGAAACTTCATGGTAAACAATACATTGATTTCAAAAAAAATTAAATAATTGAATAAATTTAAAATATGGGTTTTCATTTTTTTAGTAAAAAACACACTATTTTTCAAGTGTATAGTACATGATTTCTACAAACAAATGTTGATATTTTAAAAATATAAAAAATAGTGTAAATTAAGCTAGAAACTTCATGGTGAACAAGAAATTGTTTTCAAAAAAATCAAATATTTTTAATAAATTTAAAATATGCGTTTTAATTTTTAAAGTAAAAAACACCCTATATTTTAAGTCTATAGTACACGATTTCTATAAACAAATGTTGCAATTTTAAAAATATAAAAAAATAGTGTAAATTAATCTAGAAACTTCATGATGAAAAATACATTGTTGTCAAAAAAATCAAATAATTTAATTAATTTAAAATATACATTTTCATTTTTAAAGTAAAAAACACCGTATATTTCAAGTCTATAGTACACGATTTCTACAAACAAATGTTTCAATTTTAAAAATAAAAATAATTGTGTAAATTAAGCTAGAAACTTCATGGAAAACAATACAATGTTGTAAAAAAAATCAAATAATTTAATAAATTTAAAATATGCATTTTAATTTTTTTAGTAAAAAACACATTACTTTTCAAGTATATAGTACACGATTTCTAGAAACAAATGTTGATATTTTAAAAAAATAAAAAATAAGTGTAAATTAAGCTAGAAACTTCATGGTGAAAAATACATTGTTGTAGAAAAAATAAAATAATAGAATAAATATAAAATATGCATTTTCATTTTTAAAGTAAAAAACAGCCTATATTTCAAGTCTATAGTACACGATTTTTACAAATAAATGTTGTAATTTTAAAAATATAAAAAATTGTGTAAATTAAGATAGAAACTTCATGGTAAAAAATACGTTGATTTCAAAAAAATTAAATAATTTAATGAATTTAAAATATGGGTTTTCACTTTTTTAGTAAAAAACACACAATTTTTCAAGTGTATAGTACACGATTTCTACAAACAAATGTTGATATTTTAAAAATAAAAAAAAACTAGTGTAAATTAATCTAGAAAGTTCATGATAAAAAATACATTGTAGTCAAAAAAATCAAATAATTTAATAAATTTAAAATATGCGTTGTCTTTTTTAAAGTAAAAAACACCTTATATTTCAAGTCTATATATACACGATTTCTACAAACAAATATTTCAATTTTAAAAATACAAAAAAATGAGTAAATTTAGCTAGAAACTTCATGGTAAACAATACAATGTTGTCAAAAAAATCAAATAATTTAATAAATTTAAAATATGCCTTTTCCTTTTTTTAGTAAAATACACATTATTTTTCAAGTGTATAGTACACGATTTCTAGAAACAAATGTTGATATTTTAAAAAAATCAAAAATAAGTGTAAATTAAGCGAGAAACTTCATGGTGAAAAATACATTCTTTTCAAAAAAATCAAATAATTGAATAAATTTAAAACATGCATTTTCATTTTTAAAGTAAAAAACACCCTATATTTCAAGTCTGTAGTTCACGATTTCTACAAACTAATGTTGCAATTTTAAAAATATAAAAAATTGTTTAAATTAACCTAGAAACTTCATGGTAAACAATACATTGATTTCAAAAAAATTAAATAATTTAAAAAATTTAAAATATGGGTTTTCACTTTTTTAGTAAAAAACACACTATTTTTCAAGTGTATAGTACACGATTTCTAGAAACAAATGTTGACATTTTAAAAAAATAAAATATAAGTGTAAATTAAGCTAGAAAGTTCATGGTGAAAAATACATTTTTGTAAAAAAAATCAAATAATAGAATAAATATAAAATATGCGTTTTCGTTTTTAAAGTAAAAAAACCCTATATTTCAAGTCTATAGTACACGATTTCTACAAACAAATGTTGCAATTTTAAAAATATAAAAAATTTTATAAATTAAGCTGGAAATTTCATGGTAAAAAATACATTCATGTCCAAAAAATTAAATAATTTAATGAATTTAAAATATGGGTTTTCACTTTTTTAGTAAAAAACATACTATTTTCCAAGTGTATAGTACACGATTTCTACAAACAAATGATGATATTTTAAAATTAAAAAAAATAGTGTAAATTAAGCTACAAACTTCATGATGAAAAATACATTGTTGTCAAAAAACTCAAATAATTTAATAAATTAAAAATATGCATTGTCTTTTTTAAAGTAAAAAACACCCTTTATTTCAAGTCTATAGTACACGATTTCTACAAACGAATGTTGATATTTTAAAAATATAAAAAATTGTGTAAATTAAGCTAGAAACTGGATGGTAAACAATACAATTTTGTCAAAAAAATCAAATAATTTAATACATTTAAAATATGCCTTTTCATTTTTTTAGTAAAAAACACATTATTTTTCAAGTGACGATTTCTAGAAACAATTGTTGTTATTTTAAAAATATAAAAAATAAGTGTAAATTAAGCTAGAAACTTCATGGTGAAAAATACATTGTTTTCAAAGAATCAACTAATTGAATAAATTTAAAATATGCGTTTTCATTTTTAAAGTAAAAAACACCCTATATTTCAAGTCTATAGTACACGATTTCTACAAACAAATGTTGCATTTTTAAAAATATAAAAATTGTGTAAATTAAGCTAGAAACTTCATGGTAAACAATACATTAATTTAAAAAAAATTCAATAATTTAATAAATTTAAAATATGGGTTTTCACTTTTTTAGTAAAAAACACACTATTTTTCAAGTGTATAGTACACGATTACTACAAACAAATGATGGTATTTTAAAAATATAAAAAAATAGTGTAAATTAAGCTAGAAACTTCATGGTGAACAAGAAACTGTGGTAAAAAAAATAAAATAAATTAATAAATTTAAAATATGTGTGTTCATTTTTAAAGTAAAAAACACCCTATATTTCAAGTCTATAGTACACGATTTCTATAAACAAATGTCGCAATTTTAAAAATATAAAAAATTGTGTAAATTAAGCTATAAACTTCATGGTAAACAATACATTGATTTAAAAAAAAATTAAATAATTTAATAAAATTAAAATATTACTTTTCATTTTTTTAGTTATAAACACCCTATTTTTCAAGTGTATAATACACGATTTCTAGAAACAAATGTTGATATTTTAAAAATATAATAAAATAGTGTAAATTAAGCTAGAAACTTCATGATGAAAAATACATTGTTGTCAAAAAAATCAACTAATTTAATAAATTTAAAATATGCGTTTTCATTTTTAAAATGAAAAACACTCTATATTTCAAGTCTATAGTACACGATTTCTACAAACAAATGTTTCTATTTTAAAAATATAAAAAGTTGTGTAAATTAAGCTAGAAACTTCATGGTAAACAATACATTGTTGTCAAAAAAATCAAATAATTTAATAAATTTAAAATATGCGTTTTCATTTTTTAGTAAAAAACACATTATTTTTCAAGTGTATAGTACACGATTTATAGTAACACATGTTGATATTTTAAAAATATAAAAAATAAGTGTAAATTAAGCTAGAAACTTCATGGTGAACAATACATTGTTGTCAAAAAAGTTAAATAATTTAATAAAATTAAAATATGCATTTTCATTTTTAAAGTAAAAAACACCCTATATTTCAAGTCTATAGTACAAGATTTCTAAAAACAAATGTTGCAATTTTAATTGTGTAAATTAAGCTAGAAACTTCAAGGTAATTAATACATTGATTTCTAAAAAAATTAAATAATTTACTAAATTTAAAATATGCGTTTCATTTTTTTAATAAAAAGCATTTACTTTTCAAGTGTATAGTACACGATTTCTAGAAAAAAATGTTGATATTTTAAAAATATAAAAAAATTGTAACATCCCCCAATAGCCTAAGCATAGTATGTGTCCGGAGGCAACAAAGATACTTCCCAACTAGGCCAATTATTACTATTACTATTATTATTATTATTATTGATATTATTATTATTATTATTATTATCATTATCATTAATATATTATATACATATAGGTGGATCGTTAAGTGGCATATTTCCACTTTCACCACCTTACCAACACAACACACACGATTTAATAAATCATGCTGCCATGGACAACATTTCATGGGCATAAATGGGCTGGTTATGCCCATCTTCAGGAGGGGCAGCAGATTTTACTTAACATATATACACATACACACACACCAAACTACTTACATGCAAAATAAAATACCTTCAGCTGCATCCAAAATTCCAGCGCCTCATCCTCCCATTCCCTCACTCTTACACTCTCAATTCACATCCACAAATTCATTGCTAGAGAAGATCTGAAGGCTTTGGAGACAAGGTAACCCAAGAACCCCAATTAGAATTTGGAGATGATGTTGTAAAATTCGTATCTCTGAATCCCCTTGGTGAATGGATTTGAAAGCCGTCTGGGCCACTCCAGCCTTTAGATATCCCAGAGTGGAAGTGGGAATTTGTTGCCATGGATTTCGTAGTCAGGTTACCAAGAACCCCAGCTGGACACGATTCCATATGGGTAATTGTTGACCGATTAACAAAGTCTGCTCACTTCTTGCCAGTCAGATCTAACCATTCTGTTGAGAAGTATGCAAGAGTGTATATCCAGGAGATTGTTAGATTATATGGAGCACCAACCAGCATTGTATTGAACAGAGATCTGAAGTTCACCTCAAGGTTTTGGGGAGCCTTGCAATTTGGAACTCAATTGCACCTAAGCACAACATACCACCCCCAGAAAGATGGGCAATCAGAGAGAAGAATTCAGACTTTAGAAGATATGCTTAGAGCTTAGATACTCGAGGAAGGAGGAGATTGGGGTAGATACTTACCCTTGGTAGAGTTTGCTTACAGTAACATCTACCATTCAAGCATCGGAATGGCTCCATTTGAAGCTTTTATGGTAGAAAGTGTAGATCTCCAGTATGTTGGTATGAAACTGGGGAGAAAATCCTCTTGGGACCAGAGTTGGTTCAAGATACAACCGAAAAAATCAAACGCATTAAAGAGAAGTTGAAGGTGGCTCAAGACTGACAAAGGAGTTATACGGACAAGCGGAGAAAAAGTTTGAGGAAGGTGATCATGTATTCCTCAAGGTTTCTCCAACCACAGCTGTGGGAAGATCTACGAAAGTGAAAAAGCTCCAACCAAGATATGTAGGACCCTTTCAGATCTTGCAAAGAGTTGGGCCCGTGGCATACAGATTGGCCTTGCCTCCAAACCTCTCAAACCTACACGATGTATTTCATGTATCTCAAACCCGGAAATATGTGTCGGACCCCTCTCATGTCCTAATCACCGATGAGATTAAATTGAAGTCCAACGCATCATACCAAGCCTAACCTGTGGAGATCCTAGACCGTGGAGAGAAGACCTTGCAGAACAAGGTGATTCCATTGGTTAAAGTACTTTGGCAAAGTATCGATTCATCGGAGATCACTTGGGAGAAAGAGCAGGACATGAAGGAAACATACCCTCAGGTATTTGGACGACACAAGTAAGTTCTTAATTTTGAGGACAAAATTATTTTAAGGGTGGTAAAATTGTAACATCCCCCAATAGCCTAAGCATATTACGTGTCCGGAGGCAACAAAGATACCTCCCAACTAGGCCAATTATTACTATTACTATTATTATTATTGATTTTATTATTATTATTATTATTATTATTATTATTATTATTATTATTATTATTATTATTATTATTATCATTATCATTAATATATTATATACATATAGGTGGATCATTAAGTGGCATATTGCCACTTTCACCACCTTACCAACACAACACACACGATTTAATAAATCATGCTGCCATGGACAGCATTTCATAGGCATAAATGGGCTGGTTATGCCCATCTTCAGGCGCAGGACATGGGAAAAAAAGGAAGGGACAGCAGATTTTACTTAACATATATACACATACACACACACCAAACTACTTACATGCAAAATAAAATACCTTCAGCTGCATCAAAAATTCAAGCGCCTCATCCTCCCATTCCCTCACTCTCACAATCTCAATTCACATCCACAAATTCATTGTTAGAGAAGATCTGAAGGCTTAGGAGACAAGGTAACCCAAGAACCCCAATTAGAATTAGGAGATGATGTTGTAAAATTTGTATCTTTGAATCCCCTTGGTGAATGGATTTGAAATTTTGCATGGTGATGGGTTTATGTTTGTAGAGTTTCAGAATATAATTTTATGATTTTTGGAGTTTTTCATGATTTTTGGTCAATTTTTGAATGCGTCATACCATTGCTGGAAATTTTGTTAAACATGAACATGCAAACTATATTTTGGGAATTTATTCCTCACATGTCAGTAAGTGTTTTGAAGTGAAACTTTTTACAGATAATTATCTATATGTATAAGGTTATATTATGAATTTTCATGATTTTTAGACATGTGGTTAATTTTATAAAATTCTTACAATGAGGCATGTCTAGTGCTGTGAAAACCAACCAACGAAAATTCATACAGTTACTTCGAAAATTTGTTTCTCTCTGGTTACTAGGTATTTTGATCTCAGTATTTTTACAGTGATTCTTCTATATGTCTATTATATTATGGTAAAATTTTATGATTTTTTGATATGTTTGTGATTTTATAAAATTACTACATTGAAACATGTCACATGCTGTCAGGAACAGTTAACCAGGATTTGTTTAGTTATTTCGAAAATTCATTTCTTTCTGGTTACTCAGTATTTTTGTGTGGAAATTTTTATAGTGATTCCTCCATATGTCTATTAGCTTCTGGTAAACTTTTATGATTTTTGGATATGTTTGGGATTTTATAAAATTACTACATTGGAACATGTCACATGCGGTGAGGAATAAATAAGTATTAAATGTACGAACACGCTAGCACTATGAAAAGAATAATCCATGTTGAAAGTGTGAATTTTGCTTTGAGATGTTAATTGATTGTTATGACCTTGTGAAAAGTGATTATTGTGATGATTTTAATTAGAATGGCATCTAAATGGGCATGCAATTGATGAGTGAATTTGATGATTTGATGATGATTACCATGTACGTGATGATTATATTTATGAAATGATGATGAAAATGTTTTCCCCATTAATGGATGTTGAGTAAGCGGGTAGAATTTCACACCGGTAGTATACCGGGTAAGTGGATAGATAATTAAACATGCAAGATGTAGGGTCTTCCCGCGATTCGGGGGTAAGATGACCTGAACTAGTAGGGTGCCCTATGATAGGGAATCATGGCCCGAAAGAAACGACTATCCCATTGATGTGGGGTCAAGATAGTCCTGGGCTATCCCATTGATGTGGGGTCAAGATAGCCCGGCAGCTAGTTTGATCACGGTAGGGACGCTTGCCGTGGTCCTAGTTTTGAGCTCAATCTCGCGTTATTGCCACGCGCTAGGGGAAGTCTAGTGCACGAGGCTTCCATAAAAGATTCAAGAACAGAAAAGAAATCAAGTATGTTAAAGAAAGACCATGGCGTGCATACATTCTTATTTGTCATTACATGCATATGTATGAAAGTGTTGTGTTGAATTGATTGTACGTTAGGAATTTAAATGGGGTGTTTTCTGGTTTGACTGGCTGCGATATGGTATAAAAGTATTTTCAAAATGCCGGGGGTTACTTAGTTATATGTTTAGTATAACTGACGGTTACCATATTACAGGAGACTCTGAGGACGAGGAGTATAGCGCATGAAGACTTAGTCGTTTAGCTATTATGCTTGATATGTATTTCGAGTAGCCATGTATTTTCCTCAGAGTACATTGCTGGCTACCGATGTTGGACACCCTGTCTCTGGACATTTGTAATAGTTACGCGTATTAGATTACTATCTATCGTAGAACAACCATGTATTTTGCTATGAGTATACACTAGCCCAGTGGACTATGTATTGTGATGACTCGTATATTTTACGAACTTGACTTCAGTTATTACGTACAATGTTTTCAAAAAAAAAAATGGTCCAAAATTTATGGTGTTACAAAAATAGTGTAAATTAAGCTAGAAACTTCATCATGAAAAATACATTGTTGTCAAAAAAATCAAATAATTTAATAAATTTAAAATATGTGTTTTAATTTTTAAAGTAAAAAACGCCCTATATTTCAAGTCTATAGTACACGATTTCTACAAACAAATGTTGAAATTTTTAAAATACAAAAAATTGTGTAAATTAAGCTAGAAGCTTAAAGGTAAACAATACATTGATTTCAAAAAAATCAAATAATTTAAAAAATTAAAAATATGCGTTTTCATTTTTTTAGTAAAAAATACATTATATTTCAAGTATATAGTACACGATATATAGAAACAAATGTTGATATTTTAAAAATATAAAAAATTGTGTAAATTAAGCTTGAAACTTCATGAAAAACAATACATTGATTTCAAAAAAAAATTGAATAATTTAATAAATTTAAAATATGCATTTTCATTTTTTTTAGTAAAAAACACATTATTTTTTGAGTGTATAGTACACAATTTCTAGAAACAAATGTTGATATTTTAAAATAAATAAAATAAGTGTAAATTAAGCTAGAAACTTCATTGTTAAAAATACATTGTTGTAAAAAAATCAAATAATTGAATAAATTTAAAATATGCGTTTTCATTTTTAAAGTAAAAAACACCCTATATTTAAAGTCTATAGTACACGATTTCTAAAAACAAATGTTTCAATTTAAAAATATAAAAAATTGTGTGAATTAAGCTAGAAACTTCATGGAAAACAATACATTGATTTTAAAAAAAATTGAATAATTTAATAAATTTAAAATATGCGTTTTCATTTTTTTAGTAAAAAACACCCTACTTTTCAAGTGCATAGTACACGATATCTACAAACAAAAGTTGATATTTAAAAAATATAAAAAATAGTGTAAATTAAGCTAGAAACTTCATGATGAAAAATACATTGTTGTCAAAAATATTAAATAATTTACTAAATTTAAAATATGCGTTTTCGTTTTTAAAGTAAAAGACATCCTATATTTCAAGTCGTACACGATTTCTACAAACAAATGTTGCAATTTTAAAAATACAAAAAATTGTGTAAATTAAGCTAGAAACTTCATGGTAAACAATAGATTGTAGTAAAAAAAATCAAATAATTTTATAAATTAAAAATATGCATTTTTATTTTTTTAGTAAAAATCACACTATTTTAGAAGTGTAATAGTACACGATTTCTAGAAACAAATGTTGATATTTTAAAAATATAAAAAAAATAATGTAAATGAAACTAGAAACTTCATGGTTAAAAATACATTGTTGTCAAAAAAATCAAATAATTGAATAAATTTAAAATATGCGTTTTAATTTTTAAAGCAAAAAACACCCAATATTTCAAGTCGTACACGATTTCTAAAAACAAATGTTGCAATTTTAAAAATACAAAAAATTGTGTAAATTAAGCTAGAAACTTCATGGTAAAAAATACATTGTAGCCAAAAAAATAAAATAATTTAATAAATTAAAAATATGCGTTTTCATTTTTTTTGTAAAAAACAGACTATTTTAGAAGTGTAATAGTACACGATTTCTAGAAACAAATGTTAATATTTTAAAAATATAAAAAAAATAATGTAAATGAAGCTAGAAACTTTAAGGTGAAAAATACATTGTTGTCAAAAAAATCAAATAATTGAAAAAAATTAAAATATGCGTTTTCATTTTTAAAGTAAAAAACACCCTATATTTAAAGTCTATAGTACACGATTTCTACAAACAAATGTTTCATTTAAAAAATTATAAAAAATTGTATAAATTAAGCTAGAAACTTCATGGTAAACAATACATTGATTTCAAAAAAAAAATTAAATAATTTACTAAATTTAACATATGCGTTTTCATATTTTTTTGTAAAA
This sequence comes from Cyamopsis tetragonoloba, assembly GCA_037177725.1. Taxonomy (NCBI): domain Eukaryota; kingdom Viridiplantae; phylum Streptophyta; class Magnoliopsida; order Fabales; family Fabaceae; genus Cyamopsis; species Cyamopsis tetragonoloba. The sequence goes on along the minus strand of CM074124.1, from coordinate 14,814,160 downwards.
AACACCCTAGTTTTCAAATGTATACACGATTTCTAGAAACAAATATTGATATTTCAAAAATATAAAAAAATAGTGTAAATTAAGCTAGAAACTTCATGATGAAAAATACATTGTTGTCAAAAAAATCAAATAATTTAATAATTTTTAAACATGCGTTTTCATTTTTAAAGTAAAAAACACCCTATATTTCAAGTCTATAGTACAAGATTTCTACAAACAAATGTTGCAATTTTAAAAATATTAAAAATTGTGTAAACTAAGCTAAAAGCTTCATGGTAAACAATACATTGTTGAAAAAAAAATCAAATAATTTAATAAATTTAAAATATGTGTTTTCATTTTTTAGTAAAAAACACACTATTTTTACAGTGTATAGTACACGATTTCTAGAAACAAATGTTGATATTTCAAAGATATAAAAAACAAAAGTGTAAATTAAGCTAGAAACTTCAAGCTGAAAAATACATTATTGTCAAAAAAATAAAATAACTTAATAAATTTAAAATATGCGTTTTCATTTTTAAAGTAAAAAACACCCTATATTTCAAGTCTATAGTACACGATTTCTACAAACAAATGTTTACATTTTAAAAATATAAAAAAATTGTGTAAATTAAGCTAAAAACTTCATGGTAAACAATACCTTGATTTCAAAAAAAATTAAATAATTTAATACATTGTGTAAAGAACATGATTTCTAGAAACAAATGTTGATATTTTAAAAATATAAAAAATATGTATAAATTAAGTTAGAAACTTCATGGTGAACCATACATTGTTGTCAAAAAATAAAATAATTTAATAAATATAAAATATGCGTTTTCATTTTTAAAATAAAAGACACCCTATATTTCAAGTCTATAGTACACCATTTCTACAAACAAATGTTGAACTTAAAAAAATATAAAAAATTGTGTAAATTAAGCTATAAACTTCATGGTAAACTATACAATGTTGTCAAAAAAATCAAATGATTTAATAAATTTAAAATATGCGATTTCATTTTTTTAGTAAAAAACATATTATTTTTCAAGTATATAGTGCATGATTTATAGAAACAAATGTTGATATTTGAAAAATATAAAAAAATAATGTAAATTAAGCTAGAAAATTCATGGTGAACAATACATTGTTGACAAAAAAAATCAAAAAATTTAAAAAATTTCAAATATGCAGTTTAATTTTTTTAGTAAAAAACACATTATTTTTCAAATGTATAGTGTATGATTTCTAGAAACAAATGTTGATATTTTAAAAATATAAAAACAAGTGTAAATTAAGCTAGAAATTTCATGGTGAACAATACATTGTTGTCAGAAAAATCAAATAATTTAATAAATTTAAAATATGCGTTCTCATTTTTTCAGTAAAAAACACTTTATATTTCTAGTCTATAGTACACAATTTATAGAAACAAATGTTGATAATTTAAAAATATAAAAAATAAGACTAAATTAAGCTAGAAACTTTATGGTGAACAATACATTTTTGTTAAAAAAATCAAATAATTGAATAAATTTTTCATTTTTAAAGTAAAAAACACCCTATATTTCAAGTCATAGTACACGATTTCAACAAACAAATGTTTCAATTTTTAAAATATGAAAAATTGTGTCAATTAAGCTAGAACCTTCATGGTAAATATACATTGTTGTCAAAAAAATAAAATAATTTAATAAATTTTAAATATGCGCTTTCATTTTTTTAGTAAAAAACACATTATTTTTCAAGTGTATAGTACACAATTTATAGAAATAAATGTTGATATTTTAAAAATATAAAAAATAAGACCAAATTAAGCTAGAAACTTCAAGGTGAACAATACATTGTTATCAAAAAAATAAAATAATTTAATAAATTTAATTATGCGTTTTCATTTTTAAAGTAAAAAACACCCTATATTTAAAGTCTATAGTACACGATTTCTACAAACAAATGTTTCATTTAAAAAATTATAAAAAATTGTAAAAATTAAGCTAGAAAGTTCATGGTAAACAATACATTGATTTCAAAAAAAAAATTAAATAATTTACTAAATTTAACATATGCGTTTTCATATTTTTTTGTAAAAAACACCCTAGTTTTGAAATGTATACACGATTTCTAGAAACAAATATTGATATTTAAAAAATATAAAAAAATAGTGTAAATTAAGCTAGAAACTTCATGATGAAAAATACATTGTTGTCAAAAAAATCAAATAATTTAATAATTTTTAAATATGCGTTTTCATTTTTAAAGTAAAAAACACCCTATATTTCAAGTCTATAGTACAAGATTTCTACAAACAAATGTTGCAATTTTAAAAATATTAAAAATTGTGTAAACTAAGCTAAAAACTTCATGGTAAATAATACATTGTTGAAAAAAAAATCAAATAATTTAATAAATTTAAAATAAGTGTTTTCATTTTTTAGTAAAAAACACACTATTTTTACAGTGTATAGTACACGATTTCTAGAAACAAATGTTGATATTTCAAAGATATAAAAAACAAAAGTGTAAATTAAGCTAGAAACTTCAAGCTGAAAAATACATTATTGTCAAAATAAAATAACTTAATAATTTTAAAATATGCGTTTTCATTTTTAAAGTAAAAAACACCCTATATTTCAAGTCTATAGTACACGATTTCTACAAACAAATGTTTACATTTTAAAAATATAAAAAAATTGTGTAAATTAAGCTAGAAACTTCATGGTAAACAATACATTGATTTCAAAAAAAATTAAATAATTTAATACATTGTGTAAAGAACACGATTTCTAGAAACAAATGTTGATATTTTAAAAATATAAAAAATATGTATAAATTAAGTTAGAAACTTCATGGTGAACCATACATTGTTGTCAAAAAAATAAAATAATTTAATAAATATAAAATATGCGTTTTCATTTTTAAAATAAAAGACACCCTATATTTCAAGTCTATAGTACACCATTTCTACAAACAAATGTTGCACTTAAAAAAATATAAAAAATTGTGTAAATTAAGCTATAAACTTCATGGTAAACTATACAATGTTGTCAAAAAAATCAAATGATTTAATAAATTTAAAATATGCGATTTCATTTTTTTAGTAAAAAACACATTATTTTTCAAGTATATAGTGCATGATTTATAGAAACAAATGTTGATAATTTAAAAATATAAAAAATAAGACTAAATTAAGCTAGAAACTTCATGGTGAACAATACATTTTTGTTAAAAAAATCAAATAATTGAATAAATTTTTCGTTTTTAAAGTAAAAAACACCCTATATTTCAAGTCATAGTACACGATTTCAACAAACAAATGTTTCAATTTTAAAAATATGAAAAATTGTGTCAATTAAACTAGAACCTTCATGGTAAATATACATTGTTGTCAAAAAAATAAAATAATTTAATAAATTTTAAATATGCGCTTTCATTTTTTTAGTAAAAAACACATTATTTTTCAAGTGTATAGTACACAATTTATAGAAATAAATGTTGATATTTTAAAAATATAAAAAATAAGACCAAATTAAGCTAGAAGCTTCAAGGTGAACAATACATTGTTGTCAAAAAAATAAAATAATTTAATAAATTTAATTATGCGTTTTCATTTTTAAAGTAAAAAACACCCTATATTTGAAGTCTATAGTACATGATTTCTACAAACAAATGTTGAAATTTTCAAAATACAAAAAATGGTGTAAATTAAGCTAGAAACTTTATGGTAAACAATACATTATTCTCAAAAAAATGAAATAATTTAATAAATTAAAAATATGCGTTTTCATTTTTTAGTAAAAAACACACTATTTTCAAATATTATAGTGCACAATTTCATTTTTAAAGTAAAAAATACCCTATATTTCAAGTCTGTAGTACACGATTTCTACAAACAAATGCTGCAATTTTAAAAATATAAAAAATTGTGTAAATTAAGCTAGAAGCTTCATGGTAAATTATACATTATTGTAAAAAAAATTCAAATAATTTAATTAATTTAAAATATGCGTTTTCATTTTTTAAGTAAAAAACACATTATTTTTCAAGTGTATACTACACGATTTCTAGAAACAAATGTTGATGTTTTAAAAATATAAAAATAAAGTTTAAATTAAGCTAGAAACATCATGGTGAACAATACATTATTGTCAAAAGAATCAAATAATTTAATAAATTTAAAATATGCGTTTTCATTTTTTTTAGTAAATAACACACGTTTTTTCATGTTTAAAGTACACGATTTCTAGATACAAATGTTGATATTTTAAAAATATAAAAAAATAGTGTAATTTAAGCAAGAAATGTCATGGCAAAAAATACATTGTTGTAAAAAAAATCAAATAATTTAATATATTTAAAATATGCATTTTCATTTTTAAAGTAAAAAACACCGTATATTTTATGTCTATAGTACACGATTTCTACAAACAAATGTTTCAATTTTAAAACTATAAAAAATTGTCTAAATTGAGCTACAAACTTCATGGTAAACAATACGTTGATTTCAGAAAAAAAAATAATTTACTAAATTTAAAATATCGATTTTCATTTTTTTAGTAAAAAACACCCTACTTTTCAATTGAATAGTACACGATTTCTTGAAACAAATGTTGATATTTCAAAAATATATAAAAATAGTGAATATTAAGCTTTAAACTTCATGATGAAAAATACATTGTTGTCAAAAGAATCAAATTATTTATAAAATTTAAAATATGTGTTTTCATTTTTAAATTAAAAAACACCCTATATTTCAAGTATATAGTACACGATTTCTACAAACAAATGTTGCAATTTTAAAAATATAAAAAATTGTGTAAATTAAGCTGGAAACTTCATGGTAAACAATACGTTGATTTCAAAAAGAAATTAAATAATTTTCTAAATTTAAAATATGGTTTTCCATTTTTTTAGTAAAAAACACCCTACTTTTCAAGTGTATATTACACGATATCTAGAAACAAATGTTGATATTTTAAAAATATAAAAAATATTTTAAATTAAGCTAGAAACTTCGTAATGAAAAATACATTGTTGTCAAAAAAATCAAATAATTTAATAAATTTAAAATGTGCATTTTCATTTTTAAAGTAAAAAACACCCTATATTTCAAGTCTAGTACACGATTTCTACAAACAAATGTTGCAATTTTAAAATTATAAAAAATTGTGTAATTTAAGCTAGAAACTTAATTGTAAACAATACAATGTTGAAAAAAAATTAAATAATTTAATAAATTTAGAATATGCGTTTTCATTTTTTAGTAAAAAACACATTATATTACAAGTGTATAGTACACGATTTCTAGAAACAAATGTTGATATTTTAAAAATATAAAAAATAAGTGTAAATTAATCTTAAGCTTCATGGTGAAAAATACATTGTTTTCAAAAAAATCAAATAATTGAATAAATTTAAAATATGCGTTTTCAATTTTAAAGTAAAAAACACCCTATATTTCAAGTCTATAGTACATGATTTTTCCAAACAAATGTTAATATTTTAAAAATATAAAAAACTGTGTAAATTTAGCTAGAAACGTTATCATAAAAAATACATTGTTGTCAAAAAAATCAAATAATTTAATAAATTTAAAATATGCATTTTCATTTTTAAAGTAAAAAACACCCTATATTTCACGTCTATAGTACACTATATCTACAAACAAATGTTTCAATTTTAAAAATATAAAAAATTGTGTAAATTAAGATATAAACTTTATGGTAAACTAGACATTGTTGTCAAAAAAATCAAATAATTTAATAAATTTAAAATATGCGTTTTCATTTTTTTAGTTAAAAACACATTATTTTACACGTGTATAGTACACAATTTATAAAAACAAATGTTGATATTTTAAAAATATAAAAAATAAGTGTAAATTAAGCTAGAAACTTCATGGTGAACAATACATTGTTGTCAAAAAAATCAAATATTTGAAAAAATTTAAAATATGTGTTTTCATTTTTAAAGTAAAAAACACCCTATATTTCAAGTCTATAGTACATGATTTTTACAAAAAAAATGTTTCAATTTTAAAAATATAAAAAATTTTGTAAATTAAGGAGAAACTTCATGGTAAACTATACCTTGTTGTCAAAAATATCAAATAATTTAATAAATTTAAAATATACGTTTTCATTTTTTTAAAAAAAACACATTAATTTTCAAGTGTATAGTACACGATTTTTACAAACAAATGTTGATATTATAAAAATATAAAAAATAAGTGTAAATTAAGATAGAAACTTCATGGTGAACAATATATTGTTGTAAAAAAAATCAAATAATTTAATAAATTTAAAATATGCATTTTCATTTTTAAAGTAAAAAATGTAACACCTAATATTTTCAAGAATATTTTTTTTTTTAACATAACCATCATTTGAAGTTCAACGAGTAATGGCGAATAAGTGTGTAGTACATCATCAAATCCAAAATACCAGTTATACATAATTAAGTATATTGAGAGCCTAAGAGAGATAAGCCATAACTAGGTAGCTATATATTACAATTTGTACAACAAAATGAATATGCTACCTAAAATCAAAACACTAAATCTCCAGCCACGTGCTCAAGACAAGCTAGTCCTTATCGCCTACGGTACCTGCAACACTATAACCGTCAGTTACATGATTACATGTAACCGAGAAACCCCCCGGTTGTAAACAAATAGTTTTCAAGTGCTGCAGCCAGTACTAACTGGAAAATTCCCCACAATCACTTAATACTATCAAGCAATTAAGCAAACATTTACATGCCTCATGCATCATTAACATCTCAGCTAATAACAAGCCTCAATAGTCATTTACACAAGCGAATAACACGCACACAATCATAAATGACACACATGTGAATAACACGCACCCTACTCGATTTACTTTACCACATTGAGTATTTTTCTTTTTAAAGGCTAATCCCCGTGCACGGGGCACCACCATGCGCTGCATCAAGGCGCCATGAGCTCAAACCCCTCAGGACAGGTGCCCCCATCCTGAGGCCAATGCCACCTCTTTACTTGTGGAGTTTCCGCTCCACTGAAAAGAGGACTTTTCATTTACACACCTCAATGACAAGGAATTTATACATTTTGCCTCAATAACGAAGAATTTACAACATTACGCCATACATACCAATGGCACACTTAGTGAACTACATCACAATCCACCAATTTAGTTATCACCAAACAGAATTTTAGCCAAACATGCTGTACTATTTTCAAAACTGCAATTAATATATACATTGAAAAATTATGAAAATTTATGGTAATAAAATAGATTTAATTATCTTTCAACAGCCACAAGTTTCACCTAAAACGGAGTTTCCTAGGCTTAGTTATGCCCTTTTGAAGTCAGATGTTCTGCCATGTCATTTCAGCATGATACTAGTTTACACAATGGATAATAACTAGAGCTATAGGTATCCAAATTGAGTGAAACCAGTGGAAAATGAAAGCTTACAAGACTATCTACCATTTTCTTTCAGATTTCCAGATTTAAATCAATCAAATTCTGGGAGTATAACTTCATTGAAATCCATCAGACCCAGATAAACACCAATCTGGACAGCTTGTATTGAAGAATTTTTATCCGATACACTACTTGTCCAAAAATCATAAAAGTTTTACAGGACATGACCAACACACCAAGGATTCATCATAAAAATTCTCACATTAAAATACAAAGTACAAAAATCACAGTAATTCACGTAATTCACTTACTACTGCAGAATTTCAGCATCTGTCCAACATTTAGTACCACCAATTCCAAAATTTGTATTAAATCAGAAATAAATCCAAAAATTATAAAATTTTACCACAAGGTATATCACATACTCAGGTATTATCATACCAAATTTCACACCAAAATTCCAATCACATAAATTTCAGAAAATTTGGGAAAATCCCAATTTATTTTCAAATTCAGAAATTCTGCAGCATAAACAGTGTTCATTCAAAAATTCACCAAAAATCGGGTAAAACTCCTAAAATCATGAAATTTAGTTCTGAAACCCTACACATACTGAAGTTTCACCATACCATATTTCAAGCCCATACCTCAAGTGGAACCTCAGAAACAAAATTTCCAATTCTAGACTCAATCTAAAGAGGTTTAGGACTTGGGGTTTTGAGTTGTGGGTTACCTCACTCCAAGCTTTCCTTGCTCCAAATTCCTTACAAGGCTCAAGCCCTAGAATCCTTCACTTCTTCAACACTAAAGGCTCCCAATTGCATCAAGGAAGTAGAGGAAAGAATTTGTGAGCTCAAGTGACTTGGTTCCTCATGGCATGCATGATCTTGTCCTAAATTTGGAGTTTGAGTGGGATTTTGGGTGAGATTGAGAGAGAGAGCTTAGGGTTCTTTGTTTCTTTGGTGAGAAGAAGATGAGAGTGTGAAGTGTGTGTGTGAGTGTGGTGTGAGAGGGAGAGGGAAGGAGAGTAAAGTGATCTTGTGTACACAATGACCATATTACCCCTCCAATAAGCCCCCAATTCCATCCTTGCCCTTTTTTTTTTTTAACTCTACACTTACTAAATCCTAAGTTTTAGTCCCTCATCTCTAACATTTATCTCAATTAGAGATTTTAATCCCTCTATTTCTCCCATTTATTTCCTACACCTCCCAAGGATTAATTTAACCATTCCAGTTATTTTAAGTTGTGTTGGCTAAGATTTTCGGGATGTTACAAAAAAACACCCTATATTTCAAGTCTATAGTACACGATTTCTATAAATAAATGTTGATATTTTAAAAATATAAAAAATTGTGTAAATTAAGCTAGAAACTTCATGGTGAACAATACATTGTTGTCAAAAAAATCAAATAATTGAATAAATTTAAAATATTCATTTTCAATTTTAAAGTAAAAAACACCCTATATTTCAAGTCTATAGTACACGATTTTTCCAAACAAATGTTGATATTTTAAAAATATAAAAAATTGTGTAAATTTAGCTAGAAACGTTATCATGAAAAATACATTGTTGTCAACAAAATCAAATAATTTAATAAATTTAAAATATGCGTTTCCATTTTTAAAGTAAAAAACACCCTATATTTCAAGTCTATAGTACACTATTTCTACAAAATAATGTTTCAATTTTAAAAATATAAAAAATTGTGTAAATTAAGATATAAACTTTATGGTAAACTATACATTGTTGTCAAAAAAATCAAATAATTTAATAAATTTAAAATATGCGTTTTCATTTTTTTAGTAAAAAACACATTATTTTACACGTGTATAGTACACAATTTATAAAAACAAATGTTGATATTTTAAAAATATAAAAAATAAGTGTAAATTAAGCTAGAAACTTCATGGTGAACAATACATTGTTGTCAAAAAAATCAAATATTTGAAAAAATTTAAAATATGCGTTTTCATTTTTAAAGTAAAAAACACCCTATATTTCAAGTCTATAGTACACGATTTTTACAAAAAAAAAGTTTCAATTTTAAAAATATAAAAAATTGTGTAAATTAAGGAGACACTTCCTGGTAAACTATACCTTTTTATCAAAAATATCAAATAATTTAAAAAATTGAAAATATACGTTTTCATTTTTTTTAAAAAAAACGCATTAATTTTAAAGTGTATAGTACACGATTTCTACAAACAAATGTTGATATTTTAAAAATATAAAAAATAAGTGTAAATTAAGATAGAAACTTCATGGTGAACAATATATTGTTGTCAAAAGAATCAAATAATTTAATAAATTTAAAATATGCATTTTCATTTTTAAAGTAAAAAATGTAACACCTAAAATTTTCAAGAATATTTTTTATTTTGAACATAACCATCATTTGAAGTTCAACGAGTAATGGCGAATAAGTGTGTAGTACATCATCAAATCCAAAATACCAGTTATACATAATTAAGTATATTGCGAACCTAAGAGAGAGAAGCCATAACTAGGTAGCAATATATTACAATTTGTACAACAAAATGAATGTGCTAGCTAAAATCAAAACACTAAATCTCCAGCCACGTGCTCAAGACAAGCTAGTCCTTATCGCCTCCGGTACCTGCAACACTATAACCGTCAGTTACATGATTACATGTAACCGAGAAACCCCCCGTTGTAAACAAATAGTTTTCAAGTGCTGCAGCCAGTACTAACTGCAAAATCCCCACAATCACTTAATACTATCATGCAATTAAGCAAACATTAACATGCCTCATGCATCATTAACATCTCAGCTAATAACAAGCCTCAATCGTCATTTACACAAGCGAATAACACGCACACAATCATAGATGACCCACATGCGAATAACACGCACCCTACTCGATTTACTTTACCACATCTAGTGTATAGTACACAATTTCTACAAACAAATGTTGATATTTTAAAAATATAAAAAATAAGTGTAAATTAAGATAGAAACTTCATGGTGAACAATATATTGTTGTCAAAAAAATCAAATAATTTAATAAATTTTTAAAATGCATTTTCATTTTGAAAGTAAAAAACACCCTATATTTCAAGTCTATAGTACACGATTTCTATAAACAAATGTTGCAATTTTAAAAATATAAAAAATTGTGTAAATTAAGCTAGAAACTTCATGGTTTACAATACATAGATTTCCAAAAAATTAAATAATTTATTAAATTTAAAATTTGCGATTTCATTTTTATAGTAAAAAACACACTATTTTTCAAGTGTATAGTACCCAATTTGTAGAAACAAATGTTGATATTTTAAAAATATAATAAAGTAGTCTAAATTATGCTAGTAACTTCACGGTGAACAAAAAATTGTCCTAAAAAAATCAAATAATTTAATAAATTTGAAATATGCATTTTCATTTTTTTAGTAAAAAACACATTATTTTTCAAGTGGATAGTACACGATTTCTACAAACAAATGTTTATATTTTAAAAACATAAAAAAATAGTGTAAATTTAGCTAGAAAATTAATGGTGAAAAATACATTGTTGTAAAAAAAATCAAATAATTGAATAAATATAAAATATGCGTTTCCATTTTTAAAGTAAAAAACACCCTATATTTCAAGTTTATAGTACACGATATCTACAAATAGATGTTTCAATTTTAAAAACATAAAAAATTGTGTAAATTAAGATAGAAACTTCATGGTAAACATTCTAGTCAAAAAAATCAAATAATTTAATAAATTTAAAATATGCGTTTTCATTTTTTTAGTAAAAAACACATTATTTTACAAGTGATATAGTACACGATTTATAACAACAAATGTTGTTATTTTAAAAATATAAAAAATAAGTGTAAATTAAGCTAGAAACTTCATGTTGAACAATATATTTTTGTCAAAAAAATTAAATAATTAAATAAATTTAAATTATGCATTTTCATTTTTAAAGTAAAAAACACCCTATATTTCAAGTCTATAGTACACTATATCTACAAACAAATGTTTCAATTTTAAAAATATAAAAAATTGTGTAAATTAAGATAGAAACTTTATGGTAAACAATACATTGTTGTCAAAACAATCAAATAATAATTTTAAAATATGCGTTTTTATTTTTTTAGTAAAAAACGTATTATTTTGCACGTGTATAGTACACGATTTATAAAAACAAATGTTGATATTTTAAAAATATAAAAAATAAGTGTAAATTAAGCTAGAAACTTCATGGTGAACAATACATTGTTGTCAAAAAAATCAAATATTTGAAAAAAATTAAAATATGGGTTTTCATTTTTAAAGTAAAAAACACCCTATATTTCAAGTCTATAGTACACGATTTTTACAAAAAAAATGTTTCAATTTTAAAAATATAAAAAATTGTGTAAATTAAGGAGACACTTCATGGTAAACTATACCTTTTTGTCAAAAATATCAAATAATTTAATAAATTTAAAATATACGTTTTCATTTTTTTAAAAAAAAATGCATTAATTTTCAAGTGTATAGTACACGATTTTTACAAACAAATGTTGTTATTTTAAAAATATAAAAAATAAGTGTAAATTAAGATAGAAACTTCATGGTGAACAATATATTGTTGTCAAAAAAATCAAATAATTTAATAAATTTAAAATATGAATTTTCATTTTTAAAGTAAAAAATGTAACACCTAATATTTTCAAGAATATATATTTTTTTTAACATAACCATCATTTGAAGTTCAACGAGTAATGACGAATAAGTGTGTAGTACATCATCAAATCCAAAATACCAGTTATATATAATTAAGTATATTGCGAGCCTAAGAGACAGAAGCCATAACTAGGTAGCTATATATTACAATTTGTACAACAAAATGAATATGCTACCTAAAATCAAAACACTAAATCTCCAGCCATGTGCTCAAGACAAGCTAGTCCTTATCTCCTCCGGTATATGCAACACTATAACCGTCAGTTACATGATTACATGTAACTGAGAAACCCCCGGTTGTAAACAAATAGTTTTCAAGTGCTGCAGCCAGTACTAACTGGAAAATCACCACATTCACTTAATACTATCAAGCAATTAAGCAAACATTTACATGCCTCATGCATCATTAACATCTCAGCTAATAACAAGCCTCAATCGTCATTTACACAAGCGAATAACACGCACACAATCATAAATGACACACATGCGACTAACACGCACCCTACTCGATTTACTCTACCACACCAAGTGTATAGTACACGATTTCTACAAACAAATGTTTATATTTTAAAAATATAAAAAATAAGTGTAAATTAAGATAGAAACTTCGTGGTGAACAATATATTGTTGTAAAAAAAATCAAATAATTTAATAAATTTTAAAAATGCATTTTCATTTTTAAAATAAAAAACACCCTATATTTCAAGTCTATAGTACACGATTTCTATAAACAAATGTTGCAATTTTAAAAATATAAAAAATTGTGTAAATTAAGATAGAAACTTCATGGTTTACAATACATTGATTTCAAGAAAATTTAATAATTTATTAAATTTAAAATATGTGTTTTAATTTTTAAAGTAAAAAACACCATATATTGCAAGTCTATAGTATATGATTTCTACAAACAAATGTTTCAATTTTAAAAATATAAAAAATTATGAAAATTAAGCGAGAAACTTCATGGTAAACTATATATGGATTTCAAAAAAATTAAATATATTAATAAATTTAAAATATGTATTTTCACTTTTTAGTAGGAAACACTCTACTTTTCAAGTGTATAGTATACGATTTCTAGAAACAAATGTTGATATTTTAAAAATATGAAAAAAATAGTGTAAAATTAAGCTAGAAATGTCATTGTGAACAATAGATTGTTTTCAAAAACTTCAAACTAATTAATGAATTTAAAATATGCGTTTTCATTTTTAAAGTAAAAAACACCCTAAATTTCAAGTCTATAGTACAAGATTTCTACAAACAAATGTTGTAATTTAAAAAATATAAAAAATTGTGCAAATTAAGCTAGAAACTTCATGGTGAACAATACATTGTTGAAAAAAAAATCAAATAATTGAATAAAGTTAAAATATGCGTTTTCATTTTAAAGTAAAAAACACCCTATATTTAAAGTTTATTGTTCACGATTTCTACAATCAAATGTTGCAAATTTAAAAATATAAAAAATTAAGAAAATTAAGCGAGAAACTTCATGGTAAACAATATATTGATTTCAAAAAAATTAAATATATTAATAAATTTAAAATATGCATTTTCACTTTTTAGTAGAAAACACTCTATTGTATAGTATACGATTTCTAGAAACAAATGTTGATATTTTAAAAATATAAAAAAAATAGTGTACATTAAGCTAGAAACGTCATTGTGAACAATAGATTGTTTTCAAAAACTTCAAATTAATTAATAAATTTAAAATATGCGTTTTAATTTTTAAAGTAAAAAACACCCTAAATTTCAAGTCTATAGTACACGATTTCTACAAACAAATGTTGCAATTTTAAAAATATAAAAAATTGTACAAATTAAGCTAGAAACTTCATGGTGAACAATACATTGTTGACAAAAAAATCAAATAATTTAATAAATTTAAAATATGCGTTTTCATTTTTAAAGTAAAAAACACCCTATATTTAAAGTTTATTGTTCACGATTTCTACAATCAAATGTTGCAAATTTAAAAGTATAAAAAATTATGAAAATTAAGCAAGAAACTTCATGGTAAACAATATATTGATTTCAAAAAAATTAAATCTATTAATAAATTTAAAATATGCATTTTCACTTTTTAGTAGAAAACACTCTACTTTTCAAGTGTATAGTATACGATTTCTAGAAACAAATGTTGATATTTTAAAAATATAAAAAAAAAGTGTAAATTAAGCTAGAAACGTCATTGTGAACAATAGATTGTTTTCAAAAACTTCAAATTAATTAATAAATTTAAAATATGCGTTTTCATTTTTAAAGTAAAAAACACCCTAAATTTCAACTCTATAGTACACGATTTCAACAACAAATGTTACAAATTTAAAAATATAAAAAATTGTGCAAATTAAGCTAGAAACTTCATGGTGAACAATACATTGTTGACAAAAAAATCAAATAATTTAATAAATTTAAAATATGCGGTTTCATTTTTAAAGTAAAAAACACCCTATATTTAAAGTTTATTGTTCACGATTTCTACAATCAAATATTGCAAATTTAAAAATATAAAAAATTATGAAAATTAACTGAGAAACTTCATGGTAAACAATATATTGATTTCAAAAAAATTAAATATATTAATAAATTTAAAATATGCATTTTAACTTTTTAGTAGAAAACACTCTACTTTTCAAGTGTATAGTATACGATTTCTAGAAACAAATGTTGATATTTTAAAAATATAAAAAAATAGTGTAAATTAAGCTAGAAACGTCATTGTGAACAATAGATTGTTTTCAAAAACTTCAAATTAATTATTAAATTTAAAATATGCATTTTGATTTTTAAAGTAAAAAACACCCTAAATTTCAAGTCTATAGTACACGATTTCTACAAACAAATGTTGCAATTTTAAAAATATAAAAAATTGTGCAAATTAAGCTAGAAACTTCATGGTGAACAATACATTGTTGACAGAAAAATCAAATAATTTAATAAATTTAAAATATGCGTTTTCATTTTTAAAGTAAAAAACACCCTATATTTAAAGTTCATTGTTCACGATTTCTACAATCAAATGTTGCAAATTTAAAAATATAAAAAATTAAGAAAATTAAGCGAGAAAGTTCATGGTAAACAATATATTGATTTCAAAAAAACTAAATATATTAATAAATTTAAAATATGCATTTTCACTTTTTAGTAGAAAACACTCTAGTGTATAGTATACGATTTCTAGAAACAAATGTTGATATTTTAAAAATATAAAAAAAATAGTGTACATTAAGCTAGAAACGTCATTGTGAACAATAGATTGTTTTCAAAAACTTTAAATTAATTAATAAATTTAAAATATGCGTTTTCATTTTTAAAGTAAAATACACCCTAAATTTCAAGTCTATAGTACGCGATTTCTACAAACAAATGTTGCAATTTTAAAAATATAAAAAATTGTGCAAATTAAGCTAGAAACTTCATGGTGAACAATACATTGTTGACAGAAAAATCAAATAATTTAATAAATTTAAAATATGCGTTTTCATTTTTAAAGTAAAAAACACCCTATATTTAAAGTTCATTGTTCACGATTTCTACAATCAAATGTTGCAAATTTAAATATATAAAAAATTAAGAAAATTAAGCGAGAAACTTCATGGTAAACAATATATTGATTTCAAAAAAACTAAATATATTAATAAATTTAAAATATGCATTTTCACTTTTTAGTAGAAAACACTCTAGTGTATAGTATACGATTTCTAGAAACAAATGTTGATATTTTAAAAATATAAAAAAAATAGTGTACATTAAGCTAGAAACGTTATTGTGAACAATAGATTGTTTTCAAAAACTTTAAATTAATTAATAAATTTAAAATATGCGTTTTTATTTTTAAAGTAAAAAACACCCTAAATTTCAAGTATATAGTACACGATTTCTACAAACAAATGTTGTAATTTAAAAAATATAAAAAATTGTACAAATTAAGCTAGAAACTTCATGGTGAACAATACATTGTTGACAGAAAAACCAAATAATTTAATAAATTTAAAATATGCGTTTTCATTTTTAAAGTAAAAAACACCCTATATTTAAAGTTCATTGTTCACGATTTCTACAATCAAATGTTGCAAATTTAAAAATATAAAAAATTAAGAAAATTAACTGAGAAACTTCATGGTAAACAATATATTGATTTCAAAAAAATTAAATATATTAATAAATTTAAAATATGCATTTTAACTTTTTAGTAGAAAACACTCTAGTGTATAGTATACGATTTCTAGAAACAAATTTTGATATTTTAAAAATATAAAAAAAATAGTGTACATTAAGCTAGAAACGGCATTGTGAACAATAGATTGTTTTCAAAAACTTTAAATTAATTAATAAATTTAAAATATGCGTTTTCATTTTTAAAGTAAAAAACACCCTAAATTTCAAGTCTATAGTACACGATTTCTACAAACAAATGTTGGAATTTTAAAAATATAAAAAATTTTGCAAATTAAGCTAGAAACTTCATGGTGAACAATACATTGTTGACAAAAAAATCAAATAATTTAATAAATTTAAAATATGCGTTTTCATTTTTAAAGTAAAAAACACCCTATATTTAAAGTTTATTGTTCACGATTTCTACAATCAAATGTTGCAAATTTAAAAATATAAAAAATTATGAAAATTAAGCGAGAAACTTCATGGTAAACAATATATTGATTTCAAAAATATTAAATATATTAATAAATTTAAAATATGCATTTTCACTTTTTAGTAGAAAACACTCTACTTTTCAAGTGTATAGTATACGATTTCTAGAAACAAATGTTGATATTTTAAAAATATAAAAAAATAGTGTAAATTAAGCTAGAAACGTCATTGTGAACAATAGATTGTTTTCAAAAACTTCAAATTAATTAATAAATTTAAAATAAGCGTTTTCATTTTTAAAGTAAAAAACACCCTAAATTTCAAGTCTATAGTACACGATTTCAACAACAAATGTTGAAATTTTAAAAATATAAAAAATTGTGCAAATTAAGCTAGAAACTTCATGGTGAACAATACATTGTTGACAAAAAAATCAAATAATTTTATAAATTTAAAATATACGTTTTCATTTTTAAAGTAAAAAACACCCTATATTTAAAGTTTATTGTTCACGATTTCTACAATCAAATGTTGCAAATTTAAAAATATAAAAAATTATGAAAATTAACTGAGAAACTTCATGGTAAACAATATATTGATTTCAAAAAAATTAAATATATTAATAAATTTAAAATATTCATTTTAACTTTTTAGTAGAAAACACTCTACTTTTCAAGTGTATAGTATACGATTTCTAGAAACAAATGTTGATATTTTAAAAATATAAAAAAATAGTGTAAATTAAGCTAGAAACGTCATTCTGAACAATAGATTGTTTTCAAAAACTTCAAATTAATTATTAAATTTAAAATATGCGTTTTCATTTTTAAAGTAAAAAACACCCTAAATTTCAATTCTATAGTACACGATTTCTACAAACAAATGTTGCAATTTTAAAAATATAAAAAATTGTGCAAATTAAGCTAGAAACTTCATGGTGAACAATACATTGTTGACAGAAAAATCAAATAATTTAATAAATTTAAAATATGCGTTTTCATTTTTAAAGTAAAAAACACCCTATATTTAAAGTTCATTGTTCACGATTTCTACAATCAAATGTTGCAAATTTAAAAATATAAAAAAATATGAATATTAAGCGAGAAAGTTCATGGTAAACAATATATTGAGTTCAAAAAAATTAAATATATTAATAAATTTAAAATATGCATTTTCACTTTTTAGTAGAAAACACTCTACTTTTCAAGTGTATAGTATACGATTTCTAGAAACAAATGTTGATATTTTAAAAATATAAAAAAATAGTGTAAATTAAGCTAGAAACGTCATTGTGAACAATAGATTGTTTTCAAAAACTTCAAATTAATTAATAAATTTAAAATATGCGTTTTCATTTTTAAAGTAAAAAACACCCTAAATTTCATGTCTATAGTACACGATTTCTACAAACAAATATTGCAATTTTAAAAATATAAAAAATTGTGCAAATTAAGCTAGAAACTTCATGGTGAACAATACATTGTATACAAAAAAATCAAATAATTTAATAAATTTAAAATATGCGTTTTCATTTTTAAAGTAAAAAACACCCTATATTTCAAGTCTATAGTACACGATTTCTACAAACAAATGTTGCAATTTTAAAAATATAAAAAAATAGTGTAGATTAAGCTAGAAAATTCATGGTGAACAATACATTATTTTCAAAAAAAAAATTTAATAAAATTAAAATATGCGTTTTCAGTTTTTTAGTAACAA
The DNA here is from genome assembly GCA_037177725.1 of Cyamopsis tetragonoloba. Classification (NCBI taxonomy): domain Eukaryota; kingdom Viridiplantae; phylum Streptophyta; class Magnoliopsida; order Fabales; family Fabaceae; genus Cyamopsis; species Cyamopsis tetragonoloba. The sequence goes on along the minus strand of CM074124.1, from coordinate 14,795,763 downwards.
ACACCAAATTTTTCAACTGTATAGTACACGATTTCTGGAAATAAATGTTAATATTTTAATAATATAAAAAAAGAGTACAATTTAAGCTAGAAACTTCTTGATTAACAATACATTGTTGTTAAAAAATTTAAATAATTTAATAAATTTAAAATATGCGTTTTCGTTCTTAAAGTAAAAAACACCTTATATTTCAAGTCTAAAGTACACGATTTCTACAAACATATGTTGCAATTTTAAAAATATAAAAAAAAATTGTGTAAATTTAGCTAGAAACTTCATGGTAAACATTACATTGATTTCAAAAATATTATTTAATTTAATAAATTTAAAACATATGTTTTTATTTTTAAAGAAAAAAATCTATATTTCAAGTCTATAGTACACGGTTTCTACAAACAAATGTTGCAATTTTAAAAATATAAACAAAATAGTGTAAATTAAGCTAGAAAATTCATGTTGAACAATACATTGTTCTCAAAAAAAATATATAATTTAATAAAATTAAAATATGCATTTTTATTTTTTTAGTAAAAAACACCCTCTTTTTCAAGTGTATATAATACACGATTTCTAGAAACAAATGTTGATATTTTAATAATTTCAAAAAATAGTGCAAATTAAGCTTGAAACTTCTTGATGAACAATACATTGTTGTCAAAAAAATCAAATATGCGTTTTTGTTTTTAAAGAAAAAACACCCTATATTTCAAGTATAAAGTACATGATTTCTACAAACAAATGTTGCAATTTTTAAAATATTAAAAAAAATAGTGTAAATTAAGCTAGAAATGTCATGGTGAAAAATACATTGTTGTCAAAAAAATCATAATAATTTAATAAATTTAAAATTTGCATTTTTATTTTTAAAGTAAAAAACACCCTATATTTCAAGTCTAAAGTACACGATTTCTACAAACAAATGTTGCAATTTTAAAAATATAAAAAATAGTGTAAATTAAGCTAGAAACTTCATGGTAAACAATGCATTGATTTCAAAAAACACTTTAAATAATTTAATGAATTTAAAATATGCATTTTCATTTTTTTAGTAAAAAACACCCTATTTTTCAAGTGTATGGTTCATGATTTCTAGAAAAAAATGTTGATATTTTAAAATTTAAATAAAAATGTAAATTTAGCTAGAAACTTCATGGTGTACAATACATTGTTTTCAAAAAATTTAAATAATTTAATATTTTTAAAATATTCACTTTCATTTTTAAACTAAAAAACACCCTATTTTTCAAGTGTATAGTACACGATTCCTAGAAACATATGTTGATATTTTAAAAATATAAAAAATATTGTAAATTAAGCAAGAAACTTCATTGTGAAAAATACCTTGTTGTCAATAAAATTCTATAATTTAATAAATTTAAAATATGCCTTTTCATTGTTTTAGTAAAAAAACATCATATTTTTCAATTGAATAGTTCACGATTTCTCTAAACAAATGTTGATATTTAAAAAATATAAAAATAAAATTGTAAATTAAGCTAGAAACTTCATGGTGAACAATACATTGTTGTCAAAAAAATCAAATAATTTAATAACTTTAAAATATGCAATTTCATTTTTAAATTAAAAAACACCCTATTTTTCAAGTGTATAGTACGCGATTTCTAGAAAATAATGTTACTATTTTAAAAATATAAAAAATAGTTTAAATTAAGCTAGAAACTTCTTGGTGAACAATATATTGTTGTCAAAAAAATCAAATAATTTAATAAATTTAAAATATGCATTTTCATTCTTAATGTAATAAATACCCTATTTTTTAAGTCAGTACACGATTTCTACAAACAATTATTGCAATTTTAAAAATATAAAAATTATGTAAATTAAGCTAGAAACTCATGGTAAACAATACATTGATTTCAATAACAATAATTTAATAAATTTAAAATATGCATTTTCATTTTTTTTAGTAAAAAACACCTTATTTTTCAATTGTATAGCACACGATTTCTAGAAGCAAATGTTGATATTTTAAAAATATAAATAAATAGTGTAAATTAAGCTAGAAACTTCATGGTGAACAATACATTGTTGTCAAAAAAATCAAATAAATTAATAAATTTAAAATATGCGCTTTTATTTTTTTAGTAAAAAGGACCATATTTTTCAAGTGTATAGTACACTATTTCTAGAAAGAAATGTTGATATCTTAAAAATATAAAAAATAGTGTAAATGAAGGTAGAAACGTCTTGGTGAACAATACATTGTTTTGAAAAAAATCAAATAATTTAATAAATTTAAAATACGCGTTTTCAGTTTTTTAGTAAAAAACACATTAATTTTCAAGTGTATAGTACGCGATTTCTAGAAATAAATGTTTTATTTTTAAAAATATAAAAAATGTAAAAATTAAGCTAGAAACTTTATGTAACATCCCAAATTTCTAATTTCCTATAGTAAATTATTTAGATTCACAAACTCACTCTTTAGGGGCTATTTGAGAAAAGATAAGGAATTTGGGAAACTAGAATAGATTACAAAGCAAATTGGATTAGGGGAAAGAACTAGATTATAATAAAAATAGAGATTTAATGGGTAACAAAATGGAATTTAGGAATTTGGTTGCAATCCTTAAGAAATTATAGGGAATGACTAGGTTGAAATTTTATTAAGTGCCATGAGGGACCACTTAGCAAGATTTAGAAACTAGTTAAGTGAGGCAAAAGCCTCACTTCCCCTTCTCCCCTTCTCATTTTAGCCCACACAAAGACCATACTCTTTCTCTCTAGTTCTTCATCCCCTCCTCAAACCCTCTCCTAATTCCTTGATCAATCTCATCATAGAAGCTCAATTCCATGTTGTTTCCTTAAGAAATCATCATCACCAAACCAAGGTAATTCTTCTCTTTAATTGAACATGCAAGCCCCTTACTTCCTCCCTCATTCTCGCCCCTTTCTCCCTTCTCCACTCTCTTCACTTATCATTTTCACACTTGCTCTCATAGGGTTTCCCAAACCCAAGAGAGATGAAGCTTCTCCTTCTTTGATTCTTCACCATTGGAGCTTGAAGAAGGCATTTGGGAGCTTAGATAAGCCATTGAAGTGCCTACGTAAGCCATGCACCCTCATCTCCCATTCTTTGATAAAGCTCCATTTTGGGGCAAATGGGCTTTTGATCCTCTTCTCTAACATGAAAACCCTAAAATGAGTTCCTAAGGGTGCTAATGACTCTTATTTGGGGGTATTTAGGGATTCCCAAGTCTAGTAGTGGAGATTGAAGGATTTGGTGGAGCTTGAGAACAAGAAGTGCTTAGGGACTCAAAGTTTGAAGGTAACCCCACTAAACCCCAAATAGACTAGTTAGGAAATAGAAAATGGTATGAGGTTAGGTTTGAAATTGTGAAACTATAGGATTTAGTTTTAATGCATGTGGCTTGATATTGGACCATTGTGAATAAGTATAATAAATTGTGATTTTGGCTTGTTTGTGTGTGTATGGGTGCTAATGTGAATTTGTGTGTGTATGGGTGCTAATAAATTTAAAATATGAGTTTTTATTTTTAAAGTAAAAAACAACCTATTTTTCAAGTGTAGAGTACGCCATTTCTAGAAACAAAAGTTACTATTTTAAAAATATTAAAAATATTTTAAATTAAGCTAGAAACTTTATGCGGAACAATACATTGTTTTCAAAAAAATGAAATAATTTAATAAATTTAAAATATGCGTTTTTGATTTTAAAGTAAAAAATACCATATATTACATGTCTATAATACTCGATTTTTAGAAACAAATGTTGCAATTTTAAAAATATAAAAAATTGTGTAAATTAAGCTAGAAACGTTATTGGGAACAATTCGTTGTTTTAGAAAACATAAAATATATTAATAAATTTAAACTTTTTGTTTTTCATTTTTAAATTCCATAACACCATAATTATCAAGTGTATAGTACATGATTTTTAGATACAAATGTTGCAATTATAAAAATATAAAAATTTTAAAAATTAAACTAGAAACTTCATGGTGAACAATACATTGTTTTCAAAAAATTCAAATAATTTAATATTTTTAAAATATGTTCTTTCATTTTTATAGTAAAAATTACCCTATTTTTCAAGTGTATAGTACACGATTTCTAGAAACAAATGTTGATATTTTAAAAATATAAAAAAATAGTGTAAATGAAGCTAGAGAATTCATTGTGAACAATACATGGTTGTCAAAAAATCAATTAATTTAATAAATTTAAAATATGCGTTTTCATTTTTAAAGTAAAAAACACCCTATGTTTCAAGTCTATAGTACATGATTTTTAGAAACAAATGTCACTATTTTAAAAATATAAAAAATAGTGTAAATTAAGCTAGAATATTCTTGGTGAAAAATACATTGTTGTCAAAAAAATCAAATAATTTAATAAATTAAAAACAGGCGTTTTCATTTCTAAAGTAAACAACACCCTATAGTACACGATTTCTTTAAACAAATTTTGCAATTTTAAAAATATTTAAAATAGTGTAAATTAAGCTAGAAACTTCATGGAAAACAATACATTGATTTCTAAAAAAATTAAATAATTTATTAAATTTAAAATATGCGTTTTCATTTTTTAAGTAAAAACTAGTCTATTTTTCAAGTGTATATAGTACACGAGTTCAAGAAAAAAAAATGTTGGAATGTTAAAAATATAAATAAAAGTGTAAATTAAGCAAGAAACTGCATTGTGAACAATATATTGATGTCAAAAAAATCAAAAAATTTTAAAATTTAAAATATGCGATTAAAACTTAGCCTTAAATTTCATTATTTGTTAAACTTTATGGTGAACAATACATTGTTTTCAAATAAATCAACAAATTTTATAAATTTAAAATATGCCTTTTAATTTTTAAAGTAAAAAACACCCTATTTTTCAAGTGTATAGAACACGATTTCTAGAAACAAATGTTGCAATTATTTAAGTATATACAAAATTATGTAAATTATGCTAGAAACTTTATGGGGAAAATTACATTATTTTCAAAAAAATCAAATAATTTAATAAATTTAAAATATGCGTTTTCATTTTTAAAGTAAAAAACACCCTAATTTTCAAGCGTATAGTACACGATTTCTAGAAACAAATGTTGCAATTTTAAAAATTTTTTTTTTTTAAATTAACCAAGAAACTTTATGGGGAACGATATATTCATTTCAATAAAATCAAAAAAATTAATAAATTTAAAATATGCGTTTTAATTTTTAAAGTAAAAAACACCCTATTTTTCAACTGTAGTTCACGATTTTTAGAAACAAATGTTGCAATTATAAAAATACAAAAAATTTTATAAATTCAACAAGAAACTTCATGGTGAACAATACATTGTTTTCAAATAAATCAACAAATTTTATAAATTTAAAATATGCATTTTAATTTTTAAAGTAAAAAACACCCTATTTTTCAAGTGTATAGAACACGATTTCTAGAAACAAATGTTGCAATTATATAAGTATATACAAAATTATGTAAATTATGCTAGAAACTTTATGGGGAAAATTACATTATTTTCAAAAAAATCAAATAATTTAATAAATTGAAAATATGCATTTTCATTTTTAAAGTAAAAAACACCCTATATTTCCAGTACACGATTTCTAGAAACAAATGTTGATATTTTAAAAATATAAAAAAATAGTGTAAATTAAGCTAGAAACTTCATGGTGAAATGTAATACCTAGATTTTAAGATCATTTTTTTTAACTCAGAGTTTTCAGCGGAATTGAAGCGTCCTACCATTCCAGTTCATATTCTACGTAGTCATGCATATAAGCTTGCACATATACATACTTTGTTTATAAGAGTTCTAGTTCCAAATCACAAAATAGTTTATACAGATCCAGAGAGAAAACATGCCCGACCTGGTAGTCACAATTGGTACGTACTTTGAGAAAAGGTGTGACTACCTAGCTCAATTCAAAATAATTATCTAAGACTTGGCTTCATGCGCTGTACTCCTCGTCCTTGGTATCACCTGCAATATCATAACCGTCAGTTACATGTACAACACATAACTGAGTAACCTTCGGTATTTGAAAATAATAATAATAATCATATGATACTGCAGCCAGTCTAACTGGAAAAACTTCCCCAATTACCAATCCTATCAATCACATAACAATTTACACATATGAAGTATATGAATTGATAAATTAGAATGCATACATATTACTAATCCATATCGTGTTACATATTCTTTAATGGGAGACTAGTGAACTAGACCTCCACCATAAGTACCTCAGCAGAAAGGCATAATTTTGAGCTCACTAATACCCACGGTAAGCGTCCCTACCTAAATCACTGGGGCACTGCCAAGCTATCTTAACCCCTTTTGGGATAGTTCTTAAATTTTCAGACCATCTTAACACCATTTTCTGGGAGACCTTATATTGTATAAAATTCAATTAACTGGCCACTTACCCGGTATTCTACCGGTGGGAAATTGTTAACCCAAGTACTCAACTCAACTTGAAGGGGAATTATTCCATCATCATTTCATATTGCATATTATCATGCATCAAACATTCATTTCACATCAATTTCATTCATTCCCATCATAAAAATAAGTGGATTAGGGCTACATTGCATTTTTGAAGTAAGAAAAATAGGCCCATGTTCTGTGTTGAATTCGCTGCTGCTAAAGTTTTCGCTGCCGTGAAATTGACACAGAATGTTCAGTTAAAATTCGCTACAGCGAAAATTTTCGCTGCCGCGAATTCGGCCCAGAATCAGCCCTGCTATTTTTCGACAGCATTGCATTATGTTGGTATTTTGGCCATAACTTGCGTTCTAGACCTCCAAATTGAGTGAAATCAGAGTCAAATGAAAGCTAATGAAATTATCTACAACTTGTATTCAGAGATCAAGACTTGAATCAATCAATTTCCAGTAGATAATTTCACTTGAATGCAACTGCCCATGATAAAAACCCAAATCTGGCAGCTTTCATTATTTTGCCTTTAACTCAAGTTATAGAAATTGGATTTTGATGAAACTTGTAGCATTACAAAGCTAACAGAATTTATTACAACTTTCTAAGAGGCCACGAAATCCAAATCCAATTAAAAGCAAGTCAAATATCCAGTTCAAGTTGTACCAAGATTCAGCCAAAACAGAGGAAAATGACATTGATTAACTTTCCCAATTTCAATCCTTCATTCTACCTCAATTCATCCAAAAGCATACGAAATTCACATGGTTCATTATAAGTCACTCAAAATCAATTCACAAGGATGACCAAGGTCCAAATCCATCAATTCCACACCATCATCAATATCATTCTCAAAGCAAACAATATTATAAGCATTCAATTTCTAACAATTACATAAGACCTCAATCATGCTTACCTCAAACACCTAATTCATGGAACATAAATCCAACACACACACCCATTGCTTCTCCCTCCAATTTCCCATATGACCTCATTTCAACATGTAATGTACACAAAGTTCTACAATCAACATGCATTACCACAAAAACACAATCAAGCTCATCATCATACAAGGAGTCTACAAGCAAACAAGCATCAATATTCACTTCACTTTTAAAAAAAAACAAGATATATTCAAAGCTAATTCAAACAAAACACATGCAATCAAATTCCTACAATCTAACACAATCAATTCCAACACCTAACCTCATACCATCATCTAATCCATGATTTCACTAATTTGGGGGGTTTTGTGGGTTACCTTTAGTTGAAACCCCAAGTCCCAATTCTTTCCATTTCTTCATGTTTCTCAATTCCTAGCCTTCAATCTCCACCCAAGGTGTTTGAAACCCCTAATTTACACAAGCATCAGTCCATAGTTCCTAACTTTGACCCAATTTGAAGCTTGCATGTGGAAGAGATGGATTTAAACTCATTCACCCAATTTGGGAATTTGAGCTAAGGAGAAGAGAAATGGAGAGCATGTTCTTACCTAAGGAACCTTGATGTCCTAGAGCTTTGGGAATGGAAGATGGAAGAAGAAAGTGGCTTGAACTTGGGAGCTCTCTAGATGTTTTCCCTAGGAGAATGATGGAAGCATTTGAGAGAGTGGAAGAGAAAGGAGGAGTGGCATGAAGGAGAAGAAGAAATGAGAATATGAGAAAGAGGGAGTGGTGGCGTGAGAGGATAGAAGGGGACGAAGGATTTACTTGAAAATTTTTGCATCTTATTAAAAATTGCTATGAGGCCCTCCTTCCAATTATAACAAAATAATCCTTAAATTCTCAATTTCTCAAAAAAGAGCCACTAATTCTTACTTGGGAATTTCTGGGATGTTACATGAACAATACATTGTTGTCAAAAAAATCTAAAAAATTAATAAATTTAAAATATGAATTTTCATTTTTTAGTAAAAAACACCCTATTTTTCAATGGTATAGTACACAATTTCTAGAAACAAATGTTGATATTTTAAAAATAAAAAAAAATAGTGTAAATTAACCTAGAAACTTCTTGGTGAACAATACATTGTTGTAAAAAAAATCAAATAATTTAATAAATTTAAAATATGCTTTTTGATTTTTAAAGTAAAAAACACACTATTATTCAAGTGTATAATACGCAATTTCTAGAAATAAATGTTTCAATTTTAAAAATATATAAAATTGTAAAAATTAAGCAAGAAAATTTATGGGGAACAATAGATTGTTTTCAAAAAAATAAAATAATTTAATAAATTTAAAATATGCATATTCATTTTTAAAGTAAAAAACACCCTATTTTTCAAGTGTATAGAACATAATTTCTAGAAACAAATGTTGCAATTATAAAAACATAAACAACTGTGTAAATTAAGCTAGAAACTTCATGGGGAAAATTACATTATTTTAAAAAAAATCAAATAGTAAATTGAAAATATGTGTTTTCATTTTTAAAGTAAAAAACACCCTATATTTCAAGTGTATAGTACACGATTTCTAGAAACAATTGTTGATATTTTAAAAATATATAAAAAATAGTGTAAATTAAGGTAGAAAATTCATGGTGAACAATACATTGTTGTCAAAAAAATTTAATAAATTTAAAATATGCTATTTCATTTTTTTAGTAAAAAGCACCCTATTTTTCAACTGTATAGTACACGATTTCTAGAAACAAATGTTGACATTTGAAAGAGATAAAAGATAGTGTAAATTAAGCTAGAAACGTCTTGGTGAACAACACATTATTGTAAAAAAAAAATCAAATAATTTAATAAATTTAAAATATGCATTTTCATTTTTTTAGTTAAAAACACCCTAATTTTCAAGTGTATACTACACGATTTCTAGAAATAAATGTTGATATTTTAAAAATATAAAAAATAGTGTAAATTAAGCTTGAAACTTCTTGGTGAACAATACATTGTTGTAAAAAAAATCAAATAATTTAATAAATTTAAAATATGCATTTTGATTTTTAAAGTAAAAAACACCCAATTTTTAAAGTGTATAATACGCGATTTCTAGAACTAAATGTTTCAATTTTAAAAATATATAAAATTGGAAAAATTAAGCTAGAAACTTTTTGGGGAACAATAAATTGTTTTCAAAAAAATCAAATAGTTTAATAAATTTAAAATATGCATTTTCATTTTTAATGTAAAAAACACCCTATTTTTCAAGTGTATAGAACACGATTTCGAGAAACAAATGTTGCAATTATAAAAATATAAACAATTGTGTAAATGAAGCTTGAATATTCATGGGTAAATTAAATTATTTTCAAAAAAATCAAATAATTTAATAAATTTGAAATATGCGTTTTAATTTTTAAAGTAAAAAACACCCTATATTTCAAGTGTATAGAACACGATTTCTAGAAACAAAAATTGCAATTTTAAAAATATAAAAATATAGTGTAAATTAAGCTAGAAAATTAATGGTGAACGATACATTGATTTAAAAAATGTAATAATTTAATAAATTTAAAATATGCGTTTTATTTTTTAAAGAAAAAAACACCCTAATTTTCTAGTGTATAGTACACGATTTCTAGAAACAAATGTTGCAATTTTAAAAATAAATTTGTTTTTATAAATTAACCTAGAAACTTTATGGGGAACAATATATTCTTTTCAATAAAATCAAAAAAATTAATAAATTTAAAATATGAGTTTTAATTTTTAAAGTAAAAAATACCCTATTTTTCAACTGTAGTACACGATTTTTAGAAACAAATGTTGCAATTATAAAAATATAAAAAAATTTATAAATTAAACAAGAAACTTCATGGTGAAAAATACTTTGTTTTCAAATAAATCAAAAAAATTAATAAATTTAAAATATGCGTTTTAATTTTTAAAGTAAAAATCACCCTATTTTTCAATTGTTAAGAACACGATTTTTAGAAACAAATGTTGCAATTATAAAAATATAAAACATTGTGTAAATTACGCTAGAAACTTCATGGGGAAAATTACATTATTTTAAAAAAAAACAAATAATTTAATAAATTGAAAATATGTGTTTTCATTTTTAAAGTAAAAAACACCCTATATTTCAAGTGTATAGTACACGATTTCTAGAAACAATTGATGATATTTTAAATATATAAAAAAATAGTGTAAATTAAGCTAGAAACTTCATGGTGAACAATACATTGTTGTTAGAAAAATAAAATAATTTAATAAATTTAAAATATGCGTTTTCATTTTTTTAGTAAAAAACACATTATATTTCAAGTGTATAGTACACATTTTATAGAAACAAATGTTGATATTTTATAAAGATAAAAAATAGTGTAAATTAAGCTAGAAAAATCTTGGTGAACAATACATTGTTTTAAAAAAAATCAAATAATTTAATAAACATTAAAATATGCGTTTTCATTTTTTTAGTTAAAAACACCCTATTTTTCAAGTGTATATTACACGATTTCTAGAAACAAAAGTTGATATTTTAAAAATATAAAAAATAGTGTAAATTAAGCTAGAAACTTCTTGGTGAACAATACATTGTTGTCAAAAAAATAAAATAATTTAATAAATTTAAAATATGCGTTTTGATTTTTAAAGTAAAAATCACCCTATTATTCAAGTGTATAATACACAATTTCTACAAATAAATGTTTCTATTTTAAAAATATAAAAAATTGTAAATATTAAGCTAGAAACTTTATGGGGAAAAATAGATTGTTTTCAAAAAATCAAATAATTTAATAAATTTAAAATATGCATATTCATTTTAAAAGTAAAAAACACCCTATTATTCAAGTGTATAGAACACGATTTCTAGAAACAAATGTTGCAATTATAAAAATATAAAAATTGCGTAAATTTAGCTAGAAACTTAATGGGGAAAATTACATAATTTTCAAAAAAATCAAATAATTTAGTAAATTGAAAATATGCGTTTTCATTTTTAAAGTAAAAAACACCTTATATTTCAAGTCTATGTACACGATTTCTAGAAACAAATGTTGATATTTTAAATATATAAAAAATAGTGTAAATTAAGCTAGAAAATTCATGGTGAACAATACATTGTTGTAAAAAAAAAGAAAAAATTAATAAATTTAAAAATGCATTTTTATTTTTTTCGTAAAAAAATCCCTATTTTTCAAGTGTATAGTACACGATTTCTAGAAACAAACGTTGATATTTTAAAAAGATAAAAAAAAGTGTAAATTAAGCTAGAAACGTCTTTGTGAACAATAAATTGTTGTAAAAAAATCAAATAATTTAATAAATTTAAAATATGCGTTTTTCATTTTTTTAGTTAAAAACACACTATTTTTCAAGTGTGTACACGATTTCTAGAAATAAATGTTGATATTTTAAAAATATAAAAAATAGTGTAAATTAAGCTTGAAACTTCTTGGTAAACTATACATTGTTGTAAAAAAAATCAAATAATTTAATACAATTAAAATAAGCGTTTTGATTTTTAAACTACAAAACAGCCTATTTTTAAAGTGTATAATACGCGATTTCTAGAACTAAATGTTTCAATTTTAAAAATATATAAAATTGTAAAAATTAAGCTAGAAACTTTATGGGGAACAAAAGACTTTTTTCAAAAAATCAAATAATTTAATAAATTAAAAATATGCATATTCATTTTTAAAATAAAAAACACCCTATTTTTCAAGTGTATAGAACACGATTTCTAGAAACAAATGTTGCAATTAGAAAAATATAAAAAATAGTGTAAATTAAGCTAGAAACTTCATGGGGAAAATTGAATTATTTTCAAAAAATTTAAATAATTTAATAAATTTAAAATAAGTGTTTTCATTTCTAAAGTAAAAAACACCCTATATTTCATGTGTGTAGAACTAGATTTCTAGAAACAAATGTTGCAATTTTAAAAATATAAAAAAATAGTGTAAATTAAGCTAGAAAATTCATGGTGAATGATACATAGATATAAAAAAAATGTTGCAATTTTAAAGATAATTTTTTTTTTATAAATTAACCTAGAAAATTTATGTGGAACAATATAATCTTTTCAATAAAATCAAAAAATTTAATAAATTTAAAATATGAGTTTTCATTTTTAAAGTAAAAAACACCCTATTTTTCAACTGTAGTACACGATTTTTAGAAACAAATGTTGAAATTATAAAAATATAAAAAATTTTAAAAATTCAACAAGAAACTTCATGGTGAACAATACAATGTTTTCAAATAAATCAAAAAATTTAATAAATTTAAAATGTGCGTTTTAATTTTTAAATTAAAAATCACCCTATTTTTCAAGTGTATAGAACACGATTTCTAGAAACAAATGTTGATATTTTAAAAATATAAAAAACAGTGTAAATTAAGCTAGAAACTTCATGGTGAACAATACATTGTTGTCAAAAAAAATCAAATAATTTAATAAATTGAAGATGAGCTAGTTCATTTTTAAAGTAAAAAACACCCTATTTTTCAAGTGTATAGTACATGATTTCTACAATCAAATGTTGAGATTTTAAAAAGATAAAAAATATTGTAAATTAAGCTAGAAACGTCTTTATGAACAATACATTGTTGTAAAAAAGATCAAATAATTTAATAAATTTGAAATATGCGTTTTCATTTTTAAAGTAAAAAACACCCTATATTTCAAGTATACAGTACACGATTTCTTCAAATAATTGTTGCAATTTTAAAACTTTAAAAAAATTGTGTAAATTAAGCTAGAAACTTCATGGTAAAGAATACATTGATTTCAAAAAAAAATTAATAAATTTAAAATAAGCGTTTTCATTATTTTAGTAAAAAACACCTTATTTTTGAATTGTATAGTACACGATTTCTAGAAACAAATGTTGATATTTTAAAAATATAAAAAATAATGTATATTAAGCTAGAAACTTCTTGGTGAATAATACATTATTTTCAAAAAAATTAAATAATTTAATAAATTTAAAATATGCGTTTTCATTTTTAAAGTAAAAAACACCCTAATTTTCAAGTGTATATATAGTACATGATTTCTAGAAACAAATGTTGCAATTTTAAAAATATAAATTTTTTTATAGATTAACCCAGAAACTTTATGGGGAACAATATATGGTTTTCAATAAAATCAAAAAAATTAATAAATTTAAAATATTCGTTTTCATTTTTAAAGTATAAAACACCCTATATTTCAACTGTATAGTACACGATTTCTAGAAAAAAATGTTGATATTTTTAAAATATAAATAAAAGTGTAAATTAAGCTAGAAACTTCATGGTGAACAATATATTTTTTTCAAAAAATCAAATAATTTAATAAATTTAAAATATGCGTTTTAATTTTTAAAGTAAAAAACACCCTATATTTCAAGTGTATAGAACACGACTTCTAGAAACAAATGTTGCAATTATAAAAATATAAACAATTGTGTAAATTAAGCTAGAAAATTCATGTGAAAATTAAATTATTTTCAAAAAAATCAAATAATTTAATAAATTTAAAATATGCGTTTTCATTTTTAAAGTAAAAAACACCCTATATTTCAAGTGTATAGTACACGATTTCTAGAAACAAATATTGATATTTTTAAAATATAAAAAATAGTGTAAATTAAGCTAGAAACTTCATGATGAACAATAAATTATTGTCAAAAAAATTGAAAAATTTAATAAATTTAAAATATGCATTTTCATTTTTTAGTAAAAAGCACCCTATTTTTCTAGAGTATAGTACACAATTTTTAGAAACAAATATTGCAATTATAAAAAGATAAAAAGTTTTATAAATTAAACTAGAAACTTTATGGTGAACAATACATTGTTTTCAAAAAAATCAAAAAAATTAATAAATTTAAAATAAGCGTTTTCATTTTTAAAGTAAAAAATACCGTACTTTTCAAGTGTATAATACGCGATTTCTAGAAACGAATGTTTCTATTTTTAAATTATAAAAAATTGTAAAAATTAAGATAGAAACTTTATGGGGAACAATAGATTGTTTTAAAAAAAAATCAAATAATTAAATAAAATTAAAATATACATTTTCATTTTGAAAGTAAAAACACCCTATTTTTCAAGTGTATAGAACACGATTTCTAGAAACAAATGTTGCAGTTAAAAAAATATAAACAATTGTGTAAATTAAGCTAGTAACTTCATGGGGAAAATTACATTATATTCAAAAATATCAAATAATTTAATTAATTTAAAATATGCCTTTACATTTTTAAAGTACAAAACACCATATTTTTCAAGTGTATAGTACACGATTTCTAGAAACAAATGTTGCAATTTTTAAAATATAAAAAATTTTGTAAATTAAACTAGAAACTTTATGGTAAACAATACATTGTTTTCAAAGAAATCAAAAAAATTAATAAATTTAAAATATGCGTTTTCATTTTTAAAGTAAAGAACACCCTATTTTTCAAGTGTATAGAACACAATTTTTAAAACCAAATGTTGCAATTTTAAAAATATAAATCAAATAGTGTAAATTAAGCTAGAAACATTATTGTGAACAATACAATGTTGAAAAAAAAAATCCAATAATTTAATAACTTTAAAATATACATTTTCTTTTTTAGTTATAAACACCGTATTTTTCGGGTGCATAATACACGATTTCTACAATCAAATGTTGAGATTTTAAAATTATTAAAAATAGTGTAAATTATGCTAGAAGCTTCATGGTTAAAATTACATTGTTATCAAAAAATAAAAAAATTTAATAAATTTAAAATATGTGTTTTCATTTTTAAAGTAAAAAACACCCTATTTTCCAAGTGTATAGTACGCGATTTCTAGAAACGAATGTTTCAATTTTTAAAATATAAAAAATTATAAAAATTAAGCTAGAATATTTATGGGGAACATTAAATTGTTTTCAACAAAATCAAATATTTTAATAAATTTAAAATATGCGTTTTCATTTTTAAAGAAAAAAACACCCATATTTCAAATCTATAGTACACGATTTTTAGAAACAAATGTTGCAATTTTAAAAATATAAACAATTGTGTAAATTAAGCTAAAAACTTTATTGCGAACAATACACTGTTGTCAAAAAAATCAAATAAATTAATAAATAAAAAATTTTCGTATACATTTTTAAATTCCAAACCACCCTCTTTTTCAAGTGTATAGTACACGATATTTAGAAACAAATGTTGCAATTATAAAAATATAAAAAAATTTGTAAATTAAATTAGAAACTTCATGGTGAGAAATACATTGTTTTCAAAAAAAAATATAAATTACAAAATATAAAATATCTGTTTTCATTTTTAAAGTAAAAAACACCCTATTTTCAAGTGTATAGAATACGATTTTTAGAAACAAATGTTGCAATTATAAAAATATAAACATTTTTGTGAATTAAGCTAGAAACTTTATGGGGACAGTTATACTATTTTCAAAAAAATCAAATAATTTAATAAATTTAAAATATGGGTTTTATTTTTTAATGTAAAAAACACCCTATTTTTCAAGTGTATAGTACTCGATTTCTAGAAACAAATGTTGCAATTTTAAAATTATAAAAAATTTAATAAATTAACCTAGAAACTTTATGGGGAACAATAGATTGTTTTAAATAAAATCAAATAATTTAATAACTTTAAATTATGCGTTTTCATTTTTAAAGAAAAAAACACCTTATTTTTCAATTGTATAGTACACGATTTCATGGTGAACAATACATTATTGTAAAAAAACATCAAATAATTGTATAAATATAAAATATGTGTTTTAATTTTTTTAGTAAAAAACACCATATTTTTTAAGTGTATACTACACGATTTCTCGAAACAAATGTTAATATTTGAAAAATATAAAAGAAATAGTGTAAATTAAGCTAGAAACTTCATGGTGAACAATATATTGTTGTCATAAAAATCAAATAATTAATAAATTTAAAATATGCGTTTTCACAAAGCACCCTAGATTTCATTTCTATAGTACACGATTTATAGAA
Source organism: Cyamopsis tetragonoloba (assembly GCA_037177725.1). Classification (NCBI taxonomy): domain Eukaryota; kingdom Viridiplantae; phylum Streptophyta; class Magnoliopsida; order Fabales; family Fabaceae; genus Cyamopsis; species Cyamopsis tetragonoloba. The sequence continues at coordinate 14,779,431 of CM074124.1, read as the reverse complement.
ACAAATGTTGCTATTTTAAAAATATAAAAAATATTTTATATTAAGCTAGAAACTTCTTGGTGAAAAATACATTGTTGTCAAAAAATCAAATAATTTAATAAATTTAAAATATGCTTTTTCATTTATAAAGTAAAAAATACCGTATATTTCAAGTTTATTGTACACAACTTTTAGAAACAAATGTTGCAATTTTAAAAATATAAAAAAATAGTGAAATTAAGATAGAAACTTTATTGGGAACAATACATTGTTTCCAAAACAATTAAATATATTAATAAATTTAATATATGTGTTTTAATATTTAAAGTAAAAAACACCCTATTTTTCAAGTGTATAGTACTCGATTTTTATAAACAAATGTTGCAAATATAAAAATATAAAAAAAATGTAAATTAAACTAGAAACTGCATAGTGAAAAATACATTTTTTTAAAAAAATTAAATAATTTAACAAATTTATAATATGCGTTTTCATTTTTTTAGTAAAAAAATCCTATTTTTCATGTGTATAGTACACGACTTCTAGAAACAAATGTTGATATTTTAAAAATATAAAAAAAAAATAGTGTAAATTCAGCGGGAAACTTCTTGGTGAACAATACATTGTTGTGAAAAAAATCAAAAAATTTAATTAATTTAATTAATTTCTATAGTACACGATTTCTAGAAACAAATGTTACTATTTTAAAATTATAAAAAATAGTGTAAATTGAGCTAGAAACTTCATGGTAATCAATACACTGATTTAAAAAAAATTAAATAATTTAATCAATTTAATATATGTGTTTCCATTTTTTAGTAAAAAACACCTTATTTTTCAAGTGTATAGTACACAATATCTAGATACAAATGTTGATATTTTACAAATATAAAAAAATAGTGTAACGTAAGCTAGAAACTTCATGGTGAACAATACATTGTTGTCAAAAAAATCAAATAATTTAATAAATTTAAAATATACGTTTTCACAAAGCACCCTAGATTTCATTTCTATAGTACACGATTTATAGAAACAAATGTTGCTATTTTAAAAATATAAAAAATATTTTATATTAAGCTAGAAACTTCTTGGTGAAAAATACATTGTTGTCAAAAAAATCAAATAATTTAATAAATTTAAAATATGCTTTTTCATTTATAAAGTAAAAAATACCGTATATTTCAAGTTTATTGTACACAACTTTTAGAAACAAATGTTGCAATTTTAAAAATATAAAAAAATTGTGAAATTAAGCTAGAAACTTTATTGGGAACAATACATTGTTTCCAAAACAATTAAATATATTAATAAATTTAATATATGTGTTTTATTATTTAAAGTAAAAAACACCCTATTTTTCAAGTGTATAGTACTCGATTTTTATAAACAAATGTTGGAAATATAAAAATATAAAAAAAAATGTAAATTAAACTAGAAACTGCATAGTGAAAAATACATTTTTTTAAAAAAATTAAATAATTTAACAAATTTATAATATGCGTTTTCATTTTTTTAGTAAAAAAATCCTATTTTTCATGTGTATAGTACACGACTTCTAGAAACAAATGTTGATATTTTAAAACTATAAAAAAAAATAGTGTAAATTCAGCGGGAAACTTCTTGGTGAACAATACATTGTTGTGAAAAAAATCAAAAAATTTAATTAATTTAATTAATTTCTATAGTACACGATTTCTAGAAACAAATGTTACTATTTTAAAATTATAAAAAATAGTGTAAATTGAGCTAGAAACTTCATGGTAATCAATACACTGATTTAAAAAAAATTAAATAATTTAATCAATTTAATATATGTGTTTCCATTTTTTAGTAAAAAACACCTTATTTTTCAAGTGTATAGTACACAATATCTAGATACAAATGTTGATATTTTACAAATATAAAAAAATAGTGTAACGTAAGCTAGAAACTTCATGGTGAACAATACATTGTTGTCAAAAAAATCAAATAATTTAATAAATTTAAAATATACGTTTTCATTTTTTTAGTAAAAAAGACCCTACCTTTTAAGTACATAGTACACGATTTCTAGAAACAAATGTAGATATTTTAAAAATATTAAAAAATTGTGTAAATTAAGGAAGAAACTTCATGGTGATCAATAAATTGTTGTAAAAGAATCAAATAATTTAATAAATTTAAAATATGTGTTTTCATTTGTATAGTAAAAAACACCCTAATTCTCTAGTGTATAGTACGCGATTTTTAGAAATAAATTTTTAAATTTTAAAAATATAAAACATTGTAAAAATTAAGCTAGAAACTTTAGGGGTAACAATAGATTGTTTTAAAAAAATCAAATAATTTAATAAATTTAAAATATGTGTTTTCATTTTTAAATGTTGCAAACACCCTATATTCCAAGTCTATAGTACACAATTTTTGGAAACAAATGTTGCACTTTTAAAAATATAAAAAAATTTGTAAAGTAAGCTAGAACCTTTATTGGGAACAATACATTGCTTTTAAAAAAAATTAAATATATTAATAAGTTTAAAATATGCGTTTTCATTTTTAAAGTAGAAAACACCCTATTTTTCATGTGTATAGTACGCGATTTCTAGAAATAAATGTTTCAATTTTAATTAATATAAAATTCTGAATATTAAGCTAGAAACTTTATGGGGAACATTAGATTGTTTTCAAAAAAATCAAATAATTAAATAAATTTAAAATATGCGTTTTCATGTTTTTAGTAAAAAACACTCTATTTTTCAAGTGTATAGTACACGATTTCTCGAAACAAATGTTGATATTTTAAAAATATAAAAAAATAGTGTAAATTAAGCTAGAAACTTTATTGGGAACAATACATTGTTTTCAAAAAAATCAAATAATTTAATAAATTTAAAATATGCGTTTTCCTTTTTAGAGTAAAAAACACGCTATATTTCAAGTCTATAGTACACAATTTTTTGAAACAAATGTTGCTCTTTTAAAAATAAAAAAAAATTGTGTAAATTAAGCTAGAACCTTTATTGGGAACAATACATTGTTTTCAAAAAATTAAATATATTACTAAATTTAAATTATGCATTTTCATTTTTAAAGTAAAATATACCCTATTTTTCAAGTGTATAGTACACGATTTCTAGAAATAAATGTTTCAATTTTAAAAATATATAAAATTGTAAATATTAAGCTAGAAGCTTTATGGGGAACAATAGATTGTTTCCAAAAAAATCAAATAATTTAACAAATTTAAAATATGCTATTTAATTTTTTTAGTAAAATACACCCTATTTTTCAAGTGTATAGTACGGAATTTATAGAAATAAATGTTTCAATTTTAAAAATAAATAAAATTGTAAAAATTAAGCTATAAACTTTATGGGGAACAATAGATTGTTTTCTGAAAAATCAAATAATTTAATAAATTTAAAATATGCATTTTCATTTTTAAAGTAAAAAACACCCTATTTTTCAAGTGTATAGTACACGATTTCTAGAAACAAATGTTGATATTTTAAATATATAATAAATAGTTTAAATTAAGCTAGAAACTTCATGGTTAACAATACATTGTTGTCAAAAAAATCAAATAATTTAATAAATTTAAAATATGCGTTTTTATCTTTAAAGTAAAAAATACCCTACATTTCATGTCTAAAGTACACGGTTTCTAGAAACAAATGTTACTTGTAACATCCTTGAGCACTTTCCAAATCACATGTCTAAAGAAAATCCTGTCTTTAGCCCTAAAGCCCCTTTTAGCAACATTGAGAAAGTTAAGGGACATGATTGCAATTTTATTAAAAATGCACCCCACACCACTTTAAGATCACCCACACAAATAACTCATTCCCTCTTTCTTCCCATTTCCTTTCAATCTCACGCCACCTCTCACTCTCATTTTCTCAATCTCCATTTTATTCTCTTCTTGTTCCAAAAGAAAAGAGAACACTTCTCTCCCTCTCCTCCTTATACCTGCGCAAGAGACAACAAGTAGATGGAAGAACCCATGTTGTCTCCAAATCTCTTATCTCCTTCCTCTCTCTCATTTCCCTCATTCTTCACACTCTCCATTACATTCATTCTCTTCATGAATTACCAAGAGGAAGAGAGCAGCCTCACTTCCCTCTCCCTCTCATCATCAAGTTCAGCCACTCTTAGAGATTTTAACACAATTCTCAATTCTTCTAATTGATCCTCACCATCAAAGTTCCAAGGAGTGCATGTAAGTCTTCCCTCTCATTTCTTCTTCTCCTCTCTTATGGTTTCCTCACTACAAGCCACTAATTTCTGCAAACTATGTTTCTATGGGTGAAATGGTGATGCATGTGGCTTCAAGCAACTCAAGTGGAGCATGTGGGACACATGCATGTAGAAATTTCAAATTTTGAAGCGATTGGGTTGCTCTTGAAGTAGAGGCTCTAGCCCCCTGTTTCCATTAATTTCGTGGGCCTCTCTGAGGTAAAGGGAACAAACCTATGTGATTTAAGCTAGATGGAATTGTGACTAACAATATTTGAGTCAAGTTGTGAGAAATCATGTTTTTGCTCTAGTTTAGTCACAACCGTGATTTTGCATGTAAGTTTAGGACAGGTAAATGACCTTATCTGTTTTAGTGTTCTTCATAAAATCTGTAGAGCTATCTTTTAGCTTTCCAACGCCACTGAGTTTGCTCAATTTCGATCTCTGTAGCTTGAGTTATGGCCGAAAACCTGAGACAGTATCAATGTTTATGGGCTAGGTTTGTCTAAATGTACCTTTCTGTTCGAGAAACTATTTTGACAATTAAAATTTTAGAACTAGGTTTATATGTCTTCATAAAATTTGTAGAAAATCCTTTTATCTTTAATATGCCTCTGACCTCATACCAATCCATGGTCTATAGTTTGAGATATGGCAGAATTACTGAAGCAATGTCAAAAATCTAGTATGGCCTTAAGTCCAATTCTGTACCTCTGTTATAAGACACTTTTAATTGTCTAGATGAGGGAATTTGCCTTTGTGATCTGTATAACAGTTGTATAGGATTTACTTAGCTTTCCAATGACAAAAATCTTGCTTAATTTGGATCTGTATAGCTCCAGTTATAATCAAATTACTGAACTGAGGTCAAAATCGAGGTCTGATTGAATCTGTCTGTTTTGTTGCTAATTTAGGACTTGCTAATGAGCCCATTTGTCTTCGTGGTCTTCATAAGAAATGTATATCTGTGTCTTATCTTTTACTTCCAAGCGGTTTTGTGTAAATCCATCAACTATAGCTCAAGATATGCTCTAATTACTTAAGAGGCGTCATATGTGAAACAGTGTCAAGTCCAGATTTTGTAGTGCTTCTTTGTATGTAGTTTCGACCTCTGAGACGTGTGATTCTGTCTTCAAGCCCTTCATTGATGTTGTAGAAAATAAAGTTAGATTTAATTTGACATAAGTTTCATGTGAATCCACCCAGTGTAACTCAAGATATAGTAGGATCACTGAGACAATATTTGAGTGTTAGGACAGTTTTATGTCCAGTTCTGTACCTGACTTTAAGAGCAACTTAAATTATCTAGATGATTGAATCTGTTTTCAAGTCCTGCATAAAAGTTATATATTATTAATTTAGCTTTAATTTAGAACTGGTTTCATGTCAATCCATGGTCTACAGCTCCAGTTATGACAGAGTTACTAAAGTAGTATCGAAAATTTAGAACAGCCTTGAGTCTGGTTCTGTGTCTGTTTTCAAGGGCATTTATAATTATCCAGATGACGAAACATGGTTTTGAGTCCTTCATAAAAGTTGTAGGCAATCATGCTATCTTTAATTTTCAACTGGTTTCAAATCAATCCGACAACCATAGCTCTAGATATAGTTGAAACAATGAGGTAGTATCAGAAATCTAGTTTCTGTCATGCAGTCAGTTTCCAATTAGAATTACACTCTCAAGACGTATGATTCAAATCATGATTCCTTCACATTAATTGTAGATAAATGTCTTAAGTTTCATTTCCAATTAGTTTCACTGGAATCCAATGTCTATAACTCTAGATATTGCGAAATTACCAAGCTGCAACAAGAATTGGGTGATGCTGAAATAGAATGAAGTTAAAAGAAGAAAAGAAAGCAAAGAATTGGAAGAATAGGTGACTAGAACTTCAAGAGGTAACCCCACTAAATCCCAAACTAGACTAATTAGGGAATAGAAATGGCATGTGGTTTGATTATTTAGCTATTGTGAAATATGTGATAAAATAGGTTTGGATTTGTGTATGTTAGATGACTTGATAATTTGGTTTAGATGGCTTGGCTTGGAATTATTGAAGAAATGTATGCTAAAATGTGATTTTGGGTTATTATGAGTATGTATGGATACCAAAGTGATTTTGTTAGAAAGCATGTTGCTTGTGGTGCCATGGTGGATGTGCATTTTGGTGAATGCTTTGATGTTATGGTGGTGAATTGAGTCTCTTGAAGATGTATGTTGAAATGATTATGATAAGTATATTGTTATGACATGGATGGCAAGTGATTTAATTAATGATTAATGAAAATGAAATTTAAAGACAAGTTTAAGCTTTCCCCCATCAACAAATGTTGAGTAAGCAGGTTGAATCCCACCGTTCAGACGCTGGGTAAGCGGACAAGCGTGAATAAACATGAGAATGTAGGGTCTCCCCGCGATTCGGGGGTCAGATGACCTGAACTAGTAGGGTGCCATGTGATAGGGAATTATGGCCCGAAAGAAAGGACTATCCCATTGATGTGGGGTTAAGATAGTCCTGGGCTATCCCATTCATGTGGGGTTAAAATAGCCCGGCAGCCAGTTTAATCACGGTAGGAACGCTTGTCGTGGTCCTAGTTTTGAGCTCAACCTCGCGTTACTGCCACGTGCTATGGGAGGTTTAGTGCACTAGGCTTCCATAAAAGACTCAAGAAAAGAAAATAACTAAGTATGTTAATGAAAGATCATGGCATGCATACATCCATAATTGTCATAGCATGCATTATGTATGAAATTGTTGCATTGAATTGATTGTGTGTTAGGAATTTAAATGGGGTGTTCTCCAGTTAGACTGGCTGCGATATGGTATAAAAATGTTTTCAAAATGCCGGGGGTTACTCAGTTATATGTTTACACATAACTGATGGTTACCATATCGCATGTATCAGAAGATTATGAAGCGAAAGCCACAGATAGGACGAGTTGTGGGCTTTTCTTAGGTATAGCCACACATGGTGAACCTAAGTCTCAAGTTCATATATCAATTTGTTCAGCTGTATAGGAATCCGTATAAATTGAAATGATTGTAATTATTATTATTATCAATTGTTGTAAATTAGAATTTAGCTTCCGTTAGTGTTTTGAAAAAAAAAAAAACAGACTCAAGAATTAAGGTGTTACATTTATGGTATCAGAGCCGTTTGATCCATCGGACTGTGATGATAAAGAGTCAATAGTCAGCTAAACGATTAATAATCTGAACATATTCATTAGGTGTGTCATAAGCTTCGAAGGAACGTGCATCTGATCAATTAAATATTGGTGCATTAGAGTATAAGTTATGACTACTAATGGATAAGAACGACCCTTAAAGGGATTGTTCTTCTCTTAGTATCTCCCATGGAAAATAGGATGAGACATTGGGATACAGGTGTACTGGTGTTTGTGATACCTTAGTCACGGCATCGATGCATTCGTAACCAATGGATTCAAGTCACTAGCCTAGAATGAGTACTAAGTAGAATATATTTTAAGGATAAATGTGGCTAGCCTTTTTGAGTAGGTAGTGGAATGAGTACAAAGATTATGTGTAGTTGGATTGTTCAAAGCCTAATTATCCCCTAGTAGGCGTAGTGATTAGGACCGTATGTAAGGGCCTTTGGTAAGAAAGCCAAGAGATAGAAATGACTTAGGAAATCTGGTAGTGGTAATCTCGCGACAGCAAGAAAGGGCGTTATGTATATTTCCTAGTTGAAATTGTGTTAGGGAGATGTACGCAAGGAATTATGGGTTAAGTATAGAAATAGACTACATCACAAAAGCATGAGGAACACCATCCCATTTTCTTTCGTTTAAGTTTCCTTTGAGACTTAAATTCCTTAAGCTCCATATTTTTATGAGGGTCCCTGAAAAATTATTCATCGTGATTTCAATCTTTGAACAATACCTCCCATCAGATTCTCAATCAATTCCCATTAAGAACTACTTAGAAAAATCTAGATAGTTTAAATTTTATGATCGGGCTTCGTTTTAAGAATTAGTAGTGACACTATAAATTACCAATTCTATTTGGATGGGATTCAAGCTAAAGGTATACTCAGCCTTATTCTAAGAACCTTGATTGGAATATCTCGTAGAGTCACAAAAAAAAATCTCTTGACGTACTACGTTCGTATTGTAATCATTAGCCTTGATGGTTCCACGCAAATAAATCCTTAACCTTATCGTGATGATTTCTGGTTCGAGTTAGACTTATTCCAATAATTTTTTTTCCTAGGTCGCGTTCTAAGAGTCTTATGGTGCACTCTTTGTACTCAACGAATTCAAATCACTAGATCAGAGAAAATACTGAGTCAAGATGTACTTTGATGTTCGCTTAGATCATTCCGTGAAGTTTAGGTAGGAGCTGGAAAAGGATCATCTTTATCTTTTTATACGAGACATGGAGTTCAAATTCCTCTGAAATTTGGATCTCTCTAAGTTTTTATCCTTTCATACTGTCTCTGATAAATTTCTATCCTCAACCTCATTGCTTGTATCCATTTTCCTTTGGATTTCGGATGACATGTTTCTCTTTTCTTACACAAACTAATACTAATTATCACGGGAAGTTCCAATAAATCCTTTAGTCTCCCTATGATAGTTCAAATATCATTGCAAAAGGGAGTGAACATGTCTTCCAACCTCCTCAACGCCACCAAAATTATAAGTCCTTTCACCATCAAGAAGAAATGTGTTCGCTAAGATTTGCCTATAAATTACTTGAACCCAGGTTGAAGTCTAGTTTTATCGTTGTTAAATAATTATTGACATAATGTCATACTCCTCTTCCATTCAGGACCCTTCAGTGAGATCATCATACCCATAGATCCTTTATAATCATTTTTGAAGCCACAAGCCAATTAATGAAGTATTCGATTGGTAGTCTCTAAGACTTGACTAAAAATTAATTTGAGTTCCTGAATCTCAAATTTCAAACAAACTCAGTCCTTAGTCATGATGTTACTTTTTTGACTAAAAATTCATCTCATTTCATCACTAGTCATGATTACCACATTTTCGTTGTGAGCTCGACGATCCAAGTCCAATCAATCTTCATTGAGAATATTGAATTGTTTCATGTTAAATCTTGAATTGTTATTCATTCAATTTTAATTCAACTGTAAGTTAGTACTGAAATCCTGCTAGTCCTAGTTAAGTTGACCTGTAAACCTTTCCACTTCACTTCTACCCGTACCCAAAGACACTTATAAACCAAACAAGCTAGAGTAACTGTATAGCCTTGAAACATATCTAGCCTAACCTATTGGTTATTCATTGTTGTCAAAAAAATCAAATAATTTAATGAATTTAAAATATGTGTTTCCATTTTTTTAGTAAAAAACACCTTATTTTTCAAGTGTATAGTATACGATTTCTAGAAACAAATGTTGATATTTTAAAAATATAAAAAAATAGTGTAACGTTAGCTAGAAACTTCATGGAGAACAATACATTATTGTAAAAAAAAATCAAATAATTTAATAAATTTAAAATCTGTGTTTTCATTTTTGAAGTAAAAAATACCCTATTTTTCAAGTGTATAGTACGCGATCTCTAGAAATAAATGTTTAAATTTTAAAAATAAATAAAATTGTAAAAATTAAGCTAGAAACTTTATGGGGAACAATACATTGTTTTCAGAAAAATCAAATAATTTAATAATTTTAAAATATGCATTTTCATTTTTAAAGTAAAAAACACCCTATTTTTAAAGTGTACAGTACACAATTTCTAGATACAAATGTTGATACTTTAAAAATGTAAAAAAATAGTGTAAATTAAGCTAGAAACTTCATGGTTAACAATACATTGTTGTAAAAAAATTAAATAATTTAATGAATTTAAAATATGCGTTTTCATTTTTTCAGTAAACACACCCTATTTTTAATGTGTATAGTACATGATTTCTAGAAAAGAATATTTATATTTTAAAAATATAAAAAAACTAGTGTAAATTAAGCTAGAAACTTCAAGGTGAATAATATATTGTTGTCAAAATAATAAAAAAATTTAATAAATTTAAAATATGCATTTTCATTTCTTTAGCAAAAAACACCCTATTTTTCAAGTGTACAATATACGACTTATAGAAACAAATGTTGAATTTTAAAAATATAAAATATAGAGTAAACTAAGCTAGAATCTTCATGGTGAACAATACAATGTTGTCAAAAAAAATAAAATAATTTAATAAATTTAAAATATGCATTTTAATTTTTAAAGTAAAAAACACTCTATATTTCAAGTCTATAGTACACGATTTCTAAAAACAATCATTGCAATTCTAAAAATATAAAAAAATATGTAAATTAAGCTAGAAATGTAATGGTGAAGAATACATTGATTTCAAAAAAAATTAAATAATTTAAAAAATTTAAAATTTGTGTTTTCATTTTATTAGTAAAAAACACCCTCTTTTTCAAGTGTATAGTACACGATTTCTAGAAACAAATATTGATATTTTAAAAATATAAAAAATAGTATAAATTAAGCTAGAAACTTCTTGGTGACAATACATTGTTGTCAAAAAAGTCAAATAATTTAATAAATTTAAAATATGCATTTTTATTTTTTTAGTAAAAAACACCCTATTTTACAAGTGTATATAGTAAATGATCTCTAGAAACAAATGTTGATATTTTAAAAATATAAAAAAATAGTGTAAATTAAGCTAGAAACATCTTGGTGATTAATATATTGTTGTCCAAAAAATAAAATAATTTAATAAATTTAAAATATGTGTTTTCATTTTTTTATCAAAAAACACCCTATTTTTCAAGTGTACAGTACATGATTTCGTGTAACAAATGTTGATATTTTAAAAATATAAAAAATAGTGTAAATTAAGCTAGAAACGTCTTGGTGAAAAATATATTATTTGCGAAAAAATCAAATAATTTAATAAATTTAAAATATGCGTTTTCATTTTTAAAGTAAAAAACACTCTATTTTTCAAGTGTATAGTACACGACTTTTAGAAACAAATGTTGCAATTATAAAAATATAAAATTATGTAAATTAAACTGGAAACTTCATGGTGAACAATACATTGTTTTCAAAAAATTTAATAAATTTAAAATATATGTTTTCATTTTTAAAGTATAAAACACCCTATATTTCAAGTGTATAGTACCGATTTCTAGAAACAAATGTTGATATTTTAAAAATATAAAAAATAGTTTAAATTAAGCTAAAAACTTCTTGGTGAACAATACATTGTTGTCAAAAAAGTCAAATAATTTAATAAATTTAAAATATGCATTTTTATTTTTTTAGTAAAAAACACCCTCTTTTTCTAGTGTATAGTACATGATTTCTAGAAACAAATGTTGATATTTTAAAAATATAAACAAATAGTGTAAATTAAGCTAGAAACTTCTTGGTGATTAATATATTGTTGTCAAAAAAATAAAATAATTTAATAAATTTAAAATATGTGTTTTCATTTTTTAGCAAAAAACACCATATTTTTCAAGTGTACATTACATGATTTCGTGAAACAAATGTTGATATTTTAAAAATATAAAAAATAGTTTAAATTAAGCTAGAAACTTCTTGGTGAATAATACATTGTTGGCAAAAAAATCAAATAATTTAATAAATTTAAAATATGCGTTTTCATTTTTAAAGTAAAAAACACTCTATTTTTCAAGTGTATAGTACACGACTTTTAGAAACAAATGTTGCAATTATAAAAATATAAAATTATGTAAATTAAATTGGAAACTTCATGGTGAACAATACATTGTTTTCAAAAAAATTAATAAATTTAAGATATGCGTTTTCATTTTTAAAGTATAAAACACCCTATATTTCAAGTGTATAGTACACGATTTCTAGAAACAAATGTTGATATTTTAAAAATATAAAAAATAGTATAAATTAAGCTAGAAACTTCTTAGTTAACAATACATTGTTGTCAAAAAAGTCAAATAATTTAATAAATTTAAAATATGCATTTTTATTTTTTTAGTAAAAAACACTCTATTTTTCAAATGTATAGTACATGATTTCTAGAAACAAATGTTGATATTTTAAAAATATAAAAAAATAGTGTAAATTAAGCTAGAAACTTCTTTGTGATTAATATATTGTTGTCAAAAAAATAAAACAATTTAATAAATTTAAGATATGTGTTTTCATTTGTTTAGCAAAAAACACCCTATTTTTCAAGTGTACAGTACATGATTTCGTGAAACAAATGTTGATATTTTATAAATATAAAAAATAGTGTAAATTAAGCTAGAAACTTCTTGGTGAACAATACATTGTTTGCAAAAAAATCAAATAATTTAATAAATTTAAAATATGCGTTTTCATTTTTAAAGTAATAAACACTCTTTTTTTCAAGTGTATAGTACACGACTTTTAGAAAAAAATGTTGCAATTATAAAAATATAAAATTATGTAAATTAAACTGGAAACTTCATGGTGAATAATACATTGTTTTCAAAAAATTTAATAAATTTAAAATATGCATTTTCTTTTTTAAAGTAAAAATCAACCTATTTTTCCAGTGTATAGAACACGATTTCTATAAACAAATGTTTTAATTTTAAAAATATAAATAAGATTGTGTAAATTAAGCTAGAAACTTTACTGTGAACAATATATGGTTGTCAAAAAAAATGAAATAATTTAATAAATTTAAAATATGTGTTTTCATTTTTAAATTCCAAAACACCCTCTTTTTCAAGTGTATAGTACATGATTTTTAGAAATAAATTTCACAATTATAAAAATATTAAAAAAAATTAAATTAAATTAGAAATTGCATGGTGAACAATACATTGTTTTCAAAAAAACCAAATAATTTAATATTTTTAAAATATGCGTTTTCATTTTTAAAGTAAAAAACACCGTGTTTTTCAAGTGTATAGAACACGATTTCTAGAAACAAATGTTGCAATTTTAAAAATATAAACAATTGTGTAAATTAAGCTAAAAACTTTATCGGTAACAATACATTGTTTCCAAAAAAATCAAATAATTTAATAACTAAAAAATATGCGTTTTCATTTTTAAAGTAAAAAACACTCTATATTTCAATCCTTTAGTACACTATTTCTACAAACAAATGTTGCAATTTTAAAAATATAAAAAATTGTGTAAATTAAGCTTGAAACTTTATTGGGAACAATACATTGTTTTCAAAAAAATTAAATACCTTAATAAATTTAAAATATGCGTTTTCATTTTTAAAGTGAAAAGCACCCTATTTTTCAAGTATATAGAACACGATTTCAGTAAACAAATATTGCAATTTTAAAAATATAAATAAAATAGTGTAAATTAAGCTATAAACTTTATTGTGAACAATACATGGTTGTAGAAAAAAATCAAATAATTTAATAAATTTAAAATATATGTTTCATTTTTTAGTAAAAAACACCCTATTTGTCAAGTGCATAGTACACGATTTCTAGAAACAAATGTTGATATTTTAAAAATATTAAATATAGTGTAACATCTCAAAAATTCATAAAGGAAACTTAGGATTTAAGGGATTTGATTACAATTTACAAAGAAAAGAAAGAGGAGGATTGGTTGTAAGTAGAGAGGTCAAAGGAGGGATAAAAATAACATGAATATTCGAATGTGCACTGTCATATTCGAATAGTATTCGAATATGCATGTCAATATTCGAATATGGAAGTTTGGAATTGAAAATAGAAACCTTATATTCGAATATGGACCCCAAAGCCTATAAATAGGGGTGTTTCACATTCAAAACTCATTGTTTCCCTCTTCCTCGCTCTACGCTCTTTTAATTCTTTGATAGACCTCTGCCACTAATCAATCACATGCCACAACTCATTCATCTTAAGGTTTCCTTCTTATAGTAGGATTCCAAGAGTTGAGATTCCAACTCAGAGAAAAAGAATGTTGAAGAAGGGAATTGGAAACTGGATTGGAGTTGAAGGATAACAGATTCTGGGATCCCAAGGTAACCCTAAAACCCCAAATCGAGAACATTATGAAATGTTAGGAACATGTGATTAGGAACTATAGATAATGTGTTAGGAATTGGCTAAATGAGGAATCTGTGTGATATTGTTTGTTATGTTTGTGTGATGTTAACATGCTAACCTAAGTTGCATGAATGGAATGGGAGCTATGAATGAATATGATGTTTGATATGCCTGTATGATGTTCTGTTAACATGCTAAACGATGTTGCATGAATGGAATTGAGAATATGAATGAATATGATGCTTGATATGTCTGTATGATGCTATGTGATCAAATGTGCAAAGAGACGTTGCATGTTTAGAGATTGTGAATGATGTATGAAAATGATAAAGTGTATTTAACAGACAAGAGATTCCAGATTATAATATGATGAAATTGAGAATAGGACTCTGGATAGATTTTCAAACTATTTTTGAATGGATAAGTCTAGAGTCAGTATGAACTCTAATATGTACTCGAATATGACAGGCCATATTTGAATAGATATTTGAGTGTAGAACTTATGATACATAATATTCAAACATAGGATGCTTGTGTTCGAATATTATGCTACTGGAACTCTTGTTCAATTGATTGTGATATGAATGTGATGTTTGATGCATTAGAACCTATAAATGTGAAATCAAACAGAAAAGAAATATGGAAATGCTTCCCCCATCAACATTGGTTGAGTAAGAGGGTTGAGTTCCGCCGGAAGTAGACCGGGTAAGTGGACAAGCATAGAAAGAGAAATGATTTGGGGGCTATTACCGAAAGGGGTAATAGTTCTTGCAAACCTGTAATGGGTGATGACTCTGAGAAAGAGAAACAATTGGGGGCTATTATCAGAAGGGATAATAGTTCTTGCTGACCTCTATTGGAGGTGAGGCATGGACTCTGGCTAGTGACGCTTATCAAGGTTTGCAGAGAGCTCTATAGTGCTATTGCCACACAAAATGGTGGATTCCCGCGTGCACCGAGTTTCTCGATAAAAGCGGAAAGAATGGAAAATGGAAAATGATTTTGGCATCCATACATACATGATATTATTGCATGCATTGTATATGAATGTGTGAATTTGTATGTGTAAGTGTTATGTGAATGATGTGTGTTTGCTAGGAATGTGATTTGGGGCAGTTTTCCAGTTAAACTGGCTGCAATACTATAAAATGTTTTTAGTTAGACCGAGGGTTACTCGGTTATATGTTTTACATATAACTGACGGTCGCAGTATTGCAGGTATTGGAAGACTGTGGAGCTAAAGCAATGGATAAGACAAAGTGTTAGGCTTTGCTTAGGTAAAACCACACTTGGTGAACCTAAGCTTGTTGTTCAGAGATTATGTGGTTCAACTGTATAGGGAATTATCATATAAATAAAGAAAAGTTTTCCGCTGTATTTTAAATAAAACCAAGCAACCAGAGTTGTATTTTCAAGAAAAAAAATTTAAGTATCAGGTTTTCAAAGTTAACATTTTTCAGTAACTACTCTTTTCAAAAATTAGGGTGTTATAATATGGTATCAGAGCAGTTTGATCCTTCGGACTGTGATGAGTTGATAGTCAGCTGAACGAACAATATTCTGAACATATTTTTTAGGCACGTCATAAGCTTTGAAGGAACATGCGTCTAATATTTGGTCTGATCAACTGAGTATTGGCGCATGAGAGTAGAAGTTATGAATGCTAATGGATAGGAATGATCTTTAAAAGGATCGTTCTTCTTTTAGAAACTTTCCTTGAAAATAGGATGAGGCATTGAGATACAGATGTACCAGTGTTTGTGACTATAAAATATTGAGCCTGGCCACTTCAGTACCTTACCCACAGTACCAACGCATTTATGACCAATTGATTCAAGTCACTAGCCTAGACTAAATACCAGGTAGAATATGTTAAGGATAAATGTGGTTAGCCCTATGGAATATAGATAATGGGAAATTAGTATAAAGCATAGGCGAAGTTGGATTTCTCAAAGACAAATTATAGCCAAATTGGTAAGAAAGCCAAGAGGCAGGAAGAACCTAGAGAGTCGGGTAGTGGTAATCTAACAACAACAACTAAGGGGGGCTATGTAGATATTCTCGGTGGGAAATTGGGTAAGTATAGGAATAGATCATGCCATCAAGCATAAGGAACTCTTTTCTAGTTTCATTTAAGTTTTCTCTAGGACTTAAATTTCATAAAACTCTAGTTCTTTTATGAATGATAAACTATCCATGTGAATCCTAGAAATCAAATTCTTTCAAAAAGTCACCAAGCCTAAATTCAAGTAGACGATGTGATTGAAGAACCTTTATTGGAAGGATTTAAGCATCAACTCTAATTTAACGATCATGTATTCTTAGAAAAGTTTAAGAACTCATATCGTATAGTAACCTTTTTCCTTTTCATAATGATAGCGTAATATCGTATCGAGAAATTTGTCTTGTTAATCAAGTGGCCTCTATGCTCAAGAGAGGGGGGTGAATTGAGCTTTTAAAAGTTTTCAAAAATTCGTTGAAAATAATAACACAAATTAAACAAGATATGTTAGTTGATGCATGAAATTGGAATATGATAAAATTCTAAGTGAAGATCAAATAAATTTAAACAAAAATGAGTTTTAGGGATAGAGAGAATAGCACCGAGTTTTATACTGGTTCAGTCACACACCACTGGTGACCTACGTCCAGTCTACCAATCTCTGCCACGCAAGATTTCTTATATTACTTTTCAATAATTACACACTAAGAGCACCTTTCTCAATTGGATACCCTACCAATTTTAAAGGCCTCAATCTAGGGATACCTCACCCTAAGAACACTTTGAAGGATACCCCACCTTCAAACAATTTAGAAGGATACCACACCTTCACACAAAATTAGCTCACAACAATTGAAACTCTCAAAAGAGTAAATGATACAAATTGAAGTTCTAATATATCTGATTTAAGGCTCTTTGTTTTGATGAAAGAAACAGTATAGGTAACAACAAAGTAAGCCTTTGGCAAAAGCACAAGAACCTTGATTTAGAGAAATTGATGATAAGAAGTAATTTCAAAACAATGTTAAGCTCACAAGGGTATGTTATATTCAAAATCAGAAGCCCTTTATATAGATGGCAGAAACAGCTGTCAGAAACTGCGCATATTTTATTTTCATATTCGAATATGCTATTCGAATACAACATTTACATATTCGAATATAGAATTGTCATATTCGAATATGACACCATCATATTCGAATATGTTATTCGATTATAGTGTTACTGCGTTCAAAAAATGATTTCTGTAGGCTTCATATTCGAATATATATTCGAATATGGAGGTTCCATATTCGAATGTGTATTCGAATATAAGAGTTCTGAAAGGTGACAAGGCCTAGGTTTCTTATTATATTCGAATATGTATTCGAATATGGCAAGCCATATTCGAATATACAGATTCTGAAAAGTGTTCAGGCCAAAGTAATGTGTCATATTCGAATATGGCAAGCCATATTCGAATATATATTCGAATATGCTGGTCAGGAAATTCAAATTTTATTTCCAAAACCTTGATATTTGAATATACACTCAAATTTTGACTTTTTCAAGTAAAAATCAATTTTTAGATATTTTCTTTGAGGGTCTTTTCCTTTGAAAATGATTTTATCTTTGACTCTTAATATTTTTCTAAAAAATCCTTTTTAGAAAGATGTTTGTTTCAATTCAAAGAGCCTTAATCAAATTTACAATCATAATTTAACAACCTAAATACCCTTTGTTGTTTGCGGATCTGTTTACTATGCTTATTCATGTGATTTAGCCTTTTGATTCTTGGTTTGTTGTGGAATCATCGAAACTCCGAACGTAGAGAATTTGCATTTACATACTCCCCCTTTTTGATGATGACAAACAACAAACGAAACAGATCACTTATTGCGTGTGATATTCTGAAACTCCCCCTTACTTATGAAGTTTGATTCTCCTTACGAGTTTCGACTCCCCCTGTCAATAGGCATGCAGATATGTTAAGCCTTTGTAATAATCAATAATAAAAATCCCGGTTTAAGGGATTATAATTCTTCTCCCACTTTTGGCATCATTAAAAAAGATGATGATTTTGAGACAAACGTTAAAATAAACCCGAATCTAATCAGTTAAAATGTTTTAATATGTCCCAAATCTAAACAAGACTAAGCTAAGTTAAGAAAGGAGTTGTGGAACAGTCATGGAGGGCCGGAGGTGGGCGGTGTCTGAAAGTAATCAAAATCCAAGTCAGGACTTGGTTGAGCCCCAAAGTTTTGGAGATCGATACCGCCAAAATGTTGATGAAACCCGCTTGCATCACCTTGGTTTGTTGGAAAGGAAGATTGGGAGTATGGAGGTACAAAGTTGGAATTGCCTCGTGCAATTTCTTCTTGCAGAGATGTAATCTCTCCTCGAAGAGTTTCCATCTGATCACACCGCTGATCAATATATTGACACCGTTGTTCGAATTTAGCGTCCATCATTTGAGAGAACTAAAGACTCAGCTGTTGGAAGTGTGGAGGAAGAGGTTCTGGATCTGGTTCAGGAATGTCTTCAGGATCAACATTAGGATAGTTTTCTTTCGGGCGATTGCCTTCAATCCCTAATTCCTGAATATACCAGTTTTCGCCAACATGCACAATGCCAGCTCGGTGTAGCAATGATTGACCAATTTCAAAATTATGGCCATCGATGGTGGTACTGTATTCATTGGCTAGATGGACTCTGAAGTGCCGAAGAATGACTATGATCAAGGTTGGATAGGGAAGAGGAGTTGTGCCGGTTGCCCCCTTCAGCATGTGATGCTGAACCAGTCGTGCCCAGTCAACGGGCTTTTCTTTGATGATGGCCTAGATAAGGAGACGGTCATCATAGAGGACTTTTGTGAAGTTTCTAACGCGACCAAGGAGGACGCGAGCAATGATGAGATGGACTATACGAGAGTCCATGGTGAGTGTGCTTGTGGGGAGGTAGTCTCCCATTTTGGAAGTGTGGAAGGAAGATATTACATGGCACATGGCCCCGATCGCCTGAATAGGATTGTATTCGGCGGCCCACTGTGCCATGGGAGCTGATCCCGATATTTGGGCTCCTTCAATTTGTAGCCCCGTAAGAGAAGTCCAGAGAAAAGGAGGGATTTGAATTTTCGTCTTTTTCACTTCAGACGAAATTGTGCAGGTGTCAGAATTATAGTGGAGGTTGGAGTAGAATACACGAACAAGGTTGGGATAGACTTTTTCTTGAATACTAAGAAAAGGCACAAGATTGGCTGATTCAAGCCAAGAGACAAAGGAAAAACCTTGAGAATGAAACCGAGGCATGTTAACCCACCGTGGGTCAACAATTTTCCTGTCAGAGAAGCCAGACTGAAATTTTGTGATTTGTGAGGCGCTGGAGAACCATCGCTGGAAGTCGGGAGTAAAACCAGTGGTGGCTAGAGGAATGGAGGAGGAAGAGGAACTGCTTCGTGGCCCACGAGGTATAGAAGGTGGTTTGTTGGTAGCGGTACATTTGAAACGGGGGCGTTTGTGTGTTGGTGATGGTGGAGATTGAGGAGCAGGAGGAGATGATGGTGGTGAAGAGGCCATTTTGTGATTTGTGATTTTTGGAGTAAAAAAAAAGTTGGAGTGGGAACTTGAGATATTATGAACAAGAGATGAGAAAGTAGTGTGATTTGGGAGTTAAAAATGTTATTATTTTATATGCGCAAGAATGCCTTTTATATGCGCAAGAATGCCCATATTCGAATATGTATTCAAATATTAGATGGAATATTCGAATATGTATTCGAATATTTGATAAAATATTCGAATATGGAGAAAGCAATATTCGAATAGATGACTGACATATTCGAATAGCATATTCGAATATGACAATTCTGTAATTAACTCTTGTAACTTCAAAGATATGTATACTCATTTTGTATTCGAATATATATTCGAATATATGACCACAGAAGGGTTATATTCGAATATAGTATTCGAATATTGAAGTGAAGCTCATTGTTTTTATTATAAGAATGAGATCCTGATTGCTTTTTCTACGAGACCTGCAAAACAAAAAGAAAATGCTCCGACGCCCAAGTCAGTAATAGATCAATAAATAATTTATAAAGCAATTTAAATAACATAATTTTGATCAAGTATGCCTAGCTCTCTTCTTATAAAATAGAAATTTTCAGTTGGAAGAGGCTTAGTGAAGATATCAGCTAGCTGTTTGGATGTATCAATGAACTCAAGTACACAGTCACCTTTTTGAACATGATCTCTAATGAAGTGATGTCTAATTTCAATATGTTTGGTTCTTGAGTGCATAATAGGATTTTTCGTCAGATTTATGGCACTAGTATTGTCACATTTTAGTGGAATACTATGCAAATGAATACCATAGTCCTTAAGTTGTTGTTTTAACCAGAGAATTTGTGCACAACAACTTCCTGCCGCTACATACTCAGCTTCAGCAGTGGATAGAGCCACACTAACTTGTTTCTTACTGTGCCATGAAATTAATGAATTTCCAAGAAGGTGACATGTGCCGCTAGTACTTTTTCTGTCTAACTTACATCCAGCAAAATCGGAATCAGAATATCCAATTAAAGTGCAGGATGCACCTTTAGGAAACCATAATCCCATGGTATAGGTGCCAATCAAATATCTCATAATTCTTTTTACTGCGCTAAGATGTGATTCTTTAGGGCATGCCTGATATCTAGCGCACATACATACACTAAACATTATATCAGGTCTGCTTGTAGTTAAATAAAGCAAGGATCCTATCATACCAAGATATTTTGACACATCAACTGGTTTACCTTTTTCATCTTTGTCAAGATAGCATGACGTACCCATAGGAGTACTTATTTCTTTAACATTGTCCATGCCAAATTTCTTGAGCAATTCTTTGCAATATTTTGTTTATGACACGAAAGTTCCTTGTTTTGTTTGTTTAATTTGAAATCCAAGGAAAAATGTAAGTTCTCCCATCATGGACATTTCAAATTCTCCCTGCATGCTTGTAGCAAACTCTTTACAGAGATTTTCATTAGTAGCACCAAAAATTATATCATCAACATAAATTTGTACAAGTAAAATGTCATTATGTCTTTGTTTTATGAATAATGTGTTATCTACTTTGCCTCTTTGAAAGTTATTGTTCAAGAGAAATTTACTTAGTCTTTCGTACCAAGCTCTAGGGGCTTGTTTTAGTCCATATAAGGCTTTCTTGAGTTTGTAAACATGATTTGGAAGTTCAGCATTTTCAAACCCAGGAGGTTGTTCAACATAAACTTCTTCTTGTATATACCCATTCAAGAAAGCACTTTTGACATCCATTTGATAAAGTTTAAAATTCATGATACAAGCAAAGGCAAGTAGGAGTCTAATGGCTTCAAGTCTAGCTACGGGAGCATATGTTTCTTCATAATCAATACCTTCCTCTTGATTATATCCTTTTGCAACCAATCTAGCTTTGTTTCTAGTTATTATGCCACTTTCATCTAGTTTGTTTCTAAAGACCCACTTAGTGCCTATTATTGGATAATCATTATGCCTAGGGACTAGATCCCAAACTTGATTTCTTTCAAATTGATTTAGCTCTTCTTGCATAGCTATTCCCCAATGTTCATCACTAATTGCTTCGTCTACAGTTTTAGGTTCAATTTGAGATACAAAAGCCATAAAGTTACATGCATTATTAAGAGAGTGTCTAGTGGTCACCCCCTTTGAAATATCACCAATAATGTTATCAATTGGATGAT
The DNA here is from genome assembly GCA_037177725.1 of Cyamopsis tetragonoloba. NCBI lineage: Eukaryota > Viridiplantae > Streptophyta > Magnoliopsida > Fabales > Fabaceae > Cyamopsis > Cyamopsis tetragonoloba. The sequence goes on along the minus strand of CM074124.1, from coordinate 14,757,541 downwards.
GTTTTGCAGCTCTCCATTCTTTGGGTAGTTCATTTTGTGTCTCGGTTGGTGTGTGAGTTAGTATATCTGGCATGTTCTCTTCGTGAATGCTTATGTCTTCAAAAGTTCCTGCAAGATCATCAACCTTTCTTTCTAAGCTTTTGGTGTTAGATTCATCAAAAATGACATGAATAGATTCTTCAACAGTCATTGTTCTTTTATTGTAAATTCTATAAGCTTTGCTAGTTGAGGAGTATCTTAAGAATATACCCTCATCAGCTTTGGCATCAAATTTGCCCAGATTTTCTTTTCCATTATTAAGCACAAAGCATTTGCATCCAAAAATATGGAAATAAGATATGTTAGGATTTCTACCCTTGAAAAGTTCATAAGGGGTTTTCTTTAAAATAGGACGAATGAGAACACGGTTCGTAACATGACATGCAGTACTCACTGCATCTGCCCAAAAATATTTCGGAAGATTCATGTCATTGAGCATTGTTCTAGCTAACTCAACTAGTGAGCGATTTTTCCTCTCCACAACACCATTTTGTTGTGGGGTCCTTGGAGATGAGAAGTTATGTTCAATGCCATTTTTATCGCAAAATCTTTCAAAGTCAATATTTTCAAATTCCTTTCCGTGATCACTGCGTATGCATGCAATTTTCAAATCCTTTTGGTTTTGAATGACTTTTGCTAATCTCTTAAAAGCTTTAAAGGCTTGATTTTTGTGAGATAAAAAGAGAGTCCACGTGTATCTTGAAAAATCATCAACAATTACAAGTCCATAGTAATTTCCCCCTAAACTCATAATTCTTGATGGACCAAATAAGTCCATATGCAATAGTTGCAAGGGTCTAGAGGTTGAAACAATATTTTTAGATTGAAAAGAGATTTTTGTTTTTTTACCCTTTTGACAAGCATCACATAATTTATCTTTTTCAAAACGATTTTTGGGCAAACCGATAACCAATTCTTTTGAAATTATCTTATTCAAAGGATCCATATGAATGTGTGCAATCCTTTTGTGCCATAGCCAAGATTCTTCTTCTTTAGTTATAAAACATTGTGCATCATTTGAGGATATATCATCTAAACTAATCATATTAACATTATTAATCCTATGACCCATAAATTTGATTGAGTTATTCTCTTGGCTAATAATAGAGCATGAATAAGAATTAAAAATAACCTCATTTCCTTTATCACATAATTGGCTAATACTTAACTGATAATGTTTTAATCCTTCAACATAAAGTACATTATCTATAGAAGTTGAAGAAGTCTTACCAACTTTACCTGTACCTAGAATTTTTCCTTTGTTGTTGTCACCATATGTAACATATCCTCCATCCTTAGGTGTGAAGGATGAAAATTTTGTTTTGTCTCCTGTCATATGCTTGGAGCATCCACTATCAAGATACCATTTTGATTCTTTTGCCACCAAGCATACCTACAAAAACAATTTAATTTTGTTTCTTAGGTACCCATGGTTTCTTGGGTCCTTGAGGGTTAGTTTTTCCAAAGGTGCCTTTGATGATCCACATTTTCTTTTCATGTGGTACACTAATTTTTCTTGTAGCACTATGACCTTTTAATCCACAATAAAAGCAAGTTATGAATGGACTAGAAGATGTTTTTGAAGAGACAAAGAAGATTTTATAGAGCTTTTGACTATTGGTTGGATTATATCCTAAACCAGCCTTTTTGAAATGACATCCTTGCTTACCAAGCAAGATGTTTTGGTTGTCTCTACCCATTGTAAATTTAGCAAGCACATTATTTAAATCCTCAATTTCTTTTAAATGTAAATCACAAGAAGTACACGTTTGTGATTTGCAAGCATTTTCTATTTTTGTCAAAGGACCTTTACCTTTGGCAATCATATTCTTTAACTTTTCAATTTCTTTCAAATGAGCATCACATGAAGTACAAGAAGATGATTTATTCATTTGGCAGGATTCACAATCATATTTAAGACTACCGAATGGAATTTGAATTTGTCTCATTTTGATAATATCACGACTAAGAATATCTATTTTGTCATTTAGAAGACCTTTTTCTTTCTTAGTCTTAGCAAGTTCTTTAGCAATGATCATAGATTTTTCATGTAATTCATTATAAGCATCTTGCAGTTCATCAAAGCTATAGTTAGAGTTTTCAGAATCTTTTACCTCATCTTCATCAAGAAGATCATCTTCATTATGGTTGACCATGAGGCATAGGTTGGCTGTTTCACTCTCCGATTCATCAGATGATTCTGAGTCATTACCATCCCAAGCTATGTATGCTCTTCTGCTCTTCTTTCCTTTGACTAATCTTTTCTCCTGTGTTTCGTTCTTATTTTTATTTAAAGGACATTCCATCTTCATATGTCCAGTTTTTCCACACTCATAACAAGTTGGACCTTGATTTGATCCATCTGCCTTGTTGAATGTTTTCCTTGGTGTGAAATTTGATGGTCTTCTTGATGACTCTCTTTTCTTGAAGAATTTATTGAATCTTTTGGCGAAGAGAATTACAGTCTCATCATCCATGTTGGTTGGATCAAGGTTTCTTTGATCTTCTTCTATCTCTTGAGGTGGAGGAGTGGTTGCTTTGAAGGCAATGCCTTTCTTTTTCTTGTTAACTCCCTCAACTTGATCCAACCGACTCAACTCAAGTTCTTGTTCTTCTAGTTTGCCAAACAAGGTTGCCAATGACATTGTGCGTGGATCCCTTATTTCGCTAATGGCAGTAACCTTTGGTTGCCAATCCATGCTAAGACATCTTAAAACTTTGTTAATGAGATCTTCATTTGAATAATCTTTTCCTAAGGCATGAAGTTGATTTATAAGATATGTAAAACGTTTTTGTATATCTTGGATATTTTCACTCGGATTCATTTGAAACATTTCAAATTCTCTAGTTAAAGCATTTATCTTTGATCTCTTTACCTCATCAGTTCCTTCATGTGTTACTTTTAACACATCCCACATTTCTTTAGCAGTTTTACAATTAGAAATTCTAGGGAATTCATCGTTACCTAGTGTAGAGATAATTATAGTTTTGGCTCTTAGACCAAATTGAGCAAGTCTCTTTTCTTCGAGAGACCATTCTTTGCTAGGTTTCTCAACTACCTTACCATCAATAGTGTGCATAGGGATGAATGGACCTTCCTCTATAGCATCCCATACGGCGACATCAATGCCTTCTACCCAAGCCTGCATTTTAATTTTCCAAAAAGAGTAGTTATCTCCATTAAAGAATGGAGGTCTATTTGTGGAGGCACCTTCCTGAATAGACATGTTTTGAAAAGAGGCAATTTCCTTAAAGCTGTGAAGCTCTTTAAACAAGGACCGAGCTCTGATACCACTTGTTAATCAAGTGGCCTCTATGCTCAAGAGGGGGGGGTGAATTGAGCTTTTAAAAGTTTTCAAAAATTCGTTGAAAATAATAACACAAATTAAACAAGATATGTTAGTTGATGTATGAAATTGGAATATAATAAAATTCTAAGTGAAGATCAAATAAATTTAAACAAAAATGAGTTTTAGGGATAGAGAGAATAGCACCGAGTTTTATACTGGTTCAGTCACTACGTCCAGTCTATCAATCTCCGCCACGCGAGATTTCTTATATTACTTTTCAATAATTACACACTAAGAGCATATTTCTCAATTGGATACCCTACCAATTTTAAAGGCCTCAATCTAGGGATACCTCACCCTAAGAACACTTTGAAGGATACCCCACCTTCAAACAATTTAGAAGGATACCACACCTTCAAAAAATTTAGAAGGATACCACACATTCACACAAAATTAGCTCACAACAATCGAAACTCTCAAAAGAGTAAATGATACAAATTGAAGCTCTAATATATCTGATTTAAGGCTCTTTGTTTTGATGAAAGAAACAGTATAGGTAACAACAATGTAAGCCTTAGGCAAAAGCACAAGACCCTTGATTTAGAGAGATTGATGATAAGAAGTAATTTCAAAACAGTGTTAAGCTCACAAGGGTATGTTATATTCAAAATCAGAAGCCCTTTATATAGATGGCAGAAACAGCTGTCAGAAACTGCGCATATTTTATTTTCATATTCGAATATGCTATTCGAATACAGCATTTACATATTCGAATATAGCATTGTCATATTCGAATATGCTAGTCAGGAAATTCAAATTTTATTTCCAGAACCTTGATATTCGAATATACACTTAAATTTTGACTTTTTCAAGTAAAAATCAATTTTTAGATATTTTCTTTGAAGGTCTTTTCCTTTGAAAATGATTTTATCTTTGACTCTTAATATTTTTCTAAAAAATCCTTTTTAGAAAGATGTTTGTTTCAATTCAAAGAGCCTTAATCAAATTTACAATCATAATTTAACAACCTAAATACCCTTTGTTGTTTGTGGATCTGTTTACTATGCTTATTCACGTGATTTAGCCTTTTGATTCTTGGTTTGTTGTGGAATCATCGAAACTCCGAACGTAGAGCATTTGCATTTACATGTCTCGTTAGGGTCAATCTTTAGAAATTCTTTCTGCTTGAGGATTTAATAAGTTAGTTTCATGGACTTAATCTTAGAGAGACTCATGTCCCACATCTTACTTTATCCCAATCAATTCTTTGTAAGCACTCTATTTCAATATTCATATAATCCTGGTCTAAATCTAATCATGGGATTCAGATAATATTACGCATAATGACTTTAGAAATAAACCTTTCTTTCCTTAAGTTTATCGTGAAAATCTTAGCATACAATTCCTCAAGTCCTACACCTTACCTTATCATCAATCTTACGAATTAATTGTTTCGGAACACTTTAGACACTAAGTATATCCTTACTCAAAACTGATAAGTTAGAGGGTAAGCATATCCGATTTGGACTTCAATGCATATAGTGGAAACAAAGAAAAAATTTGTTTAAATATTTTACCACCACTTAGAGCTAATTCAAGACAACAACGAAAACTCTTGTTTTCTTTCCATATATAAATCTAGACACATAAACTTTCTCTGCCAATATCAAGAACTCCTAAACGGAAACTGTCACTAAATTATATCTAAATTCCATTCTCAAAATAAGACACCTTTATCCGGTTATTCATTTAATCTTGGTCTAAACCTCCTTATAGGATCTAAACAATGTTGTTCCTTCTAATGCTAACTATGGAAGTTCTGGTAATCGATCTCCATTATAAACTACTGGTATTTTAAAACATACCCTTAGACACTCCTATACAAAGGATTCCATAAGACATAGATCCATCAAACATTTTTAGGTACTCTACGAAGACTAGAAACCACTCTTGAACCTTAACTAAGTCTGTTACACTCGTTTGTTATCTAAGAAAGTATGTTACCGAGTTAATAATCAAATGGAAGATAAGTTTATTTTCATCATACCTACACTGAATTTCCCGTTTTCAGAACCGTACTTCTCATGATCCCAAATTTCGTTTAAGTTAGTTTTAGTCAATATATGAATTCTTCCAAGCATTAGTACAACATCATCGTTAAAAGATTTCTTTGGCAATCTTAGCTAATAACACCATCTTGATGGTTATTGAATTATCTTTCTTGATATTCGAATTTCAAATATCATATTTGAGTTACCTCGAAAGACGATTCAACCAGAGCAACCTAATGATAGCGTTAGAAGAATTCTATAAATTTTTCATTTGAACCTCTCCAAAAGTTAGAACCCATATAATTTTTTATCTATGCGGCTTAGCGCTAAAAGATTTCTATTGATTATTAAGAAAATTCCTCTCCTTGGTTCCAATACCTAAGAAACCTATACAACTCCAAATACTTCTATCAAATTATCTGAATTCAAGATTTTCCTCAGAAATTCCTAGAGACTGGAACAAAATCTGATTTTCGTACTGTTTCGAATTCCGGCTAAGCACTTTGACCACCTGGAAAATTTATTTACTGTACTTATCTAGGGTATCAGCTAAAGATAAGTCCAATCTTATATTAAGTCTCCAAATTAAATCCTTGTAAGTTTATGAGAATTTCCTTGACATAATACGCCATCATTAGTCATCCACTATAATGATCCCACTAAAAACAAAGATGTTAACATTCGAATCAATCCTCAATTTTCTCCACCCGAGTTCTTACTTAAAAGAAACAACTAAACTATTATTTCAGCCAATCTCTTTATAGCGTGTCAATAAAATAAACTACAGATGTTAAGAGCCACGTGCGGAACACATTCTAATCCACTCTAACCACTTGGAACAATTCAATCATCCTAGAAGTAGGTAGGAATAAGGAGACACCTTACTCCAAATAGTCTTTCACGACTCGCCTAAGAACCCTGTGATTTTTGCAATCAATATCATTCCGCCTTTCAACAAAAATATAACAGGAAATACTGATTAGAATTCAGAACCAACTTGTACTCAAAAGATCAAGAATTGTGAATTTTAACCCTATATTCGAATATATTCGAATATGGACCCCCAAAGCCTATAAATAGGGGTGTTTCACATTCAAAACTCACCGTTTCCCTCTTCCTCGCTCTACGCTCTTTCAATTCTTTGATAGACCTCTGCCACTAATCAATCACATGCCACAACTCATTCATCATAAGGTTTCCTTCTCATAGTAGGATTCCAAGAGTTGAGATTCCAACTCAGAGAAAAAGAATGTTGAAGAAGGGAATTGGAAACTGGATTGGAGTTGAAGGATAAAAGATTCTGGGATCCCAAGGTAACCCTAAAACCCCAAATCGAGAACATTATGAAATGTTAGGAACATGTGATTAGGAACTATAGATAATGTGTTAGGAATTGGCTGAATTAGGAATCTGTCTGGTATTATTTGTTATGTTTGCATGATGTTAACATGCTAACTGAAGTTGCATGAATGGAATGGGAGATATGAATGAATATGATTTTTGATATGCCTGTATGATGTTCTATTAACATGCTAAACGATGTTGCATGAATGGAATTGAGAATATGAATGAATATGATGCTTGATATGTTTGTATGAAGCTATGTGATCAAATGTGCAAAGAGTCGTTGCATGTTTAGAGATTGTGAATGATGTATTAAAATGATAAAGTGTATTTAAGCGACAAGAGATTCCAGATTATAATACGATGAAATTGAGAATAGGACTCTGGATAGATTTTCAAACTATTTTTGAATGGATAAGTCTAGGGTCAGTATGAACTCTAATATGTACTCAAATATGGCAGGCCATATTTGAATAGATATTTGAGTGTGGAACTTATGATACATAATATTCAAACATAGGATGCTTGTGTTCGAATATTATGCTACTGGAACTCTTGTTTGATTGATTGTGATATGAATGTGATGTTTGATGCATTACAACCTATAAATTTGAAATCAAACAGAAAAGAAATATGGAAATGCTTACCCCATCAACATTGGTTGAGTAAGAGGGTTGAGTTCCACCGGAAGTAGACCGGGTAAGTGGACAAGCATAGAAAGAAAAATGATTTGGGGGCTATTACCGGAAGGGGTAATAGTTCTTGCAGACCTGTAATGGGCGATGACTCTGAGAACGAGAAACAATTGGGGTCTATTATCAAAAGGGATAATAGTTCTTGCAGACCTCTATTGGAGGTGAGGCATGGACTCTAGCTAAGGACGCTTACCAGGGTTTGCAGAGAGCTCTATAGTGCTATTGCCACGCACAATGGTGGATTCCCGCGTGCACCGAGTTTCTCGATAAAAGCGGAAAGAATGGAAAATGGAAAATGATTTTGGCATCCATACATACATGATATTATTGCATGCATTGTATATGAATGTGTGAATTTGTATGTGTAAGTGTTATGTGAATGATGTGTGTTTGCTAGGAATGTGATTTGCGGCAGTTTTCCAGTTAAACTGGCTGCAATACTGTAAAATGTTTATAGTTAGACCGAGAGTTACTCGGTTATATGTTTTACATATAACCAACGGTCGCAGTATTGCAGGTATTTGAAGACTGTGGAGCTAAAGCAATGGATAAGACAAAGCGTTAGGCTTTGCTTAGGTAAAACCACACTTGGTGAACCTAAGCCGGTTGTTCAGAGATTATGTGGTTCAACTGTATAGGAAATTATCATATAAATAAAGAAAAGTTTTTTGCTGTATTTTAAATAAAACCAAGTAACCAGAGTTGTATTTTCAAGAAAAAAATTTAAGTATCACGTTTTCAAAGTTAACATTTTTTAGTAACTACTCTTTTCAAAAATTAGGGTGTTATATATAGTGTAAATTAACCTAGAAACTTCATGGTGAACAATACATTTTTGTCAAAAAAATAAAACAATTTAATAAATTTAAAATATGCGTTTTCATTTTTTTAGTAAAAAACACCCTATTTTCAAGTGTATAGTGCACGATTTCTAGAAACAAATGTTGATATTTTAAAAATATAAAAAATAGTGTAAATTAAGCTAGAAACTTCTTGGTGAACAATACATTGTTGTAAAAAAAAATCAAATAATTTAATAAATTTAAAATACGCATTTTCACTTTTTTAGTAAAAAACACCCTATTTTTCAAGTGTATAGTACACGATTTCTAGAAATAAATGTTCATATTTAAAAAATATAAAAAAAATAGTGTAAATTAAGCTAGAAACTTCATGGTGAACAATACATTGTTGTCAAAAAAATCAAATAATTTAATAAATTTAAAATATACGTTTTCATTTTTTTAGTAAAAAACACCCTATTTTTCAAGTGTATAGTACACGATTTCTTGAAACAAATGTTGATATTTTAAAAATATATAAAATTGTAAAAATTAAGCTAGAAACTTTATGGGGAACAATAGATTGTTTTGAAAAAAATCAAATAATTTAATAAATTTAAAATATGCATTTTCATTTTTAAAGTAAAAAACACCATATTTTTCAAGTGTATAGTACACGATTTCTAGAAACAAATGTTGCAATTTTAAAAATATAAACAATTCTGTAATTTAAGGGAAAATAAAAAAGCTGAGAGTGTGTTTGGTTCAAATGGAGGGGAGGGGAGGGGAGGGAAGGGAAAATAATGTTTTTGTGTTTGGTTGGAGGGGAGGGAGGAATTTTAAGTGATTTAATGTGTTAACCCCTCCCCTCCCCTCCAAATCCCCCCACTTATGGAGGGATTTTAAAATGAACTAAAATCCCTCCCCTCCCCTCCCCTCCAAAAACCTCCAACCAAATAGACCCTAAGAAATTACAGGGAAGGACTAGGTTGCAATTTTATAAGTGCCATGAGGGACCACTTAGTAAGATTTAGAAATTAGTTAAGTGAGGCAAAACTCTCACTTCCCCTTCTCCCCCTCTCATTTCAGCCCACACAAAGACCATGCTCTTCTTTCTAGTTCTTCATCCCCTCCTCAAACCCTCTCCTAATTCCTTGATCAATCTCACCAAAGAAGCTCAAATTCCATGTTGTTTCCTTAAGAAATCATCATCACCAAGCCAGAAGGAAGGTAATTCTTCTCTTTAATTGAACATGCAAGCCCCTTACTTCCTCACTTTCTTCACTTCTCATTTTCACACTTGCTCTCCTAGGGTTTGACCTTCAAGCCCAAAACATCAAGGTTCATTCATCAATCTCCAACATTGAAGGTTTTGAGAGGACATTTTCAAGCTTTGGGACACCAACAAACTACTTAGGTAAGGCATGCACCCTCATCTCCCATTCTTTGATAAAGCTCCATTTTGGGGCAAATGGGCTTTTGATCCTCTCTTCTAACATGAAAACCTTAAAATGAGTTCCTAAGGGTGCTAATGACTCTTATTTGGGGGTATTTAGGGATTCCCAAGTCTAGTAGTGGAGATTGAAGGAATTGGTGGAGCTTGAGAACAAGAAGTTCTTAGGGGCTCAAAGTTTGAAGGTAACCCCACTAAACCCCAAAACTTAGGCAAGATAAGGAATAGAAAAGATATACGACTTGATTTTGAGCTATTATGAAATATATGATAGGAATTGGTTTGAACTTATAATGTTAAATTAATTGGGTTTTGATGCATGTGGATTGACTATTGTCAAATTGTGAATTGTGTGATGATTAGGATTAGACTTGTTAAGTGGGATGATTTAGTTTGATGCATGTAGGTTATTTTGGAAACTAGTGTGGCAATGAAAGTGAAGTGTGAGAGTTTTCCTTGTTGTCACATTTTGATGTAGTAGTGTGAATTGAGAAACAATGTGTATTTGTGTTGAAATTGTGTCTTGTAATTTTGATGTGAGATTGAATGAATGAAGCATTTGTGTTTGAATCATGCTAATGTACACTTGATTTGTGACAATTTGATTGTATATGTGTGAATTTGTTGTGCCATGATGTGGGTAGTGTTTTGGAAGTTAGAATGAGGTCAAGGAAAGAGGTTCAAAGGAAAGAAACTGAATTTTTGGTGGAATTCGCAAAAGTTGTCATCTGTGGCTGGGGCATGAGCGCCAGGATTGGGTCTTGAGCGCCAGGACAAATATCCTGGAAGTGGCAAATGGATGTCTGGCGCTCAAGTGCCGGGATTGGGGCTCGAGTGCCAAGATGAAATTCCTAGCAGTGTAAAAATGTTGCCTGGCGCTCAAGCGCCAGAATGGGCGCTCAAGTGCCAGAATGGGCGCTCAAGCGCTAGTGCTCTGTACCTCCTTGACCTGTTTTAACTTCCAAAATGCGTTGTGGACCCTAATAGACTATTTCTAGGGTTAGAATCAATGTAAATAGGTCCATATGACTTAGTAACATGTATTAGGGTCATGAAATGATTATGATAAGTATAGTGTTATTACATGGGTGGCAAGTGCTTAATGAATGATTAATGAAATATTAATGATGAATGATGAATGTTGTATGCAAATGATATGAGTTGAATGTGAAATGCATGATAATATTTTATGTGAAATGAAATTGAAATTTAAAGACAAGTTTAAGCTTTCCCCCATCAACGGATGTTGAGTAAGTGGGTTGAATCCCACCGGTGAGACACCGGGTAAGCGGACAAGCATGAAAAGATTGAGAATGTAGGGTCTCCCAATGAACGGGGTAAGATGACCTGAACTAGTAGGGTTGCGTGGTCACCGGGAAGATGGCCCGAAAGAAAGGATTATCCCAATGAATCAGGTAAGATAGTCCTGGGCTATCCCAGTGATTGGGGTAAGATAGCCCAGCAGCCAGTTTGATCACGGTAGGGAGGCTTGCCATGGTCCGAGTTTTGAGCTCAACCTCGCGTTATTGTCACGCGCTAGGGGAAGTCTAGTGCACGAGGCTTCCATAAAAGATTCAAGAAAAGAAAAGAATTAAGTATGTTAATGAAAGATCATGGCATGCATACATCCATAATTGTCATAGCATGCATTATGTATGAGTTGTTGCATTGATTGTGGATTGAATTGTGTATTAGGAATTAAATGGGATGTTTTCCAGTTAGACTGACTGCGATATGGTATAAAACTGTTTTAAAAAATGTCGGAGGTTACTCAGTTATATGTTTACATATAACTGACGGTTACCATATCGCAGGTATCAGAAGATTGTGAAGCGAAAGCCACAGATGAGATGAGCTGTGGGCTTTTCTTAGGTATAGCCACACATGGTGAACCTATGTCTCAAGTTCATATGTTAATTTGTTCAGCTGTATAGGAATTTGTAAAATTTGAAAAGGGTGTAATTATTATTATTATTATTAATTGTTATAAATTAGAATTTAGCTTCCACTAGTGTTTTGAAAAATAAAAACGGACTCAAAAATTAAGGTGTTACAATAAACAATTGTGTAAATTAAGCTAGAAATTTTAAGGGGAACAATACATTGTTTTCAAAAAAATCAAATAATTTAATAAATTTAAAATATGCGTTTTCATTTTTAAAGTAAAACACACCATATATTTCAAGTCTATAGTACACAATTTTTAGAAACAAATGTTGCAATTTAAAAAATATAAAAATTGTGTAAGTTAAGCTAGAAACTTTATTGGCAACAATACATAGTTTGCAAAAGAATTAAATATATTAACAAATTTAAAATCTGCGTTTTAAGTTTTAAAGTAAAAAACACCCTATTTTTCAAGTGTATAGTACATGATTTCAAGAAACAAATGTTGATATTTTAAAAATATAAAAAACAGTGTAAATTAAGCTAGAAACTTCATGGTGAACAATACATGTTTGTAAAAAAAACAAATAATTTAATATATTTAAAATATGCGTTTTAATTTTAAAGTAAAAAACACACCCTATATTTCATATCTATATAAAAAAATAGTGTAAATTAAGCTAGAAACTTCATGGTGAACAATACATTGTTGTAAAAAAAACAAATAATTTAATAAATATAAATATTCATTTTAATTTTAAAGTAAAAAACACACCCTATATTTCATATCTATAGTACACGAATTCAACAAACAAAAGTTTCCATTTTAAAAATATAGAAAATAGTGTAAATTAAGCTAGAAACTTCCTGGTAAACAATACATTTATTTCAACAAAAATTAAATAATTTAATAAATTTAAAATATGCGTTTTTATTTTTTTAGTAAAAAACAGCCTATTTTTACACTGTATGGTACACGATTTCTAAAAAAAAAATGTTGATATTTTAAAAATATAAAAAAATAGTGTAAATTAAGCTAGAAACATCAAGATGAAAAATACATTGTTGTCAAAAAAATCAAATAATTTAATAAATTTAAAATATGCGTTTTCATTTTTAAAGTCATAAACACCCTACAACTCATGTCATAGTACATGATTTCTAGAAACAAATGTTACTACTTTAAAAATATAAAAAATAGTGTAAATTAAGCTAGAATCTTCTTAGGGAAAAATACATTGTTCTCAAAAAAATCAAATAATTTAATAAATTAAAAATATGTGTTTTGATTTATAAAGTAAAAAACACTCTATATTTCAAGTCTATAGTACACGATTTCTACAAACAAATGTTGCAATTTTAAAAATATAAAAAATTTTGTAAATTTAGCTAGAAACTTCATGGTGAATAATACATTGATTTAAAAAAAATTAAATAATTTAATAAATTTAAAATATGCATTTTCATTTTTTTAGTAAAAAACACCCTATTTATCTAATGTATGGTACATGATTTCTAGAAAAAAAATGTTGATATTTTAAAAATATAAATGAAAGTGTAAATTAAGCGAGAAACTTCCTGGTGAACAATACATTGTTGTCAAGAAAATCAAATAATTTAATATTTTTAAAATATTCACTTTCATTTTTAAAGTAAAAAACACTCTATTTTTCAAGTGTACAGTACACAATGTCTAGAAACAAATGTTGATATTTTAAAAATATAAAAAACTAGTGTAAATTAAGCTAGAAACTTCTTGGTGAACAATACATTATTGTAAAAAAAATTAAATATATTAATAAATCTAAAATATGTGTTTTATTTTTAAAGTAAAAAACACCCTATTTTTCAATGTATAGTACACGATTTCTAGAAATGAATGTTGCAATTATAAAAATATAAAAAAATTTTTAAATTAAACTAGAAACTTCATGGTGAAAAATACATTGTTTTCAAACAAATAAAATAATTTAATACTTTTAAAATATGCACTTTCATTTTCAAAATAAAAAGCATCCTATTTTTGAAGTGTATAGTACATGATTTATAGAAACAAATGCTGATATATTAAAAATATAAAAATGTAGTGTAAATTAAACAAGAAACTTCATGTAGACAATACATTGTTTCCAAAAAAATCAAATAATTTGATATATTAAATCATGTGTTTTCATTTTTCTTAGTAAAAAACACCCTATTTTTCAAGTGTATACTATACGATTTCTAGAAACAAAAGTTGATATTTTAAAAATATTAAATATAGTGTAAACTAAGCTAGAAACATCATGGTGAACAATACATTTTTGTCAAAAAAATCAAATAATTTAATAAATTTAAAATATGCGTTTTCATTTTTAAAGTCATACACACCCTACATTTCATGTCATAGTACATGATTTCAAGAAACAAATGTTACTATTTTAAAAATATAAAAAATAGTGTAAATTAAGCTAGAATCTTCTTAGGGAAAAATACATTGTTCTCAAAAAAATCAAATAATTTAATAAATTAAAAATATGTGTTTTCATTTATAAAGTAAAAAACACTCTATATTTTAAGTCTATAGTACACGATTTCTACAAACAAATGTTGCAATTTTAAAAATATAAAAAATTGTGTAAATTTAGCTAGAAACTTCATGGTGTGTAATACATTGATTTAAACAAAATAAAATAATTTAATAAATTTAAAATATGCATTTTCATTTTTTTAGTAAAAAACACCTTATTTATCAAGTGTATGGTACACGATTTCAAGAAAAAAATGATGATATTTTATTAAAAGTTTAAATTAAGCTTGAAACTTAATGGTGAACAATACATTGTTGTCAAGAAAATGAAATAATTTAATATTTTTAAAATATTCACTTTATTTTTTAAAGTAAAAAACACCCTATTTTTCAAGTGTATAGTACACAATTTCTAGAAATAAATGTTGATATTTTAAAAATATATAAAACTAGTGTAAATTAAGCTAGAAACTTCTTGGTGAACAATACATTGTTGTAAAAAAAATCAAATAATTTAATAAATTTGAAATATGCGTTTTCATTTTTAATGTAAAAAAACACCCTATATTTCAAGTCTACAGTACACGATTTCTACAAACAATTGTTGCACTTTTAAAACTATAATAAAATTGTGTAAATTAACCTAGAAACCTCATGGTAAACCATACATTGATTTCAAAAAAAAAAATTTAATAAATTTAAAATATGCGTTTTGATTATTTTAGTAAAAAGTACCTTATTTTCAATTGTATGGGACACGATTTCTAGATGCAAATGTTGATATTTTAAAAATATAAAAAATAGTGTATATTAAGCTAATAACTTTATTGGGAATAATACATTGTTTTCAAAAAAATTAAATATATTAATAAATCTAAAATATGTGTTTTATTTTTAATGTAAAAAACACCCTATTTTTCAATGTATAGTACACGATTTCTAGAAATGAATGTTGCAATTATAAAAATATAAAACATTTTTTAAATTAAAGTAGAAACTTCATGGTGAAAACTACATTGTTTTCAAACAAATAAAATAATTTAATACTTTTAAAATATGCACTTTCATTTTCAAAATAAAAAACATCCTATTTTTGAAGTGTATAATACATGATTTATAGAAACAAATGCTGATATATTAAAAATATAAAAATGTAGTGTAAATTAAACAAGAAACTTCATGTAGACAATACATTGTTTTCAAAAAAATCAAATAATTTGATATATTAAATCATGTGTTTTCATTTTTCTTAGTAAAAAACACCCTATTTTTCAAGTGTATACTATATGATTTCTAGAAACAAAAGTTGATATTTTAAAAATATTAAATATAGTGTAAACTAAGCTAGAAACATCATGGTGAACAATACATTTTTGTCAAAAAAATCAAATAATTTAATAAATTTAAAGTATGTGTTTTCATTTTTAATGTCATAAACACCCTACATTTCATTTCATAGTACATGATTTCTAGAAACAAATGTTACTATTTTAAAAATATAAAAAATAGTGTAAATTAAGCTAGAATCTTCTTAGGGAAAAATACATTGTCTCAAAAAAATCAAATAATTTAATAAATTAAAAATATGTGTTTTCATTTATAAAGTAAAAAACACTCTATATTTCAAGTCTATGGTACACGATTTCTACAAACAAATGTTGCAATTTTAAAAATATAAAAAATTGTGTAAATTTAGCTAGAAACTTCATGGTGAGTAATACATTGATTTAAACAAAATAAAATAATTTAATAAATTTAAAATATGCATTTTCATTTTTTTAGTAAAAAACACCCTATTTATCAAGTGTATGGTACACGATTTCTAGAAAAAAATAATGATATTTTAAAAGTATAAATAAAAGTTTAAATTAAGCTTGAAACTTAATGGTGAACAATACATTGTTGTCAAGAAAATCAAATAATTTAATATTTTTAAAATATTCACTTTCATTTTTAAAGTAAAAAAAACACCCTATTTTTCAAGTGTATAGCACACGATTTCTAGAAACAAATGTTGATATTTTAAAAATATAAAAAACTAGTGTAAATTAAGCTAGAAACTTCTTTTGTAACAATACATTGTTGTAAAAAAAATCAAATAATTTAATAAATTTGAAATATGCGTTTTCATTTTTAAAGTAAAAAAACACCCTATATTTCAAGTCTACAGTACACGATTTCAACAAACAATTGTTGCACTTTTAAAACTATAAAAAAATTGTGTAAATTAACCTAGAAACCTCATGGTAAACCATACATTGATTTCAAAAAAAAATTTAATAAATTTAAAATATGCGTTTTCATTATTTTAGTAAAAAGTACCTTATTTTCAATTGTATAGGACACGATTTCTAGATGCAAATGTTGAT
Source organism: Cyamopsis tetragonoloba (assembly GCA_037177725.1). NCBI lineage: Eukaryota > Viridiplantae > Streptophyta > Magnoliopsida > Fabales > Fabaceae > Cyamopsis > Cyamopsis tetragonoloba. The sequence continues at coordinate 14,741,122 of CM074124.1, read as the reverse complement.
ATTTTAAAAATATAAAAAATAGTGTAAATTAAGCTAATAACTTTCGGTTTGATGCGGATTGCAAGGACAAAACCTTCACTTGTTTTCGATGCGGAAAACTCGGACACATCAGTAGGGACTGCAACGAGGTGAAAAAGGAGCAAGGTGGTTCTTCCAACCCTCAGGCGAATCGTTTGAAGACGAGGGGGAGAGTCTACACACTAAATGGAGCGGAAGCAGCACAACAAGAAGACCTAATCCAGGGTAAGTGCCTTATAAAAGGAACTCTCTTAACTGTATTGTTCGATTCAGTCGCTACTCATTCATTCATATCACATGATTGTGTGCGGAAACTAGGATTACTTGTTTCATCCTTAAGTTATAACTTAATAGTTTCTACACCCACAGATACCCCTGTTCTTACTTCAAAAGCCTGTTTGAATTGCCTAATTACGATTGAGGATAGGGAATTTCTTGTAGACTTAATTTGTCTGCCTCTTACCCAGTTAGATGTGATACTAGGAATGGATTGGTTGTCTTCCAATCATGTCCTTTTGAATTGTTTTGATAAAACGATAGTTTTTGGAAACCCATCTGAGTTATTCCCAATTTCCACTCAATTCAAATTCTTGAATGCCAACCAAGTCAAGGTATCCTTGAGGGAAGGAGCCCAGGTATACATGATGTTATCCTCTTTGGAAGTAGAAGGCGAACCCGAGATTAGAAACTTGCCTGTTGTTAATGAATTCCCAGAGGTATTTCCTGATGACGTTCCCGGACTACCCCCAGAAAGAGAAATCGAGTTTAGCATAGAACTCTACCCTGGGACAGGACCTATATCCATAGCACCTTATAGGATGTCACCTACTGAGTTAGCAGAACTGAAGAGCCAATTGCAGAAGTTACTGGAAAAGCAATTTATCAGGCCGAGTGTATCCCCTTGGGGTGCACCTGTGTTACTGGTAAAGAAGAAGGATGACAGCATGAGGCTATGTGTGGACTATCGTCAGTTGAATAAAGTCACAATCAAAAATAGGTATCCATTGCCTAGGATAGATGACCTTATGGATCAACTGAGAGGAGCCGCAGTGTTTTCCAAGATTGATCTCAGATCTGGATATCACCAGATTAGGGTTAAGTCCTCTGACATCTCTAAGACAACTTTTAGGACTAGGTATGGACACTATGAGTACCTGGTGATGCCTTTTGGAGTAACCAATGCCCCTGCGGTATTCATGGATTACATGAACCGAATTTTCCATCCCTACCTAGATAAGTTTGTAGTGGTCTTTATAGATGATATCCTTGTGTATTCTAAGGATCAAGATGAACATGTTGAGCACCTTAGAATAGTTCTACAAATCCTGAAGGAGAAGCAATTGTACGCTAAGCTTTCTAAGTGTGAATTTTGGCTAGAAGAAGTGAACTTTCTAGGACATATAATTTCTGGGAAGGGAATGGCAGTGGACCCATCTAAGATAGAGGCAGTGCTACAATGGGAACCACCCAGGACAGTGACGGAGATTAGGAGTTTCTTAGGATTAGCTGGGTACTACCGTAGGTTCATAGAGGGATTCTCTAAACTTGCCTTACCCCTAACTCGTCTTACTCGGAAGAACCAAGCCTTTGTGTGGGATCAGAAGTGTGAAGATAGTTTTCAAGAGCTAAAACATAGGCTTACAACCGCACCTGTATTAGTGTTACCCAATCCTAATGGCAACTTTGAGGTGTACTGTGATGCATCGAAGCAAGGGTTAGGATGCGTGTTAATGCAAGATAGGAGAGCAGTTGCTTATGCATCTAGGCAGTTAAAATCCCATGAAGGAAATTACCCCACTCATGACCTAGAATTAGCTGCAGTAGTTTTTGCTCTCAAGATATGGAGGCACCATCTGTATGGAGCAAGATTTGAGGTGTTCAGTGATCATAAGAGCTTGAGGTACTTGTTTTACTAGAAGGAGTTGAACATGAGGCAGCGGAGGTGGTTAGAATTCTTGAAGGACTATGATTTTGGCTTGAAATATCATCCTGGAAAGGCAAATGTGGTAGCTGATGCATTGAGCAGAAAGTCTATACATGCGTCTATGATGATGGTCAAGGAAATAGAGCTGATAGAACAATTCAGAGATTTGAACCTAAGTTTAGAATTCACCCCTGAGAGCATTAAGTGTGGAATGTTAAAGGTGACCAATGAACTAATGGGGAGCATAATGGTTAGACAATCAGTAGATGAAGAGCTGCAAGAAAAGGTGAAACTGATTAGTCAAGGGGAGAGGTCAGAATTTCGAATTGGGACAGATGGAATCTTAAGATTTAAGGATAGAATTTGTGTGCCCAATGATAAGGAAATGAAGAGACTGTTGTTAGAAGAGGGACACAAGAGTCAAATGAACTTCCATCCTGGAGCTACAAAAATGTACCAAGACATGAAGAAGATGTTTTGGTGGCCGGGAATGAAGAAAGATGTGGCGGAGTATGTGGCAGCGTATCTAGTATGTCAAAAGGCAAAGGTTGAACACCAGAGGTCGTCAGGGGAACTTCAACCATTGGATATTCCCGAATGGAAATGGGATAGCATCTCCATGGATTTTGTGACTGGGTTTCCAATGACCCAGACGCGCTGTGATGCCATATGGGTAATTGTGGACCGACTCACCAAGTCTGCTCACTTCTTACCTATTAACATCGAATACTCATTGGAGAAGTTGACACATTTATATATCAAGGAAGTCGTTAGACTGCACGGCGTCCCATCGAGCATAGTGTCAGATAGAGATCCTCGTTTTACCTCTAGATTTTGGGAGAGTTTGCATAAAGCCTTAGGAACCAAGTTACAACTTAGTTTTGCTTATCATCCCCAAACCGATGGTCAGTCTGAAAGAACCATCCAATCATTAGAAGACCTCTTAAGAGCATGTGTGCTTGAACACTCAGGAAGTTGGGACCAGCTGTTGCCTTTGATAGAATTCACCTACAACAATAGCTTCCATTCAAGTATAGGAATGGCACCCTATGAAGCCTTGTATGGTAGGAAATGTAGGACACCCTTGTGTTGGTTTGAGACCGGTGAAGCCCTAACCTTAGGACCTGATTTCATCCAACAAGCCACAGATAAGATTAAGATGATTCAGGATAAGATGAGAGCATCCCAGAGTAGGCAGAAAAGTTACTATGACCAGAGGAGGAAGCCTCTCGAATTTCAGGAAGGTGATCATGTGTTCCTTCGGGTTACACCGACGACTGGTGTTGGCCGTGCATTGAAAGCCCGTAAATTAACCCCAAAATTCATTGGACCATACTAAATCTTGAAAAAGATTGGCCCTGTGGCCTATCAAATAGCCTTACCCCCCTCATTATCAAATCTTCACAATGTGTTTCACGTGTCTCAAATGAGAAAGTATATCCCCGACCCCACACATGTGATTGAGCCTGACGAGGTGCAAGTAAGGGACAACCTTTCTTATAAAGCACAACCTGTAAGGATTGAGGATCGGAAGATAAAGCAGTTGCGAAGGAAGGAAATCCCGTTGGTGAAAGTCATCTGGGAAGGACTAACAAGCGAAAATGCAACATGGGAGACCGAGGAACAGATGAGGAAAGACTACCCTCAATTATTCAATAAAGGTTAGTGGAATTTCGGGGACGAAATTCTTTAAAGGAGGGGAGAGTTGTAACACTCTCAATTTTGCTAATTAATTACTAAATAGGAAATTATTCCGCTAGAAAAATATTTCGATTCCGATTATATGATTAGAAAATATTGGAGAACGATATATTTTAATTCTAAAATTTTTGGTTGCGTTTTTAATTTTATAGTGCACGCATAACAATCGAAATATACCAGTTATTCCAAACATATCTACATTCTAGAGTATTAATCAATAAAAGACAAATCCCTCTAACACTCCATACTCTCCATGTGGTCAAACCATACCCTAGACATAGGGAACTTGATTTGCTTCAACCACTCCAACTATTCACACCATGCCTTCATGTACCCCTCAACTATTCAACAAAGCTCTCCAAATACTCCAAGACCCCTCAAAAAACTCGGCCCACTTCCTCTATAAATAGGGGACTCTACTTCACTTCCAAACACACCAAAACACAATCTTCTCTTCTCCTTTCTCTCTAAAATTTTCTTGAGTCCAAAATTGGTGTTGCTTGTAGTGATAACTTTGGAAGCTCTACCCTTTATCAACCCCTTCAATCCTTGAAGATAACCTTGGTAAGGGGAAGTGAGAATAGCTTAGTGTAGAATTTAGTTGGGTATTTGGGTGAGGGTTGGCCCTAGACCCTCTTCATTCATTAACTTTCAAAGCTGGCTCTGTCTTATGCCTGTTGATTTAGAGCCCATATTTTGGGAATTGATCATTGGGTAATTCAGCTCCATGCTTAAAAATCATTTTAAGATGTGTTTTAACTACTGGTAAAGTTTCATAATTTTTGGATGATGTTAAGACCTTATTTTGATTCTTGAAACATTATTGCTCTATTCTGTCTGGTGAGTTCATGCTATTGGAGTTACTTTGTGCGTATCATTAAAGCTCTTATTCTGTTTAGATGCGTACGAAAATTTGTATGATGATAGATCTGTGTGTTAGCTTTCCATATTAGTATAATTTGTAATTTTTGAACTTGTGTTTGATTTTATATGGATTTTTGAGTGACACAAGGTCATTTCTGGAACAGTCAGAACGTTTTGGTTTTTCTGCACCATTTGGGAAACAGATTTAACTTAGGAAAATTTTTATGAAACACTAGACTCAAAGTGGATCATTTCTGGGTTCGTTTCATAAATTTTTAGTAACTGAGTGATTTTATAAAAATCGTTGAAGATGAAGATCCTGTTACTGTAGTTTTCTGTTTTGCTGGGAAAAAGTTGTAACTTTGAGAAAATATTTCGCACTGTATTACTACTCAAAAATTCTTGAAAAATTTATATGTGGTGTGTTAATATATCTACTATATCATATCAAAAGTTCATATTTTTTTGGGCACGTATGAATTTATTATACTCCTTTAGACTAGCTACTGCCAGATCCTGTACAGTTTGAAAGAAGGATTTTTCTGGCCATCTTAAGTATTTTAAAAAAATTCTGAAAAAATTCTATTTTGACCCTAACCCTGTGAAGTAACTGTATAAATTAAATGGGGACCAAATAAAATCGTTTAATATTTATTTTACCCCTTTTAAAGAAAGGACAGCATGTTGAAGAGTCACTGAAACAAAGGAAAAACCACTTTTCCTTCAACTTTTGAATATTCGAAATTTATGAGCTTTTTAATACCAAATAAATCATTTTTAAGATGTTAATGATGTTTTCAAGGCTAAATGGTTGTTTTGGACTTATTTATAAATTCCTATAATTTTTGGATATGGTTTAAATGATAATATGTCTAGAAGGACTAAAATAAATTTCAAACAAAAGTGTTAATAGTAGAAGTTAATAAAGGCCTAAGTGCCAAAAGATGAATATAGAAAACGTGAAAATTGAATATATGACTTTTAAAGGTGTATTCTTCCTATTAGGAGTATTATATGAATACCATGATAATTGCTTTGTTTTTGGGAATTAAACTGAAATCTGTGGTAAAGGATTTGACAAGGTGGTGTGATTAGTAATTTTTTTTGCAAATTGTTGTTTGAGCCTAGTTGTATGGATGGGATGTGAACCTGGTTGAATCCTTGTGATAAACTATGCTTAAAAGTACTAAAACACCTTGAGATTGTATGTTTTGAAAATAGTATTTTCGAAAACTTCTATTAAGGAGGAATAATAGGTAAAAGTGGTGCGTTGGCACAATAACGTTATACTCTAGGGAGTGGGTTCGGCCTTTGGGGGCTTTAACCAAAGTGTGAGATGCCTAGGGGACTCGGTGGTAGCTCCCCGATGTCGGGCTACTCACTGAAAAAGCTCGGTTACCTCGACACGTCTCTAAGTATATTCTGGATCGGTGGAGAGTACTGAGGTACATGGACTTGTACGAACGAATTATGACTCCCGGTCACCTCCTTAATAGAAAGAGTCGCTAGCGATGATGTCGTTTTTTTTTTTTTTTTTTTTGGAGTCTCATGCGTTATGGTATCCTTGAATGTGCATGTTGTGTGATGTTACGAGTGAGAATATCAATTGTAAGCTATTATGGATTTTCTGTTTAAAAATCTAAATATCCTGACTCTACTTATACCAAACTTTGCTGTATCTCACTCCTCTGTTTTATGTTGTATTTATCTGTCTATGTATATATCTATTACGCGATACAATAGATGGCGGCTCGAGAGACCCTCTTGGAAATCAACTGTCTGATTGAATTTGGCTACTGGGAGCATGATGTATCTCGTGGGACATCCACTTTTGTAGGAGAAGTATCCTTCTGGATATCTCATCCGTCACTACCGATGCTCCGGTCCACTTACATTGGAGTAACCTTGACGTTAGTTATTCGGACACCCCCTGGTCTCATGCCTGTACCCGCAGCGTTCCGACCCGCTTCTCATCTTTCTTATTTCACTCCGTCTCTTGTGGAGCAGTACTCTGGTGGCCAGGGTTGGTTCTTCAACTCGCCTAGGGAGAGCTCTCCTGAGAGTGATCCGAGTGAAGATACTGGGATGAAGCGTGCAACGTCCTTTATTTAGTTATATTTTCGTTAAGACATTTTGGATGGCTGTAATATTTGATCAGTGCATTTCCTATGTGCGACATCCTCTACTCTTCGAGTGGTAGAGTATTTTTTTGTCATGTCGTCTAAGATTCCCAATAATTTATGTTTGTTATCTGACTAATTAATATATCTATGTTATATTAGCTTATCGTATGTGTGTTAGTTACCCTATCTAAACTTTCATTCGACTAGGTCTCATTACCGTTTCGAATATACAACTATTAAGTTTCGAAAAATTTAACTCGAAATTTAACCTCTCGATACAAGTATGATGAATTAGCCTTAATAACTTTAACTGAATAACTCATTCCGCTTAGTATAAATTGGGACGTTACAAAACGCATATTTTAAATTTCTTAAATTATTTGATTTTTTTTTACAACAATGTATTGTTCATCATGAAGTTTCTTGCTTAATTTACACTATTTTTAATATTTTTAAAATAATAACATTTGTTTCTAGAAATCATGTACTATAGACATGAAATGTAGGGTGTTTTTTACTTTAAAAATGAAAACGCATATTTTAAATTTATTAAATTATTTGATTTGATTGACAACAATGTATTGTTCACCATGAAGTTTCCAGCTTAATTTAAACTATTTTTTATATTTTTAAAATTGCAACATTTGCATGTAGAAATTGTGTACTATAGAATTGAAATATAGAGTGTTTTTTACTTTAAAAATAAAAACGCATATTTTAAATTTATTAAATTATTTGTTTCTTTTGAAAATAATCTATTGTTCCCCATAAAGTTTCTAGCTTAATTTTTACAATTTTATATATTTTAAAAATTCAAACATTAATTTCTAGAAATCGCGTACTATACACTTGAAAATACATATTTTAAATTTATCAAATTATTTGATTTTTTTGACAAAAATGTATTTTTCACCAAGAAGTTTCTAGCTTAATTTACACTATTTTTTATATTTTTAAAATAGTAACATTTGTTTCTAGAAATGCGTACTACACACTTTAAAAATAGGGTGTTTTTTACTTTAAAATTAAAAATGCATATTTTAAATTTATTAAATTCTTATGTATTGTTCACCATGAAATTTCTAGCTTAATTTACACTAGTTTTTTTATATTTTTAAAACATCAACATTTGTTTCGAGAAATCGTGTACTATACACTTGAAAAGTAGGGTGTTTTTTACTAAAAAAATTAAAAGGCAAATTTTAAATTTATTAAATTATTTGATTTTTTTTACAGCAATATATTGTTCACCATGAAGTTTCTAGCTTAATTTACACTATTTTTTTATATTTATAAAATATCAACATTTGTTTCGAGAAATCGTCTACTATACACTTGAAAATTAGGGGTGTTTTTTACTAAAAAAATGAAAACGCATATTTTAAATTTATTAAATTATTAGATTTTTTTTACAACAATGTATTGTTCACCATGAAGTTTCTAGCTTAATTTACACTATTTTTTTATATTTTTAAAATATCAACATTTGTTTCTAGAAATCGTGTACTATGCTCTTGAAAAATAGGATGTTTTTTACTTTAAACATGAAAACGTATATTTTAAATTTATTAAATTATTTGATTTTTTTGTAAACAATATATTGTTAACGATGAATTTTCAATCTTAATTTTTTTTATATTTTTAAAATATCAACATTTGTTTCTAGAAATCATGTACTATACACTTGAAAAATAGTGTGTTTTTTACTAATAAAATGAAAACGCTTATTTTTAATTTATTAAATTATTTTATTTTTTTGACAACAAAGTATTGTTTACCATGAATATTTCTAGCTTAGTTTACACAATTTTTTATATTTTTAAAATAGCAACATTTGTTTGTAGAAATTGTGTACTATAGACTTGAAATATAGGGTGTTTTTTACTTTAAAAATATAAACGCATATTTTACATTTATTAAATTATTTGATTTTTTTGACAACAATGTATTGTTCACCAAGAAGTTTCTAGCTTCATTTACGCTATTTTTTTATATTTTTAAAATAACAACATTTGTTTCTAGAAATCGTGTACACACTTGAAAAGTTGGATGTTTTTTACTAAAATTATGAAAAAGCATATTTTAATTTTGTTAAATTATTTAATATTTTTTAAATCAATGTATTGTTTACCATGAAGTTTCTAGCTTAATTTATACAATTTTTTATATTTTTAAAATTGCAACATTTGTTTGTAGAAATCCTGTACTATAGACATGAAATATAGGGTGTTTTTTACTTTAAAAATGAAAATGCATATTTTAAATTTATTAAATTCTTTGATTTTTTTTCAACAATTTATTGTTCACCATGAAGTTTCAAGCTTAATTTACACTGTTTTTTTATATTTTTAAAATATCAACATTTGTTTCTAGAAATCGTGTACTATACACTTGAAAAAAGTGTGTTTTTTACTAAAAAAATGAAAACGCATATTTTACAAAGTCATCACGCGTAAGGTTTAGAAACATATCTTAAAATATCAACTTAAGGAAAGAGACACTTATCTCTAGAGTCATCACGCGTAAAACAATACTATGTGAATCCCATAATAAGGTTTAGACTGCGATTACATGAACATTGGAATAGAGTGTCTCAAAAGAATTGATTCCAAAGTTAATGATAGAGTAAGATGTGTGACTTGAATCTTTTTAAGATTAGGTTTACAAAACCAACTTAATACAACCTCAAGCGGAAAGAATTTCTAAATCTTGAACCTAAAGACAGCTTTGATTTTATGTACAGGAAAACTCTTAATTATAACAATTTTCAAGATACAATGTTATGCCACATCTATAAAAAGGAAATAGGGTTATTGTAAGATGTAGCTACATGAAGAGACATCAATGGAATCGGTATAGGCAAATAAGTCCTTGAACTTCTCTAAGGATACGTGACCGTCAGATTAAAATTTATGATGAATTCATCAAGAAAGAAAGCACATAATGGTATGGAATAAGCAATAAAAGTTATTCAACCACAACATTGATTCGAATTTACGCTTGGTGAATTTCCCGAATAAGATAGAGAATTTGATTTCTAGGATTTACGTGGATAGTTTGTCAATCACAATTATAAAGGGAAAAGGATTTAAGGAATTCGAATCCTAATTTCAGAAAATTTTCACACCCATTTTCCACTATCTATTCTAGAAGGTTAACCAAATTTATAAAACATATCCTATTTGGTACTCCTTCTATGTTTGTGACTTGAATCCATAGGTTATAAATGCATCAATGCTGTGACTAAGGTACTGAACTGGCCAGGCCCAATATCTTACAATCACAACACTGGTACATCTATATCCCAATGTCTCATCCTATTTTCCATGGAAGTTACTAAAGAAGAAAAATCCCTTTAAAGACCGTTCCTATCCAGAGAAACATGTCCAATAACGGTAGCCAAGGAGCGTAATACAGGGAAGGGTTAGCTACCCCAAAATACATATCAAAATATCCAAAATACTACATGGCTAAGGGAATAGGTCTTCCAGCACTAAAGTCTTCATCTTCCGAGTCTCCTGCAATATGGTAACCGTCAGCTATATGTAAACATATAACTGAGTAACCCCCGACATTTTTGAAAATACTTTTATACTATATTACAGCCAGTCTAACTGGAAAATACCACAATTGGTTCCTATCACATACAATCAATCAAATGCAACATATTCACACTCAATGCATGTAATGACAAGTACAAATGTATGCATGCCATGATCTTTCATTATCATACTTAATTCATTTCTTTTCTTTAGTCTTTTACGGAAGCCCCATGATCAACTGCCAGGCTATCTTACCCCAATCACTGGGATAGTCCACGACTATCTTACCCCATTCATCGGGATAGTCCTTTCTTTCGGGCCATCTTCCCGGTCACCGGGCAACCTAGTTCAGGCCATCTTACCCCGTTCATTGGGAGACCCTACATTATCAATATTTTCATGTTTTTCCACTTACCCAGTGTGCAACCGGTAGAACTCAACCCATTTACTCAACATCCGTTGAAGGGGGAAAGCTTATCTATCATTTCATTTCATTATCAAATTATCATGCATTAAACATTCATCATACATGTCTTAACACATACCACAACATTTCCATGATCCTATTGCATGGTATAAGTCACATATACCTATTTTCATTCATTCTTATCCTAGAAATGGATTCATTATGTTTACATTGCATTTTGTTTGATTATGTTCATGTAGGAATAAAGCATGAAGAAGTGTTGATTTCATGAAGGAAAGAATGAAGAAAAGATGTAGAAAACACTTAGAAGCTGTCAAACAGAATCTTGTGCGCACAGCCCAGGAAGGTGTGCGCACCTTAATTCACCCCTGGAGCTGCTGCCCAATCTTGTGCGCACAGCCCAGGAAGGTGTGCGCACCCCTGTTCATATTTTGGCTATAACGTGAGTTTTCGACCTCCAAACTGAGTGAAACAAAAAGCATTTGAAAGCTAAGAGGATGCTCTACAACTCGTATGAAGACCACAAAACCTATTTCTAAACGTTTAATTGTCAAAAACAGTCATCTTTGACAGGGATGTGCAGTCAACAAAACAGATACTTTCATATAGACCTGTCTCAGTAATTTGGTCATAACTAGAGTTTTAGACCTCCACATTGAGTGAAACCAAAAGCATTTGAAAGCTAAGAGGGTGATATACAACTCTTATGAAGACCACGAAGTCAAATTCCAATTAAAACCAATTCAAAAGTCCAGTTCAAGTTGTTCCAAAACAAGGGAAAATGGTCTTGATCAACTTTTCACAAATTTCAATCCTCCCTTCCATCTCAATTCCTCAAAATCATATTAACTTCATCTAATTCAATATAAATCACTCAAAGATAAATTCACAAGGATGACCAAAGTCCAATTTCATCAAATTCACATTATCATCAAGATCATTCTCATACATTCACATTCACAATCCAATATCCAAACAAAGAATGAACATAAATGCATCAACCCCACACATATAGAACCAATTCAACCAAGATCAACCTCACACTTCAAGAACACAAGAAACATGTCATGTTAATTTATCACCAATATGCATACAAGCTAAATCCATGTCATCTAACCAAGTCAAGTCCAAAACCTAACATCATAAAACCTCAAATTCCTAATTTCCCTAATTGGAGTTTTAAGTTTGGGGCTTAGTGGGGTTACCTTAGAATTGGAGCTCTAAACTTAATCTCAAAATTTCACTGTGGAAGATTCTAAACCGGTAGAATAAGAGTTCCCAACGCATAGATCAATTTCTTCAACTGCTCCGGCGGCAACCGGTGGCGGGAAGGCCACCATGCAAGCACTCAAAGTGGTGGCCACCACCACCTCCTCCTTTCTCTCTCGCCACCCTCTCTCTTCATTTCTTTAAAGTTTTGTTTATTGTGTTGTGATGTATGTGTACGTGAGTGAGAGTGAAATAAGTGAGGGTGTAGTGGTTAGGTGAGGGAGAGTGCATGGTAAGAGCGTAGTCCTTAGTTTTAATTTATGAAAAATTGCATCTAGGTCCTTGTCTTTATAAAATTTAATAAAAGTTCAACTTAACATAATTTGAAGAAATAAAACCACAAGGACATAGTTACAACTTTTTAATTTTATATTTTAATCCCCTAACTCAACCTTGCTACATTTTTAAATCTCAAGTTCTATTCATATCATAACCTAGTCCTTTTCCCTTAATGCTATATGCTTTTTAATTTATTTTAGTTCCCTAAATTTCTTATTTCTTCTAAAATAGCTCCTTAAGAATGAGTTTGTGAATCTAAATAATTTGCTCTAGGAAATTAAAAATTTAGGATGTTACAATTCTACCCCCTTAAAAGAATTGTTTCCTCACAATTCGTTCTAATTCCTAGCCCAAGGAACGTTCATAAATGAGATACCTTGAGAGAGTTATATGTTCAAAAGCTAACGCATTTTAAACTTGCAAGAACTCATATTTTAAATTTATTAAATTATTTGATTTTTTTGACAACAATATATTATTCACCATGAAGTTTCTAGCTTAATTTACACTATTTTTTAATATTTTTAAAATATCAACATTTGAAAAGTAGGGTGCTTTTTACTAAAAAAATGAAAATACATATTTTAAATTTATTAAATTATTTGATTTTTTTTACAACAATGCATTGTTCACAAAGAAGTTTCAAGCTTAATTTAAACTATTTTTTATATTTTTAAATTATCAACATTTGTTTCTAGAAATCGTGTACTATACACTTGGAATAAAGGGTGTTTTCTACGTTAAAAATTAAAACACATATTTTCAATTTATTAAATTATTAGATTTTTTTTGAAAACAGTGTATTGTTCCCCATAAAGTCTATAGCTTAATTTACACAATTGTTTATATTTTTTAAATTGCAACATTTGTTTCTAGAAATCGTGTAATATACACTTGAAAAATAGGGTGTTTTTTACTTTAAAAATGAAAATGCATATTTTAAATTTATTAAATTATTTGATTTTTTTGAAATCAATCTTATGTTCCCCATAAAGTTTCTAGCTTAATTTTTTTAATTTTTTATATTTTTAAAATGGAAACATTTAATTGTAGAAATCGCGTACTATACACTTGAAAAATGGTGTTTTTTAGTTTAAAAATGAAAATGCATATTTTAAATTTATTAAACTATTTGATTTTTTTCACAACAATGTATTGTTCACCAAGAAGTTTCTACCTTAATTTCCACTATTTTTTATATTTTTAAAATATCAACATTTGTTTCTAGAAATCATGTACTATACACTTGAAAAATATGGTCTTTTTTACTAAAAAAATAAAAATGCATATTTTAAATTTAATAAATTATTTGATTTTTTTGACAACAATGTATTGTTCACCATGAAGTTTCTAGAATAATTTACACTATCTTTTTACATTTTTAAAATATCAACATTTGTTTCTAGAAATCGTGTACTATACACTTTAAAAATATGGTCTTTTTTTCTAAAAAAATAAAAATGCATATTTTAAATTTAATAAATTATTTGTTTTTTTTACAACAATGTATTGTTCACCATGAAGTTTCTAGAATAATTTACACTATTTTTTTTACATTTTTAAAATATCAACATTTGTTTCTAGAAATCGTGTACTATACACTTTAAAAATAAGGTATTTTTTACTAAAAAAACGAAAACACATATTTTAAATTTATTAAATTATTTGATTTTTTTGACAACAATTTATTGTTTACCAAGAAGTTTCTAGCTTAATTTACACTATTTTTTATATTTTTAAAATATCAACATTTGTTTCTAGAAATCGTGTACTAACACTTGAAATATAGGACGTTTTTGACTTTGAAAATGAAAAGGCATATTTTCAATTTATTAAATTATTTGAGTTTTTTAAAATCAATGTATTGTTCCAGATAAAGTTTGTAGCTTAATTTACACAATTTTTTATATTTTTAAAATTGCAACATTTTTTTTTAGAAATCGTGTACTATACACTTGAAAAATAGGGTGATTTTTACTTTAAAAATGAAAATGCATATTTTAAATTTAATAAATTATTTATTTTTTAAAAAACAATCTATTGTTCCCCATAAATATTATAGCTTAATTTTTACAAGTTTTTATATTTTTCAAATAGAAACATTTGTTTCAAGAAATCGCGTACTATTCATTTGAAAAGTAGGGTGTTTTTTACTTTAAAAATTAAAACGCATATTTTAAATTTATTAAATTATTTAATTTTTTTTGAAATCAATGTATTGTTTACCATGAAGTTTCTAGCTTAATTTACACAATTTTTTATGTTTTTAAAATTGCAACATTTGTTTGTAGAAATCGTGTACTATAGACTTGAAATATAAAGTGTTTCTTACTATAAAAATGAAACGCATATTTTAAATTTATTAAATTATTTGATTTTTTTGACAACAATGTATTGTTCACCAAGAATATTCTAGCTTAATTTACACTATTTTTTATATTTTTAAAATAGTAACATTTGTTTCTAGAAATCGTGTACTACAGACATGAAGTGTAGGGTGTTTATTACTTTAAAAATGAAAACGCATATGTTAAATTTATTAAATTATTTTATTTTTTGATAATAATGTATTGTTTACCATGAAGTTTCTAGCTTAATTTACACTATTTTTTATATTTTTAAAATATCAACATTTGTTTCTAGAAATCGTGTACTATACATGTAACACCTTATTTTGTAGACCGTTTTTTTTCCATATACAAGCGGAAGCTAAAATTTACTACATAATAAATAATAATAATTACAGTCTTTTTAAGTTAAACAAATTCCTATCCAACTGAACAAATAAATACTTGAACATAAAACTTATGTTCGCTATAGCTCCTTAATCTTCTGATACCTGCAATAGTGAGACTGTCAGTTATATGTAAAACATATAACCGAGTAACCCCCGATCTAACTAAAAACATTATAGATCAGTATTGCAGCCAGTCTAACTGGAAAATCTCCCCAATACAAGCCTAACATACCATAACACATTCAAACAAAGGAGTACACACAAATACAATTTAATTTATATGCATGAATGTCATGAATCACATTACATTTCATTTTGAATCACATTACATTTCTTTTCAATTCATTTTGAATCACATTACATTTCCTTTCAATTCATTTTGAATCACATTACATTTCTTTTCATCTTTTAACGGGAGTCTAGTGCACTAGATCTCCACCATAGGTACCTTGGCAGAAAGGCACAATTTGAGCTCACTGATACCCCCGGTAAGCGTCCCTACCTAAATCTCTGGGGCACTGCCAGGCTATCTTAACCCCTTTCGGGATAGCCTATGACTATCTTGACCCCTTTCAGGATAGTCATTAAATTTTCTTAGGTCATCTTAACCCCATTTTTTGGGAGACCCTACTTCTTCAGGTCATCTTAACCCCATCTCTGGGAGACCCTACATTTCATTTTCACGCTTATCCACTTACCCGGTATACTACCGGTGGGATTCATTCATTATCATTTCACATTACATGTTATCATGCATTCAATAATCATCTTCATCTCAATTGCATTTAACATGTTTCCAAATTCATCATTCATCACATCTCAACTACATTAAACATTAATCTCATATCAAATGTATCCAACATTCTCCAAGGTTCATCATTTATCATATTTAAATTTCATTAACCATCAATTAAAATAATTGCCATCCATGTCATATTCCTACATAATACAATTACGTGGCACTATTCATGATTTTTAAAACATTAGGACCTATTTTTATCAATTTCAATCCTAAAAATGGAACCCTTGAGATTACATTAAATTTTTGAAGTAAAGAAAGAGGTCCATGTTCTGTGTCATATTCGCTGCCGCGAAATAATTCGCTGCCGTGAATTGGACACAGAATCATTCCTCTGTTTTTCTTCAGCATTGCACCCTGTTGGTATTTTGGCCATAACTTGAGTTGTAGATCACCAAATTGGGTGAAATCAAGGGCAAATGAAAGCTAATAAAATTATCTACAACTTGTATTCAGAATCTAACACTGAATCAATCATTTTCGAGTAGATAATTTTACTTGAATCCACCTGCCCATGTGAAAAACCCAAATCTGGCAACTCTTAGTATCTTGCCTATAACGCAAGCTATACAACTTTGATTTTGGTGAAACTTGTGGCATTACAAAGCTAACCAAAATTAACAACAACTTTGTAAGAGGCCACGAAACCAGAATCTAAATAAAACTAAGTCAAATAATCAGCTCAATCTGTGCCAAAATCCAGCCAAAATATGGGAAAAGACATTGATAAACTTTTTACAAATTAATTTCTATCTTCCATCTCAACTCATCCAATATCATACCAAATTATTATAATTCATTATAACTCATTCAAGGATCAATTCACAAACATAACCAAAGTCCAATTTCATGAATTTAAACCTCACCAACATTTTACACATTTCATATCCCAAATTAACCCATCAAGTTTCATAAGGACTTTACTAAACTTCAAACATCAAGGAACACAATAGTTCAATCATCTTCAAATTCATGCATTCATTGTATCAATAAAATCATATTCAATCAAGGAACTATCATAAATCCACCCTTCTCACACATATAAAGCCAATTCAATCATGATCACCTTCACACTTCAAGAACACAAGGAACATTTAATGTTAATTCAACACACCAATTTCCACGCAACCTAAATTCATGTCATCTAACCAAATCTAGTCCAAAATCTAACATCATACCATCATCTATTTTCTAATTGCCCTAATTGGGGGTTTTAAGTTTGGGGTTACCTTAGAATTGGAGCTCTAAACTCAATCTCTAAATTCCACCGTGGAAAATTCTAAACCGGTAGAATTGGAGTTCCCGACGCGTGGATCATTTTCTTCAACTGCTCCAACAGTAACCGGCGGCCGGAAGACCACCATGCAACCACCCAAAGTGGTGGCTCTTCCTCACTTTCTCTTTTCTCTCTCTTGCCACCCTCTCCAATTTTTCTAAAATATTGATTGTGTTTGATGTGTTTGTGTGGCCATGAGGGTGAGTGAGTGGTATGAGGCTGTGTGGTTAGGTGAGGTTGGATGCATAGTAAGAGCATGGTCCTTAGTTTTAATTTATTAAAAATTGCACTTAAGTCCTTGTATTTATAAAATTTAATAAAAGTCCAAAACAACTTAATTTAAATGAATAAAACCACAAGGATTTAGTTGCACTTTCTAATTTTATATTTTAGTCCCCTAAGCCTACCTTGCTATATTTTTAATCTCTGAGTTATACTTATATTATAATTTAGCCCATTTCCCCTAATCCTATCTTCTTTATAATTCATCTTAGTTCTCTAAATTCCTTATCTTTTCTAACATAGCCCCTTAAGGACATAACTAGTAAGTTTAAATAATTTACTCTAGAAACTTTGAAATTTGGGATGTTACAATACACTTGAAAAATATAGTGTTTTTTACAAAAAAAAAAAAAAATGAAAACACATGATTTAAATTTATTAGATTATTTGATTTTTTTTTGACAAAAATGTATTGTTCACCATGTAGTTTCTTGCTCAATTTACACTATTTTTTTACATTTTTAAAATATCAATATTTGTATCTAGAAATCGTGTACTATACACTTGAAAAATAGGGTGTTTTTTACTTTAAAAATGAAAATGCATATTTTAAAAATATTAAATTATTTGAATTTTTTTTAAAATAATGTATTGTTCACAATGAAGTTTCTTGTTTAATTTACAAAATATTTTATTTTTTTATAATTGTAAGATTTGTTTCTAAAAATAGTGTACTATACACTTGAAAAATAGGGTGTTTTTTACTTTAAAAATTAAACTGCATATTTTAAATTTATTAAATTATTTGATTTTTTTTAAAACAATCTATTGTTCCCCATAAAGTTTCTAGCTTAATTTTTACATTTTTTTATATTATTATAATTGCAACATTTGTTTCTAAAAATCGTGTACTATAAACTTGAAAAATAGTGTGTTTTTTACTTAAAAAATTAAAACGCATATTTTAAATTTATTAATAAATTTAATTTTTTTGAAAACAATTTATTGTGCCCAATAAAGTTTCTAGCTTAATTTACACAATTTTTTATTTTTTTAGAATTCAAAAATTTGTTTCTAAAAATTGTGTACTATAGACTTGAAATATAGGGTGTTTTTTACTTTAAAAATGTAAACACATATTTTAAATTTATTAAATTATTTGATTTTTTTAACAACAATGTAATTTTCACCATGAAGTTCCTAGCTGAATTTACCCTATTTTTTATATTTAAAATATCAACATTTTTTTTCTAGAAATCGTGTACCATACACATGAAAAATAGGGTGTTTTTTACTAATAAAATGAAAACGCATATTTTAAATTTATTAAATTATTTAATTTTTTTTGAAATCAATGTATTTTTCACCATGAAGATTCTAGCTTAATTTACACAGTTTTTTATAGTTTTAAAATTTCAACATTTGTTTGTAGAAATCGTGTGCTATATGACTTGAAATATAGAGTGTTTTTTACTTTAAAAATGAAAACGCATATTTTAAATTTATTAAATTATTTGATTTTTTGACAACAATATGTTGTTCACTAAGAAGATTCTAGCTTAATTTATCCTATGTTTTATATTTTTAAAATAGTAACATTTGGTTTTAGAAATCGTGTACTATAGACATGAAAAGTAGGGTATTTATTACTTTAAAAATGAAAACGCATATTTTAAATTTATTGAATTATTTGATTTTTTTCACAATAATATATTGTTCACCATGAAGTTTCTAGCTTAATTTATTCTATTTTTTATATTTTTAAAATATCAACATTTGTTTCTAGAAATCATGTACTATACACTTTAAAAATAGGGTGTTTTTTACAAAAAAAATTAAAACGCATGATTTAAATTTTTTAGATTATTTGGTTTTTTTAACAACAATGTATTGATCACCATGAAGTTTCTTGGTTAATTTACACAATTGTTTTATCTTTTTAAAATATCAACATTTGTTTCTAGAAATCGTGTACAATATACACTTGAAAAATAAGGTGTTTTTTACTAAAAAATGAAAACGCATATTTTAAAGTAATTAAATTATTTAATTTTTTTTGAAATCAATGTATTGTTTACCTCGAGATTTATAGCTTAATTTACATTTTTTTTTATATTTTTAAATTATCAATGTTTATTTCTAGAAATCGCGTACTATACACTTGAAATATAGGGTGTTTTTAACTTTAATAATGAAAATGCATATTTAAAATTTATTAAATTATTTGATTTTTTTGACAATATTGTATTGTTCACCATGAAGTTTCTAGCTTAATTTACACTATTTTTTTATATTTTTAAAATATCAACATTTGTTTCTAGAAATTGTGTACTCTTTAAAAATAGGAGGTTTTTAACTAAAAAAATGAAAATGCATATATTAAATTTATTAAATTATATAAATTGTGTTTTTTGAAATCAATGCATTGTTTACCATGAAGTTTCTAGTTTAATTTACAAAATTTTTATATTTTTAAAATTGCAACATTTTTTTGTAGAAATCGTGTACTATACATTTGAAAAATAGGATGTTTTTTACTTTAAAAATGAAAACGCAAATTTTAAAGTTATTAAATTATTTGATTTTATTGAAAACAAGATATTGTACCCATAAAGTTTCTAGGTTAGTTTATAAATTTTCTAATATTTTTAAAATTGCAACATTTGTTTCTAGAAATCGTGTACCATACACTTGAAAAATAGGGTGTTTTTTACTTTAAAAATGAAAATGCATATTTTAAAGTTATTAAATTATTTGATTTTTTTGAAAATAATTTAATTTTTCCCATGAAGTTTCTAGCTTAATTTACACGATGGTTTATATTTTTATAGTTGCAACATTTGTTTCTAAAAATCGTGTACTATACACTTGAAAAATAGGGTGTTTTTTACATTAAAAATTAAAACGCATGTTTTAAATTTTTTAATATATTTATTTTTTTTAAAACAATGTATTGTTACCAATAAAGTTTCTAGCTTAACTTGCACTATTTTTTTATATCTTTAAAATATCAACATTTGTTTCTAGAAATCATGTACTATATACACTTGAAAAATAAGTTGTTTTATACTAAAAATATGGAAATGCATATTTTAAATTTATTAAATTATTTAATTTTTTTTAAATCAATATATTGTTTACCATGAAGTTTATAGCTTAATTTAAACTTTTTTTATATTTTTAAAATATCAACATTTATTTCTAGAAATCCCGTACTATACACTTGAAATATAGGTTGTTTTTTACTTTAATAATGAAAACGCATATTTTAAATTTATTAAATCATTTGATTTTTTTTACAACAATGTATTGTTCACCATGAAGTTTCTATCTTAATTTACACAATTTTTTTATATTTTTAAAATATCAACATTTGTTTCTTGAAATCGTGTACTCTTTAAAAATAGGGTGTTTTTTACTAAAAAAATGAAAAACGTATATATTAAATTATTTAAAGTGTTTTTTGAAGTCAATGAATTGTTTACCAAAAAGTTTCTAGATTAATTTACACAATTTTTTATACTTTTAAAATTGCAACATTTGTTTGTAGAAATCGTGTGCTATAGACTTGAAATATTGAGTGTTTTTTTATTTAAAAATGAAAATGCATATTTTTTATTTATTAAATTATTTGATTTTTTTGACAACAATGTATTTTTCACCAAGAAGATTCTAGCTTAATTTACACTATTTTTTATATCTTTAAAATAGTAACATTTGCTTCTAGAATTCGTGTACTATAGACATGAAAAGTAGGGTGTTTATTACTTTAAAAATGAAAGTGCATATTTTAAATTTATTAAATTATTTGATTTTTTTCATAACAATGTATTGTTCACCATGAAGTTTCTAGCTTAATTTATACTATTTTTTATATTTTTAAAATATCAACATTTGTTTCTAAAAATCATGTACTATACACTTTAAAAATGGGGTGTTTTTTACTAAAAAAATTAAAACGCATGATTTAAATTTTTTAGATTATTTGGTTTTTTTGACAACAATGTATTGATCACCATGAAGTTTCTTTGTTAATTTACACAATTGTTTTATCTTATTAAAATATCAACATTTGTTTCTAGAAATCGTGGACTATACACTTGAAAAATAAGGTGTTTTTTACTAAAAAATGAAAACGCATATTTTAAAGTAATTAAATTATTTAATTTTTTTGAAATCAATGTATTGTTTACCTCGAGATTTATAGCTTAATTTACATTTTTATTTATATTTTTAAAATATCAACATTTATTTCTAGAAATCGCGTACTATACACTTGAAATATAAGGTGTTTTTTACTTTAATAATGAAAACGCATATTTTAAATTTATTAAATTATTTGATTTTTTTGACAATAATGTATTGTTCACCATGAAGTTTTAGCTTAATTTACACTATTTTTTTCTATTTTTAAAATATCAACATTTGTTTCTAGAAATCGTGTACTCTTTAAAAATAGGGTGTTTTTTACTAAAAAAATGAAAATGCATATATTAAATTTATTATATTATATAAATTGTGTTTTTTGAAATCAATAAATTGTTTACCATGAAGTTTCTAGTTTAATTTATAATATTTTTATATTTTTAAAATTGCAACATTTTTTTGTAGAAATCGTGTACTATACACTTGAAAAATAGGATGTTTTTTACTTTAAAAATGAAAACGTAAATTTTAAAGTTATTAAATTATTTGATTTTATTGAAAACAAGATATTGTACCCATAAAGTTTCTAGGTTAGTTTATAAAAATTTTAATATTTTTAAAATTGCAACATTTGTTTCTAGAAATCGTGTACTATACCCTTGAAAAATAGGGTGTTTTTTACTTTAAAAATGAAAATGTATATTTTAAAGTTATTAAATTATTTGATTTTTTGGAAAATAATTTAATTTTCCCCATGAAGTTTCTAGCTTAATTTACACGATGGTTTATATTTTTATAGTTGCAACATTTGTTTCTAAAAATCGTGTACTATACACTTGAAAAATAGGGTGTTTTTTACTTTAAAAATTAAAACGGATATTTTAAATTTTTTAATATATTTATTTTTTTTAAAACAATGTATTTTTCCCAATAAAGTTTCTAGCTTAACTTGCACTAGTTTTTTATATTTTTAAAATATCAACATTTGTTTCTAGAAATCGTGTACTATATACACTTGAAAAATAAGGTGTTTTATACTAAAAATATGAAAATGCATATTTTAAATTTATTAAATTATTTAATTTTTTTTAAATCAATGTATTGTTTACCATGAAGTTTATAGCTTAATTTACACTTTGTTTTACATTTTTAAAATATCAACATTCATTTCTAGAAATCCCGTACTATACACTTGAAATATAGAGTGTTTTTTACTTTAATATTGAAAACGCATATTTTAAAGTTATTAAATTATTTGATTTTTTTGAAAATAATTTAATTTTCCCCATGAAGTTTCTTGCTTAATTTACACGATGGTTTATATTTTTATAGTTGCAACATTTGTTTCTAAATATCGTGTACTATACACTTGAAAAATAGGGTGTTTTTTACTTTAAAAATTAAAACGCATATTTTAAATTTTTTAATATATTTATTTTTTTTGAAACAATGTATTGTTCCTAATAAAGTTTCTAACTTAAGTTATACTAATTTTTTATATTTTTAAAATATCAACATTTGTTTCTAGAAATCCGTACTGTACACATGAAAAATAGGGTATTTTTTACTATAAAAATGAAAAACGCATATTTTAAATTTATTAAATTATTTTTTTTTTTACAACTCACCAAGAAGTTTCTAGCTCAATTTATACTATTTTTTATATTTTTAAAATTACAACATTTGTTTCTAGAAATCGTGCACTATACACTTGAAAATTAGGGTGTTCTTTACTTTAAAAATGTAAATGCATATTTAATTTATTAAATTATTTGATTTTTTTGAAAATAATGTAATTTCCCCCATGAAGTTTCTAGCTTAATTTACAGAATGGTTTATATTTTTATAATTGCAACATTTGTTTCTAAAAATCGTGTTTTTAAAAATGAAAATGCATATTTTAAATTTATTAAATTATTTGATTTTTTTTAAAACAATCTATTGTTCCCCATAAAGTTTCTAGCTTTATTTTTACAATTTTTTATATTTTTATAATTGCAACATTTGTTTCTAAAAATCATGTACTATCACTTGAAAAATATGGTGTTTTTTACTTTAAAAATTAAAACGCGTATTTTAAATTTATTAATATTTTTATCGTAACACCTAACGGAATTAAAGGCTACGTTTTTTTAAAATATTTTATAAGAAGTAACTAGCGAAGGAATTTCTTATATATGAGTTCATACACTACTTAGTCTTAGGGTGGACTATCATATGCCCTATCAAAATACATAAGTCCATATAGGGAAAGATAATAAGTTTAAATATCTACTACATGCCAGAGAAACATGTCCAATAACGGTAGCCAAGGAGCGTAATACAGGGAAGAGTTGGCTACCCCAAAATACATATCAAAATATCCAAAATACTACATGGCTAAGGGAATAGGTCTTCAAGCACTAAAGTCTTCATCTTCCAAGTCTCCTGCAATATGGTAACCGTCAGCTATATGTAAACATATAACTGAGTAACCCCCGACATTTTTTAAAATACTTTTATACCATATTACAGCCCGTCTAACTGGAAAACACCTCAATTGGTTCCTATCACATAAAATCAATCAAATGCAACATATTCACACTCAATGCATGTAATGACAAGTATAAACGTATGCAGGCCATCATCTTTCATTATCTTACTTAATTCATTTCTTTTCTTTAGTCTTTTACGAAAGCCTTGTGAACAAGAATCCTCCCTACGCGCATGGCAGAAACGCGCGCTTGAGCTGAATCATGGGACCAAGACAAGCGTCCCTACCGTGATCAACTGCCGGACTATCTTACCCCAATCACTGGGATAGCCTAGGACTATCTTACCCCATTCATTGGGATATTCCTTTCTTTCGGGCCATCTTCCCGTTCACCGGGCAACCCTACTAGTTTAGGCCATCTTATCCCGTTCATTGGGAGACCCTACATTCTCAATCTTTTCATGCTTGTCCACTTACCCGGTGTGTAACTGGTGGGAATCAACCCGCTTACTCAATATTCGTTGATGGGGGAAAGCTTATCTTGTCATTTAATTTCATTTTCACATCAAGTATTATCATGCATTTCACATTCAACTCATATAATTTGCATTCAACAGTCATCATTCATCATTCATCATTTATCATTCATCACATGGAAATTTCATAATTCAAAATCAAGGAACTTGCCATCTGAATTCACAATCCTAATGCATGTTATTAAGTCCCATAAGCCTATTTCCTTACATTCCTATCATAAAACTAAGTTAATTAGGCTTACAAAGCATTTTAGAAGCAAAAATAGGTCAAGAAGGTGCAGGACACTATCGCCCGGGCGACCATTCTGGCGCCTGGGCGCCAGAAATGTGTTACAAACTGCTAGACAACAGGGTCCTGTCGCCCGGGCGCCCATTCTGTCGCCTGGGCGCTGCAACTGGGTGCAAAACTAACAAATTACGGGGCTCTATCGCCTGGGCGCTAGTCACAGATGCAAAACTGTGTGTTTTCTGTGTTTGAGCGCCTGGGCGCTCTGCACTGGCGTAGTCTGCTATTTTGTCCATAACTTGAGTTGTAAAATTCCAAATTGGGTAAAATCAGTGGCAAATGAAAGCTAACAAAATTATCTACAACTTTATTTCAGATCTTAAGATATAAATCAATTAGTTTCTAGTAGATAACTTCGCTGGAATTCACTTGTCCATGTCAAAATCCCAATTTTGGAAGCTCTAAGTGTTGTGTCCATAACTCAAGCTATACAAATTTGATTCTCATGAAATGGGTGGCATTGGAAACATAATAAAATATTCTACAACTTTTGTTTAGGCGACAATATCAGAATCCAATTGTAAATAGGTCTAATATCCATCTCAAACGATGTCAAAATTTATGAAAACAAGGAATGAAGCATTTGTTTACATCCTACCTACACATTCAAAAGTTATTCCTTCAATTCCCATCTCAATTCCCCCAAATCAAATTGACAATATGCTACACCCAATTCATATACCCAATATACACCTTCCTCACCCACTCTCAACTTCCAAAAGCAAGGAAACCAACAAGTTTTCAGCAAACATCACATATGCAATACAATAATCCAAACATACACTCATAAGCATTTCAACCAAACCACATGGATCAAGTCCATTTATCAAACATATAATACACACATGACAACCTATTTTAACATACATTCTCAAAAGCTCAATAACAACCACAAGCAACCAATCCAAGTCATCAAATTTCACAAGTCTAAACTTATTTCTATCATACCTTGCACCATAGCTCAGAATCATATTTCACACCACTTCTACTCCTTATCTATTCTAATTTGGGGTTAGTGGGGTTACCTTTCAAGCTTAGCTCCAAAATCCTTGCCTTCTCCAAATGTACCCAAGAATCCTAACTTCACCCAATGACTTGATGATCCCTAATTTTCACAAATGCAAGTTATTAGTACCCATTGAGACTCATTTGCAAGCTTGTATGTTAAGAATGGGGTTGAGAGACCATTTGCCTCAAGAATGGGGGTTTGGCCCAAAATGAAGAAATGGGTGTGCATGTCTTACCTATGTGCTTCAATGGCTTCTTTCAAGCTCACAAATGGCTCCTCCAAGCTCCAATGGACAAGGTTGGAGAAGGATTTATCTTGATTTGGGCTTGAAATCCAAACCCTATGAGAGTAGAAGAGAGGAAGAAGAAGAGGAAATTTTGAGAATGAAGATGGAGTGAGAAGGCGTGGGAGAGAGGAGAGGAAAATGAGAGTTTTAGTCAAATTTTAACATCTCTTTAAGTTTTGCAATTAGGTTCTTCTCCCAATGTTTTAAAAATTTGCTTTCTAGTCCTTCTCCCTTTTCTCTTGTTAGAATTCCTACAAACCCTTAAATTCCCAATCTCTTCTAAGGAACCACTAATTCCAATTTGGGAATTTGTGGGATGTTACAACTCTACCACCCTTAAAATAATTTTGTCCTCAAAATTAAGAACTAACCTGTGTCGTCAGAATAATTCGGGGTAGGCGTCCTTCATGTCTTGTTTCTTTTCCCAAGTGATTTTCGACGAATCGATGCTTTGCCATAGCACCTTAACCAACGGAATCACCTTGTTCCACAAGGTTTTCTCCCCACGATCTAGGATCTCAATAGGTTGAGCTTGGTATGATGTGTTGGACTTTAATTGGATCTTGTCAGGACTTAGGATGTGAGAAGGGTCTAGTAAATATTTCCGGATTTGGGATACATAGAACACATCATGCAGATTTGAAAGGTTCGGAGGCAAAGCTAATCGGTATGCCACGGGCCCAACCCTTTGCAAGATTTGGAAGGGTCCGACATATCTTGGTTGGAGTTTTCTCACTTTCATGGATCTTCCCACACCTGTAGTAGGAGAGACTTTGAGAAATACATGTTCACCTTCTTCAAACTCCAGTGTCTTCCTTCTCTTATCCGCATAGCTTCTTTGTCGATCTTGGGCTACCATTAACTTCTCCTTGATTCGCCTGATCTTGTCAGTGATTTCTTGCACTAATTCCGGCCCTAAGAGGATTTTCTCCCCAGTCTCATACCAACATATTAGTGACCTACACTTCCTACCATACAAAGCTTCGAATGGGGCCATTCCGATGCTTGAATGATAACTGTTGTTGTAAGAAAATTCTACCAAGGGCAAGTATCGACCCCAATCTCCTCCTTCCTCTAGGATGCATGCTCTTAGCTATCCTTCAAAGTCTGAATTTTTCTTTCTGATTGTCCATCTGTCTAGGGGTGACATGTTGTGCTCAATTGCAACTGAGTTCAAAAGGCTCTTTGTAGAGCTTCCCAAAATCTGGAGGTGAACTTCGGATCTTTGACCGACACAATACTGAGTGGTGCTCCATGTAATCGAAAAATCTCCTGAATGTACACCTTGGCATACCTCTCTACAGTATAATTGGATTTAACGGGTAGAAAGTGAGCAGACTTCGTTAATCGCTCTATTATCACCCATATGGAATCATATCCAGCTGGGGTCCTTGGTAACCCAACAACGAAGTCCATTGCAACCGATTCCCACTTCCATTCTGGAATCTTTAAAGGTTGAAGTGGTCCAGATGGCTTTTGATGCTCCACCTTCACTTTTTGACATGTTAAACATCGAGCTACAAAACCAGCAATGTCACGCTTCATACCCGGCCACCAAAAAGACTTCTTCATATCCTGATACATCTTAGTAGCACCTGGATGCACCGAGTACTGATTGTTGTGACTCTCTTTAAGCACCAAGTCCTTGATCTCATCACTGTTGGGAATGCATACTCGGTCTCTAAACAGGATCATCCCATCACCAGACACTGAGAAATCTGGCTGCTCTTTAAGCTCTTGTAGTTCAAAATCATGCCTTTGTGCCTCTCGAATTCGATCTTGGAGCAAATTCCTCACATCTACTTTGCTCACTAACAAATTGGCATCACAACAAACTACATTCAGCCTCAAGTCTCTAAATCTCTCCATAAGCTCTAATTCATGCACCATCATGGTAGAGACATGCAGAGATTTCCGACTCAAAGCATCAACCACTACATTTGCCTTTCCCGGGTGGTATTTCAATTGAAAATCATAATCCTTTAGAAACTCCATCCATCAGCGTTGTCTTATGTTCAGTTCTTTTTGATCAAACAAATACTTCAAGCTCTTGTGGTCACTAAACACTTCAAAAGTGACGCCATACAAGTAGTGCCTCCGCACTTTTAGCGCGAATACGACTGCAGCTAATTCCAAATCATGTGTAAGGTAATTTCCCTCGTGTGGTCTGAGTTGCCTAGAAGCATAGGCTACCACTTGTCCCTCTTGCATAAGAACACATCCCAAGCCTTGTTTGGATGCATTGCAGTAGACCTGGAAATTCTTGGAGGGATCCGATATGACTAACACCGGCGCTGAGGTCAACTTCTCCTTCAATAATTTAAAACTTGCCTCACACTTAGAATCCCATTCAAAAGGAATTCCCTTTCAAGTCAGCTTACTCAACGGAATTGCTATTTTTGAGAACCCCTTAATGAACCGTCGGTAATATCCAGCTTATCCGAGAAAACTCTGAATCTCGCTGACATTTGTGGGTCTTTCCCATTTCAGTACTGCTTCAACCTTACTGGGGTCAACGGCCACACCATCTTTATTCACCACATGACCAAGGAATTGAACCTCGTCCAACCAAAATTCACATTTCTCAAGCTTTTCATACAGTTGTTTCTCTTTGAGAATTTCTAATACAATCTTCAAAGGTTCCTCATGTTCCTCTGGTGTCTTAGAGTAAACCAAAATATCATCAATAAAAACCACTACGAACTTGTCCAAATAGGAATGGAAAATTCGGTTCATGTAGTCCATGAAAACTGCAGGCGCGTTAGTCAACCCGAATGGTACTACCAAACACTCATAATGACCATAACGGGTCCTAAAAGCGGTCTTGGGAATATCCTCCGGCTTAATTCGAATCTGATGGTATCCCGATCACAAATCAATCTTAGAAAATACTTTAGCTCCTCCTAACTATTCTAACAGATCATCAATTCGAGGAAGAGGATATTTATTCTTTACTGTAAGCTTGCTTAGCTATCGGTAGTCCACACACAGTCTTAGCTTTCCGTCTTTCTTCTTGACTAGAAGCACTGGTGCTCCCCATGGCGAGGCACTTGGGTGTATGAACTGCTTTTGTAACAGATCTTCAACTTGTTTCTTCACTTCTACTAACTCTGCAGGGGCCATTCTGTAAGGAGCCCTAGATACTGGTCCGCCCCCCGGAATTAATTCAATGGAAAATTCAATTTCCCGCTCAGGCGGCAAGGAATCAATGTCATTGGGAAATACTTAAGGATAATTCCGGACAACATGTATAGAGTTGGTATCATGGACCATCCTAGAAACTTCTAGACACAAAATTATAAACTTAGGCCCATCATCAAATTCAATTAAATTGTCTTCATCAAAAGTGGGATGGTGAGAGTAGTATACCTCATATTCTCGCTCCGGCACATGAATAGTCTTGTTGGCACAATAAATAATGACCTTGTGAGAGTGAAACCAATCCATACCCAAAATAATTTCTAACCCTTTCATTGGAAGGCAATACAATTCAAGACAGAAGACTTTATCTTGATAATTTAAGTACACGGGTGAACACATCGAATGGGTACTAAGCTTCCCCTCCGAAGGAGTAGAGACCCTCAACTCATAATTAAGTCCCCTAATGGGTAGTTGCATCCGTTGAGCACACTCTAACGAAATGAATGAATGTGTAGCACCCGAATCGAAAAGTATGTGCACTTGATGATTGTGAATAAGACCGTACCTTGCACCAAGTTGTCGGATTTGTCGGCCTCCTTTGCATCAAGGGTGTAGACTCTACCCCTCACCGGGGCCCTTGCTTGTCCGTCTCTACGCTTATCCTTCTCTGGGCATTGCCAAGCCATGTGCTCGGGCTTCTTGCAAATGAAACAAACTCCTTTTCCTTTCAAGCACTCTCCCCTATGAAATCCACCGTAGTTCTTGCATTTTGAGTCGGTGCGGTTAGAGTAGGTGGTTGTCTGTTTTCCCTTCTTGTCTCCACCTCTTACTCTTGAGCTTCCCGAGCCTTCTTCATTCCTCTTCCTTTTCCAGCTAGTTTGCTTTTCTGCCAACACCACGGCCAAGGAGTGTTCGGTGAGTTGGCATGCCTCGATCAATTGTTGATAATCCCGAATTCTATGAGCAGTGACAATGTTTCTCAACTCCGGACGCAAACCTTGCTCGAACCTCTTACACTTCCAAATATCATCAGTCTGGTTCAGAAGGTTGTTAGAGAAGCGGGCTAGATTTTCAAACTTCGCCACATACTTAGATACGGTCATGTTCCCTTGTTGCAAAGAGAGAAACTCAACCTCCTTTTGATCTCGGAGGGTGCTGGGGATCTCGGAGGGTGTTGGAGAAATACTTGTCCAAGAAGAGTGTCTTGAACTGAGCCCATGTTAATTGCCTTTGGTTAGCCTCCATATTCGCCCTATATCCAAGTCACCATTGAGCTGCTTCTCCATCGAACTTATAAGCAACCAAGGTTACTTTCTCAGCATCAGTACATTGCATGACCCTAAATATTTCCTCCATCCTGCCTAGCCATGACTCTGCCGCTATCGGGCCTTGGTCCCCAGTGAAAGTGGGAGGATCATGCACCCGAAAGTTCCTATGTGGTTCCTCCCTGCCTTGGGTTTGAAGTAGTTGATTCAGGGTTTGAGCTATTTGCCTTAGGGAATCCGCAGGTCCGTTCGTCTTGTCCTGCATACATAACACCCATATTGGGTTGATCAGGCTCAACATAAGAGTACAGTGCACATAAACAACCAACAGTCAAGACCGGACTTATCTCTGGACTTTATCTAAATTCATCTAACCACCACAGTCCGAAGAATCCAACTGCTCTGATACCAAATTGTAACACATAACAGAATTAAAGGCTACGTTTTTTTAAAAAATATTTTATAAGAAGTAACTAGTGAAGGAAACTCTCATATATGACTACATACACTACTTAGTCTTAGGGAGGACTATCATATGCCCTATCAAAATACAAAAGTCCATATAGGGAAAGATAATAAGTTTAAATATCTACTACATGCCAGAGAAACATGTCCAATAACGGTAGCCAAGGAGCGTAATACAGGGAAGGGTTAGCTACCCCAAAATACATATCAAAATATCCAAAATACTACGTGTCTAACGGAATAGGTCTTCCATCACTAAAGTCTTCATCTTCCGAGTCTCCTACAATATGGTAACTGTACTAAACATATAATTGAGTAACCCCCAGCATTTTTGAAAATAATTTTATACCATATTACAGCCAGTCTAACTAGAAAACACCACAATTGGTTCCTATCACATACAATCAATCAAATGCAACATATTCACACTCAATGCATGTAATGAAAAGTATAAATGTATGCATGCCATGATCTTTCATTATCATACTTAATTCATTTGTTTTCTTTAGTCTTTTACGGAAGCCCCGTGCACAAGACTCCTCCCTAGGCGCATGGCAGTAACGCACGCTTGAGCTCAATCATGGGACCAGGGCAAGCGTCCCTACCGTGATCAACTGCCGGGCTATCTTACCCCAATCACTGGGATAGCCCAGGACTATCTTACCCCATTCATCGGGATAGTCCTTTCTTTCGGGCCATCTTCCCGATCACTGGGCAACCTTACTAGTTCAAGTCATCTTACCCTGTTCATTGGGAGACCCTACATTCTCAATCTTTTCATGCTTGTCCACTTACCCGGTGTG
The DNA here is from genome assembly GCA_037177725.1 of Cyamopsis tetragonoloba. NCBI lineage: Eukaryota > Viridiplantae > Streptophyta > Magnoliopsida > Fabales > Fabaceae > Cyamopsis > Cyamopsis tetragonoloba. The sequence continues at coordinate 14,709,531 of CM074124.1, read as the reverse complement.
TAATCGGTGGGAATCAACCCGCTTACTCAACATTCGTTGATGGGGGAAAGCTTATCTTGTCATTTAATTTCATTTTCACATCAAGTATAATCATGCATTTCACATTCAACTCATATAATTTGCATTCAACAGTCATCATTCATCATTCATCATTTATCATTCATCACATGACAATTTCATAATTCAAAATCAAGGAACTTGCCATCTCAATTCACAATCCTAATGCATGTTATTAAGTCCCATAAGCCTATTTCCTTACATTCCTATCATAAAACTAAGTTAATTAGGCTTACAAATCATTTTAGAAGCAAAAATAGGTCAAGAAGGTATAGGACACTATCGCCCGGGCGACCATTCTGGCGCCTGGGCGCCAGAAATGTGTTACAAATTGCTAGACAACAGGGTCTTGTCGCTCGGGCGCCAATTCTGTCGCCTGGGCGCTGTGACTGGGTGCAAAACTGCCAAATTACGGGGCTCTGTCGCTTGGGCGCCAGTCACAGATACCAAACTATGTGTTTTCTGTGTTCCAGCGCCTGGGCGCTCTACACTGGCGTAGTCTGCTATTTTGACAATAACTTGAGTTGTAGACCTCCAAATTGGGTGAAATCAGTGAAATATGAAAGCTAACAAAATTATCAACAACTGTCATTCAGAACATAAGATCTAAATTAATTTTTTTCTTGTAGATACATTCGCTAGAATTAACTTGTCCATGTCAAAATCCCAATTTTTGAAGCTCTAGGTGTTTTGTCCATAACTCAAGCTATACAAATTTGATTCTCATGAAATTTGTGGCATTGGAAAGATAATAGAATTTTCGACAACTTTTATTCAGGCCACGACATCAGAATCCAATTTTAAATAGGTCTAATATCCATCTCAAACTATGTCAAAATTTATGAAAACAAGGAATGAAGCATTTGTTTACATCCTACCTACACATTTAAAAGCTATTCCTTCAATTCCCCCAAATCAAATTGACAATATGCTACACCCAATTCATATACCCAATATACACCTTCCTCACCCACTCTCAACTTCCAAAAGCAAGGAAACCAAACAAGTTTTCACCAAACATCACATATGCAATACAATAATCCAAACATACACACATAAGAATTTCAACCATTTATCAAACATATAATATACACATGACAACTTATTTTAACATACATTCTCAAAAGCTCAATAACAACCACACGCAACCAATCCAAGTCATCAAATTTCACAAGTCTAAGCCTATTTCTATCATACCTTGCACCATAGCTCAAAATCATATTTCACACCACTTCTACTCCTTATCTATTCTATTTTGGGGTTTAGTGGGGTTACCTTTCAAGCTTAGCTCCAAAATCCTTGCCTTCTCCAAATGTACCCAAGAACCCTAACTTCAGTTAATGACTTGATGATCCCTAATTTTCAGAAATGCAAGTTATTAGTACCCATTGGGACTCATTTGCAAGCTTGCATGTTAAGAATGGGGTTGAGAGACCATTTGCCTCAAGAATGGGAGTTGGCCCAAAATGAAGAAATGGGTGTGCATGTCTTACCTATGTGCTTCAATGGCTTCTTTCAAGCTCACAAATGGCTCCTCCAAGATCTAATGGACAAGGTTGGTGAAGGATTTCTCTTGTTTTGGGCTTGAAATCCAAACCCTTTGAGAGTAGAAGAGAGGAAGAAGAAGTGGAAATTTTGAGAATGAAGATGGAGTGAGAAGGCGTGGGAAGGAGGAGAGGAAAATGAGAGTTTTAGTCAAATTTTAACATTTCATTAAGTTTTGCAATTCGGTCCTTCTCCCAATATTTTAAAAATTTGCTTTTTAGTCCTTCTCCCTTTTCTCTTGTTAGAATTCCTACAAACCCTTAAATTCCCAATCTCTTCTAAGGAACCACTAATTCCTATTTGGGAATTTGTGGGATGTTACATTTATTTTTTTTGAAAACAATGTATTGTTCCCAATAAAGTTTCTAGCTTAACTTACACAATTTTTTATAGTTTTAAAATTGCAACATTTGTTTCTAAAAATCGTGTACTATACACATGAAAATTAGGGTGTTTTTTACTTTAAAAATTAAAACGCATATTTTAAATTTATAAATATATTTATTTTTTTTGAAAATAATGTATTGTTCCAAATAAAGATTCTACCTTAATTTACACTATTTTTTTTATATTTATAAATATCAAAATTTGTTTCTAGAAATCGTATACTATACACTTGAAAAACAGGGTGTTTTTTACTAAAAAAATGAAAACGCATATTTTAAATTTATTAAATTATTTGATTTTTTTTTACAACAATGTATTGTTCACCAAGAAGTTTCAAGCTTTATTTACACTATTTTTTATATTTTTAAAATATCAACATTTGATTTTTAAAAATCTTGTACTGTAGACTTGAAATATTGGGTGTTTTTAACATTAAAAATGAAAATGCAAATTTTAAATTTATTAAATTATTTGATTTATTTTACAACAATGTATTTTTATTCATGAAGTTTCTAGCTTGATTTACCCTATTTTTTTATATACCAACATTTGTTTTTGGAAATCGTTTACTATACATTTGAAAAATAATGTGTTATTTACTAAAAAAATGGAAACGCATAATTCAAATTTTTTAAATTATTTATTTTTTTGACAACAATCTATAGATTTCCATGAAGTTTCTAGCTTTATTTATACAATATTTTATATTTTTAAAATTGCAACATTTGTTTTTTACAAATCGTGTACTATAGACTTGAAAAATAGTGTTTTTTATTTTACAAATGAAAATGCAAATTTTAAATTTATTAAATTATTTGATTTTTTTGACAAAAATGTATTGTTCCCCATGAAGTTTCTAGCTTAATTTACATAATTTTTTATATTTTTAAAATTGCAACATTTGTTTTTTAGAAATCGAGTAATATAGACTTGAAATATTGGGTGCTTTTTTCTTTAAAAATGAAAACGCATATTTTAAATTTATTCAATTATTTTTATATTTTAACAACAATGTATATTTCACGTTGAATTTCTAGCTTCATTTCCACTATTTTTTTATATTTTTAAAATATCAACATTTGTTTCTATAAATCGTGTACTATAGACTTGAAATATAGGGTGTTTTTTACTTTAAAAATGAAAACGTATAATTTAAATTTATTAAATTATTTGATTTTTTTGACAACAATGTATTGTTCCCCATGAAGTTTCTAGCTTAATTTAAATAATTTTTTATATTTTTAAAATTGCAACATTAAATTTTTAGAAATCGTGTACTATAGACTTGAAATATAGGGTGTTTTTTACTTTAAAAATGAAACCGCATATTTTAAATTTATTCAATTATTTTTATTTTTTGAAAACAATGTATATTTCATGATGAATTTCTAGCTTAATTTACACTATTTTTTTATATTTTTAAAATATCGACATTTATTTCTATAAATCGTGTACTATCTACTTGAAAAATAGTGTGTTTTTTACTAAAAAAATGAAAACGCATATTTTAAAGTTATTAAATTATTTGACTTTTTTTTCAATAATGTATTGTTTACCATGAAGTTTCTAGCTTATTATACACAATTTTTTTATATTTTTAAAATTGCAACATTTGTTTTTTAGAAATCGTGTACTATAGACTTGAAATATAGCTTGTTTTTTACTTTAAAAATGAAAATGCATATTTTAAATTTATTAAATTATTTTCTTTTTTTGACAACAATGTATTGTTCATCATGAAGTTTCTAGCTGAATTTACACTATTTTTTTATATTTTTAAAATGTCAACATTTATTTGTAGAAATCGTGTACTATATACACTTAATAAATAGTGTGTTTTTTACTAAAAAATGAATACACAAGTTTTTAATTTATTAAATTAATTGATTTTTTTGAAAACAATGTATTGTTTACCATGAAGTTTCTAGCTTAATTTACGCTATTTTTTTATATTTTTAAAATATCAACATTTGTTTCTAGAAATCATATACTATACACTTGAAAAATAATGTGTTTTTTACTAAAAAAATAAAATCGCATAATTTAAACTTTTTAAATTATTTGTATTTTTTGACAACAATCTATAATTTATCATGAAGTTTCTAGCTTTATTTACATAATTTTTTATATTTTTAAAATTACAACATTTGTTTGTAGAAATCGTGTACTATAGATTTGAAATATAGGGTGTTTTTTACTTTAAAAATGAAATCACATATTTAAAATTTATTTAATTATTTGATTTTTTTGACAACAATGTATTGTTTACCATGAAGTTTCTAGCTTATTTACACAATTTTTTATATTTTTAAAATTGCAACATTTGTTTTTTAGAAATTGTGTACTATAGACTTGAAATATAGGGTGTTTTCTACTTTAAAAATGAAAACGTATAATTTAAATTTATTAAATTATTTGATTTTTTTGACAACAATGTATTGTTCCCCATGAAGTTTCTAGCTTAATTTAAATAATTTTTTATATTTTTAAAATTGCAACATTAAATTTTTAGAAATCGTGTACTATAGACTTGAAATATAGGGTGTTTTTTACTTTAAAAATGAAACCGCATATTTTAAATTTATTCAATTATTTTTATTTTTTGAAAACAATGTATATTTCATGATGAATTTCTAGCTTAATTTACACTATTTTTTTATATTTTTAAAATATCGACATTTATTTCTATAAATCGTGTACTATCTACTTGAAAAATAGTGTGTTTTTTACTAAAAAAATGAAAACGCATATTTTAAAGTTATTAAATTATTTGACTTTTTTTTCAATAATGTATTGTTTACCATGAAGTTTCTAGCTTATTATACACAATTTTTTTATATTTTTAAAATTGCAACATTTGTTTTTTAGAAATCGTGTACTATAGACTTGAAATATAGGGTGTTTTTTACTTTAAAAATGAAATCGCATATTTGAAATTTAATAAATTATTTGATTTTTTTGACAACAATGTTTTGTTCATCATGAAGTTTCTAGCTTAATTTAAACTATTTTTTTTTATTTTTAAGATATCAATAGTTGTTTGTAGAAATCATGTATTATACACTTGAAAAATAGTGTGTTTTTTACTGAAAAAATGAAAATGCATATTTTAAATTTATTAAATTATTTTAATTTTTTTCAAACAATGTATAGTTTACCATGAAGTCTCTAACTTAATTTACACAATTTTTTATATTTTTAAAATTGCAACATTTGTTTGTAGAAATCGTGTACTATAGACTTGAAATATAGGGTGTTTTTTACTTTAAAAATTAAAAAGCATATTTTAAATTTATTAAATAATTTTATTTTTTTGACAACAATGTATTGTTCACCATGAAGTTTCTAGCTTAATTTACACTTGTTTTTTATATTTTTAAAATATCAACATTTTTTTCTAGAAATCGTGTACTATACACTTGAAAAATAGCGTGTTTTTTACTAAAAAAATGAAAACGCATATTTTAAATTTTTTAAATTATTTGATTTTGTTGACACCAATGTATAGTTTACCATGAAGTCTCTAGCTTAATTTACACAATTTTTTATATTTTTATAATTAAAACATTGGTTTGTAGAAATCGTGAACTATAGACATGGAATATATGGTGCTTTTTACTTTAAAAATGAAAAACATATTTTTAATTTATTAAATTATTTGTTGTAACGCCTAGAATTTTAGGGTAGTTCTTTTTTAAACGAAACGTAGCGGAATATAATAAAATATATACATATATCAAAATTCAAGTGTTTCATCTACAGTCCAGAGAATATATTCATGTCCAGCTAAGGTAGCCATACAACGATACAAATGACTACCTAAGTAACAGAAAAGGGCTGCAAAATTGCTCACGCACTGACACCTTCCGAGTCCGAGCCACCTGCAACACTGTAACAGTCAGTTATATGCTCGACATATAACTGAGTAACCCGTCAGCAATAAAAATAGTTTTATACAGTATTACAGTCAGTCTAACTGGAAAACCGTCCCAAATCCAATCCTAGCAAACATACACACAACAAGTACAATTTCAATCACATAGACATGTATGCATGATCATTTTTCATTGTCATTTCTTTCCTCATTTAACGGGAAACCCTGTGCATCGGGAATCCACCAAAACACGTGGCAGTAACGCGTATTGAGCTCATCATCATCACGGTCTTGACGAGTGTCCCCCTAAGGATCCTCCTGCCGGGCTACTAACTCTCTCTCGAGCTAGCCCAGGGAACCATCTACCTCGTGAAGATAGTACCCTTTGTACTTAGACTACCTAGCTCGTGAAGATAGCCCAATACTTCAGGATATTTTCCCCTCTTCGGGATAACCCTACATTCTCATCTTTTCCATTTTCTGCTCTGTCCTCTTACCCGGTCTACTTCCGGCGGAACTTAACCCTCTTTCTCAATATCTATTGAGTGGGAAAGGTCCTCTTACCCGGTCTACTTCCGGCGGAACTTAACCCTGTTGCTCAATTTCTATTGAGTGGGAAGAGCCTCTTTTAACATTTCCATTTACAGTTCTAATGCACCACACATTCACATTTAACATATAGCATATAGACAAGGATTTCCAATATACACCTATCCGATTATGAACTCTCATTTGTTCGGATTCTATGTGAAAAATGTGTTATATTCATATATCTATTTGAACATGGCATTCCATATTCAAATACATATTTGAATATGCTAATACTGGGACTAAATCCTTTTCAAATCAATTTGAAATCATTTCAATGTCCGATTCCCAGTTAGTGTCACATCTAACTCTGGAAGACCTTATTTATATCTTTAACATATTTCACAGCATCACATACATCATTCATCAGCATAAAGCCTAACAAAATCATACAATATCAATCATATTATGCATATTTCAAACATAGTATGCATCATTTATCAGACTTAAACAAAACATAACAGTTTGATTTCCCTAATAACATATTCCTAGCATTCCCTAGTCACATGTTCCTAAATTCCAAGTATTTAAGGATTTGGGGGTTTTCAGGATTACCTGGAACTCCCTGAATCCCTTATCCTTTAGCTTCCAGATCCAATCTCCTTCTCCGATTCCTTAGCCGTAGTTGCCTCTGAATCTGAATCAACCGTTTGGAACCTTAGTTTTATAAAATGGGAAGCCTTAGGGTGAAAGAGTTGTGACTTAGTTGGTTTGGGAATAGAGGTTTTTGGTGTGTGAGAAGCGAGGAAGTCTGAAGAATAGCCCCTTTTGAGTCAAGGCAACTTTCTAATTTTATATTTTAGTCTCCTATGCCCACCTTGCTACGTTTTAAATGTCTAGTTGTATTTATATCAAGACCTAGTCCTTTTTCCCTAATCCTATATGCTTTATAATTCATTTTAGTTCCCTAAATTCCTTATCTTTTCTAAAATAGCATCCCTCAAGGACGCAATTGTGAATTTAAATAATCTATTCTAGAAGGTTAGAAATTTGGGATGTTACAATTCCACCCCCCTTAAAAAATTGTGTCCTCACAATTCGTTTTAATTCCTAGCTTAAGGAACTTTCATGACGTAAATATCTTGAGATAGTTATGGGTTCACAACTTAACGCATATCAAACTTGTAAGGTTTTCGACTTATATCATGAGTTTGGTAGGGTAAGCTTTAATGAAAAATGTGGTACGACGCACTAGAAATCATATTGGAGTTCATAAGGCTACCTGGAAGCTCTAAAACCGATGGAGTGAACACTTATATTTTTCGGAAGAATAATTTTAAGACCTTGTTTAAGAATTGTGGTATCGACTCTCATGGAATTGAAAAAGATTAAGATAAAAGTAGTGTATTGACCTCAAGCATATTGGGAAAATCAAAGTCTACCCTTGAGACTCAACTTTTATTTTCCGAGAGTATTTCGCCATAATTAATGATACTATTGGGAAGACTTGCCCAATTTGGGCTTGATGAGGCCGGATATCAAGTACCAAATAAAATTTCATAGATTTAGTAAATAAAATAGGCATAACTAAAGAAGTTGCGGTTAATGTTATTTCTAGCTTGAGAGGAACTTGAGCTGGTGGGAAGCAAACTATAGTGTCATTCATTTGTGAATTAGGCTTTGGAAAGATACGAGATCTACGGATGACTTGACTTAAATTAATTCATTGCCGAGATTTAGAATTTCTCAAAGACGGTCTAAATGGTCACTAAGACTCTAGTTTTAGAATAGGGGTTAGAATTTTACAAGTCTTGATCTTTCTAGTACAAGTTGGTTTCAAGTTCTAATTTGTATAACTCGTTATGTCTTGGTTATAGAGAGGATGGAAATTGATTACAACAAGCATAGAGTTCTTGAACGTGTCGTGCAAGGCTACTTGAATCAAGGAAACTTCCTATTCCTTCTTAGGGTAACATTTTAATTTTAGGATGATTAACTCATTTCAAGTTGTTGATGTGAATTAGATTGGATCAGAATGTGTTTTTGCATGCGTCTCTAAACACGGATATTTATGATCTTGTTGCTATGATATAAAGAGAATGGCTGAATTAATGGCAATGTGATAAGGGTTCGTTGTCCCCTTACTTAAGTGAGAACTCAGGATTGAGAAAATCGGGAACTGATTTGAGCGCCCACATATTTGTTTTAGTTGAGGCATTATAGTTGATGACTATAATATCGGTGTATCATGTCAAGGAAATTCATGTAACCTCACAAGGATTTAAGTTAGAGATTTAATGTGAAGCTAAACTTATCCTTAGCTTAAACTGCGAATAAGTACAACTAATGAATTTACAAGGTAGTCGGGGTGCTTAGCCGGAATCCGAAACTATATGAAAACCGGAGTTGTTCAAGTCTCTAAGAAGCTGTGAAGGAAACTATCTAAAAGCTTAAATTTTGATAATTACAAGGAGTAGTTGGAGTGGTCTAAACTTTATAGGATTAAAGTTTGGAAAACTAAGTTAAATTTGAAATTGAGAATTAAAAGGGATTCTCTTAACAATCAATACCGTTAGGGACTAAATGCATAGATAGAAACTTAGATGGGTTCAAACTTTGGGAAACTCCAAATCTTAAGAATCTAAATGGAATATTACAAGGAAGTCCTCTAACGCTTTCGCTGTGCCACTCTGATTAATTCGTCTTCCAAGGAAACTTGGATCTAAGGATCGAAACTTGAACGTAAATAAGGATATTTTGATAACCATCAAAATGGTTTCGGAGCTTAGATTACCAAAGAAATCCTTAACGGTGATGTTGCACTAATGCTTGAAAGAATTTCATATGCTGACTAGAACTTCAAAGTTAAATGAAATTTGAGGTCATGAGAAATATGGTTCTGAAAACGGGAAACTCAGGGTAGGAATGATGAAATAAATTTGACTGCCTTTCGATTATCGACTTGGTGACATACTTTCTTAGATGACCAACGAGTGTAACAAACTTAGTTAAGGTACAAGGGTGGTTTCTAGTCTTCGTAGAGTACCTAAAAATGTTTAAGGGATCTATGTCTCAGGGAATCCTTTGTATAGGAGCGTCTAAGAGTGTGATTTAAAATACCGGTAGATTATGAGGGAAATCGATTGCCAAAACTTCCGTAGTTAGCATCAGAAGAGGAAGATTTATCTCTAAGCCCTCAGGTGTAAAACAACACTGTCTAGATCCTATAATAAGAATTAGACTAAGATTAAATGGATAACCAGATAAAGGCATCTTAATTAGAGAATCAAATTTAGATAAAAAAAATTAATGACAGTTGTTGTTTATTAGGAGTTCCTGATCCTGGCAAGCAGAGGGAAAGTTAATGTGTCAGGATGCCCACACAGAAAGAATTTAAGAGTTCTCGTTGTTGTCCTAAATTAACTCTAACTTGTAGCAAAGTATTCAACAATTTTTTTTTTCTTTGGGTCCACTATATGAATTGGAGTCTAAACTGAATATACTTAGCTCCTAACTTATCAGCTTTGAGTAAGGATATACTTAGTGTCTAAAGTGTTCCAAAACAAACAATTCTAAGATTGGTGATAAGTTAAGGTGTAGGACTTGTTTCATTTAATGATTAAATTAACAAAACTAACCTAATACATCTCAATTAGAGAGGATTTCTAAAACTTGAACTTAAGCGCAACTTAGATTATATCTCAAGGAAAACTCACAAGGAGGACAAATTTCAAGATACAATGTTATGTCACGTTTATGTGAAGGGAGTAGAGTTACTATAAGAGGTATCTACATGTAGGAACATCAATTTAATCGATATAAGAAATACGTTCTTGAACCTCTCTAAGGATACGTGACTGTCAAATTAGAATCGATGCTTAGTTCACCAAGAAAAAAGGCATATAATTGTTTAGAATAAGCAATGAAACTTCTTGAGTCACAAAATTAATTCTAATTTAGGCTTGGTGAATTTCCAAAGAAGATAAAGAATTTGATTTCTAGAATTTATGTAGATAGTTTGTCAACGTCAATCATAAAAGGAATTAGAGTTTAAGGAATTTAAGTCCTAGAGGAAACTTAAATGAAAGAATCTGGGATGGAGTTCCTCATGCTTTAATGATGTGATCTATTCCTATACTTAACCAATTTTCCATTGAGTATATCTTCCTAACATGAATCCGAATAGGAATACACATAACCCCCCTTACTTGTTGTTGTGAGATTACCACTACCAGGATCTCTAAGTCTCTCCCGCCTCTTGGCTTCCTTACCAAGGGCCCTTACGCACGATCACAATTATAAAGGGAAGAGGGTTTAAGGAATTCAGATCCTAATTTCACAAAATCTTCACACCCATTTTCCGTTATCTATTCTAGAAGGCTAATCACATTTGTCCTTAAAACATATTCTACTCGGTACTCATTCTAGGTTAGTGACTTGAACCCATTGGTTACAAATGCATCAATGTCGTAACTAAGGTACTGAACTGGCCAGGCCCAATATCTTACAGTCACAACATCGGTACACCTATATCCCAATGTCTCATCCTACTTTCCATGAAATATACTAAAAGAAGAACAATCCCTTTAAAGATCATTCCTATCCATTAGTAGTCATAACTTCTACTCTCATGCACCAATATTCAGCTGATCAGACTCAATATTAGCTACATGTTCCTTCGAAACTTATGACATGCCTAATAGATATGGTCATAATATTAATCGTTCAGCTGACTATCGACTCATTATCATTATAGTCCAATGGATCAAATTACTCTAATACCATAAATGTAACAACTTATTTTGTAGACCATTTTTTTCATATACAAGCGGAAGCTAAAATTTACAACACAATAAATAATAATAATAATTACAACCCTTTTTAACTTAAACGAATTCCTATCCAGCTGAACAAATAAATACTTGAACAAAAAACTTTGGTTCGCCATGTATCGTTATACCTAAGAAAACCTTGAGACTTTTCTCGTCTGTAGCTATAACTCCTTAATCTTCTAATACCTGCAATACTGACACCGTCAGTTATTTGAAAAACATATAACCGAGTAACCCCCGGTCTAACTAAAAGCATAATAGATCAGTATTGCAGCCAGTCTAACTGGAAAATCTCCCCAATACAAGCCTAACATACCATAACACATTCAAACAAAGGAGTACACACAAATACAATTTAATTTATATGCATGAATGTCATGAATCACATTACATTTCTTTCATCTTTTAACGGGAGTCTAGTGCACTAGATCTCCACCATAGGTACCTTGGTAGAAAGGCATAATTTGAGCTCACTCATACCCCGGGTAAGCATCCCTACCTAAATCTCTGGGGCACTGCCAGGCTATCTTAACCCCTTTCGGGATAGCCTATGACTATCTTGACCCCTTTCGGGATAATATTTAAATTTTCAAGCCATCTTAACCTCATTTTCTGGGAGACCCTACTTCTTCAGGCCATCTTAACCCCATTTTCCAAGAGACTCTACTTCTTCATTTTCATGCTTGTCCACTTACCCGGTATACTACCGGTGGGATTCATTCATTATCATGCATTAACCATTCATCATACACGTCATAACACATACCACAACATTTCCATGATCCTATTGCATGCTTATAAGTCATATATACCTATTTTCATTCATTCCTATCCTAGAAATGGATTCATTATATTTACATTGCATTTTGTTTGATTATGTTCATGTAGGAATAAAGCATGGAGAAGTGTTGATTTTAGAGGATTGGACTTAAATAATGAAAGAAAGAACGACGAAAGTCGAAGAAAAGATGTAGAAAACACTTAGAAGCTGTCAAACACAATCTTGTGCGCACAGCCCAGGAAGGTGTGCGCACCTTAATTCCTCCTGGAGCTGCTGCCCAGTCTTGTGCGCACAGCCCAGGAATGTGTGCGCACAGCCCAGGAATGTGTGCGCACCCACGTTCGTATTTTTGCCATAACGTAAGTTGTAGACCTCCAAATTGAGTGAAAAAAAAAGCATTTGAAAGCTAAGCGGATGCTCTACAACTCTTATGAAGACCAGAAAACCTAGTTCTAAAAGTTTAAATGTCAAAAATAGTCATCTTTGACAGGAATGTGCAATCAACAAAACAGATACTTTCATATAGACCATGTCTTAGTAATTAGGTCATAACTAGAGTTGTAGACCTCCACATTGGGTGAATCCAAAAGCATTTGAAATCTAAGAGGATGCTCGACAACTCTTATGAAGACCACGAAGTCAAATTCCAATTAAAAATTCAAAAATCTAGTTCAAATTGTTCCAAAACAGGGGAAATGGAATTGATCAACTTTTCACAAATTTCAATCCTCCCTTCCATCTCAATTCCTCAAAACCATATTTACTTCATCTAATTCAATATAAATCAATCAAAGATCAATTCACAAGTATGACCAAAGTCCAATTTCATCAAATTCGCATTATCATCAAGATAATTCTCATACATTCACATTCACAATCCAATATCCAAACAAAGAATCAACATAAATGCATCAACCCCACAAATATAGAACCATTTCAACCAAGATCAACTTCACACTTCAAGGACACAAGAAACATGTCATGTTAATTTAACACCAATTTCCATGCAACCTAAATTCATGTCATCTAACCAAATCAAGTCCAAAACCTAACATCATACCATCATCTATTTTCTAACTGCCCTAATTGGGGGTTTTAAGTTTGGGTTACCTTCGAATTGGAGCTCTAAACTCAATCTCTAAATTCCACCGTGGAAGATTCTAAACCAGTAGAATTGGAGTTCCCGACGCGTGGATCATTTTCTTCAACTGCTCCGGCGGTCGGAAGGCCACCATGCAACCACTGAAAGTGGTGGCCATCATCAAGTTCTCCCTCTCTCTCGCCACCCTCTCTCTCTACTTTATAAAACTTTCATTGATTATGTTTTTTGTGTGTGTGTACGTGAGTGAGGAGGGGTATATGTGAGGGTGCATGGTTAGGTGAGTGAAGGCGCATGGTAAGAAGATAGTCTCTAGTTTTAATTTATTAAAAATTGAAAATAAGTCCTTGTCATTATAAAATTTAATAAAATTCCAAATCAACTTAATTTAAATGAATAAAATCACAAGGATTTAGTTGCAACTTTCTAATTTTATATTTTAGTCCCCTAAGCCCACCTTGCTACGTTTTAAATGTCTAGTTGTATTTATATCATGACCTAGTCCTTTTTCCCTAATCCTATATGCTTTATAATTCATTTTAGTTCCCTAAATTCCTTATCTTTTCTAAAATAGCCTCCTTCAAGGACGCAATTGTGAATTTAAATAATCTATTCCAGAAGGTTAGAAATTTGGGATGTTACAGGAGGGGAGGGGAGGGCAAAATTAACACATTAAATCACTTAAAATCCCTCCCCTCCCCTCTAACCAAACACAAAAATATTATTTTCCCTTCCCTCCCCTCCACTCCCCTCCATTAAAATCCCTCCCCTCCGTTGAACCAAACAGACCCTTAAGGATTGCAAACAAATCCCTAAATCCCCATTTTGTTATAAAAGAAACAATAGCTCTTTTCTACGAAATTTATGGGATGTTACAATTATATTTTTAGAATTGCAACATTTGTTTCTAGAAATCGTGTATTATATATACACTTGAAAAAAAGGGTGTTTTTTACTTTAAAAATGAAAATGCATATTTTAAATTTATTAAATTATTTGATTTTTTTGAAAAATATCTATTGTTCCTCATAAAGTTTCTAGCTTAATTTTACAATTTTATATATTTTTAGAATTGAAACATTTATTTCTAGAAATCGCGTACTATACACTTGAAAAATAAGGTGTTTTTTACTTTAAAAAATGAAAACACATATTTTAAATTTATTAAATTATTTGATTTTTTTGTCAATAATGTATTGTTCACAAAGAAGTTTCTAGCTTAACTTACCCTATTTTTTATATTTACAAAATATCAACATTTGTTTCAAGAAATCGTGTACTATACACTTGAAAAAAGGGGTGTTTTTTACTTTAAAAATGAAAACGCATATTTTAAATTAATTAAATTATTTCATTTTTTTGACAACATTGTATTGTTCACCATGATGTTTCTAGCTTAATTTACACTATTTTTTATTATATTTTTAAAATATCAACATTTGTTTCTAGAAATCGTGTACTATGCACTTGAAAAATAGGGTGTTTTTTACTAAAAAAATGAAAACACATATTTTAAATTTATTAAATTATTTGATTATTTTTGACAACCATGTAATGTTCACAATAAAGTTTCTAGCTTAATTTACATTATTTGATTTATATTCTTAAAATTGCAACAATTGTTTCTAGAAATCGTGTTCTATACACTTGAAAAATAGGTTGTTTTTTACTTTAAAAATGAAAACGCATATTTTAAATTTATTAAATTTTTTGATTTTTTTAAAAACAATGTGTTGTTCACCTTGAAGTTTCTAGTTTAATTCACAAACTTTTTTATATTTTCATAATTGCAACATATGTTTCTAAAAATCGTGTACTATACACTTGAAAAATATGGTGTTTTTTACTTTAAAAATTAAAACGCTTATTTTAAATTTTTTAAGATATTTGATTTTTTTTAAAACAATGTATTATTTCCAATAAAGTTTCTAACGTAATTTAAACAATTTTTTTATATTTTTAAAATTGCAACATTTGTTTCTAAAGATTGTGTATATAGACTTGAAATATAGGGTGTTTTTTACTTTAAAAAATAAAACGCATATTCTAAATTTATTAAATTATTTGATTTTTTTTGAAAACAATGTATTGTTCCCCATAAATTTTCTAGCTTAATTTACACAATTTTTTATATTTTTAAAATTGCAACATTTGTTTCTTGAAATCGTGTACTATACACTTGAAAAATAGGGTGTTTTTTACTTTAAAAATGAAAATACATATTTTAAATTTATTAAATTCTTTGATTTTTTTGAAAACAATCTATTGTTCCCCATAATGTTTCTAGCTTAATTTTTAAAATTTTATATATTTTTAAAATTGAAACATTTATTTCAAGAAATCGCGTACTATACACTTGAAAAATAGGGTGTTTCTTACTTTAAAAATGAAAACGCATATTTTAAATTTAATAAATTATTTGATTTTTTTAACAATAATGTATTTTTCACCAAAACGTTTCTAGCTTAATTTACACTATTTTTTTTATTTATAAAATATCAACATTTGTTTCAAGAAATCATGTAGTATACACTTGAAAAATAGGGTGTTTTTTACTAAAAAAATGAAAACGCATATTTTAAATTTATTAAATTATTTATGTTTTTTGAAAAGAATGTACTGTTCACCATGACATTTCTAGATTAATTTACAGTATTTTTTTATATTTTTAAAATATCAATCTTTATTTCTAGAAAACGTGTACTATACACTTGAAAACTAGGGTGTTTTTTACTAAAAAAATGAAAATGCATATGTTAAATTTATTAAATTATTTGATTTTTTTGACAACAATGTATTGTTCAGCAAGAAGTTTCTAGCTTAATTTACACTATTTTTTATATTTTTAAAATATCAACATTTGTTTCTAGAAATTGTGTACTATACACTTGAAAAATAGGGTGTTTTTTACTAAAAAAATGAAAACGTATATTATAAAGTTTCTAACTTAATTTAAACAATTTTTTTATATTTTTAAAATTGCAACATTTGTTTCTAAAGATTGTGTAATATAGACTTGAAATATAGGGTGTTTTTTACTTTAAAAAATAAAACGCATATTCTAAATTTATTATATTATTTGATTTTTTTGAAAACAAAGTATTGTTCCCCATAAATTTTCTAGCTTAATTTACACAATTTTTTATTTTTTTAAAATTGCAACATTTGTTTATAGAAATCGTGTTCTATACACTTGAAAAATATGGTGTTTTTTACTAATAAAATTAAAGCGCATATTTTAAATTTATTAATTTTTTTTTTGAAATCATTGTATTGTTCACCATGAAATTTCTAGCTTAATTTATACAATTCTTTCTATTTTTAAAATTACAACATTTGTTTCCAAAAATTGAGTACTCTAGACTTGAAATATAGGGTGTTTTTTACTTTAAAAATGAAAACGCATATTTTAAATTTATTAAATTATTTGATTTTTTTTTACAACAATGTATTGTTCACAAAGAAGTTTCTAGCTTAATTTACACTATTTTTTATATTTTTAAAATATTAACATTTGTTTTTAGAAATCGTGTACTGTACACTTTAAAAATAGGGTTTTTTTTCTAAAAAAATGAAAATTGTAACACCTAACAAAATTTAAGGCTAAGTAAGTTTTTTTTTCAAAACACTAGTGGAACTAAATTCTAATTTACAACAATTAAAAATAATAATAATAATTACAACTCTTTCAATTTATACGGATTCCTATACAGCTGAAAAAATTAATATATATGAACTTGAGACTTAAGTTCACCATGTGTGGCTATACCTAAGAAAAGCCCATAGCTCATCCTATGTGTGGCTTTTGCTTCATAATCTTCTGATACCTGTGATATGATAATCTTCAGTTATATGCAAAACATATAACTGAGTAACCCTCGGCATTTTTTTTAAAACACATTTATACCATATCACAGCCAGCCTAACTGGAAAATCACCCCATTTGGTTTCTATCAAACACAATCAATCTAATGCAACATATTGACACTCAGTGCATGTAATGACAAGTATAGATGTATGCATGCTATAAGCTTTCATTATCATACTTAATTCATTTCTTTTCTTTTGTCTTTTACGGAAGCCTCGTGCACAAGACTCCTCCCTAGGCGCATGGCAGTAACGCGGGCTTGAGCTCAATCATGGGACCACGGCAAGCATCCCTACCGTGATCAACTGCCAGGCTATCTTACCCCAATCACTGGGATAGTCCAGGACTATCTTACCCCATTCATTGGGATAGTCCTTTCTTTCGGGCCATCTTCCCGGTCACCGGGCAACTCTACTAGTTCATGCCACCTTACCCCGTTCATTGGGAGACCCTACATTATCAATCTTTTCATGCTTTTCCGCTTACCCGGTGTGCAACCGGTGGAATTCAACCCACTTACTCAACATCCGTTGAAGGGGGAAAGCTTATCTATCATTTTATTTCATTATCAAATTATCATGCATTAAACATTCATCATACATGTCATAACACGTACCACAACATTTCCTTGATCCTATTGCATGTTTATAAGTCACATATACCTATTTTCATTCATTCCTATCCTAGAAATGGATTCATTATGTTTACATTGCATTTTATTTAATTATGTTCATGTAGGAATAAAGCATGGAGAAGTGTTGATTTTAGAGGATTGGACTTGAATAATGAAGGAAAAAATGAAGAAAGTTGAAGAAAAGATATAGAAGACACTTAGAAGCTGTTAAACACAATCTTGTACGCACAACCCAGGAAGGTGTGTGAACCTTAATTCACCCCTGGAGCTACTGCCCAATCTTGTGCTCATAGCCTAGGAAGGTGTGCGCACCCCTGTTCATATTTTGGCCATAACTTGAGTTGTAGACCTCCAAATTGAGTGAAACAAAAAGAATTTAAAAGCTAAGAGGATGCTCTACAACTCTTATGAAGACTACAAAACCTAGTTCTAAAGGTTTAATTGTCACAAACAGTCATCTTTGATAGGGATGTGCAATCAACAAAATAGATACTTTCATGTAGACTCTGTCTCAGTAATTTAGTCATAACTAGAGTTGTAGACCTCCAAATTGAGTGAAACCAAAAGCATTTGAAAGCTAAGAGAGTGCTCTACAACTCGTATGAAGACCACGAAGTCAAATTGCAATTAAAACCAATTCAAAAATCCAGTTCAAATTGTTCCAAAACAGGGGAAAATGGCTTGATCAACTTTTCACAAATTTCAATCCTCCCTTCCATCTCAACTCCTCAAAATCATATCTAATTCAATATAAATCACTCAAAGATCAATTCACAAGGATCACCAAAGTCCAATTTCATCAAATTCACATTATCATCAAGATCATTCCCATACATTCACATTCACCATCCAATATCCAAACAAAGAATCAACATAAATGCATCAACCCCACACATATAGAACCAATTCAACCAAGATCAACCTCACACTTCAAGAACACAAGAAACATGTCATGTTAATTTAACACCAATATGCATACAAGCTAAATCCATGCCATCTAACCAAGTCAAGTCCAAAACCTAACATCATAAAACCTCAAATTCCTAATTTCCCTAATTAGAGTTTTAAGTTAGGGGTTTAGTGGGGTTACCTTAGAATTGGAGCTCTAAACTCAATCTCTAAATTTCACTGTGGAAGATTCTAAACTGGTAGAATTGGAGTTCCCAACGCGTAGATCATTTTCTTCAACTGCTCCGGCAGCAACCGGTGGCCGGAAGGCCACCATGCAAGCACTCAAAGTGGTGGCCACCACCACCTCCTCCTTTCTCTCTCGCCACCCTCTCTCTTCATTTCTTTCAAGTTTTGTTTATTGTGTTGTGATGTGTGTGTACGTGAGTGAGAGTGAAATACGCGAGGGTGTAGTGGTTAGGTGAGGGAGAGTTCATGGTAAGAGCGTAGTCCTTAGTTTTAATTTATTAAAAATTGCATCTAGGTCCTTGTCTTTATAAAATTTAATAAAAGTTCAACTTACATAATTTGAATAAATAAAACCACAAGGACATAGTTACAACTTTCTAATTTTATATTTTAATCCCCTAACCCAACCTTGCTACATTTTTTAAATCTCTAGTTGTATTCATATCATAATGAAGTGATGAAGTGATCTCTAATGAAGTGATGTCTAATTTCAATATGTTTGGTTCTTGAGTGCATGATAGGGTTTTTCGTGATATTTATGGCACTATTGTTGTCACACTTTAGTGGAATATGATGCAAATGAATACCATAGTTCTCGAGTTGTTGTTTTAACCAGAGAATTTGTGCACAACAACTTCCAGCTGCTACATACTCAGCTTCTGCAGTGGATAACGCCACACTAACTTGTTTCTTACTGTGCCATGAAATTAATGAATTTCCAAGAAGGTGACATGTGCCGCTAGTGCTTTTTCTATCTAACTTACATCCAACAAAATCAGAATTAGAATATCTGAGTAATGAGCAGGATGCACCTTTGGGATACCATAAGCCCATGTTACAAGTGCCAATCAAATATCTCATAATTGTGACTCTTTAGGGCATGCCTGATATCTAGCGCACATACATACACTAAACATGATATCAGGTCTGCTAGCAGTTAAATATAGCAAAGATCCTATCATACCACGATACTTTGACACATCAACGGGTTTACCTTTTTCATCTTTGTCAAGATAGCATGAAGTACCCATAGGAGTACTTGTTTCTTTAGCATTTTCCATGCCAAATTTCTTGAGTAATTCTTTGCAATATTTTGTTTGTGATACAAACGTTCCTTTCTTTGTTTGTTTAATTTGAAATCCAAGGAAAAACATAAATTCTCCCATCATGGACATTTCAAATTCTCCCTACATGCTTGTAGTAAACTCTTTGCAAATATTTTCATTAGTAGCACCAAATATTATATCATCAACATAAATCTGTACAAGGAGTATGTCATTGTGCCTTTGTTTTATAAATAAGGTGTTATCTACTTTGCCTCTTTGAAAATTATTGTTCAAGAGGAACTTACTTAGTCTTTCGTACCAAGCCCTAGGGGCTTACTTTAGTCCATACAAGGCTTTCTTGAGTTTGTAAACATGACTTGGAAGTTCAGTGTTTTCAAACCCAGGAGGTTGTTCAACATATACTTCTTCTTGTATATAGCCGTTCAAGAAAGCACTTTTGACATCCATTTGATAAATTTTAAAATCCATTATACAAGCAAAAGCAAGTAGGAGTCTAATAGCTTCAAGCCTAGCTACAGGAGCATATGTTTCTTCATAACCTATGCCTTCCTCTTGATTATACCCTTTGGCTACTAATCTAGCTTTGTTTCTAGTTATTATGCCAGTTTCATCTAGTTTGTTCCTAAAGACCCACTTAGTGCCTATTATTGGATGATCATTAGGCCTTGGGACTAGATCCCAAACTTGATTTCTTTCAAATTAATTTAGTTCTTCTTGCATAGCTATACCCCAATGTTCATCGCTAATTGCTTCGTCTATGGTCTTAGGTTCAATTTGAGAGACAAAAGCCATAAAGAGAGTGTCTAGTGGTTACCCCTTTTGAAATGTCACCAATAATGTTATCAATTGGATGATGTTTTGAAGCTCTCCATTCTTTGGGGAGTTCATTTTGTGGCTCAGTTGGTATGTGAGTTGGAATTTCTGACATATTCTTTTCTTCTATTCTTCTTTCTTCAAGAATACTCATGTCTTCAAGAGTTACTGCAAGATCATCAACCTTTCTTTCCAAGCTTTTGGGGTTAGATTCATCAAAGGTTACATGAACGGATTCTTCAATAGTCATAGTTCTTTTATTATAAATTATGTATGCTTTACTAGTTGAGGAGTATCCTAAGAATATACCCTCATCAGCTTTGGCATCAAATTTGCCCAGGTTTTCTTTCCCATTATTAAGCACAAAGCATTTGCATCCAAAAATATGGAAATAAGATATGTTGGGCTTTCTACCTTTGAAGAGCTCTTAAGGAGTTTTCTTTAAAATAAGTCGAATAAGAACTCGGTTCATAACATGACATGCGGTACTTACTGCATCGGCCCAAAAGTATTTTGGAAGATCCATGTCATTGAGCATTGTTCTAGCCAACTCAACAAGTGAGCGATTTTTCCTCTCCACAACACCATTTTGTTGTGGGGTCCTTGGAGACGGGAAATTATGCTCAATGCCATGTTTATCACAAATTTTTTTAAAATTGATATTCTCAAATTACTTTCCCTGATCACTGCGTATGCATGCAATTTTCAAATCCTTTTGGTTTTGAATAATTTTTGCTAATCTCTTAAAAGCGTTAAAGGCTTGATTTTTGTGAGATAAAAAGAGAGTCCACGTATATCTGGAAATATCATCAACAATTACTAGTCCATAGTAATTTCCCCCTAAACTCAAAGTTCTTGAGGGACCAAATAAGTCCATGTGCAATAGTTGCAAGGGTCTAGAGGTTGAAACAATATTTTTAGGTTGAAAATAGATTTTTATTTGTTTACCCTTTTGACAAGCATCACATAATCTATCTTTTTCAACACGAATTTTGGGTAAACCAATAACTAATTCTTTTGAAATTAATTTATTTAAATGATCCATATGAATGTGTGCAATTCTTTTGTGCCATAGCCAAGATTCTTCTTCTTTAGTTATAAAACATTGTGCATCATTTGAGGATATATCATCTAAACTAATCATATAAACATTGTTAATTCTATGACCCATAAATTTGATGGAGTTACTTTCTTTACTAATAATAGAGCATGAATAGGAATTAAAAATAACCTCATTTCCTTTATCACATAATTGACTAATACTTAACAAATTGTGTTTTAATCCCTCAACATAAAGAACATTATCAATGGAAGTTGAAGGAGTCTTACCAACTTTACCTGTACCCAGGATTTTTCCTTTGTTGTTGTCACCATATGTAACATATCCTCCATTCTTAGGTGTGAAGGATGAGAATTTTGATTTGTCTGCTGTCATATGGTTGGAGCATCCACTATCAAGATACCATTTGGATTCTTTTACCACCAAGCATACCAACAAAAACATTTTAATTTCTTCTCTTAGGTACCCATGGTTTCTTGGGTCCTTGAGGGTTAGTTTTTTCAAGGGTGCCTTTGAGAATCCATACTTTCTTATCATGTGGCACACCAATTTTTCTTGCATTGCAAGTAGTAGCACTATGACCTTTTAACCCACAATAATAGCAAGTTATGAATAGACTAGAAGAAGTCTTTGAAGAGACAAAGAAATTCTTATAGAGCTTTTGATGATTGGTGGGATTATATCCTAAACCAGCCTTTTTGAAATGACATCCTTGCTTACGAAGTAAGATGTTTAGGTTGTCTCTACCCATTGTAAATTTTGCAAGAAAATTGTTTAAATCCTCATTTTCTTTTAAGCGTAAATCACAAGAGGTGCATGTTTGTGATTTGCAGACATTTTCAATTTTTGTCAAAGGATCTTTACCTTTGGCAATCATATTTTTCAGCTTATCAATTTCTTTCAAATGAATATCACATGAAGTACAAGTGGGTGATTTGTTCATTTGGCAAGATTCACATTCATATTGAAAACTACCAAAAGGAATTTGAACTTGTCTCATTTTAATAACATCATGACTAAGAATGTCTATTTTGTCATTTAAGATACCTTTTTCTTTCTTGGTTTTAGCAAGTTGTTTAGCAATGATCATAGATTTTTCATCTAACTCACTATAAGAATCTTGCAATTCATCAAAGCTATAGTTAGAGTGTTCAAAATCTTTTACCTCATCTTCATCAAGAAGATCATCTTCATCATGGTTGACCATGAGGCATAGGTTGGCTATCTCGCTCTCCGATTCATCAGATGACTCTGTGTCATTTCCATCCCAGGCTATGTACGCTCTTCTACTTTTCTTTCCTTTGGCGAATCTTTTCTCCTATGTTTCATTCTTACTTTTATTCATGGGACATTCCATCTTCATATGTCCGGTTTTTCCACACTCATAACAAGTTGGACCTTGATTTGACCCTTCTCCTTTGTTGATTATTTTCTTTGATGTGAAATTTGATGGTTTACTTGATGATTCTCTTTTCTTGAAGAATTTGTTGAATCTTTTGGCGAAGAGAACCACGGTCTCATCATCCATGTTGGTTGGGTCAAAGTTGCTTTCTTCTTCTTCTATCTCTTGAGGTGGAGGTGTGGTTGCTTTAAGAGCGGTGCCTTTCTTTTTCTTGTCAACTCCTTCAAGTTGATCCAAACGATCCAAACGACTCAACTCAAGCTCATGCTCTTCTAGCTTACCAAACAAGGTTGCTAATGACATTGTGCGTGGATCCCTTGTTTCGCCAATGGCAGTAACCTTCGGTTACCAATCCCTGGATTCATTTGAAACATTTCAAATTCTCTAGTCAATGCATTTATTTTTGATCTCTTTACCTCATCAGTTCCCTCATGTGTTACTTTTAACACATCCCACATTTCTTTAGCAGTTTTGCAATTTGAAATTCTAGGAAATTCATCATTACCTAATGCAGAGATAATTATGGTTTTGGCTCTTACACCAAATTGAGCAAGTCTCTTTTCTTCGAGAGACCACTCTTTTCTAGGCTTCTCTACTACCTTACCATCAACAGTGTGCATAGGAATATATGGTCCTTCCTCTATAGCATCCCATACGAAAACATCAATACCTTTTACCCAAGCCTGCATTTTTATTTTCCAAAAGGAGTAGTTGTCTCCATTAAAGAATGGAGGTCTGTTGGTGGAGGCACCTTCCTGGATAGAAATATTTTGAAAAGAGGCCATTTCCTTGAAGCTGTGAAGCTCTTTAAACAAGGACCGAGCTCTGATACCACTTGTTAGACAAGGGCCTCTATGCTCAAGAGGGGAGGGGGTGAATTGAGCTTAAAATATTTTTCGTAAGTTCTTAAAAAATATAGCAAAACTTGAACAAGGTATATATTAGTTGATGTATGGAATTAAAATATAATGAAAACAGAAATGAAGATCCAACAAAATAAACAGATATGAGTTTTAAGGATAGAGAGAATAGCACCGAGTTTTATACTGGTTCAGTCACACACCACTTGTGACCTACGTCTAGTCTACGAATCTCCGCCACGCGAGAATTCTTGTATTGCTCTTCAACAATTTACACACTAAGAGCACCTTCTTCAATTGGATACCCCACCAATTTCAAATGCCTCAATCTAGGGATACCTCACCCTAAAACACCCTTAAAGGATACCTCACCTTCAAATAACCTTGAAGGATACCTCTTCTTCAAACAACCTTGAAGGATATCTCACCTTCAATCAACTAGAAGGATACCTCACGTTCTATACACTTTTAAAAATAAACTCACCACAATGAAACTCTCAAAAGAGTAAATGATACAACTTGAAGCTCTAATATGTTTGATTTAAGGGTCTTTGTTTAATGAAAGAAACAGAGTAAGGAAAAACAAAGCAAGCCTTAGGCAATAGCACAAGACCCTTGATTCAGAGAGATTGATGATAGAAAATACTTTTTCAATTCAATAATTAGCTTGCAAGGGTATTTTAAACTTTTTGTCAGAAGCTCCATTTATAGTTAACAGAAACAGCAAGTGAATACTGTGCATAATTCATTTACATATTCGAATATGGCACTTTCACATTCGAATATGTATTTGAATATAGTGTTTCTGCATTTAAAATTTGATTTTTGTAGGCTTCATATTCGAATATATATTCGAATATGGAGGTTCCATATTCGAATATATATTCGAATATAATAGTTCTGGAGGGTGGAAAGGCCAACACACCTTGTTATATTCGAATATGGCAAGCCATATTCGAATATAGAATTTCTGGGAAATGATTAGGCCAAGGCAATATGACATATTCGAATATGTATTCGAATATATATTCGAATATACTGGTCAGAAATTTCAAATTTTATTTCCAGAACCTTGATATTCGAATATATAACCAATTTAGACTTTTTCAAGAAAATATCAATTTTTAGACATTTTCTTTGAAATTTTCCAGGAGGGTCTTTTCTTTGAAAATGTTTTTATCTTAACTTTTAATTTTTCTAAAACCCTTTTTAAAAAGTGTTTGTTTCAATTTCAGAGAGCCTTAATCAAACTTACATTTATTTATAAGTTAAAATCCTATATACCCTTTTGTTGTTGCGGATCTGTTTACTGCGCTTGTTCGCTTGATTTATCATTTCAGGACTTTGATTCTTGGTTTGTTGTGGAATCATCGAAACTCCAAACTTAGAGCATTTGCATTTACAGTACTGAACTGGCCAGGCCCAATATCTTCCAATCACAACACTGGTACATCTATATCCCAATGTCTCATCCTATTTTCCATGAAAGTTACTAAAGAAGAACAATCCCTTTAAAGATCGTTCCTATCCAGTAGTAGTCATAACTTCTACTCTCATGCACCAATATTTAATTGATCAGACTAAATATTAGCTACAAGTCCCTTGGAAGCTTATGACATGCCTAATAGATATGTTCATAATATTAATCGTTCAGCTGACTAGCATCTCATTATCATTACAGTTTGAAGGATCAAACTACTCTGATACCATAAATGTAACACCTAACAAAATTTAAGGCTAAGTAAATTTTTTTTTCAAAACACTAGTGGAACTAAATTCTAATTTAAAACAATTAAAAATAATAATAATAATTACAACTCTTTCAATTTATATGGATTCATATACAGCTGAAAAAATTAATATATATGAACTTGAGACTTAGGTTCACCATGTGTGGCTATACCTAAGAAAAGCTCACAGCTCGTCAAATATGTGGCTTTCGCTTCATAATCTTCTGATACCTACAATATGGTAACCGTCAGTTATATGCAAAACATACAACTGAGTAACCCCCGACATTTTTTTAAAAACACTTTTATACCATATCACAGCCAATCTAACTAGAAAATCACCCCATTTGGTTCCTATCACACACAATCAATCTAATGCAACATATTCACACTCAATGCATGTAATGACAAGTATAGATGTATGCATGCTATGATCTTTCATTATCATACTTAATTCATTTCATTCCTTCAGTCTTTTACGGAAGCCTCGTGCACAAGACTCCTCCCTAGGCGCATGGCAGTAATGCGCGCTTGAGCTCAATCATGGGACAACGACAAGCGTCCCTACCATGATCAACTGCCGGGATATCTTACGCCAATCACTGGGATAGCCCAGGACTATCTTACCCCATTCATCGGGATAGTCCTTTCTTTCGGGCCATCTTCCCGGTCACCTTAGAATTAGTGGGGTTAGTGGGGTTACCTTAGAATTGGAGCTCTAAACTCAATCTCTAAATTTCACTGTGGAAGATTCTAAACCGGTAGAATTGGAGTTCCCAACGTGTAGATCATTTTCTTCAACTGCTCCCGTGGCAACCGGTGGCCGGAAGGCCACCATGCAAGAACTCAGAGTGGTGGCTACCACCACCTCCTCCTTTCTCTCTCGCCACCTTCTCTCTTCATTTCTTTCGAGTTTTGTTTATTGTGTTGTGATGTGTGTGTACGTGAGTGAGAGTGAAATAAGTGAGGGTGTAGTGGTTAGGTAAGGGAGAGTGCATGGTAAGAGCGTAGTCCTTAGTTTTAATTTATTAAAAATTGCATCTAGGTCCTTGTCTTTATAGAATTCAATAAAAGTTCAACTTAACATAATTTGAATAAAGAAAACCACAAGGACAACATTACAACTTTCTAATTTTATATTTTAATTCCCTAATCCAACCTTGCTAAATTTTTAAATCTCTAGTTGTATACATATCATAACCTAGTCCTTTTCCCTTAATCCTATATGCTTTATAACCTAGTCCTCTTCCCTTAATCCTATATGCTTTATTTCTAGAAAACGTGTACTATACACCTGAAAAATATGGTGTTTTTTACTAAAAAAATGATAACGCATATTTTAAATTTATTAAATTATTTGATTTTTTTTACAACAATGTATAGTTCACCAAGAAGTTTCTAGCTTAATTTACACTATTTTTTATATTTTTAAAATATCAACATTTATTTCTAGAAACCATGTACTATACACTTGAAATGTAGGGTGTTTTCTACTTTAAAAATGAAAACGCATATTTTAAATTTATTAAATTATTTGATTTTTTTTGAAAACAATGTATTGTTCCCCATAAAGTTTGTAGCTTAATTTACACAATTGTTTATATTTTCAAAATTGCAACATTTGTTTTTAGAAATCATGTACTATACACTTGAAAAATAGGGTGTTTCTTACTTTAAAAATGAAAATGCATATTTTAAAGTTATTAAATTATTTGATTTTTTTGAAAACAATCTTATGTTGCCCATAAAGTTTTAACTTAATTTTAACAACTTTTTAAATTTTTAAAATTGAAACATTTATTTCTAGATATTGCATACTATACACTGGAAAAATATGGTGTTTTTTAGTTTAAAAATAAAAACGCATATTTTAAATTTATTAAATTATTTGATTTTTTTTGACAACAATTTATTGTTCACCAAGAAGTTTCTACCTTAATTTACACTATTTTTTTATATTTTTAACATATCAACATTTGTTTCTTGAAATCGTGCACTATACACTTGAAAAATATGGTCTTTTTTACTAAAAAAATAAAAATGCATATTTTAAATTTATTAAATTATTTTATTTTTTTGAAAACAATGTATTGTTCACCATGAAGTTTCTAGAATAATTTACACTATTTTTTATATTTTTAAAATATCAATATTTGTTTCTAGAAATCGTACACTTGACAAATAAGGTGCTTTATACTAAAAAAATGAAAACGCATATTTTAAATTTATTAAATTATTTTATTTTTTTTACAATAATGTATTGTTTACCAAGAAGTTTCTAGCTTAATTTACACTATTTTTTATATTTTTAAAATATCAACATTTGTTTATAGAAAACATGTAATATACACTTGAAATATAGGGCGTTTTTTACTTTAAAAATGAAAACACATATTTTAAATTTATTAAATTATTTGTCTTTTTTAAAATCAATGTATTATCCCCGTTAAAGTTTGTAGCTTAATTTACACAATTGTTTATTTATTTAAAATTGCAACATTTGTTTTTAGAAATCGTGTACTATACACTTGAAAAATAGGGTGTTTTTTACTTTAAAAATGAAAATGCATAATTTAAATTTAATAAATTATTTGATTTTTTTTAAAACAATATATTGTTCCCCATAAAGATTCTAGATTAATTTTTACAATTTTTTATATTTTTAAAATTGAAAAATTTATTTCTAGAAATCGCGTACTATACACTTGAAAAATAGGGTGTTTTTTACTTTAAAAATGAAAACTCATATTTTAAATTTATTAATATATTTAATTTTTTTGAAAAAATGTATTGTTCCCAATAAAGTTTCTAGCTTAATTTACAGAATTTTTTATTTTTTTCAAATTTCAAAATTTGTTTCTAAAAATTGTGTACTATAGACTTGAAATATAGGGTGTTTTTTACTTTAAAAATGAAAACGCATATTTTAAATTTATTAAATTATTTGATTTTTTAACAACAATGTAATTTTCACCAAGAAGTTTCTAGCTTAATTTACACTTTTTTTATATTTAAAATATCAACATTTCGTTCTAGAAATCGTGTACTATACACTTGAAAAATATGGTGTTTTTTACTAAAAAATGAAAACACATTTTTTAAATTTATTAAATAATTTGATATTTTTAAAAACAATGTATTGTTTACCATGAAGTTTCTAGCTTAATTTACACTGTTATTTACATTTTTAAAATATCAACATTTTTTTCTAGAAATCGTCTACCATACATTGGAAAAATAGGGTGTTTTTTGCTAATAAAATGAAAACGCATATTTTAAATTTATTAAATTATTTAATTTTCTTCAAATCAATATATTGTTCACCATGAAGTTTCTAGCTTAATTTACAGAATTTTTTATAATTTAAAATTGCAACATTTGTTTGTAGAAATTGTGTACTATAGACTTAAAATATAGGGTGTTTTCTACTTTAATAATGAAAAAACATATTTTAAATTTATTAAATTGTTTGGTTTTTTTTGACAACAATGTATTGTTCACCATGAAGTTTCTAGCTTAATTTATACTTTTTTTTATATTTTTAAAATATCAACATTTGTTTCTAGAAATCGTGTAGTATAGACTTGAAATAAAGGGTGTTTACTACTTTAATAATGAAAACACATTTTTTTCATTTATTAAATTATTTGATTTTTTTTCACAACAATGAATTGTTTACCATGAAGTTTCTAGCTTAATTTACACTATTATTTACATTTTTTAAATATCAACATTTTTTTTCTAGAAATCGTGTAAGATACACTTGAAAAATAGGGTGTTCTTTACTAATAAAATAAAAACGCATATTTTAAATTTGCAACATTTGAATTTTAGAAATCGTGTACTATAGACTTGAAATATAGGGTGTTTTTTACTTTAAAAATGAAAACTCATATTTATATTTATTAAATTATTTGATTTTTTTTACAACAATTTATTGTTCACAATAAAGTTTTTAGATTAATTTACAGTATTTTTTTATATTATTAAAATATCAACATTTGTTTTTAGAAATCGTGTACTGTACACTTGAAAAATAGTTTGTTTCTTACTAAAACAATGAAAACGCATAATTTTAATTTATTAAATTATTTCAGTTTTTTGACAACAATGTATTGTTCACCATGAAGTTTCTACCTTAATTTACACTATTATTTATATTTTTTAAATATCAACATTTTTTTTCTAGAAATCGTGTACGATACACTTGAAAAATAGGGTGTTCTTTACTAATAAAATGAAAACGCATATTTTAAATTTACTAAATTATTTAATTTTTTTGAAATCAATGTATTGTTCACCATGGGGTTTCTAACTTAATTTACACAATTTTTTATATTTTAAAAATTGCAACATTTGTAGCTAGAAATCGTGTACTATACAGTTAAAAAATATGGTGTTTTTTACTTTAAAAATGAAAGTGCATATTTTAAAAATATTAAATTATTTCAATTTTTTGAAAACAATGTGTTCTTCACCATGAAGTTTCTAGATTAATTTATACTATTTTTTATCTTTTTAAAATATCAAAATTTGTTTCTAGAAATCGTCTACTATACACTTGAAAATAGGATTTTTTTACTTAATATATTAAAACGCATGATTTAAATTTATTATATTATTTGATTTTTTTGACAACAATGTATTGTTCCCCATAAAGCTTGTAGCTTAACTTACACAATTGTTTATATTTTTAAAATTGCAACATTTGTTTCTAGAAATCGTGCACTATACACTTGAATAATAGGTTGTTTTTTACTTTAAAAATGAAAATGCATATTTTAAATTTATTAAATTATTTGCTTTTTTTGGAAACAATCTTATGTTCTCCATAAAGTTTCTTGCTTGATTTACACAATTTTTTATATTTTAAAATTGCAATATTTGTTTTTTAGAAATCGTGTACTATACACTTGAAATGTAGGGTATTTTTTAGTTTAAAAATGAAAACTCATATTTTAAATTTTTAAATCATTTGATTTTCTGAAAAAAAATTTAATTTTCATCATGAAGTTTTGAGCTTAATTTACATTGTTTTTTATATTTAAAATATCAACATTTGTTTCTAGAAATCGTGTACTATACACTTGAAAAGTGGGGTGTTTTTTACTAAAATAAGGAAAACACATATTTTAAATTTATTAAATTATTTCATTTTTTTGACAACAATGTATTGTTCACCATGAAGTTTCTAGCTTAACTCACACCATTATTTTTATTTTTAAAATATCAACATTTATTTTCTAGAAATCGTGTACACTTGAAAAATAGAGTGTTTTTTACTAATAAAATGAAAACGCATATTTTAAATTTACAAAATAATTTAATTGTTTTGAAATCAATGTATTGTTCACCATGAGGTTTCTAGCTTAATTTACACAATTTTTTATATTTTTAAAATTGCAACATTTGTTTGTAGAAATTGTTTGCTATAGACTTGAAATATAGAGTGTTTTTTACTTTAAAAATGAAAACGCATATTTTAAATTTATTAAATTATTTGATTTATTTACGACAATGTATTGTTCACGAAGAAGATTCTAGCTTAAGTTACCCTTTTTTTATATTTTTAAAATAGTAAGATTTGTTTTTAGAAATCATGTACTATAGACATCAAATGTGTGGTGTTTATTACTTTAAAAATGAAAACGCATATTTTAAATTTATTAAATTATTTGATTATTTTGACAACAATGTATTGTTCACCATAAAGTTTTTAGCTTAATTTATCGTATTTTTTATATTTTTAAAATATCAACATTTGTTTCTAGAAATCGTGTACTATACACTTGAAATATATGGTGTTTTTTACTAAAAAAATTAAAACGCATGATTTAAATTTATTAGATTATTTGATTTTTTTGACAACAATATATTGTTCACCATGAAGTTTCTAGCTTAATTTACACATTTTTTTATATTTTTAAAATATGAAGATTTGTATCTAAAAATCGTGTACTATTACACTTGAAAAATATGGTGTTTTTAACTTTAAAAATGAAAGTGCATATTTTAAAAATATAAAATTATTTGATATTTTTGAAAACAATGTATTGTTCACGATGAAGTTTCTAGCTTAATTTATACTATTTTTTATATTTTTAAAATATCAACATTTGTTTCTAGAAATCGTGTACTATACACTTGAATAATAGGGTGTTTGTTACTAAAGAAATTAAAACGCATGATTTAGATTTATTAGATTATTTGATTTTTTTGACAACAATGTATTGTTCCCCATAAAGTTTGTAGCTTAATTTACACAATTGTTTATATTTTTAAAATTGCAACATTTGTTTCTAGAAATCGTGTACAATACACTTGAAAAATATGGTGTTTTTTACTTTAAAAATTAAAATGTATATTTTAAATTAATTAAATTATTTGATTTTTTTTTAAAAAATCTTATGTTCCCCATAAAGTTTCTAGCTTGATTTTAACAATTTTTTATATTTTTAAAATTGAAACATTTATTTCTAGAAATCGTGCACTATAGACTTGAAACAAATGGTGCTTTTTACTTTAAAAATGAAATCACATATTTTAAATATATTAAAATATTTTTTTTTTTGACAAAAATGAATTTTTCACCATGAAGATTCTAGCTTAATTTATAGTATTTTTTTATATTTTTAAAATATCAACATTTGTTTCTAGAAATCGTGTACTATAGACTTGAAAAATAGTGTGTTTCTTACTAAAAAATGAACACGCATATTTTTAATTTATTAAATTATTTGATTTTTTTGACAACAATGTATTGTTTACCATGAAGTTTCTAGCTTAATTTACACAATTTTTTATATTTTAAAATTGCAACATTTGTTTTTTAGAAATCGTGTACTTTTGACTTGAAATATAGGGTGTTTTTTAATTTAAAAATGAAAACGCATATTTTAAATTTATTAAATTATTTGATTTTATGACAACAATGTATTGTTTACCATGAAGTTTCTAGCTTAATTTACACAATATTTTATGTTTTAAAATTACAACAATGTATTGTTTACCATGAGGTTTCTTGTTTAATTTATAAATTTTTTTATATTTTTATACATGCAAGATTTGTTTCTAAAAATCGTGTACTATAAACTTGAAAACTAGGGTGTTTTTTACTTTAAAAATGAAAATGCATATTTTAAATACATTAAATTATTTGAATTTTTTTAAAACAATCTATTGTTCCCCATAAAGTGTCTAGCTTAATTTTTAAAAAAATTTATATTTTTATAATTGCAGCATTTGTTTCTAAAAATCCTGTTCTATAAACTTGAAAAATAGGGTGTTTTTTACTTTTAAAATTAAAACGCATATTTTAAATTTATTAATATATTTAATTTTTTTGAAAACAATGTATTGTTCCCAATAAAATTTCTAGCTTAATTTATACAATTTGTTATTTTTTTAAATTTCAAAATTTGTTTCTAAAAATTGTGTACTATAGACTTTAAATATAGGGTGTTTTTTACTTTAAAAATGAAAATGCATATTTTAAATTTATAAATTATTTGATTTTTTTAACAAAAATGTAATTTTCACCCTAAAGTTTCTTGCTTAATTATACTATTTTTTATATTTAAAATATCAACATTTGTTTCTAGAATTCGTGTACTATACACTTGAAAAATAGGGTGTTTTTTACTAAAGAAATAAAAACGCATGATTTAGATTTATTAGATTATTTGATTTTTTTGACAACAATGTATTGTTCCCCATAAAGTTTGTAGCTTAATTTACACAATTGTTTATATTTTTAAAATTACAACATTTGTTTCTAGAAATCGTGTACAATACACTTGAAAAATAGGGTGTTTTTTACTTTAAAAATTAAAATGCATATTTTAAATTAATTAAATTATTTGATTTTTTTTAAAACAATCTTATGTTCCCCATAAAGTTTATAGCTTGATTTTAACAATTTTTTATATTTTGAAAATTGAAACATTTATTTCTAGAAATCGTGTACTATAGACTTGAAATAAAGGGTGCTTTTTACTTTAAAAATGAAATCACATATTTTAAATTTATTAAATTATTTTATTTTATGACAACAATGTATTTTTCACCATGAAGTTTCTTGCTTAATTTACAGTATTTTTTTATATTTTTAAAATATCAATATTAGTTTCTAGAAATGGTGTACTATACACTTGAAAAATAGTGTGTTTCTTACTAAAAAAATGAAAATTCATATATTAATTTATTAAATTATTTGATTTTTTTTGACAACAATGTATTGTTTACCATGAAGTTTCTAGCTTAATTTACACATTTTTTTATATTTTAAAATTGCAACATTTGTCTTTTACAAATCGTGCACTATAGACTTGAAATATAGGGTGTTTTTTAATTTAAAAATGAAAACACATATTTTAAATTTATTAAATTATTTGATTTTTTTGAAATCAATGTATTGTTCACGATGAAGTTTCTTGTTTAATTTACAAATTTTTTTATATTTTTATACATGAAAGATTTGTTTCCAAAAATCGTGTATTATACACTTGAAAAATAGGGTGCTTTTTACTTTAAAAATGAAAATGGATATTTTAGATATATTAAATTATTTGAATTTTTTTAAAACAATCTATTGTTCCCCAAAAAGTGTCTAGCTTAATTTTTAAAATTTTTTATATTTTTATAATTGCAACATTTGTTTCTAAAATTCATGTTCTATAAACTTGAAAAATAGAGTGTTTTTTACTTTTAAAATTAAAATGAATATTTTAAATTTATTAATATATTTAATTTTTTTGAAAACAATATATTGTTCCCAATAAAATTTCTAGCTTAATTTATACAATTTGTTATTTTTTTAAATTTCAAAATTTGTTTCTAAAAATTGTGTACTATAGACTTTAAATATAGGGTGTTTTTTACTTTAAAAATGAAAACGCATATTTTAAATTTATAAATTATTTGATTTTTTTAACAAAAATGTAATTTTCACCCTGAAGTTTCTTTCTTAATTATACTATTTTTTATATTTAAAATATCAACATTTGTTTCTAGAATTCATGTACTATACACTTGAAAAATAGGGTGTTTTTTACTAAAGAAATTAAAACGCATGATTTAAATTTATTAGATTATTTGATTTTTTTTGACAAAAATGTATTGTTCCCCATAAAGTTTTTAGCTTAATTTACACAATAGTTTATATTTTTAAAATTGCAACATTTGTTTCTAGAAATCGTGTACAATACACTTGAAAAATAGGGTGTTTTTTACTTTAAAAATTAAAATGTATATTTTAAATTAATTAAATTATTTGATTTTTTTAAAAACAATCTTATGTTCCCCATAAAGTTTCTAGCCTGATTTTAATTATATTTTTTAAATTGAAACATTTATTTCTAGAAATCGTGTACTATAGACTTGAAATAAAGGGTGTTTTTTACTTTAAAAATGAAATCACATATTTTAAATATATTAAATTATTTTATTTTTTTGACAAAAAGGTATTGTTCACCATGAAGATTCTAGTTTAATTTACAGTATTGTTTTATATTTTTAAAATATCAATATTTGTTTCTAGAAATCGTGTACTATACACTTGAAAAATAGTGTGTTTCTTACTAAAAAATGAAAACGGATATTTTTAATTTATTAAATTATTTGATTTTTTTGACAATAATATATTGTTTACCATGAAGTTTCTAGCTTAATTTACACAATTTTTTATATTTTAAAATTGCAACATTTGTTTTTTAGAAATCGTGTACTATTGACTTGAAATATAAGGTGTTTTTTACTTTAAAAATGAAAATGCATATTTTAAATTTATTAAATTATTTGATTTAATGACAACAATGTATTTTTCACCATGAAGTTTCTAGCTTAATTTACAGTATTTTTTTTATATTTTTAAAATATCAACATTAGTTTCTAGAAATCGTGTACTATACACTTGAAAAATAGTGTTTCTTACTAAAAAAATGAAAATGCATATTTTTAATTTATTAAATTATTTAATTTTTTTGACAACAATGTATTGTTTACCATGAATTTTCTAGCTTAATTTACACAATTTTTATATTTTAAAATTCCAACATTTGTCTTTTACAAATCGTGTACTATAGACTTGAAATATAGGGTGTTTTTTAATTTAAAAATGAAAACACATATTTTAAATTTATTCAATTATTTGAGTTTTTTGAAATAATGTATTGTTCACGATAAAGTTTCTTGTTTAATTGACAAATTTTTTTATATTTTTATACATGCAAGATTTGTTTGTAAAAATTGTGTACTATACACTTGAAAAATAGGGTGTTTTTTACTTTAAAAATGAAAATGCATATTTTAAATATTTTAAATTATTTGAATTTTTTTAAAACAATCTATTCTTCCCCATAAAGTGTCTAGCTTAATTTTTAAAAAAATTTATATTTTTATAATTGCAACATTTGTTTCTAAAAATCGTGTTCTATAAACTTGAACAATAGGGTGTTTTTTACTTTAAAAATTAAAACGCATATTTTAAATTTATTAATATATTTAATTTTTTTGAAAACAATATATTGTTCCCAATAAAATTTCTAGCTTAATTTATACAATTTTTTATTTTTTTAAATTTTAAAATTTGTTTCTAAAAATTGTGTACTATAGACTTTAAATATAGGGTGTTTTTTACTTTAAAAATGAAAATGCATATTTTAAATTTACTAAATTATTTGATTTTTTTGAAAACAATCTATTGTTCCCCATAAAGTTTCTAGCTTAATTTTTAAAATTTTTTATATTTTTATAATTGCAACATTTGTTTCTAAAAATCGTGTACTATATACTTGAAAAATGCGACATATTCACACTCAATGCATGTAATGACAAGTTTAAATGTATGCATGCCATGATCTTTCATTATCATGCTTAATTCATTTCTTTTCTTTAGTCTTTTACGGAAGCCTCGTGCACAAGACTCCTCCATAGGCGCATGGCAGTAACGCGCGCTTGAGCTCAATCATGGGACCACGGCAAGAGTCCCTACCGTGATCAACTTCCGGGCTATGTTATCCCATTCATCGGGATAGTCCTTTCCTTCGGGCCATCTTCCCGATCAGCGGGCAACCCTACTAGTTCAGGCCATCTTACCCCGTTCATTGGGAGACCCTACATTCTCAATCTTTTCATGCTTGTCCACTTACTCGGTGTGTAACCAGTGGGAATCAACCTGCTTACTCAACATCCGTTGATGGGGGAAAGCTTATCTTGTCATTTAATTTCATTTTCACATCAAGTATTATGATGCATTTCACATTCAACTCATATAATTTGCATTCAACAGTCATCATTCATCATTCATCATTTATCATTCATCACATGACAATTTCATAATTCAAAATCAAGGAACTTGCCATCTCAATTCACAATCCTAATGCATGTTATTAAGTCCCATAAGCCTATTTCCTTACATTCCTTTCATAAAACTAAGTTAATTAGGCTTACAAAGCATTTTAGAAGCAAAAATAGGTGTAGAAGGTACAGGACACTATTGCCCAGGCGACCATTACAAACTGCCAGACAACAAGGTCATGTCGCCCGGGCATTGCGACTGGGTGCAAAACTGCCAAATTACGAGGCTCTGTCGCCTGGGCGCCAATCACAGATGCAAAACTGTGTGTTTTCTGTGTTCCAGCGCCTGGGCGCTCAACACTGGCGTAGTCTGCTATTTTGACCATAACCTGAGTTGTAGACCTCCAAATTGGGTGAAATTAGTGGCAAATAAAAGCTAACGAAATTATCTAAAACTTTCATTCAGAACTTAATATCTAAATAAATTTCTTTCTGGTAGATAATTTCGATGGAATTCACTTGTCCATGTCAAAATCCCAATTTTTGCAGCTCTAAGTGTTTTGTCCATAACTCAAGATATACAAATTGGATTCTCATAAAATTGATGGCATTGGATAGATATTAAAATTTTCTACAACTTTTATTCAGGCCACGAAATCAGAATCCAATTTTAAATAGGTCTAATATCCATCTCAAACTATGTCAAAATTTATGAAAACAAGGAATGACGCATTTGTTTACATCCTACCTACACATTCAAAAGCTATTCCTTCAGTTCCCATCTCAATTCCCCCAAATCAAATTGACAATATGCTACACCCAATTCATATACCCAATATACACCTTCCTCACCCACTCTCAACTTCCAAAAGCAAGGAAACCAAACAAGTTTTCACCAAACATCACATATGCAATACAATAATCCAAACATACACACATAAGCATTTCAACCAAACCACATGCATCAAGTCCATTTATCAAACATATAATATACACATGACAACCTATTTTAACATACATTCTCAAAAGCTCAATAGCAACCTCATGCAACCAATCCAAGTCATCAAATTTCACAAGTCTAAACCTATTTCTATCATACCTTGCACCATAGCTCAAAATCATATTTCACACCATTTCTAAACCTATTTCTGTCTGGTGGTGATATGTTGTGCTCAATTGCAACTGAGTTCCAAAGGCTCTTTGTAGAACTTCCCAAAATCTGGAGGTGAACTTCGGATCTCTATCCGACACAATACTGAGTGGTGCTCCATGTAATCGAACAATCTCCTGAATGTACACCTTGGCATACCTCTCTACAGTATAGTTGGATTTAACGGGTAGAAAGTGAGCAGACTTCGTTATCACCCATATGGAATCATATCCAGCTGGGGTCCTTGGTAACCAAACCACGAAGTCCATTGCAACCGATTCCCACTTCCATTCTAGAATCTCTAAAGGTTAAAGTGGTCCAGATGGATTTTGATGCTCCACCTTCACTTTTTGACATGTTAAACATCGAGCTACAAAACCGGCAATGTCACGCTTCATACCCGGCCACCAAAAAGACTTCTTCATATCCTGATACATCTTAGTAGCACCTGGATGCACCGAGTACTGATTGTTGTGACTCTCTTTAAGCACCAAGTCCTTGATCTCATCACTGTTGGGAATGCATACTCGGTCTCTAAACAGGATCATCCCATCACCAGACACTGAGAAATCTGGCTGCTCTTTAAGCTCTTGTAGTTCAAAATCATGTCTCTATGCCTCTCGAATTCGATCTTGGAGCAAATTACTCACATCTACTTTGCTCACTGACAAATTGGCATCACAACAAACTACATTCAGCCTCAAGTCTCTAAATCTCTCCAAAAGCTCCAATTCATGCACCATCATGGTAGACACATGCAGAGATTTCCGGCTCAAGGCATCAGCCACTACATTTGCCTTTCCCGGGTGGTATTTCAATTGAAAATCATAATCCTTCAGAAACTCCATCCATCGACGTTGTCTCATGTTCAGTTCTTTTTGATCAAACAAATACTTCAAGCTCTTGTGTTCACTGAACACTTCAAAAGTGACGCCATACAAGTAGTGCCTTCATACTTTTAGCGCGAATATGACTGCAGCTAATTCCAAATCATCTGTACGGTAATTTCCCTCGTGTGGTCTGAGTTGCCTAGAAGCATAGGCTACCACTTGTCCCTCTTGCATAAGAACACATCCCAAACCTTGCTTGGATGCATCGCAGTAGACCTGGAAATTCTTGGAGGGATCCGGTATGACTAACATCGGCGCTGAGGTCAACTTCTCCTTCAAAAATTTAAAACTTGCCTCACACTTAGAATCCCATTCAAAAGGAATTCCCTTTCGAGTCAGCTTACTCAACGGAATTGCTATTTGTGAGAATCCCTTAATGAACCGTCGGTAATATCCAGCTAATCCGAGAAGACTCCGAATCTCGGTGACATTTGTGGGTCTTTCCCATTTCAGTACTGCTTCAACCTTACTGGGGTCAACGGCCACACCATCTTTATTCACCAAATGACCAAGGAATTGAACCTCGTCCAAACAAAACTCACATTTCTCAAGCTTTGCATACAGTTGTTTCTCTTTGAGAATTTCCAATACAATCTTCAAATGTTCCTCTGGTGTCTTAGAGTAAACCAAAATATCATCAATGAAAACCACTACAAACTTGTCCAAATAGGAATGGAAAATTTGGTTCATGTAGTCCATGAAAACTGCAGGTGCGTTAGTCAACCCAAATGGTACTACCAAATACTCATAATGACCATAACGGGTCCTAAAAGCAGTCTTGGGAATATCCTCCGGCTTAATTAGAATCTGCTGGTATCCCAATCGCAAATCAATCTTAGAAAATACTTTAGCTACTCCTAACTGGTCTAACAGATCATCAATTCGAGGAAGAGGATATTTATTCTTTACCGTAAGCTTGTTTAGCTGTCAGTAGTCCACACACAGTCTTAGCATTCTGTATTTCTTCTTGACTAGAAGCACTGGTGCTCCCCATGGAAAGGCACTTGGGCGTATGAATTGCCTTTGTAACAGATCTTCAACTTGTTTCTTCACTTCTGCTAACTCTGCAGGGGCCATTCTGTAAGGAGCCCTAGATACCGGTCCGGGCCCCGGAATTAATTCAATGGAAAATTCAATTTCCTGCTCAGGCGGCAAGGAATCAATGTCATTGGGAAATACTTCAGGATAATTCCAGACAACATGTATAGAGTTGGTATCATGGACCATCCTAGAAGCTTCTAGACACAAAATTATAAACATAGGCCCATCATCAAATTCAGTTAAATTGTCTTCATCAAAAGTGGGATGGTGAGAGTAATATACCTCATATTCTCGCTCCGGCACATGAATAGTCTTGTTGGCGCAATCAATAATGACCTTGTGAGAGTGCAACCAATCCATACCCAAAATAATTTCCAACCCTTTCATTGGAAGGCAATACAATTCGAGACAGAAGACTTTATCCTGATAATTTAAGTACACGGGTGAACACATAGAATGGGTACTAAGCTTCCCCTCCGAAGGAGTAGAGACCCTCAATTCATAATTAAGTCCCCTAATGGGTAGTTGCATCCGTTGAGAACACTCTAACGAAATGAATGAATGTGTAGCACCCGAATAGAAAAGTATGTGCACTTGTTGATTATGAATAAGACCCGTACCTTGCACCAAGTTGTCGGATTTTTCGGCCTCCTTTGCATCAAGGGTGTAGACTCTACCCCTTACTGGGGCCCTTCCTTGTCCGTCTTTGCGCTTATCCTTCTCTGGGCATTGCGAAGCCATGTGCTCAGGCTTCTTGCAAATGAAACAAACTCCTTTTCCTTTCAAGCATTCTCCCCTATGAAATCCACCGCAATTCTTGCATTTTGAGTCGGTGCGGTTAGAGTAGGTGGTCGTCTATTTTCCCTTCTTGTCTCCACCTTTTCCTCTTGAGCTTCCTGAGCCTTCTTCATTCCTCTTCCTTTTCTAGCTAGCTTGCTTTTCCGCCAACACTGCGGCCAAGTAGTGTTCGGTGAGTTGGCATGCCTCGATCAATTGTTGATAATCTCGGATTCTATGGGCAGTGACCATGTTTCTCAACTCCGGGCGCAAACCTTGCTCGAACCTCTTACACTTCCAAATATCATCAGTCTAGTTCAGAAGGTTGTTAGAGAAGCGGGCTAGA
Source organism: Cyamopsis tetragonoloba (assembly GCA_037177725.1). NCBI lineage: Eukaryota > Viridiplantae > Streptophyta > Magnoliopsida > Fabales > Fabaceae > Cyamopsis > Cyamopsis tetragonoloba. Next base: position 14,668,358 of record CM074124.1, on the reverse strand, counting down.
TTTTCAAACTTCGCCACATACTCAGATACAATCATGTTCCCTTGTTGCAAAGAGAGAAACTCAACCTCCTTTTGATCTCGGAGGGTGCTAGAGAAATACTTGTCCAAGAAGAGTGTCTTGAACTGAGCCCATGTTAATTGCCTTTGGTTAGCCTCCATATTCGCCCTATATCCAAGCCACCATTGAGCTGCTTCTCCATCGAACTTATAAGCAACCAAGGTCACTTTCTCAACATCAGTACATCGCATGACCCTAAATATTTCCTCCATTCTGCCTAGCCATGACTCTGCCACTATCGGGCCTTGGTACCCAGTGAAAGTGGGAGGATCATGCACCCGAAAGTTCCTATATGGGTCCTCCCTGCCTTGGGTTTGAAGCAGTTGATTCAGGGTTTGAGCTATTTGCGTCAGGGAATTCGCAAGTCCTGTTGGATCGAGCGCTTACCACTAGGCCAAAAGCTATAGCTGATAGTCAGGGCGCAACTCTTTCTACTTAAGAGCGTAGCAGCCCAAGCGCCATGATTCGATAGTGACTTGGCCCACCTAGCCTCCGCCATGGGACAATTGATGCAACCCGCAACAATCTCCCCCTCAGCAATTGCCCCGCTGGGTATCGAACTCATGACCTTGGCTCTGATACCAATTGTTGTACAAGGGCCTCAATGCTCAAGAGGGGGGGTGAATTGAGCGTATAAAACTTTTATATAAATCTTTACAAAAACCGTTTATATCAAGATTTATGAATTTAGATATATGAAGTGAGATGAAGAGAAGATGAAGAACAATGCAATACTAAATATAAAATATGCTGAAAATAAAGAGTTAGGGATAGAGAGATCAAACAACACAGTTTATACTGGTTCAGCCACTAAACCTCCTTGTGGCCTACGTCCAGTTCTTCAAGTCTCGACCGAATCTTTATTAAATTTCCAAGCTTTAACAGGTGCTTGTAACCTTTACAATATTGAGCGCTTCTCACACCTTGGGATACCCCACCCAAGTGCTTAAGCCTCACAATACCTCTAGGGATGCCTCACCCTAGTGCTTCCAATGAGGGATACCTCACCCTCACCAACTTAAATGAAAGAAGAAGAAGAAAAGATGATGAAACTCTCTCAAGAGTAGATTATACAAATTGAAGTTCTATGATCAGTATGATATCACTAAGATAGAGCAATACTCAAGCAAAAGCAATAGAAGTAGGAAATGATATGATCAATGTGAGAAAATAAGAGATTTAGGGCTTTGCTTGATGTTATCTGAATGCTTAGACACACATATTTATAGCCTTGATGAAGATATAGCCATTGGAAGGTCAAAGGGTGTGTCTTTATGGTGTTTTCATCGAGTTTTGGAAGTTACAAGTAGTTAGGAACATTTTTCAACCGTTTTTGTGAAACGTTGCCAGCGTTTGGTGAATAGACACCAATTTTAAACGGTCATAACTCTTTGTTTATTTATTCAAATTATGCATATGACCATTCATTTTAAAGCTCTATGTGTTTACTTTCAAATAAAACAAGTAGTGTTCCAAAAAAATGAGTAAATTTACAGTTATGATCAAAATAGTTAGCAAAGGTCATTTACCGAAATTTTTAAACATTGCTAACTTTAAAAATTCATAACTTTCGTATTTCTCGTCCATTTTTGACAAACGACCACTCATTAGAGAGATAATTATATCTACTTTCATATAAAATAAGTTTCAAATCAATATCATATTTTTAGTTCAAGATATGACTAAAACCGTGAACAAAGGTCATTTTCGAAAACATGAAAACCTCACTTTTTCAATGGCTGACTTAGAAATACCATATCTTTTTCTTTTCTTACTCAATTAAGCTAAATAAATACTTGTTAAAAAGAAAATTGAGTCTAGTTTTATATAGAACAAGTTTCATCTTAAAATACAAATTATTTTGTAAGTTATGATTAAAACAGTGAACATATGTCAACTTATCTTATTTTAAGGAACCTTTTAGGAAGTGGCTATAGTTTCAATTGTTGGCTATAAATATTAGTGTAAAAGGCAAGAATGAAAAATTGCTCTACCAAATGATAACTTGCTAACCTTACACTTGCTTAACCTAAGTCTTGTATCCATAACCATTGAAGCCTTCTTGGACTTAGCACAACATGTTGTTTATCTTGAATCACTTGCTTGGAATTGTTTGATTGGAATCATCAAAACTCTTTAAGTCATTTGCATCCACATTCTCCCCCTTTTGATGATGACAAACAATTCAAGGAGTTAGTATCAGAGTATAAGTGCAGAAGCGAATTCAAAACCAATGACTCCCCCTTACTTAGGGAATTTAACTCCCCGTGTCTATATGACCGTACAAAAGGCCTTAAAATTGAAACTTTGATATTTCTGCTTAAAATTGAAACTTTGATATTTCTCCCCCTTTTGGCATTATCAAAAAGAAACATGGAATTTTCTATAATTAGTAGAGTGATTCATCGGCCAAGACCCTGCAAAACAAATAAAAAGAGCCTTCGACGCTCAAGTCAGTAATGATTCTGAATTGAATAAGACAAGCGACAAATTTAACTAATACACGATTGATCAATAATACCAAGTTCTCTTCTAATAAAATAGAAATTGTCTTTTGCAAGAGGCTTAGTGAAAATATCTGCAAGTTGCTGAGATGACTCAATGAATTCAAGAACACAATCACCTTTTTGCACATGATCACGAATAAAATGATGTCTTATATCTATGTGCTTAGTCCTAGAGTGCAGAACAGGATTTTTACTTAGGTTGATTGCACTAGTGTTGTCACATTTTATAGGGATGTGGTCTAATTTAATACCATAATCCTTAAGTTGTTGTTTCATCCACAAAATTTGAGCACAACAACTCCCTGCCGCCACATATTCCGCTTCAACGGTAGAGAGTGCCACACTTACTTGTTTCTTACTATGCCATGATATTAATGAATTTCCAAGTAGGTGACAAGTACCACTAGTGCTTTTTCTATCATTTTTACAACCACCATAGTCAGAATCTGAATAACCAATTAAATAACAAGAAGATCCCTTCGGATACCATAATCCCATGTTAGGAGTACCAATTAAATATCTCATTATTCTTTTTACTGCACTTAGGTGTGATTCCTTAGGATTAGCTTGATATCTAGCACACATGCATACACTAAACATTATATCTGGCCTACTTGCAGTTAGATATAGTAAAGATCTGATCATACCTCGATATTTAGTAACATCTACAGGTTTACCTTCTTCATCTTTATCCAAGTAGCATGATGTACTCATGGGAGTTGCAATTTCTTTTGAATTTCCCATTCCAAATCTTTTGAGAAACTCTTTGCAGTACTTGCTTTGACTTATGAAAGTTCCATGTTCAGTTTGTTTGATTTGAAAACCAAGGAAGAAGGTGAGTTCTCCCATCATGGACATTTCAAATTCTTCCTGCATAATATTAGCAAACTCTTTGCATAGAGATTCATCAGTTGCACCAAATATTATATCATCTACATATATTTGAACAAGTAAAATACTATTATTTCTATGCTTTATAAAAAGGGTGGTATCAACTTTACCTCTTTGAAAACCTTTATCTAAAAGAAACTTGCTTAGCCTTTCGTACCAAGCTCTAGGGGCTTGTTTTAAACCATATAAAGCTTTCTTAAGTTTAAAAACATGATTAGGGTATTCAAAGTTTTCAAAACCAGGAGGCTGAGCAACATACACTTCTTCTGAAATGTAACCATTTAGAAAAGCACTCTTTACATCCATTTGATATAATTTAAAGTTCATGATGCATGCAAATGCTAGTAATAATCTAATTGCTTCTAATCTAGCAACAGGAGCATATGTTTCTTCATAATCTATTCCTTCTTCTTGATTATACCCTTTTTGCAACTAGTCTAGCTTTATTTCTAGTTATTATGCCATATTCATCAAGTTTATTTCTAAAAACTCATTTAGTCCCTATTATCTGATGATCATTAGGCCTAGGTACAAGTTCCCATACTTGGTTTCTTTCAAATTGATTTAACTCATCTTGCATAGCAATTAGCCAATGTTCATCATTAATTGCTTCATCTATAGAAATAGGTTCTATTTGTGAAACAAATGCCATATAATTACATACTTCCCTAAGTGCTTTTCTAGTAATTACCCCTTTTGAGATATCACCAAGGATGTTGTCAATTGGGTGATTCTTAGAGATCTTCCACTCCTTTGGTAGATCTTCATGAGGCTTATGTGAAGCTTGAGGTTGAAGAGGTTCTTCTAGTTTCACCTTTCCATCTTCCTTCTTTTCTTCAAGAGTGGTGCTTTCCAAAGTATCTGCAAGACCATCAATTACCCTTCCCAAACTTTTGGGATTATACTCATCAAAAGAAACATGAATAGATTCTTCAACAGTCATTGTTCTTTTGTTATATATTCTATTAGCTTTGCTAGTTAAAGAGTAGCCTAAGAATATTCCTTCATCAGCCTTAGCATCAAATTTTCCTAAGTTATCCTTTCCATTATTTAAAACAAAGCATTTGCATCCAAAAACATGTAAATGAGAAATGTTAGGTTTTCTACCTTTGTAAAGCTCATAGGGAGTTTTCTTCAAAATAGGTCTAATGAGAACTCTATTCATAACATAACATGCGGTACTTACTGCATCTGCCCAAAAATATTTTGGAAGGTTTATATCATCAAGCATTGTTCTAGCAAGCTCTACTAAAGAGCGATTTTTCCTTTCCACAACACCATTTTGTTGTGGTGTTCTTGGAGCAGAGAGATTGTGTTCAATTCCATATTTGTTACAGAACTTTTCAAATAAATGATTTTCAAACTCCCCACCATGATCACTTCTAATGCATGCAATTTTTAAATCTTTTTCATTTTGAACAACTCTTGCTAACCTCTTAAATGCAGAAAAAGCTTCATTTTTATGAGATAGAAATATGGTCCATGTGAATCTAGAGAAATCATCTACTATAACAAGAGCATAATAATTTCCACCAAAACTCATAGTCCTTGAGGGTCCAAACAAGTCCATGTGTAAAAGTTGTAGAGGTCTAGAAGTAGAAACAACATTTTTAGACTTAAAGGATACCTTTACTTGTTTTCCCTTTTGACATGCATCACATAACTTGTCTTTTTCAAACTTAAGCTTAGGCAAACCAATTACTAAATCTTTTGAAATCAGTTTGTTTAAATGATCCATATGAATATGAGCAATTCTTCTATGCCATAGCCATGAGTCTTCCTCTTTACTAATAAGACATTGTGCATCATTTGAGGAAATATCATCTAAGTTAATCATATAAATATTATTAACCCTATGACCAATGAATTTAATCACATTATCTTCTTTTCCTTCTATGATACATGCATTTGAGTCAAAAATAACTTTATTTTCTTTATCACAAAGTTGACTAATGCTAAGTAGACTATGTTTTAATCCTTGAACATATAAAACATTATCAATAGAGGTTGAAGGAGTCTTACCAACTTTACCAACACCAAGGATTTTTCCTTTGTTGTTATCTCCATATGTGACATATCCATTCTCCTTGAGAGATAGAGAGGAAAATTTTGATTTGTCTCCGGTCATATGTTTGGAGCAACCACTATCAAGGTACCATTTGGAGTGTTTTTTTGTCAAGCAAACCTACAACACAATTTAAGACTTAACTTTAGGTACCCATATCATCTTGGGTCCTTGAATGTTAGTTTTGGGGAGGGTGCCTTTTGGAACCCAAATTTTGCATCCATTTTTAACACCATTCTTTCTTATATTGCAAGTAGATGCGCTATGTCCCTTTCTTCCACAATAGTTGCATTTAATAAATGGGCTAGTGGACATGTTATAAGAAACAAAGAAATTCTTGTAAAGCTTTTGTTGTTTTGAAGGATCATATCCTAATCCTACTTTATTGAAATGACAACCTTGTTTTCCTAGTAATATATTCAAGTTATCTCTTCCCATTGTAAATTTCGCTAAAGCATTTTTCAAGTCCTCAACATCTTTTTGTAAAATATCACAAGATGTGCAAGGTGTGGACTTTTGAAAATTACAAGAGGTACATGTGTGGTCAATTGATTCTAGTGCTTCTTTTTCTATTCTTAACTTGTTTAACTCTTCACTAAGATTTGAAACCTTTTCTTCTAGAAGAGAAATCATTTTTTGCGATTTGAATAGTTTCTTAGCAATCTTTAAGGATTCAATATGCAATTCTTCAAAAGCATCTTGTAACTCATCATAACTAGGATTAAGAGGGTCTAAGTCATTTACCTCATTTTCATCAAGGTTGGCCATGAGACAAAGATTTGCTTCCTCATTTTCGGAATCATCTGACGAGTCCATATCATTTTCTTCCCAAGCAATGTATGCTCTTCTCCCCTTCTTTTCTTTGTAGGGCTTTTTCTCATACTTCTCCATCCTCTTTTGATAGAATGGGCAATCCATCTTTATATGCCCAGGCTTGCCACACTCATAGCAAGTTGGAGTTGCATTTGAAGTTTCTCCTTTGTTGAAGTTTTTCTTTGAGTTAAAAGGTGGCCTTCTTTGACTTCCTTTCTTCTTAAGGAATTTTCCAAATTTCTTCACAAGAAGAGTTAGATTTTCTTCATTTAATTCCGTTGAATCGGAATCATAATCATCTTCATCTTGGATTGGATTAGATGTTGCTTTGAGAGCAATGCTCTTCTTCTTTTTGTCACTCTCCTCATGTTGTTGCAATCTTCTTAGTTCAAGTTCATGCTCTTGTAACTTTCCAAAGAGAGTTGCAAGTGACATGGTACCAAGATCTCTCGATTCCGCAATTGCTGTGACTTTGGGCTGCCAATTTCTGTTCAAACATCTTAAGACTTTGTTAATAAGATCTTCATTTTGAAAACTTTTTCCTAAAGTAATAAGATGATTTACTATATGTGTAAAACGTTTTTGCATGTCTTGTATGCTTTCTCCTTGATTTATACTAAATAATTCAAACTCACGAGTAAGAGAATTAATTCTAGCCCTTTTTACTTCATTAGTACCCTCATGAGTAACTTCTAAAGTTTGCCACATTTCTTGTGCAGATTTGCAATTTGAAATTCTAAAGAACTCATCAATTCCTAAGGCCAATGTAATGATATTTTTTGCTCTCAAATCATATTGAACCTTTTTCTTATCATCATCACTCCATGCGCTTCTAGGTTTTTCTATTTCTTTTCCCTCAGATGTATGCATGGGAATGAATGGTCCATTTTCTATAGCATTCCATACATCTAAATCAACAGCCTCGATATAAATTTTCATTCTAACTTTCCAATAGGAATAGCCTTCTCTATTAAACATAGGAGGACGATTAATGGAGGCGCCTTCAAATTAAAAGAACTTTGAAAAGAGGCCATCTTTTTGAGGCTGTCAAGCCCTTAAACCAAGAACCGAGCTCTGATACCACTTGTTGGATCGAGTGCTTACCACTAGGCCAAAAGCTATAGCTGATAGTCAGGGCGCAACTCTTTCTACTTAAGAGCGTAGCAGCCCAAGCGCCATGATTCGATAGTGACTTGGCCCACCTAGCCTCCGCCACGGGACAATTGATGCAACTCGCAACAAGTCCATCCATCATTGTCCTGCATACGTAACACCCATATTGAGTTAATCAGGCTCAACATAAGAGTACAGTGCACAGAAACAACCAAAAGTCAAGACCGGACTTATCTCTGGACTTTATCTAAATTCATCTAACCACCACAATCCGAAGAATCAAACTGCTCTGATACCAAATTGTAACACCTAACGGAATTAAAGGCTACGTTTTTTTTTAAAAATATTTTATAAGAAGTAACTAGCGAAGGAAACTCTCATATATAAGTACATACACAACTTAGTCTTAGGGTGGACTATCATATGGCCTATCAAAATACATAAGTCCATATAGGGAAAGATAATAAGTTTCAATATCTACAACATGGCAGAGAAACATGTCCAATAATGATAGCCAAGGAGCATAATACAGGGAAGGGTTGGCTACCCCAAAATACATATCAAAATATCCAAAATAATACATGGATAAGGGAATAGGTCTTCAAGAACTATAGTCTTCATCTTCCGAGTCTCCTGCAGTATGGTAACTGTCAGCTATATGTAAACATATAACTGAGTAACCCTCGGCATTTTTGAAAATACTTTTATACCATATTACAGGCAGTCTAACTAGAAAACACCCCAATTGGTTCCTATCACATACAATCAATCAAATGCAACATATTCACACTCAATGCATGTAATGACAAGTATAAATGTATGCATGCCATGATCTTTAATTATCATACTTAATTCTTTTCTTTTCTTTAGTCTTTTACGGAAGCCTCGTGCACAAGACTCCTCCCTAGGCGCATGGCAGTAACGCACACTTGAGCTCAATCATGGGACCACGGCAAGCATCCCTACCGTGATCAACTGCTGGGCTATCTTACCCCAATCACTGGGATAGCCCAGGACTATCTTACCCCATAAATCGGGATAGTCCTTTCTTTTTGGCCATCTTCCCGGTCACCGAGCAACCCTACTAGTTCAGGCCATCTTACCCCGTTCATTGGGAGACCCTACATTCTCAATCTTTTCATGCTTGTCCACTTACCCGGTGTGTAACCGGTGGGAATCAACCCGTTTACTCAACATCCGTTGATGGGGGAAAGCTTATCTTGTCATTTAATTTCATTTTCACATCAAGTATTATCATGCATTTCACATTCTGTTGGATCGAGCGCTTACCACTAGGCCAAAAGCTATAGCTGATAGTCAGGGCACAACTCTTTCTACTTAAGAGCGTAGCAGCCCAAGCGCCATGATTCGATAGTGACTTGGCCCACCTAGCCTCCGCCACGGGACAATTGATGCAACACGCAACAATCTCCCCCTCAACAATCTCCCCCTCTTTCTACTTAACAAGGTACCTAGGCCTTTTCACCTTCCAGAACTATTATATTCGAATATGTATTTGAATATAATAGTTTTGGAAGGTGAAAAGGCCTAGGTACCTTGTTATATTCGAATATGGCAAGCCATATTCGAATATATATTCGAATACACAGTTTCTGGAAAAATGATCAGGCCAAGGAAATATATCATATTCGAATATGTATTCGAATATGGCAAGCCATATTCGAATATATATTCGAATATACTAGTCAGAAAATTCAAATTTTATTTCCAGAACCTTGATATTCGAATATACACCCAATTTTAGACTTTTTCAAGTAAAAATCAATTTTTAGATATTTTCTTTGAAATTTTCTAGGAGGGTCTTTTCTTTGAAAATGTTTTTATCTTAACTGTTAATATTTTTCTAAAACCCTTTTTAAAAAAAGTGTTTGTTTCAATATCAAAGAGCCTTAATCAAACTTACATTTATTTATAATTTAAAACCTATATACCCTTTGTTGTTGCGGATCTGTTTATAGCGCTTGTTCGCTTGATTTATCCTTTTGATTCTTGGTTTGTTGTGGAATCATTGAAACTCCAAACTTAGAGCATTTGCATTTACATACTCCCCCTTTTTGATGATGACAAACAACAAACGAATCAGATCACTTATTGCATGCAATATTCTGAGACTCCCCCTTACTTACGAAGTTCGACTCCCCCTGTCAATATGCATATAAATATGTTAAGCATTTTTAATAAGCAACAACAGAATTCCGGTTAAGTGAAGTAATATATTTCTCCCCCTTTTGGCATCATAAAAAAAAGGGATAATAATTTTGAGACATAATTGTGAGGATAATAAAAATAATCCCAAATATAAACCAGTTTAAAAAGTCAATTTGTTCCAATTTGAATAAGAACTAATCTACGTTAGGATGCAATGAAGTTTAAAAAGTTAAGTTGTGGAGCAGTCATTGAGGGCCGGAGGCAGGCGGTGTTTGGAAGTAATCAAAATCCAAGTCAGGACTTGGTTGAGCCCCAAAACTTTGGAGATCGATACCGCCAAAATGCTGATGAAACCCGCTTGCATCACCTTGGTCTGCTGGAAAGGCAGATTGGGAGTATGGAGGCACAAAGGTGGAGTTGGTACGAGTAATTTCTTCTCGGAGAGAAGTAATCTCCCCTCGAAGAGCGGTTTCCATCTGTTCACACCGCTGGTCGATGTACTGACGCTGTTGTTCAAACTTTGCGTCCATCATTTGAGAGAATTGAAGACTTAGCCATTGAAAATGTGGTGGAAGTGGCTCTGGGTCTGGTTCAGGGAGGTCCTCAGGATTAATATCAGGATAATTTTCTTTGGGGCGATTGCCTTCAATCCCCAATTCCTGAATGTACCAATTAAGAGGGTAGCAGCCCAAGCGCCATGATTCGATAGTGACTTGGCCCACCTAGCCTCCGCCACGGGACAATTGATGCAACCCGCAACAATCTCCCCCTCAGCAATTGCCCCGCTGGGTATCGAACTCATGACCTTGGCTCTGATACCAATTATCGGCAGCATAAACAATGCTTGCTCGATGCAGCAATGATTGACCAATTTCAAAATTGTGGCCATCAATGGTGGTATTGTATTCATCGGCTAGACTTACCCCGAAGTGCCGAAGAATGACTGTGATCAAGGTGGGATAGGGAAGAGGAGTGGTGCCGGTTGCCCCCTTTAGCATGTGATGTTGAACCAGTCTTGCCCAGTCAACTGGCTTTTCTTTGATTATGGCCCAGAGAAGGAGACGGTCATCATGGAAGACTTTGGTGAAATTGCCAACGTGATCGAGGAGGACGCGAGCAATAATGAGATGGACTATACGAGAGTCCATTGTGAGTGTGCTGGTGGGAAGGTAGTCTCCCATTTTGGAAGTATGGAAGGAAGATCTCACATGGCACATAGCCCCGATTGCCTGAATAGGATTGTATTCGGCGGCCCATTGTCCTATGGCAGTTGATCCTGTGATTTGGGCTCCGTCGAACTGTAGCCCTGTGAGAGATGTCCAGAGAGAGGGAGGAATGTGGATTTTTGTCTTTTTGACTTCAGATGTGAATGTGCAGGTTTCAGAATTGTAGGCGAGGTTGTTGGGATATACCTTTTCTTGAATGCTGAGAAAAGGCACAAGGTTGGCTGATTCAAGCCAAGAGACGAAAGAAAAGCCTTGAGAACGAAACCAAGGCATGTTAACCCACCGTGGGTCAACAATTTTCCTGTCAGAAAACCTAGACTGGAATTTTGTAATTTGAGAGGTGTTGGAGAACCATCGCTGGAAATCCGGAGTAAAACCAGTCGTAGTGAGAGGAACGGAGGAGGAAAAAGATCCACTTCGTGGCCCACGTGGTATTGAAGGTGGCTTGTTGACAGCGGTGTGTTTGAAATGTGGTCGTTTGTTGGTCGGTGATGGTGGAGAATTGGCAGCAGGAGGAGAGGATGGTGGTGAAGAGGCCATTAGGTGATTTTGGAGAGAGAGATGAAGATAATTGATGGATTTGTGTTGAAGAGAAGTATGTTAAACAAGAGATGAAAGAAAGAGATAATTAGTGAGATTGTGGGAGTTAAAAAGTTTGTCCTTTTATATGCGCATGGATGCCCATATGCGAATATATATTCGAATATTGGGTGCAATATTCGAATATGTATTTGAATATATGATGGAATATTCGAATATAGATAAAGTGGTATTCGAATATTTGACTTAAATATTCGAATATCTATTCGAATATGAATGTGCTGGAAGAGCATATTCAAATAGCTTATTCGAATACATGAGTCTGGCAGTTAAAGGGATATGTTGAAAACATTTAAAATTATTTTGTATTCGAATATAAGACCACAGAAGGGTCATATTCGAATATTATATTTGAATATTGAAGGAAAAATCATAGTATTTGTTATAAGATTGAGATCTTGATTTCTTTTGCTTTGATTTTTCCAATGAGACCTGCAAAACAAAAAGAAATGGCTCCGACGCCCAAGTCAGTAAAGGATCAATAAGTAAATATAAAGTAATTTAAATAACACAATATTGATCAAGTATGCCTAGCTCTCTTCTTATAAAATAAAAATTTTCTGTTGGAAGAGGTTTGGTGAAAATATCAGCTAGCTAGATGTATCAATGAACTCAAGCACACAGTCACCTTTTTGAACATGATCTCTAATGAAGTGATGTCTAATTTCAATATGTTTTGTTCTTGAGTGCATGATAGGGTTTTTTCGTTATATTTATGGCACTAGTGTTGTCACACTTTAGTGGAATATGATGCAAATGAATACCATAGTGCTCGAGTTGTTGTTTTAACCAGAGAATTTGTGCACAATAACTTCCAGCCGCTATATACTCAGCTTCGGCAGTGGATAACGCCACACTAACTTGTTTCTTATTGTTCCATGAAATTAATGAATTTCCAAGAAGGTGACATGTACCGCTAGTGCTTTTTCTATCCAACTTACATCCAGCAAAATCGAAATATGAATATCCGAGTAATGAGCAGGATGCACCTTTGGAATACCATAAGCCCATGTTACAAGTGTCAATCAAATATCTCATAATTCTTTTTACAACACTAAGATGTGACTCTTTAGGGCATGCTTGATATCTAGCGCACATACATACACTAGACATGATGTCAGGTCTGCTAGCAGTTAAATATAGCAAGGATCCTATCATACCTCGATATTTTGACACATCAACGGGTTTACCTTTTTCATCTTTGTCAAGATAGCATGAAGTACCCATAGGAGTACTTATTTCTTTAGCATTACCAAAGCCAAATTTCTTGAGCAATTCTTTGCAATATTTTGTTTGTGATACAAACGTTCCTTGCTTTGTTTGTTTAATTTGAAATCCAAGGAAGAATGTAAGTTCTCCCATCATGGACATTTCAAATTCTCCCTGCATACTTGTAGCAAACTCCTTTCAAAGATTTTCATTAGTATCACCAAATATTATATCATCAACATAAATTTGTACAAGTAGTATGTCATTGTGTCTTTGTTTTATAAATAAGGTGTTATCTACTTTGCCTCTTTGAAAGTTATTGTTCAAGAGAAAATTACTTAGTCTTTCGTACCAAGCCCTAGGGGCTTGCTTTAGTCCATATAAGGCTTTCTTGAGTTTGTAAACATGACTTGGAAGTTCAGTGTTTTCAAACCCAGGAGGTTGTTCAACATAAACTTCTTGTATATAGCCGTTCAAGAAAGCACTTTTGACATCCATTTGATAAAGTTTAAAATCAATGATACAAGCAAAAGCAAGTAGGAGTCTAATGGCTTCAAGCCTAGCTACCGGAGCATATGTTTCTTCATAATCTATGCCTTCCTCTTGATTATACCCTTTGGCTACTAGTCTTGCTTTGTTTCTAGTTGTTATGCCAGTTTCATCTAGTTTGTTCCTAAAGACCCACTTAGTGCCTATTATTGGATGGTCATTAGGCCTTGGGACTAGATCCCAAACTTGATTTCTTTCAAATTGATTTAGTTCTTCTTACATAGCTATCCCCCAATGTTCATCGCTAATTGCTTCATCTATTGTCTTAGGTTCAATTTGAGACACAAAAGCCATAAAGTTACATGCATTATTAAGAGAGTGTCTATTGGTTACCCCCTTTGAAATATCACCAATAATGTTATCAATTGGATGATGTTTTGAAGCTCTCTATTCTTTGGGGAGTTCATTTTGTGTCTTAGTTGGAGTGTGAGTTGGAATTTCTGGCATATTCTTCTCATTTTCTTCTATTCTTCTTTCTTCATGAATACTTATGTCTTCAAGAGTTCCTGCAAGATCATCAACCTTTCTTTCCAAGCTTTTAGGGTTAGATTCATCAAAGTAACATGAACAGATTCTTCAATAGTCATTGTTCTTTTATTATAAATTCTGTATGCTTTACTAGTTGAGGAGTATCCTAAGAATATACCCTCATCAGCTTTGGCATCAAATTTGCCCAGGTTTTCTTTCCCATTATTAAGCACAAAGCATTTGCATCCAAAAATATGGAAATAAGATATGTTGGGCTTTCTACCCTTGAAAAGTTCATAAGGAGTTTTCTTTAAAATAGGTCGAATGAGAACTCGGTTCATAACATGACATGCGGTACTTACTGCATCGGCCCAAAAGTATTTTGGAAGATCCATGTCATTGAGCATTGTTCTAGCCAACTCAACAAGTGAGCGATTTTTCCTCTCCACAACACCATTTTGTTGTGGGGTCCTTGGAGACGGGAAATTATGCTCAATGCCATGTTTATCACAAATTTTTTTAAAATTGATATTCTCAAATTCCTTTCCCTGATCACTGCGTATGCATGCAATTTTCAAATCCTTTTGGTTTTGAATAATTTTTGCTAATCTCTTAAAAGCATTAAAGGCTTGATTTTTGTGAGATAAAAAGAGATTCCACGTATATCTGGAAAAATCATCAACAATTACTAGTCCATAGTAATTTCCCCCTAAACTCAAAGTCCTTGAGGGACCAAATAAGTCCATGTGCAATAGTTGCAAGGGTCTAGAGGTTGAAACAATATTTTTAGGTTGAAAATAGATTTGTGTTTGTTTACCCTTTTGACAAGCATCACATAATCTATCTTTTTCAAAACGAATTTTGGGTAAACCAATAACTAATTCTTTTGAAATTAATTTATTTAAAAATGATCCATATGAATGTGTGCAATTCTCTTGTGCCATAGCCAAGATTCTTCTTCTTTAGTTATAAAACATTGTGCATCATTTGAGGATATATCATCTAAACTAATCATATAAACATTGTTAATTCTATGACCCATAAATTTGATGGAGTTACTTTCTTTACTAATAATAGAGCATGAATAGGAATTAAAAATAACCTCATTTCCTTTATCACATAATTGACTAATACTTAACAAATTTTGTTTTAATCCCTCAACATAAAGAACATTATCAATGGAAGTTGAAGGAGTCTTACCAACTTTACCTGTACCCAGGATTTTTCCTTTGTTGTTGTCACCATATGTAACATATCCTCCATTCTTAGGTGTGAAGGATGAGAATTTTGATTTGTCTCCTGTCATATGCTTGGAGCATCCACTATCAAGATACCATTTGGATTCTTTTACCACCAAGCATACCTACAAAAATATTTTAATTTCTTCTCTTAGGTACCCATGGTTTCTTGGGTCCTTGAGGGTTAGTTTTTCCAAGGGTGCCTTGCATTGCAAGTAGTAGCACTGTGACCTTTTAACCCACAATAATAGCAAGTTTTGAATGGACTAGAGGAATTTTTTGAAGAGACAAATAAATTTTTATAGAGCTTTTGATGATTGGTGGGATTATATCCTAAACCAGCCTTTTTGAAATGACATCCTTGCTTACCAAGCAAGATGTTTAGGTTGTCTCTACCCATTGTAAATTTTGCAAGCACATTATTTAAATCCTCAATTTCTTTTAAGTGTAAATCACAAGAGGTGCATGTTTGTGATTTGCAAGCATTTTCAATTTTTGTCAAAGGATCTTTACCTTTGGCAGTCATATTCTTCAGCTTATCAATTTCTTTCAAATGAATATCACATGAAGTACAAGTAGGTGATTTGTTCATTTGGCAAGATTTACATTCATATTGAAAACTACCTAAAGGAATTTGAACTTGTCTCATTTTAATAATATCACGACTAAGAATGTCTATTTTGTCATTTAGGATACCTTTTTCTTTCTTGGTTTTAGCAAGTTCTTTAGCAATGATCATAGATTTTTCATGTAACTCATTATAGGCATCTTGCAATTCATCAAATCTATAGTTAGAGTGTTCAGAATCTTTTACCTCATCTTCATCAAGAAGATCATCTTCATCATGGTTGACCATGAGGCATAGGTTGGCTATCTTGCTCTCCGATTCATCAGATGACTCTGTGTCATTACCATCCCAGGCAATGTACACTCTTCTACTTTTCTTTCCTTTGGCGAATCTTTTCTCCTGTGTTTCATTCTTACTTTTATTCATGGGACATTCCATCTTCATATGTCCGGTTTTTCCACACTCATAACAAGTTGGACCTTGATTTGACCCTTTTCCTTTGTTGAATATTTTCCTTGATGTGAAATTTGATGGTCTTCTTGATGATTCTCTTTTCTTGAAGAATTTGTTGAATCTTTTGGCGAAGAGAACCACGGTCTCATCATCCATGTTGGTTGGATCAAAGTTGCTTTCTTCTTCTTCTATCTCTTGAGGTGGAGGTGTGGTTGCTTTGAGAGCGATGCCTTTCTTTTTCTTGTCAACTCCTTCAAGTTGATCCAAACGACTCAACTCAAGCTCATGCTCTTCTAGCTTACCAAACAAGGTTGCTAATGACATTGTGCGTGGATCCCTTGTTTCGCCAATGGCAGTAACCTTCGGTTGCCAATCCCTGCTAAGACATCTTAAAACTTTGTTAATAAGATCTTCATTAGAATAATCTTTTCCCAAAGCATGTAGTTGATTTATAAGATATGTAAAATGTTTTTGCATATCTTGAATGTTTTCTCTTGGATTCATTTGAAACATTTCAAATTCTCTAGTCAATGCATTTATCTTTGATCTCTTTACCTTATCAGTTCCTTCATTCATACTTTTAACACATCCCACATTTCTTTAGCAGTTTTGCAATTTGAAATTCTAGGAAATTCATCATTACCTAATGCAGAGATAATTATGGTTTTGGCTGTTAGACCAAATTGAGCAAGTCTCTTTTCTTCGAGAGACCACTCTATTCTGGCTTCTCTACTACCTTACCATCAACAGTGTGCATAAGAATATATGGTCCTTCCTCTATAGCATCCCATACGGCAACATCAATACCTTCTACCCAAGCCTACATTTTTATTTTCCAAAAGGAGTAGTTGTCTCCATTAAAGAATTGAGGTCTGTTGGTGGAGGCACCTTCCTGGATAGAAATATTTTGAAAAGAGGTCATTTCCTTGAAGGTGTGAAGCTCTTTAAACAAGGACCGAGCTCTGATACCACTTGTTAGACAAGTGGCCTCTATGCTCAAGAGGGGGGGGGGTGAATTGAGCTTAAAATATTTTTCGTAAATTCGTTTAAAATTATAACAAAACTTGAACAATGTATATATTAGTTGACGTATGGAATTAAAATATGATGAAAAATAGAAATGAAGATCAAACAAACTAAATAGATATGAGTTTTAGGGATAGAGAGAATAGCACCGAGTTTTATACTGGTTCAGTCACACACCACTTGTGACCTACGTCCAGTCTACGAATCTCCGCCACGCGAGAGTTCTTGTATTGCTTTTCAACAATTTACACACTAAGAGCACCTTTCTCAATTGGATACCCACCAATTTCAAAGGCCTCAATCTAGGGATACCTCACCCTAAGAACAACCTTGAAGGATACCTCACCTTCAAACAACTAGAAGGATACTTCACCTTCAAGCAACTAGAAGGATACCTCACCTTCTTTACACTTTTGAAAATAAGCTCACCACAATGAAACTCTCAAAAGAGTAAATGATACAACTTGAAGCTCTAATATATTTGATTTAAGGCTCTTTGTTTAATGAAAGAAACAGAATAGGGAAATACAAAGCAAACCTTAGGCAATAGCACAGGACCCTTGATTCAAAGAGATTGATGATAGAAAGTAATTTTTCAATTCAATGTTAAACTTGCAAGGGTATGTTATATTTTTAGTCAGAAGCCCCTTTTATAGATAGCAGAAACAGCAGACAAATCTGCGCATAATTCATTAAGATATTCGAATAGGATATTCGAATATGACATTCTTATATTCGAATATGGCACTATTATATTCAAATATGTATTCGAATATAGTGTTTCTGCATTTAAAATTTGATTTATGTAGGCTTCATATTCAAATATATATTCAAATATGGGGTTCCATATTCGAATATGTATTCGAATATAATAGTTCTGGAAGGTGAAAAGGCCTAGGTACCTTGTTATATTCGAATATGTATTCGAATATGGCAAGCCATATTCGAATACACAGTTTCTGGAAAATGATCAGGCCAAGGCAATATATCATATTCGAATATGTATTCGAATATGGCAAGCCATATTCGAATATACTGGTCAGAAAATTTAAATTTTATTTCCAGAACCTTGATATTCGAATATACACCCAATTTTAGACTTTTTCAAGTAAAAATCAATTTTTAGATATTTTCTTTGAAATTTTCTAGGAAGGTCTTTTCTTTGAAAATGTTTTTATCTTAACTGTTAATATTTTTCTAAAACCCTTTTTAAAAAAGTGTTTGTTTCAATATCAAAGAGCCTTAATCAAACTTACATTTATTTATAATTTAAAACCTATATACCCTTTGTTGTTGCGGATCTGTTTACTGCGCTTGTTCGCTTGATTTATCCTTTTGATTCTTGGTTTGTTGTGGAATCATCGAAACTCCAAACTTAGAGCATTTGCATTTACACATTCAACTCATATAATTTGCATTCAACAGTCATCATTCATCATTCATCATTCATCATTCATCATTTATCATTCATCACATGACAATTTCATAATTCAAAATCAAGGAACTTGCCATCTCAACTCACAATCCTAATGCATGTTATTAAGTCCCACAAGCCTATTTCCTTACATTCCTATCATAAAACTAAGTTAATTAGGCTTACAAAGCATTTTAGAAGCAAAAATAGGTCAAGAAGGTACAGGACACTATCGCCTGGGCGACCATTCTGGTGCCTGGGGGCCAGAAATGTGTTACAAACTGCCAGACAACAGGGTCCTGTCGCCCGGACGCCCATTCTGTCGCCTGGGTGCTGCGACTGGGTGCAAAACTGCCAAATTAGGGGGCTCTGTCGCCTGGGCGCCAGTCACAGATGCAAAACTTTGTGTTTTCTATGTTTCAGTGCCTGGGCGCTCAACACTGGCGTAGTCTGCTATTTTGGCCATAATATGAGTTGTAGACCTCCAAATTGGGTGAAGTCAGTGGAAAATGAAAGCTAACAAAATTATCCACAACCTTTGTTCAGAACTTAAGATCTAAATAATTTTTTTTCTAGTCGATAATTTCGCTGGAATTCACTTGTTCATGTCAAAACCCCAATTTTTGCAGCTCTAAGTGTTTTGTCCATAACACAAGCTATACAAATTTGATTCTCATAAAATTGGTGGCATTGGAAAGATAATAAAATTTTCTACAACTTTTATTCAGGCCACAAAATCAGAATCTAATTGTAAATAGGTCTAATATCCATCTCAAACTATGTCAAAATTTATGAAAACAAGGAATGAAGCATTTGTTTACATCCTACCTACACATTCAAAAGCTATTCCTTCAATTCACATCTCAATTCCCCCAAATCAAATTGAAAATATGCTACACCCAATTCATATACCCAATATACAACTTCCTCACCCACTCTCAACTTCCAAAAGCAAGGAAACCAAACAAGTTTTCACCAAACATCACATATGCAATACAATAATCCAAACATACACACATAAGAATTTCAACCAAACCACATGCATCAAGTCAATTTATCAAACATATAATATACACATGACAACCTATTTTAACATACATTCTCAAAAGCTCAATAACAACCACAAGCAACCAATCCAAGTCATCAAATTTCACAAGTCTAAACCTATTTCTATCATACCTTGCACAATAGCTCAAAATCATATTTCACACCACTTCTACTCCTTATCTATTCTAATTTGGGGTTTAGTGGGGTTACATTTCAAGCTTAGCTCCAAAATCCTTGCCTTCTCCAAATGTACCCAAGAACCCTAACTTCACCCAATGACTTGATGATCCCTAATTTTCACAAATGCAAGTTATTAGTACCCATTGGGACTCATTTGCAAGCTTGCATGTTAAGAATGGGGTTGAGAGACCATTTGCCTCAAGAATGGGGGTTTGGCCCAAAATGAAGAAATGGGTGTGCATGTCTTACCTATGTGCTTCAATGGCTTCTTTCAAGCTCACAAATAGCTCCTCCAAGATCTAATGGACAAGGTTGGTGAAGGATTTCTCTTGATTTTGGCTTGAAATCCAAACCCTTTGAGAGTAGAAGAGAGGAAGAAGAAGAGGAAATTTTGAGAATGAAGATGGAGTGAGAAGGCGTGGGAGAGAGGAGAGGAAAATGAGAGTTTTAGTCAAATTTTAACATCTCATTAAGTTTTGCAATTAGGTCCTTCTCCCAATCTTTTAAAAATTTGCTTTCTAGTCCTTCTCCCTTTTCTCTTGTTAGAATTCCTACAAACCCTTAAATTCCCAATCTCTTCTAAGGAACCACTAATTCCTATTTGGAAATTTGTGGGATATTACATTTTTTTTAAAACAATGTATTGTTCCCAATAAAGTTTCTAGCTTAATTTACACAATTTTTTATATTTTTATAATTGCAACATTTGTTTCTAAAAATCGTGTACTATACACTTGAAAAATAGGGTGTTTTTTACTTTAAAAATTAAAACGCATATTTTAAATTTATTAATATATTTATTTTTTTTGAAAACAATATATTGTTCCCAATAAAGTTTCTAGCTTAATTTACACTATTTTTTTATATTTTTAAAATATCAACATTTGTTTCTAGAAATCGTATACTATACACTTGAAAAATAGGGTGTTTTTTATTAAAAAAATGAAAACGCATATTTTAAATTTATTAAATTATTTTATTTTTTTTTACAGAAATGTATTGTTCACCAAGACGTTTCTAGGTTAATTTACACTATTTTTTATATTTTTAAAAATATCAACATTTGTTTCTCGAAATCGTGTACTATACACCTGAAATATAGGGTGTTTTTTACTTTAAAAATGAAAACGCATATTTTAAATTTATTAAATTATTTGATTTTTTTGACAACAATGTATTGTTCACCATGAAGTTTCTAGCTTAATTTACTCTTTTATTTATATTTTTAAAATATCAACATTTTTTTCTAAAAATCGTGTACCATACACTTGAAAATAGGGTGTTTTTTACTAATAAAATGAAAACGCATATTTTAAATTTATTAAATTATTAAATGTTTTTTTGAAATCAATGTATTGTTCACCATGAATTTTCTAGCTTAATTTACACAATTTTTATATTTTTAAAATTGCAACATTTGTTTGTAGAAATCGTGTACTATAGACTTGAAATATAGAGTGTTTTTTACTTTAAAAATAAAAACGCATATTTTAAATTTATTAAATTATAGGGTAAAATGCACAAAGTACCTTTGAGGTTTTACAAAATAGTACAAAACACGAAACTTAAAATAAATAAGCAGTCAACACCATTTTTTTCTATAACATGCACTAATAGCAAACAAATACTCCATTAATTAGAATATTCTTATTGCTAACCATAGTTAAATCTCTCTAAATTAACATGCTCCTGTAGTGATAATACTTGAAGTACTTTTTTGTGCTCTTGTTGAAATATATTCCTTCTTTTGGCGATAAAAAAAAATCTCTGTCCTCGTTTTTTCTGCAAGTTAAAAAAAATAATTTCCGTGTCATTTGATTTTTGTGCAAAACTCATTGATTGAATTTTCTCAAGGATGCTCGTTAAATGTTTTTTTCATGAAAAAAATATTTTTTTGTGAATAAAAAAATTATTTTTTTGTGTATAAAAAATTAAATAATTTACAAATTAAATGAGCTAAACAAGCCAAATTCAACATTTATTATTGCTTCACAAGCTAAGATACTGTTTTGCTATCATATTTGATGGACAAGATTTATACAAAATATATAAAGCATCTCCTAAAATTTAATTCAAATAGCCTAAAATATATAATATTAGTATTAGTTAAAACCATTGTTATAGCACCTGAGAAACTCTTTATGTCACCAAACCGACACCATAAAATAGGAAATAACCACCTTAGCTTTCAAAAATATAACCAAACCACAATTAAAAATAGAAAAAGCAAAACGTTTCAAAAGACCAAAATAATTTCACTTACACAGATGCCTGTAAAAAGTATAAAGTCTTCAATAACCCAAAGGTTAACATTAGATGATAACAAAGTAATAGTAAATGTGATAAGTAGCAAGACATAAGTAGCTATAAATGTAACCAAATGCTCCATAATTTTTTTAATTTTATGAAAAAAATTTCTTTAACGAGCATCCTTGAGAAAATTTAATAGATGAATTTTGCACAAAAAAACATTTATAGTAGAAAAATTAATTTTTTTACAGAAAAAAAAGAGAAAGATTTAACTATGGTCAGTAATAAGAATATTCTCCTGAAATATTCTAATACTATTGATGTCTATTATAAAAAATGGTGTGGGATGCTTATTTATTTTAAGTTTGGTGGTTTATGCTATTTTGTAAAACCTCAAGGGTACTTTGTGCATTTTATCCTAAATTATATTATTTTTTTTACAACAATGAATTATTCACCAAGAAGTTTCTAGTTTAATTTAAACTATTTTTTATATTTTTAAAATATCAACATTTGTTTTTCGAAATCGTGTACTGTACACTTGAAAAATATGCTGTTTTTTTGCTAAAAAACTGAAAATGCATATTTTAAAATTTTTAAATTATTTGATTTCTTTGACAACAATGTATTATTCACCATGAAGTTTCTCGCTTAATTTACACTATTTTTTATATTTTTAAAATAGTAACATTTGTTTCTAAAAATCGCGTACTATACACTTGAAAAATATGGTGTTTTTTACTTTAATAATGAAAACACATATTTTAAATTTATTAAATTATTTTATTTTTTTGACAACAATCTATTGTTCTCCATGAAGTTTCTAGCTTAATTTACATTATTTTTTTATATTTTTAAAATATCAACATTTGTTTCTAGAAATCGCGTACTATATACACTTGAAAAATATGGTGTTTTTTACGAAAAAATGAAAAGGAATATTTTTAATTTATTAAATTATTTAATTTTTTTTTAAATCAATGCATTGTTTACCATGACGTTTCTAGCTTAATTTACACAATTTTTCATATTTTTAAAATTGATACATTTGTTTGTAGAATTCGTGTACTATACACTTGAAAAATAGGGTGTTTTTTACTTTAAAAATGAAAACGCATATTTTAAAGTTATTAAATTATTTGATTTTTTTAAAACAATATATTGTTCACCATAAAGTTTCTAGCTTAATTTACACATTTTTTTTTACTTTTTTAAAATTGCAACATTTTTTTCTAAAAATTGTGTACTATATAGACTTGAAATATAGGGTGTTTTTTACTTTAAAAATGAAAATGCTAATTTTAAATTTAATAAATTATTTAATTTTTTGAAAATAATGTAATTTTCGCAATGAAGTTTTTAGCTTAATTTACACAATTGTTTATATTTTTATAATTGCAACATTGGTTTCTAGAAATCGTGTTCTATACACTTGAAAAATAGGGTGTTTTTTACTTTAAAAACGAAAATGCATATTTTAAAAATATTAAATTATTTGATTTTTTGAAAATAATGTATTGTTCCCCAAAAATTTTCTAGCTTAATTTACACAATTGTTTATATTTTTATAATTGCAACATTTGTTTCAGAAATCGTGTACTACACTTGAAAAATAGGGAGTTTTTTACTTTAAAAATGAAAATGTATTTTTTAAATTTATTTAATTATTTGATTTTTTTGAAAACAATCTATTATTTCCCATAAAGTTTCTAGCTTAATTTTTGCAATTTTTTATATTTTTAAAATTGAAACATTTGTTTCTAGAAATCACGTACTATACACTTGAAAAATAGGGTGTTTTGGAATTTAAAAATGAAAAGAAAAATTTAAATTTATTAATATATTTTATTTTTTTGAAAATAACGTATTGTTCCCAATAAAGTTTCTAGCTTAATTTACACAATTTTTTATATTTTTAAAATTGCAACATTTGTTTCTAAAAATCGTGTACTATAGACTTGAAATATATGGTGTTTTTTACTTTAAAAATAAAAATGCATATTTTAAATTTATTAACATATTTGATTTTTTGAAAACATTGTATTGTTCCGCATAAAATTTTTAGCTTAATTTACACAACTGTTTATATTTTTAAAATTGCAACATTTGTTTCTAGAAATCGTGTACTATACACTTGAAAAATAGGGTGTTTTTTACTTTAAAAATGAAAATGCATATTTTAAATTTATTTAATTATTTGATTTTTTTGAAAATAATCTATTGTTCCCCATAAAGTTTCTAGCTTAATTTTTGCAATTTTTTATATTTTTAAAATTGAAACATTTGTTTCTAGAAATCACGTACTATACACTTGAAAAATAGGGTGTTTTTTACTTTAAAAATGAAAATGCATATTTAAAATTCTTTAAATTATTTGTGTAACACCCTAATTTTTGTATAGAGTAGTTATGGAAAATATTACCTTTAAAAAAATCTGATACTTAAAATTTTTCTTGAAACTACCAAAATTTGCTACTTGGTTTCATTTAAAATACAAGCGGAAACGTTCTTTTATTAAATTATAATTTCCTATACAGCTGAACAATATAACATCTGAATAAAAATCTTAGTTTCACCATGTATGGCTACTTCTAAGGAATTCCTATAGCTTTTCCTCATCCATTGCTTTAGTTCCAAAATCTCTGGCTACCTGCAATACTGAGACCGTTAGTTATATGTAAAACATATATCTGAGTATCCCCCGGTCTAACTAAAAACATTTTAAATCAGTATTGCAGCCAGTCTAACTAGAAAACTCCCCAAATAAACGCCCTAGCAATCACACATCGTACACATAGCAGATACACATACAAACAACCCATTCATATTCAATGCATGCAATGAAAATATCAATTATGTATGCATGCCATGATCTCTTTTTATTTCTTTTCATTTCACTTCTTTTTAACGGGAAACCCGGTGCACACGGGAATCCACCATATGCGTGGCAATAGCACTCTAGAGCTCTTTGCAAACCCTGGTAAGCGTCCTTAACCAGAGTCCATGCCTCACCTCCTTTAGAGGTCTGCAAGGACTATTACCCCTTTCCGGCAATAGCCCCCAATTATTTCTCTTTCTCAGAGTCATCACCCATTACAGGTCTACAAGAACTATTACCCCTTCCGGTAATAGCCCACAAATCATTTCTCTTATTCAGAGTGAACACCCATTACAAGTCTGCAAGAGTTATTACCCATCTAGATAATAACCCCCAATTATTCTCTTTTCCATGCTTGTCCACTTACCCAGTCTACTTCCGGCGGTACTCAACCTAGTTACTCAACAAAGGTTGATGGGGGAAGCATTTCTCTTATCATTTGTTTCCACATTACATGTTATCATGCATCAAACATACATCTCAACTTAATTGCATTCAACACGTTCCAACATTCATCATTCATCTCATCTCAATCATATAAAACATCAATCAAATTACTCACCATTTAGGTTATAACACATACCACAACATTTCAATGATCCAATTGCATGTTTATAAGGCACATGAACCTAATTTCATTCATTCCTATCCTAGAAATGGATTTATGATGTTTACATTGCAATTTGTTTGATTATGTTCATGTAGGAATAAACATGGAAAAATGTTGATATTTGAAGATTAGACTT
Source organism: Cyamopsis tetragonoloba (assembly GCA_037177725.1). Classification (NCBI taxonomy): domain Eukaryota; kingdom Viridiplantae; phylum Streptophyta; class Magnoliopsida; order Fabales; family Fabaceae; genus Cyamopsis; species Cyamopsis tetragonoloba. The sequence continues at coordinate 14,642,891 of CM074124.1, read as the reverse complement.
AAAGAATGAAGCTAGAGATGAAAGGAGTTGAAGAATGAAGGCTAGAAGGGTGTGAGATTGAATTTCTCCCCCAGTTGTGTGCACCTTAATTGTGTTTTTGCTTTCTGCCTCCAGTTGTGCTCACAGCCCTCCAACATATGCGCACCTTAATTCCCCCTAGAGCTGCTGCCCAATCTTGTGCGCACAGCCAAGGAATGTGTGCGCACACCTGTTTGTATTTTGGTCATTAATTGAGTTGTAGACCTCCAAATAGAGTGAAAACAAAAGAATTTGAAAGCTAAGAGGATTCTCTACAACTCTATTGAAGACCACAAAATCCGGTTCTAAATATTTAATTGTCAAAAACAGTAATCTTTGATAGGTATATGCAATCAACAAATAGATACTTTCATATAGACCCTGTCTCAGTACTTTGGTCATAACTAGAGTTGTAGACCTCCAAATTTAATGAAACCAAAAGCCTTTGAAAGTTAATAGGATTATATCAAATTCCAATTGAAACCAATTCAAAAATCCAGTTCAAATTGTGCAAAAACAGGGGAAAATGGTATTGATAAACTTTTCACAAGTTTCAATCCTCCCTTCCATCTCAATTCCTTAAAATCATATTAACTTCATACAATTCAATATAATTTACTCAAAGATCAATTCACAAGGATTACCAAAGTCCAATTTCATCAAATTCACTTCATCATCAAGATCATTCTCATACATTCACATTCACAATCCAATATCAAACAAAGGATCAACATAAATGCATCAACCCCACACATATAGAACCAATTCAACCAAGATCAACTTCACACTTCAAGAACACAAGAAACATGTTATGTTAATTTAACACCAATATGCATACAAGCTAAATCCATGTCATCTAACCAAGTCAAGTCCAAAACCTAACATCATAAAACCTCAAATTCCAAATTTCCCTAATTGGAGTTTTAAGTTTGGGGTTTAGTGGGGTTACCTTAGAATTGGAGCTCTAAACTCAATCTCTAAATTCCACCGTGGAAGATTCTAAACCGGTAGAATTGGAGTTCCCGACGCATAGATCATTTTCTTCAACCGCTCCGGCGGCAACCGGCGACCCGAAGGCCACCATGCAACCACCCAAAGTGGTGGTCACCACCAATTTCTCCTTCTCTCTCGCCACCCCCTCCCCATTTTCTTTTTTTTTTCATAGTGTTTTATGTGTGTGTGGCTGTGAGAAAGTGAGATATAGGTGAGGGAGGGTGCGTGGTAAAAGCGTAGTCCTTAGTTTTAATTTATTAAAAATTGCACCTAAGTCCTTGTCTTTATAAAATTTAATAAAAGTCTAAATTAACATGAGTTAAATAAATAAACCCACAAGGATATAATTATTACTTTCTAATTTTATATTTTAATCTCCTAAGCCCACCTTGCTACCTTTTGAATCTCTAGTTGTATTTATTTCATAGCCTAGTCTTCTTCCCCTAATCCTATATGCTTTATAATTCATTTTAGTTCCCTAAATTCCTTATCTTTTCTAAAATAGCCCCTTAAGGACATAACTTGTAAGTTTAAATAATTTACTCTAGAAACTTTGAAATTTGAGATGTTACAATTCTACCCCCCTTAAAAGAATTGTGTCCTCACAATTCATTTTAATTCCTGGCTCAAAGGAACATTCATAACTGAGATATCTTGAGAGACTTATAGGTTCAAAACCTAATGCCTTTTAAACTAACAACAGTCTTGATTAAAGTCGGGAGTTTGATGTGGTAAACTTTAACAAGTTTAGTGCGGCTTACTTAAAATTTCGACATGAATGTTATATAATTGTAGGAAGACCTAAACCGATAGAGAGAACACATACACTATTTGGGAGAAAATTCCTTTAGGACCTTGTCTTTAGAATTGTGATTTCCATAATCATGGGTTTGAAAGGGATTAGATAAGAGTGACATTTGGATTTTGAGTACATTTGAGAAATCTAGGTCTACCCTTTAGACTTGACCTGTATTTTACTTAGGTATTCGATATAAATCAGTGAGAATGTTTTAAAAAAAAATTGGATAACTCTAAACTTGACGAGTACGATCATCAAGTATTTAATAGAATTCTATAGACTTTGTGAACAAAAGAAACAGAACTTATGAAGTTGACATAAATGTTAACTTTCAAACTCGTGAAAACTCGAATTGGGTAGAAAATAACCCTAGGTAGCCATCAGTTTGTAAATTAAACATCATGGAATAAGAGGCACATGAAAGTCTTTAATTAACTTAATCCATTGCTGAGATTTGGAATTTCTCAAAGAAAGTCTAAATGGTCACTAAGACTTTAGTTTGCAGTATAGGTTAAAATTTTACAAGTATTGGTACTTCTAAGTTTGGTTATAAGTTCAAAGTATTATAACCTACCAGGTACTAATTGTACAGTGGAAGGAATTCACTGCATGAAGTGTTAAGTTCTTAAACGTATTAATGAAGGACTCCTTGTATCCTAGGTAGCATCCTACACTTTCTTAGGGTATACAACTTAATTCTAGGATGATTAAGCCTTCCCAAATTGTCGATGTGAGTTAGATTGGACCAGAATGTGTTTTTGCACATGTCTCTAAACGCGGACATTCATGAACTTGTTGCCATGATATAAAGAGAATGACTAAATTGAGGATAACTTGATAAGGGTTCATTGTTTCCTTACTTAAGTAAGAACTCGGGGTGGAGAAAATTGAGAATTGATTCGAGTATCAACATATTTGTTTTTGCGTGGATTTATAGTTGATGACTATATTGACGGCGTATTATGTCAAGGAAATTCTTGTAACCTCACAAGGATTTAATTTAGAGACTTAATATAAGGCTAAACTTATCTTTAGCTTATGCACAAAAATAATATTAAAAAGTTTAGACGGAGTTCAAAATTGTAAGAAACTCGAAGTCGTCTGAGTCTCTAAGAAGCTCTAAGGGAACTATCTAAAAGCTTAAATTTAGATAATTACAAGGAGTAATTGGACTGGTCTAACTTCATAGGATTAAAGTTTGGAAACTAAATTCAATTTGAAATTGGGAATTAAAAGGGATTCTCTTAACGATCAATAGTAATCCGTTAGGGACCGAATGCATAGATAGAAACTTAGATGGGTTCAAACTTTAGGAAGGTCCAAATCTTCACAATCTGAATGGAAGATTATAAAGAAGTTTCCTAATGCTTTCGTTGTGTCCCTCTGGTTGGTTTGTCTTCCAAGGTAACTCGGATCTAAGATTTGAAACTTGAACATAAATTAGGATATTTTGATAACCATCAAAATGGTTTCAGGACCTTAGATCACCAAAGAAATCTTTAATTGTGACATCGCACCAAGGTTTAGAATAATTTCTTAGATCGACTAGAACTTCAAAATTAAATGAAATTTGAAGCCATGAAGAGTACAATTCCAAAAACGTGAAATTCAAAGTAGGTAAGATGGAATGAATTTGACTTCTTTTCGGTTGTCAACTTGGTAACAAACTTTCTTAGCGGACCAGCAAGAATAGCGAATTTAGTAAATGGTGGGAGTGGTTTCTAGTCATCGTAGAGTACCTAAAAATGTTTAGGGGGTCTACGTCAGATATAAGCCTTTGTATATGAGTGTCTAAGAGTGTGATTTAAAATGTCAGTAGATTATGAGGGAAGCTGGTTGTCAAAACTTTCGTAGTCAGCATCAGAAGAGAAAGATTTATCTCTAGGTTATTAGGTGTAAAACAACAATATCTAGATCCTATAATAAGAATTATACTAGGATTAAATAGATAACAGAATAAAGTCATCCCCACCAAGGAATGGGATTTAGTTAAAAATTGATGATGATTGCCATTGACTTGGAGTTCTTGGTATTGGAAAATAGAGAGAAATTTGAGGTGTCTGGATTCACATATAAAAAGAAAATGTAAGTTTTCGTCGTTGTCCTAAATTAACCCTACGGCGTAGCAAAATATTCAAAAATTTGTTTAGAGTCCACTATATGAATTGAAGTCTAAACTGGATATACTTAGCATTTAACTTATCAGCTTCAAGTAAGGATATGCTCACTGTCGAAAAGGCTCAAAACAAATAATTCTAAAATCGATAATAGATAAGGTGTAAGACTTGTATCGTTTAATGATTAGATTGAGAAAAACTAACCTAATACATCTCAAATAGAGAGAGAATTTCTAAAACTTGAACTTAAACGTGACTTTTGATTATATCTAAAGGAAAACTAGTAATTAGAACAAATTTCAAGATATAATGTTACGCCACATTTAGGAAAAGGGAAGAGGGTCACTATGAGATGTAACTACATGAAGGGACATCAATTTAGGCAATATAAGAAAATAAGTTCTCAAACTTCTTCAAGAATACGCAACCGAAAAAGTAGAATTAACGCTTAAATTCTTCAAGAAAGAAGGCATATGAGGGTTGGAATAAACATTGAAATGTATCAAGTCAAAATCTAATTCGAAGTTAGGTTTTGTGAATTTTCCCGAAGTTGATAAAGAGTTTGATTCCTGGAATTTACATGGATAGTTCGTCAACGAAAATCGAAAAGGGAACTGGAGTTTAAGGAATTTAAGTCCTACAGGAAACTTAAATGAAAGAAACTGGGATGAAGTTCCTCATGCTTTCGTGACGTGGTCTATTTCTATACTTAACCCATAGTCCCTTGCGTACATCTCCCTATCACGAATTCAACTAGGAAATATATAACTCCCTCACTTGTTGTCACGAGATTACCACTACCAGACTTCTTAAGTCCCTTCTGCCTCTTGGCTTTCTTACCAAAGGACCTTACATACAATCCTAATCACTACACCTACTCAGGGATAATTAGGCTTTGAAAAATCCAACTCCGCATAATATTCACACTCATTCCACTACCTACTCTAAAAGGCTAGCCACATTTATCCTTAAAATGTATTCTACTTAGTACTCATTCTAGGCTAGTGACTTGAATCCATTGGTTACGAATGCATCAATGCCATGGCTAAGGTACTGAACTGGCCAGGCCCAATATCTTACAATCACAACACCGGTACACCTATATCCCAATGTCTCTTACTATTTTTCATGGAAGTTACTAAAAGAAGAACAATCCATTTAAAGATCATTCTTATCCATTAGTAATCATAACTTCTACTCTCAGGCACTAATATTCAGTTGATCAGACTCAATATTAGCTGCACATTCCTTTGAAGCTTATGACACACCTAATAGATATGTTCAGAACATTAATCGTTCAGCTGACTATCGACTCATTATCATTACAGTCTGATGGATCAAATTGCTCTGATACCATAATGTAACACCCTAATTTTTGTAAAGAGTAGTTACGGAAAATATTACCTTTAAAAAAATCTGATACTTAAAATTTTTCTTGAAACTACCAAAATTTGCTACTTGGTTTCATTTAAAATACAAGCGGAAACGTTTTTTTATTAAATTATAATTTCCTATACAGCTAAACAATATAACATCTGAATAAAAATCTTAGTTTCACCATGTATGGCTACTTCTAAGGAATTCCTATAGCTTTTCCTCATTCATTGCTTTAGCTCCAAAATCTCTGGCTACCTGCAATACTGAGACCGTCAGTTATATGTAAAACATATAACCGAGTAACCCCCGGTCTAACTAAAAACATTTTAAATCAGTATTGGAGTCAGTCTAACTAGAAAACTCCCCAAATATACGCCCTAGCAATCACACATCATACACATAGCGAATACACATACAAACAACCCATTCATATACAACGCATGCAATGACAATATAAATTATGTATGCATGCCGTGATCCCTTTTTATTTCTTTTCATTTCACTTCTTTTTAACGGGAAACCCAGTGCACACAGGAATCCACCATGTGCGTGGCAATAGCACTCTAGAGCTCTCTGCAAACCCTGGTAAGCGTCCTTAACCAGAGTCCATGCCTTACCTCCTTTAGAGGTCTGCAAGGACTATTACCCCTTTCCGGCAATAGCCCCCAATTATTTCTCTTTCTCAGAGTCATCACCCATTACAGGTCTGCAAGAACTATTACCTCTTCTGGTAATAGCCCCCAAATCATTTCTCTTATTCAGAGTCAACACCCAATAAAGGTCTGCAAGAGTTATTACCCATCTAGATAATAACCCCCAATTTTTCTCTTTTCCATGCTTGTCCACTTACCCGGTGTACTTCCGGCGGAACTCAACCCACTTACTCAACAAAGGTTGATGGGGGAAGCATTTCTCTTATCATTTGTTTCCACATTACATGTTATCATGCATCAAACATACATCTCACATTAATTGCATTCAACATGTTCCAACATTCATCATTCATCTCATCTCAATCATATAAAACATCAATCAAATTATTCACCATTTAGGTTATAACACATACCACAACATTTCAATGATCCAATTGCATGTTTATAAGGCACATGAACCTAATTTCATTCATTCCTATCCTAGAAATGGATTTATGATGTTTACATTGCAATTTGTTTGATTATGTTCATGTAGGAATAAGCATGGAGAAGTGTTGATATTTGAAGATTAGACTTAAAGAATGAAGCTAGAGATGAAAGGAGTTGAAGAATGAAGGTTAGAAGGGCGTGGGATTGAATTTCTCCCCCAGTGCGCACACTTTGCTCAGCTGTGTGCACCTTAATTGTGTTTTTGCTTTCTGCCTCTAGTTGTGCGCACAGCCCTCCAACATGTGCGCACCTTAATTCCCCCTGGAGCTGCTGCCCAATCTTGTGCACACAGTCCAGGAATGTGTGCGCACACCTGTTTGTATTTTGGTCATTACTTGAGTTGTAGACCTCCAAATAGAGTGAAACCAAAAGAATTTGAAAGCTAAGAGAAGTCACTACAACTCTTATGAAGACCACAAAATCCAGTTATAAATATTTAATTGTCAAAACCAGTAATCTTTGACAGGTATGTGCAATCAACAAATAGATACTTTCATATAGACCCTGTCTCAATACTTTGGTCATAACTAGCGTTGTAGACCTCCAAATTGAATGAAACCAAAAGTATTTGAAAGCTAAGATGATTATATACAACTCTTATTAAGACTACAAAGTTAAATTTCAATTGAAACCAATTCACAAATCCAATTCAAAATGTGCAAGAACAGGGGAAAATGGTATTGATCAACTTTTCACAAGTTCTAATCCTCCCTTCCATCTCAATTCCTTAAAATCATATTAAATTCATCTAATTCAATATAAATCACTCAAAGATCAATTCACAAGGATTACCAAAGTCCAATTTCATCAAATTCACATCATCATCAAGATCATTCTCATACATTCACATTCACAATCCAATATCCAAACAAAGGATCAACATAAATGCATCAACCCCACACATATAGAACCAATTCAACCAAGATCAACTTCACACTTCAAGAACACAAGAAACATGTTATGTTAATTTAACACCAATATGCATACAAGCTAAATCCATGTCATCTAACAAAGTCAAGTCCAAAACCTAACATCATAAAACCTCAAACTCTAAATTTCCCTAATTGGAGTTTTAAGTTTAGGGTTTAGTGGGGTTACCTTATAATTGGAGCTCTAAACTCAATCTCTAAATTCCACCGTGGAAGATTCTAAACCGGTAGAATTAGAGTTCCCGACGCATAGATCATTTTCTTCAACTGCTCTGGCGGCAACCGGCGGCCTGAAGGCCACCATGCAACCACCCAAAGTGGTGGTCACCACCAATTTCTCCTTCTCTCTCGCCACCCCCACCCCCTCCCCATTTTCTTTTTTTTTCATAGTGTTTTATGTGTGTGTGGCTGTGAGAAAGTGAGATATAGGTGAGGGTGTGTGGTTAGGTGAGGGAGGGTGCGTGGTAAAATCGTAGTCCTTAGTTTTAATTTATTAAAAATTGCACCCAAGTCCTTGTCTTTATAAAATTTAATAAAAGTCTAAATTAACATGATTTAAATAAATAAAACCACAAGGATATAATTATAACTTTCTAATTTTATATTTTAATCTCCTAACCCTACCTTGCTACCTTTTTAATCTCTAGTTGTATTTATTTCATAGCCTAGTCTTCTTTCCCTAATCCTATATGCTTTATAATTCATTTTAATTCCCTAAATTCCTTATCTTTTCTAAAATAGTCCCTTAAGGACATAACTTGTAAGTTTAAATAATTTACTCTAGAAACTTTGAAATTTAAGATGTTACCATTTGATTTTTTTCAAAACAATGCATTGTTCATCATGAAGTTTCTAGATTAATTTACACTATTTTTTATATTTTTAAAATATCAACATTTGTTTCTAGAAATTGTGTACTATACACTTGAAAAATAGGGTGTTTTTACTAAAAAAATAAAAACTCATTTTAAATTTATTAAATTATTTAATTTTTTTGACAACAATGTATTGCTCACCATGACATATTTATAGCTTAATTTAAATAATTTTTATATTTTTTAAAATTGCAAAATTTGTTTCTAACAATTATGTACTATAGACTTGAAATTAGGGTGTTTTTTACTAAAAAAATTAAAATGCAAATTTTAAATTTATTTACTTATTTGATTTTTTTGGACAACCATGTATTGTTCACAATAAAGTTTCTAGCTTAATTTACACTATTTGATTTATTTTTTTGCAATTGTAACATTTGTTTCTAGAAATCGTGTACTCTACACTTGAAAAATAGAGTATATTTTACTTTAAAAATGAAAATGATATTTTTAATTTATTAAATTATTTGATTTTTTTGAAAAAAATATATTGTTTCCCCATAAAGTTTCTAGCTTAATTTTTACATTTTTTTTATATTTTTAAAATTGAAACATTTGTTTCTAGAAATCGTGTATTATAGACTTGAAATATAGGGTGGTTTTTACTTTAAAAATGATAATGCATATTTTAAATTTATTAAATTATTTGCTTTTTTTGACAACAATGTATTGTTCACCATGAAGTTTCTTGCTTAATTTACACTATTTTTTCATATTTAAAATATCAACATTTGTTTCTAGAAATCGCGTACTATACACTTGAAAAATAGGGTGTTTTTTACTTTAAAAATGAAAACACATATTTTAAATTTATTAAATTATTTGAATTTTTTCACAACAATGTATTGTTCACCAAGAAGTTTTTAGATTAATTTAAACTATTTTTTTATATTCTTAAATTATCAACATTTGTTTCTAGAAATCGTGTACTATACACTTGAAAAATAGGGTGTTTTTTACTAAAAAAATGATAATGCATATTTTAAATTAATTGAATTATTTAATTTTTTGAAAAATAATGTATTGTTCACCATGAAGTTTCTAGTTTAATTTACAAATTTTTTTATATTTTTATAATTGCAACATTTGTTTCTAAAAATCGTGTACTATACACTTGAAAAATAGGGTGTTTTTTATTTAAAAAACTAAAATTCAAAATTTAAATTTATTAATATATTTAATTTTTTTGAAAAAAATATAATGTTCCATATAAATTTTCTTGGTTAATTTCTAAAAATTTTCATATTTTTAAAATTGAAACATTTGTTTCTAGAAATCATGTACTATACACTTGAAAATTAGGGTGTTTTTTACTTTAAAAATTTAAACTCATATTTAAAATTTATTAAATTATTTGATTATTTTAAAATAATTTAATTTTCCCCATGAAGTTTCGAGCTTAATTTACACAATTTTTAATATTTTTATAATTGCAACAATTGTTTCTAGAAATCGTGTTCTATACACTTGAAAAATAGAGTGTTTTTTATTTTAAAATTAAAACGTATATTTTAAATTTATTAAATTATTTAATTTTTTTAGAAAAAAAAGTATTGTACACCATTAAGTTTCTAGTTTAATTTACAAAATTTTTCTATTTTTATATTTGCATCAATTGTTTGTAAAAATCGTGTACTACACTTGAAAAATAAGGTGTTTTGGAATTTAAAAATGAAAAATTTAAATTTATTAATATATTTGATTTTTTTGAAAACAACGTATTGTTCCCAATAATGTTTCTAGCTTAATTTACACATTTTTTTTTATTTTTAAAATTGCAACATTTGTTTCTAAAATTCGTCTACAATAGATTTTAAATATATGGTGTTTTTTATTTTAAAAATAAAAATGTATATTATAGATTTATTAAATTATTTAATTTTTTGAAAACAATGTATTGTTCCGCATAAAGTTTCTATCTTAATTTAAAAAATTGTTTTATATTTTTAAAATTGCAACCTTTGTTTCTAGAAATCGTGTACGATACACTTGAAAAATAGGGTGTTTTTTAGTTTAAAATGAAAATGCATATTTTAAATTTATTTAATTATTTGATTTTTTTGAAAACAATCTATTGTTCCCCATAAAGTTTCTAGCTTAATTTTTGCAATTTTTTATATTTTTAAAATTGAAACATTTGTTTCTAGAAATCACCTACTATACACTAGAAAAATAGGGTGTTTTTTACTTTAAAAATGAAAACGCATATTTAAAATTCATTCAATTATTAGATTTTTTTAAAACAATATATTGTTCACCATGAAATTTCTAGATTAATTTACACTATTTTTTATATTTTTAAAATATCAACATTTGTTTCTAGAAATAGTGTACCAAACACTTGAAAAATAGGGTGTTTTTTACTAAAAAATAAAAACTCATCTTAAATTTATTAAATTATTTAACTTTTTTGACAACAATGTATTGCTCACCATGACGTTTATAGCTTAATTTACAAAATTTTTTATATTTTTTAAAATTGCAACATTTGTTTCTAACAATTATGTACTATAGACTTGAAATTAGGGTGTTTTTTACTAAAAAATTAAAATGAAAATTTTAAATTTATTTACTTATTTTATTTTTTTTTACAACAATGTATTGTTCACAATAAAGTAGCTTAATTTACACTATTTGATTTATTTTTTTGAAATTGCAACATTTGTTTCTAGAAATCGTGTACCCTACACTTGAAAAGTAGAGTGATTTTTAATTTAAAAACGAAAATGATTTTTTTAATTTATTATATTATTTGATTTTTTTGAAAAAAATATATAGTTTCCCCATAAAGTTTCTAGCTTAACTTTCACAATTTTTTATATTTTTAAAATTGCAACATTTGTTTGTAGAAATCGTGTACTATAGACTTGAAATATATGGTGTTTTTTACTTTAAAAAGGAAAACGCATATTTTATATTTATTAATTTTTTTTAACAACAATGTATTGTTTACCATGATGTTTCTAGCTTAATTTACATATTTTTTTATATTTTTAAAATTGCAACATTTGTTTGTAGAAATCGTGTACTATATAGACTTGAAATATAGGGTGTTTTTTACTTTAAAAATGAAAACGTATATTTTAAATTTATTATATTATATGATTTTTTTGACAACAATGTATTGTTCACCATGAATTTTCTAAATTAATTTACACAGTTTTTTATATTTTTATAATTGCAACATTTGTTTGTAGAAATCGTGTACCATAGACTTGAAATATAGGGTTTTACTTTAAAAATGAAAATATTTTCAATTTACTAAATTATTTGATTTTTTTAACAACAATGTATTGTTTACCATGAAGTTTCTAGCTTAACTTACACATTTTTTATATTTTTAACATTGCAACATTTGTTTGTAGAAATCGTGTACCATAGACTTGAAATATAGGGTGTTTTTTACTTTAAAAATGAAAATGCAATTTTTAAATTTATAAAATTATTTGTTTTTTTTGACAACAATATAGTGTTCACCATGAATTTTTTGGCTTAAATTACACAATTTTTATATTTTTAAAATTGCAATATTTGTTTGTAGAATTTGTGTACCATAGAATTGAAATATAGGGTGTTTTATACTTTAAAAATGAAAACGCATATTTTAAACTTATTAAATTATTTGATTTTTTAACAAAAATGAATTGTTTACCATTAAGTTTCTAGCTTAATTTACACATTTTTCTATATTTTTAAAATTGCAACATTTTTTTGTAGAAATCTTGTACTATAGACTTGAAATATAGGGTGTGTTTTACTTTAAAAATGAAAATGCATATTTTAAATTTATTAAATTATATGATTTTTTTGACAACAATGTATTGTTCACCATCAATTTTCTAGTTTAATTTACACAATTTTTTATATATTTAAAATTGCAACATTTGTTTGTAGAAATCGTTTACTATAGACTTGAAATATCGGGTGTTTTTTACTTTAAAAATGAAAATGCATATTTTAAATTTATTAAATTATATGATAATTTTGACAACAATGTATTGTTCACCATCAATTTTCTAGCTTAATTTACACAATATTTTATATATTTAAAATTGCAACATTTGTTTGTAGAAATCGTTTACTATAGACTTGAAATATAGGGTGTTTTTTACTTTAAAAATTAAAATGCATATTTTAAATTTGTTAAAAAATATGATTTTTTTTGACAACAATGTATTGTTCGCCATGAACTTTCTAGCTTAATTTACACAACTTTTTATATTTTTAAAATTGCAACATTTGTTTGTAGAAATCGTGTACTATAGACTCGAAATATAGGGTGTTTTTTACTTTAAAAATGAAAACGCATATTTTAAATTTATTAAATTATTTAATTTTTTTGACAACAATTTAATGTCAACCAAGAAGTTTCTAGCTTACTTTACACTATTTTTTTATATTTTTATAATATCAACATTTTTTTCTTGAAATCATGTACTATACACTTGAAAAGTAGGGTGTTTTTTACTTTAAAAATAAAAACGCATATTTTAAATTTTATTAAATTATTTTACTTTTTTGACAACAATGTGTTGTTCACCATGAATTTCCTTGCTTAATTTACACAGTTTTTTTATATTTTTAAAATTGCAAAATTTGTTTGTAGAAATCGTGTACTATGATTTGAAATATAGGGTGTTTTTTACTTTAAAAATCAAAATGCATATTTTGAATTTATTAAGTTATTTGATTTATTTGACAACAATGTATTGTTCAGCATGAAGTTTCTAGCTTACTTTAACTATTTTTTTATATTTTTAAAATATCAACATTTGTTTCTAGAAATCGAGTACTATACACTTGAAAAATAGGGTGTTTTTTACTTTAAAAATCAAAACGCATATTTTAAATTTATTAAATTATATGATTTTTTTGACAACAATGTATTGTTCACCATGAATTTTCTAGCTTAATTTACACAATTTTTTTAATTTTTTAAAATTGCAACATTTGATTGTAGAAATCGTGTACTATAGACTCGAAATATAGGGTGTTTTATACTTTAAAAATTAAAAGGCATATTTTAAATTTATTAAATTATTTGAATTCTTTGACAACAATGTATTGTCCACCATGAATTTTCTAGCTTACTTTACACTATTTTTTTATATTTTAATAATATCAACATTTGTTTCTAGAAATCGTGTACTATAACTTGAAAAGTCGTGTGATTTTAACTTTAAAAATGAAAACGCATATTTTAAATTTATTAAATTATTTGATTTTTTTTACAACAATGTATTGTTCACCATGAATTTCCTAGCTTAATTTACACAATTTTTTTTATATTTTGAAAATTGCAACATTTGTTTCTAGAAATCGTGTACTATACACTTGAAAAGTAGGGTGTTTTTTACTAAAAAAATAAAAATGCATATTTTTAGTTTATTAAATTATTTGATTTTTTTAACAACAATGTATTGTTTACCATGAAGTTTTAGCTTAATTTACACATTTTTTAATATTTTTAAAATTGCCACATTTGTTTGTAGAAATTGTGTACCGTAGACTTGAAATATAGATTGTTTTTTTCTTTAAAAATGAAAACGCATATTTTAAATTTATTAAATTATATGATTTTTTTGACAACAATGTATTGTCACCATTAAGTTTGTTGTTTAATTTACACTATTTTTTTATATTTTAAAAATAGTAACATTTGTTTCTAGTAATCGTGTACTATAGACATGAAATGTAGGGTGTTTATTACTTTAAAAATGAAAATACATATTTTAAATTTATTAATTTATTTGAATTTTTTGTCAACAATGTATTGTTTCCCAGGAAGTTTCTAGCTTCATTTACACTATTTTTTTATATTTTTAAAATGTCAACATTTGTTTCTAGAAGTCGTGTACTACACACTTGAAAAAAAGGGTGTTTTTTAATAAAAAAATGAAAACACATATTTAAAAACAATGTATTGGTTACCATGAAGTTTCTAGCTTAATTTACACAATTTTTTATATTTTTAAAATTTCAACATTTGTTTGTAGAAATCGTGTACTATGGACTTGAAATATAGGGTGTTTTTTACTTTAAAAATGAAAACGCATATTTTAAATTTATTAAATTTTTTGATTTTTTTGACAACAATGTATTGTTCACCATGAAGTTTCTAGATTAATTTATACCATTTTTTTACATTTTTAAAATATCAACATTTGTTTCTAGAAATCATGTACTATACAATTGAAAAGTAGGGTGTTTTTTACTAAAAAAATGAAAACACATATTTTATATTTATTAAATTATTTGATAATTTTTTACAACAATGTATTATTTACCAAGAATTTTCTAGCTTAATTTACACTATTTTTTATATTTTTAAAATATCAACATTTGTTTCTAGAAATCATGTGCTATACACTTGAAATATAGGGTGTTTTTTACTTTAAAAATGACAACGCATATTTTAAATTTATTAAATTATTTAATTTTATTGAAAAGAATGTATTGTTCCCGATAAATTTGGTAGCTTAATTAACACAATTGTTTATATTTTTAAAATTGCAATATTTGTTTTCTAGAAATCGTGTACTATAAACTTGAAAAATAGGGTGTTTTTTACTTTAAAAGTGAAAATACATATTTTAAATTTATTAAATAATTTCATTTTTTTGAAAATAATCTATTATTCCCCATAAAGATTCTAGCCTAATTTTTACAATTTTTTATATTTTTAAAATTGAAACATTTGTTTATAGAAATCGCGTACTATGCAGTTGAAAAATATGGTGTTTTTAACTTTAAAAATGAAAACGCATATTTTAAATTTATAAAATAATTTGATGTTTTTGACAACAATGTATTGTTCACCATGAAGTTTCTAGCTTAATTTACACTATTTTTTTATATTTTTAAAATATTAACATTTTTTGTAGAAATCGTGTACCATACACTTTAAAAATAGGGTGTTTTTTACTAATAAACTGAAGATGCATATTTTAAATTTATTAAATTATTTAATTTTTTTTAAATCAATGTATTGTTCAACATGAAGATTCTAGCTTAATTTACAAAAAATTTTATATTTTTTAAATGGCAACATTTGTTTGTAGAAATCGTGTACTATAGACTTAAAATATGAAGTGTTTTTAATTTAAAAATGAAAAGCATATTTTAAATTTATTAGAGTATTTGATTTTTTTGAAAACAATATATTGTTCACCAAGAATATTCTAGCTGAATTTACACTATTTTTTATATTTTTAAAATATCAACATTTGTTTCTAGAAATCGTGTACTACACACTTGAATAAAAGGGTGTTTTTTACAAAAAAAATGAAAACACATATTTAAAATTTTTAAATTATTTAATTTTTTTAAAATCAATGTATTGTTTACCATGAAGTTTCTAGCTTAATTTACACAATTTTTTATATTTTTAAAATTTCAACATTTGTTTGTAGAAATCATGTACTATAGACTTGAAATATATGGTGTTTTTTACTTTAAAAATGAAAACGCATATTTTAAATTAATTAAATTATAGGATTCTTTTCACAACAATATATTGTTCACCATGAACTTTCTAGCTTAATTTACACAGATTTTTTAAATTTTTAAAATTGCAACATTTGTTTGTAGAAATTGTGTACTATAGACTTGAAATATAGGGTGTTTATTATCTTAAAAACTGAAATGCATATTTTAAATTTATTAAATTATATGATTTTTTTCACAACAATATATTGTTCACCATGAACTTTCTAGCTTAATTTACGCAATTTTTTTATATTTCTAAAATTGCAACATTTGTTTGTAGAAATCATGTACTATAGACCTGAAATATAGGGTGTTTTATACTTTAAAAATGAAAACGCATATTTTAAATTTATTAAATTATTTGATTTTTTTGACAACAATGTATTGTTCACCATTAATTTTCTAGTTTAATTTACACTATTTTTTTATATTTTTAAAATTTCAACATTTGCTTGTAGAAATCATGTACTATAGACTTGAAATATACGGTGTTTTTTACTTTTAAAATGACAACACATATTATAAATTTATTAAATTATTTAATTTTTTAATCATCGTGTTGTTTACCATAAAGTAACATAATTTTTTATATTTTTAAAACTGCACCATTTGTTTGTAGATATCTTGTATTATAGACTTGAAATATAGAGTGTTTTTTACTTTAAAAATTAAAACGCATATTTTAATTTATTAAATTATAGGATTTTTTTGACAACAATGTATTATTCACCATGAATATTCTTACTTAATTTACACAATTTTTTAATATTTTTAAAATTGCAAAATTTGTTTGTAGAAATCGGGTACTATAGACTCGAAATATAGGGTGTTTTTTACTTTAAAAATGAAAACACATATTTTAAATTTATTAAATTATTTGATTCTTTGACAACAAATTGTCCACCATGAAGTTTCTAGCTTACTTTACACTATTTTTTCATATTTTTATAATATCAACATTTTTTTCTAGAAATCATGTACTATACACTTGAAAAGTAGGGTGTTTTTTACTTTAAAAATTAAAACGCATATTTGAAATTTTATTAAATTTTTTTTTTCGACAACAATGTATTGTTCACCATGAATTTCCTTGCTTAATTTACACAGTTTTTTTATATTTTTAAAATTGCAAAATTTGTTTGTAGAAATCGTGTACTATGACTTGAAATATAGGGTGTTTTTTACTTTAAAAATCCAAATGCATATTTTAAATTTATTAAATTATTTGATTTATTTGACAACAATGTATGGTTCACCATGAAGTTTCTAGCTTAACTTACACTATTTTTTTATATTTTTAAGATATCTTCAGTTGTTTCTAGAAATCGAGTACTATACACTTGAAAAATAGGGTGTTTTTTACTTTAAAAATCAAAACGCATATTTTAAATTTATTAAATTATCTAATTTTTTGAAAACAATGTATTGTTCATGATGAATTTTCTAGCTTAATTTACATTATTTTTTTATATTTTTAAAATTGCAACATTTGCTTGTAGAAATCGTGTACAATAGACTTGAAATATACAGTGTTACTTATAAAATGACAACACATATTTTAAATTTATTAAATTATTTAATTTTTTTAATCAATGTATTGTTTACCATGAAGTTTGTAGCTTAATTAACATAAATTTTTATATTTTTAAAGTTGCAACATTTGTTTGAAGAAATCGTGTATTATAGAATTGAAATATAGGGTGTTTTTTACTTTAAAAATGAAAACACATATTTTAAATTTATTAAATTATATGATTTTTTTGACAACAATGTATTGTCCACCATGAAGTTTCTAGCTTACTTTACCCTATTTTTTTATTTTTTTTAAAATTGCAACATTTGATTGTACAAATCGTGTCCTATGGACTCGAAATATAGGGTGTTTTATACTTTAAAAATTAAAAGGCATATTTTCAATTTATTAAATTATTTGATATTTTTGACAGCAATGTATTGTTCACAATGAATTTCCTAGCTTAATTTACACAGTTTTTTTTATATTTTTAAAATTCCAACATTTGTTTCTAGAAATCGTGTACTATACAATTGAAAAGTAGGGTGTTTTTCACTAAAAAAATGAAAACGCATATTTTTAGTTTATTAAATTATTTGATTTTTTAACAACAATGTATTGTTTACCATGAAGTTTCTAGCTTAATTTACATATTTTTAAATATTTTTAAAATTGCAACATTTGTTTGTAGAAATCGTGTACCATAGACTTGAAATATAGGGGGTTTTTTACTTTAAAAATAAAAAGACATATTTTAAATTTATTAAATTATATGATTTTTTTGACAACAATGTATTGTTCACCATTAATTTTCTATCTTAATTTACATAATTTTTTTATATTTTTAAAATTGGAACATTTGTTTGTAGAAATCGTGTGATATAGACTTGAAATATAGGGTGTTTTTTACCTTATAAATCAAAACGCATTTTTTAAATTTCATAAATTTTTTGATTTTTTTGACAACAATGTATTGTTCACCATTAAGTTTCTAGTTTAATTTACACTGTTTTTTATATTTTAAAAATAGTAACATTTGTTTCTAGAAATCGTGTACTATAGACATGAAATGTAGGGTGTTTATTACTTTAAAAATGAAATCACATATTTTAAATTTATTAAATTATTTGATTTTTTTGTCAACAATATATTGTTCCCCAGGAAGTTTCTATCTTAATTTACACTATTTTTTTATATTTTTAAAATATCAACATTTATTTCTGGAAATCGTGTACTACACACTTGAAAAAAAGGGTGTTTTTTACTAAAAAAATGAAAAAATTATTTAATTTTTTTTAAATCAATGTAGTGTTTACCATGAACTTTCTAGCTTAATTTACACAATTTTTTATATTTTTATAATTGCAACATTTGTTTGTAGAAATCGTGTACTATAGACTTGAAATATAGGGTATTTTTTACTTTAAAAATTAAAACGCATATTTTAAATTTATTAAATTATATGATTCTTTTCACAACAATGTATTGTTCAACATGAACTTTCTAGCTTAATTTACACATATTTTTTATATTTTTAAAATTGCAACATTTGTTTGTAGAAATCGTGTACTATAGACTCGAAATATAGGGTGTTTATTACCTTATTAATGAAAACGCATATTTTAAATTTATTAAATTATTAGATTTTTTTGACAACAATGTATTTTCCACCATGAACTTTCTAGCTTACTTTACACTATTTTTTTATATTTTAAAAATATCAACATTTGTTTCTAGAAATCCTGGACTATACAGTTGAAAAGTAGAGTGTTTTTTACTTTAAAAATGAAAACGCATATTTTCAATTTTTTAAATTATTTGATTTTTTTGACAACAAAATATTGTTCACCATGAATTTCCTAGCTAAATTTACACAATTTTTAATATTTTTAAAATTGCAACATTTGTTTGTAGAAATCGTGTACCATAGACTTTAAATATAGGGTTTTTTTACATTAAAAATGAAAACGCATATTTTAAATTTATTTAATTATTTGATTTTTTTAACTACAATGTATTGTTTACCATAATGTTTCTAGCTTAATTTACACTATTTTTTTATATTTTGAAAACTGCATCATTTGTTTGTAGAACTCGTGTACAATAGACTTAATATATACGATTTTTTTTACTTTAAAAATGAAAACGCATATTTTAAATTTATTAAATTATTTGAGTTTTTTGATAACAATGTATTGTTCACAATGAATTTCCCAGCTTAGTTTATATTTTTTTTTATATTTTTAAAATTGCAACATTTGTTTGTTGAAATCTTGAACTATAGACTTGAAATATAGGGTGATTTATACTTTAAAAATGAAAACGCATATTTTAAATTTATTAAATTATATAATTTTTTTACAACAATGTACTGTTCACCATGAACCATCTAGCTTAATTTAGAAATTTTTTGTATATTTTTAAAATTTTAACATTTGTTTGTAGAAATCGTGTACTATAGACTCGAAATATACGGTGTTTTTTACTTTAAAAATGAAAAGGCATATTTTAAATTTAATAAATTATTTGATTATTTTGACAACAATGTATTGTCCACCACGAAGTTTCTAGCTTACTTTACCCTATTTTTTTATATTTTAATAATATCAACATTTGTTTCTAGAAATCGTGTACTATACACTTGAAAAGTAGGGTGTTTTTTACTTTAAAAATGAAAACGCATATTTTAAATTTATTAAATTATTTTATTTTTTTGACAAAAATGTATAGTTCACCATGAATTTCCTAGCTTAATTTACACAATTTTTAATATTTTTAAAATTGCAACATTTGTTTGTAGAAATCGTGTACCATAGACTCGAAATATAGGGAGTTTTTTACTTTAAAAATGAAAACATATATTTAAAATTTATTAAATTATTTAATTTTTTTTAAATCAATGTATTGTTTACGTTCAAGTTTCTAGCTTAATTTACACAATTTTTGATATTTTCAAAATTTCAACATTTGTTTGTGGAAATCATGTACCATAGACTTGTAATATATGGTGTTTTTTACTTTAAAAATGAAAATGCATATTTTAAATTTATTAAATTATTTGATTTTTTTAACAACAATGTATTGTTTACCAAGAAGTTTCTAGCTTATTTACACATTTTTTATATTTTTAAAATTGCAACATTTGTTTGTAGAAATCGTGTACTATAGACTCGAAATATAGGGTGTTTTTTAATTTAAAAATTAAAATGCATATTTTAAATTTATAAATTATTTGATTTTTTTAACAACAATGTATTTTCCACCATGAAGATTTTAGCTTACTTTACACAATATTTTATATTTTTAACATATCAACATTTGTTTCTAGAAATCGTGTACTACACACTTGAAAAATAGGGTGTTTTAAACTAAAACAATTAAAGCGCATATTTTAAATTTATAAAATTATTTTATTTTTTTAACAACAATGTATTGCTCACCATGAATTTTCTAGCTAAATTTACACTATTATTTTATATTTTTAAAATATTAACATTTGTGTCGAGAAATCGTGTACTACACACTTGAAAGAAAGGGTGTTTTTTACTTAAAAAAATGAAAACACATATTGAAAAGTTATTAAATTATTTAATTTTTTTTAAATCGATGTATTGTTTATCTTGAAGTTTCTAGCTTAATTTACACCTTTTTTTATATTTTTAAAATTGCAACATTTGTTTGTAGAAATCGTGTACTATAGACTCGAAATATAGGGTGTTTTTTACTTTAAAAATAAAAATACATATTTTAAATTTATTAAATTATTTGATTTTTTTGACAACAATGTATTGTCCACCATGAAGATTATAGCTTACTTTACACAATATTTTATATTTTTAATATATCAATATTTGTTTTAAGAAATCGTTTACTATACAGTTGAAAAATAGGGTATTTTTAACAAAAAAAATGAAAGCGAATATTTTAAATTTATAAAATTATTTGATTTTTTGTCAACAATGTATTGTTCACCATGAATTTTCTAGCTAAATTTACACTATTATTTTTTATTTTTAAAATATTAACATTTGTTTCTAGAAATCGTGTACTACACATTTGAAAGAAAGGGTGTTTTTTACTAAAAAAATGAAAATGCATATTTTTAGTTTATTAATTCATTTGATTTTTTTCACAACAAAGTATTGTTTACCATGACGTTTCTAGCTTAATTTACACATTTTGTAATATTTTTAAAAATTGCAACATTTGTTTGAAGAAATCGTGTATTATAGACTTGAAATATAGGGTGTTTTTTACTTTAAAAATGAAAACGCATATTTTAAATTTATTAAATTATATGATTTTTTTACAGCAATGTACTATTCACCATGAACCTTCTAGCTTAATTTAGAAATTTTTTTTATATTTTTAAAATTACAACATTTGTTTGTAGAAATCATGTAATATAGACTCGAAATATAGGGTGTTTTTTACTTTAAAAATGAATAGGGATATTTTAAATTTGTTAAATTATTTGATTATTTTGACAACAATGTATTGTCTCCCATGAAGTTTCTAGCTTACTTTACCCTATTTTTTTATATTTTAATAATATCAACATTTGTTTCTAGAAATCGTGTACTATACACTTGAAAAGTAGGGTGTTTTTTACTTTAAAAATGAAAACGCATATTTTAAATTTATTAAATTATTTTATTTTTTTGTCAACAATGTATGGTTCCCCAGGAAGTTTCTAGCTTAATTTACACTATTTTTTTTATATTTTTAAAATATCAACATTTGTTTCTAGAAATCGTGTACTACACACTTGAAAAAAATGGTGCTTTTTACTAAAAAAATGAAAACACATATTTAAAATTTATTAAATTATTAAATTTTTTTAAATCAATGTATTGTTTACCATGAAGTTTCTAGCTTAATTTACACATTTTTTTATATTTTTAAAATTGCAACATTTTTTTGTAGAAATCGTGTACTATAGACATGATATATAGGGTGTTTTTTACTTTAAAAATCAAAAAGCATATTTTAAATTTGTTAAATTATTTGATTTTTTTGACAACAATATATTGTTCACCATGAAGTTTCTAGCTTAATTAACAATATTTTTTTATATTTTAAAAATACCAACATTTGTTTCTAGAAATCGTGTACTATATACACTTGAAAAATAGGGTGTTTTTTACTTTAAAAATTAAAATGCTTATTTTAAATTTATTAAATTAGTTGATTTTTTTAAAAACAATGTATCGTTTGCCATGAAGTTTCTAGCTTAATTTACACAATTTTTTATATTTTTAAAATTTCAACATTTGTTTGTAGAAATCGTGGGCTTGAAATATATGGTGTTTTTTACTTTAAAAATGAAAATTCATATTTTAAATTTATTAAATTATTTGATTTTTTTAACAACAATGTATTGTTTACCAAGAAGTTTCTAGCTTATTTACACATTTTTTTATATTTTTAAAATTGCAACATTTGTTTGTAGAAATCATGTACTATACACTCGAAATATAGGGTGTTTTTTAATTTAAAAATGAAAATTCATATTTTAAATTTATAAATTATTTGATTTTTTTAACAACAATGTATTGTCCACCATGATGATTCTAGCTTACGTTACTCAATATTTTATATTTTTAACATATCAACATTTGTTTCTAGAAATCGTGTACTATACACTTGAAAAATAGGGTGTTTTAAACTAAAACAATTAAAGCGCATACTTTAAATTTATAAAATTATTTGATATTTTATCAACAATGTATTGTTCACCGTGAATTTTCTAGCTAAATTTACACTATTATTTTATGTTTTTAAAATATTAACATTTGTTTCTAGAAATCGTGTACTACATACTTAAAAGAAAGGGTGTTTTTTACTTTAAAAATGAAAACGCATATTTTAAATTTATTAAATTATATGATTTTTCACAACAATGTACTGTTCACCATGAACCTTCTAGCTTAATTTAGAAATTTTTTTTATATTTTTAAAATTGCAACATTTGTTTGTAGAAATCGTGTACCATAGACTTGAAATATAGGGTGTTTTTTACTTTAAAAATGAAAACGCATATTTTAAATTTATTAAATTATATGACTTTTTTACAACAATGTACTGTTCACCATGAATATTCTAGCTTAATTTAGAAATTTTTTTTATATTTTTAAAATTGTAACATTTGTTTGTAGAAATCGTGTACTATAGACTCGAAATATAGGGTGTTTTTTACTTTAAAAATGAAAAGGCATATTTTAAATTTATTAAATTATTTTATTATTTTGACAACAATGTATTGTCCCCCATGAAGTTTCTAGCTTACTTTACCCTATTTTCTTATATTTTAATAATATCAACATTTGTTTCTAGAAATTGTGTACTATACACTTGAAAAGTAGGGTTTTTTTACTTTAAAAATGAAAACGCATATTTTAAATTTATTAAATTATTTTATTTTTTTGACAACAATGTATTGTTCACCATGAATTTCCTAGCTTAATTTACAAAAATTTTAATATTTTTAAAATTGCAACATTTGTTTGTAGAAATCGTGTACTATAGACATGATATATAGGGTGTTTTTTGCTTTAAAAATCAAAAAGCATATTTAAATTTGTTAAATTATTTTATTTGTTTGACAACATTGTATTGTTCACTATGAAGTTTCTAGCTTAATTTACAATATTTTTTTATATTTTAAAAATATCAACATTTGTTTCTAGAAATCGTGTACTATATACACATGAAAAATAGGGTGTTTTTTACTTTAAAAATGAAAATGCATATTTTAAATTTATTAAATTATTTGATTTTTTGACAACAATGTATTGTCCACCATGAAGTTTCTAGCTTACTTTACAGAATATTTAAAATTTTTAACTTATCAACATTTGTTTCTAGAAATCGTGTACACTTGAAAAAAAAAGGTGTTTTTAACTAAAAAAATGAAAGGGCATATTTTAAATTTATAAAATTATTTGATTTTTTGTCAACAAAGTATTGTTCACCCTGAATTTTCTTGCTAAATTTAAACTATTTTTTTATATTTTTAAAATTTCTACATTTGTTTCTAGAAATCGTGTACTATACACTTGAAATATAGGGTGTTTTTTACTATAAAAATGAAAACGCATATTTTAAATTTATTAAGTTATTTGATTCTTTTGAAAATAATGTATTGCTCAAAATGAAGTTTCTTGCTTATTTTATACTATTTTTTTATATATTTAAAATATCAACATTTGTTTCTAGAATTCGTGTACTATACACTTGAAAAGTAGGGTATTTTTTACTAAAAAAATTAAAACGCATATTATAATATTTTTAAATTATTTGATTTTTTTAAAATAATGTATTGTTCACTATGAAGTTTCTAGTTTAATTTAAGAAAATTTTAAAATTTTTATAATTGCAACATTTGTTTCTTAAAATCGTGTTCTATTTACTTGAAATATAGGATATTTTTTACTATAAAAATGATAACGCAAATTTTAAATTTATTAAATTATTTAATTTTTTTGAAAATAATGTAATTTTCCCCACAAAGTTTCTGGCTTAATTAACCCAATTGTTTATATTTTTATAATTGCAACATTTATAATTAACAATAAAGTGTCTAGCTTAATTTACACAATTTTTTATTTTTTTATAATTGCAACATTTGTTTCTATAAATCATGTTCTATATACTTGAAAAATATGCTGTTTTTAACTTTAAAAATGAAAAATATGGTGTTTTTAACATATCAACATTTGTTCACAATAAATTTTCTTGCTTAATTTACACTATTTGATTTATATTTAAAAATTGAAACAATTGTTTCTATAAATCGTGTTCTATACACTTGAAAAATATGATGTTTTTTACTTTAAAAATGAAAATGCATATTTTAAATTTATTAATTTTTTAAAATTTTTTGAAAACAATGTATTTTTCACCATGTAGTTTCTAGTTTAATTTACAAAACTTTTTATGGTTTTTTAATTTCAACATTTGTTTCTTAAAATCGCCTACTATACACTTGAAAAATAGGGTGTTTTTTACTTTAAAAATTAAAACGTATATTTTAAAGTTAATAATTTTTTTGATTTTATTGAAAACAATATATTGTTCCCCATAAAGTTTCTACGTTTATTTAGAAATTTTTTTATATTTTTAAAATTGCAACATTTGTTTCTATAAATCGTGTACTATACACATGAAAATTAGGGTGTTTTTTACTTTAAAAAATAAAACGCATATTTTAAATTTATTAATATATTTAATTTTTTTGAAAACAATATATTTTTCCCAATAAGTTCTCAAGCTTTATTTACACAATTGTTTAGCTTTTTATAATTGCAACATTTGTTTCTAGAAATCGTGTTCTATACACTTGAAAAATAGAGTGTTTTTTAATTTAAAAATGAAAATGCATATTTTAAATTTATAAAATTATTTGATTTTTTTGAAAACAATCTATTTTTCCCCATAAACTTTTAATTTTACAATTTTATATATTTTCAAATTTGAAACATTTATTTCTAGAAATCGCATACTATACACTTGAAAAATTGGGTGTTTTTTACTTTAAAAATCAAAACGCATATTTTAAATTTGTTAACTTATTTGATTTTTTTGACAACAATGTATTGTTCACCAAGAAGTTTCTAGCTTAATTTTCACTATTTTTTATATTTTTAAAATATCAACATTTGTTTCTAGAAATCGTGTACACTTGAAAAATAGGGTGTTTTTTACTAAAAAAATGAAAACACATATTTTAAATTTATTAAATTATTTGATTTTTTTTGACAACCATGTATTTTTAACAATAAAGTTTCTAGCTTAATTTACACTACTTGATTTATATTTTTAAAATTGCAACATTTGTTTCTAGAAATCGTGTTCTATACACTTGAAAAATAGGGTGTTTTTTACTTTAAAAATGAAAATGCATATTTTAAATTTATTTAATTATTTGATTTTTTTTAAAACAATCTATTGTTCCCCATAAAGTTTCTAGCTTAATTTTTACAATTATTTATATTTTTTAAAATTGAAACATTTGTTTCTATAAATCGCGTACTATACACTTGAAAAATTTGTTGTTTTTTACTTTAAAAATGAAAATGCATATTTTAAATTTATTAAATTTTTTGATTTTTTTGACAACAATGTATTGTTCACCATGAAGTTTCTAGATTAATTTACACTATTTTTTTACATTTTTAAAATATCAACATTTGTTTCTAGAAATCATGTACTATACACTTGAAAAGTAGGGTGTTTTTTACTAAAAAAATGAAAAGGCATATATTATATTTATTAAATTTTTTATTTTTTTAACAACAATATATTGTTCACCAAGATGTTTCTAGCTTAATTTACACAATTTTTTATATTTTTCTAATTTCAACATTTGTTTCTAGAAATCATGTTCTATACACTTGAAAAATAGGGTGTTTTTTACTTTAAAAATTAACACACGTATTTTAAATTTATTAAATTTTTTGATTTATTTGAAAACAATGTTTTTTTCACCAAGAACTTTCTAGTTGAATTTACAAAAAAAATTATATTTTTATAATAGTAACATTTGTTTCTAAAAATCATGTACTACACTTGAAAAATAGGGTGATTTTTACTTTAAAAATTAAAATTCATATTTTAAATTTATTAATTTTTTTGATTTTATTGGAAACTATATATTGTTCCACATAAGGTTTCTAGGTTAATTTATAAAACTTTTTATATTTTAAAAATGTAACATTTGTTTCTAGAAATCGTGTACTATACACTTGAAAATTAGGGTGTCTTTTACTTTAAAAATGGAAACGCATATTTTAAATTTATTAAATTTTATTGAATCTTTTGTAAACAATGTTTTTTTCAGCATGAAGTTTCTAGCTTAATTTACTTAATTTTTTTATATTTTCAAAATTGCAACATTTGTTTGTAGAAATCGTGTACAATAGACTTGAAATATAGGGTGTTTTTTACTTTAAAAATGAAAATGCATATTTTAAATTTATTAAATTATTCGATTTTTTTGACAACAATATATTTTTAACCATAAAGTTTCTAGCTTAATTTACATTATTTTTTATATTTTTAAAATATCAACAATTGTTTCTAGAAATCCTGTGTTGTACACTTGAAAAATAGGGAGATTTTTACTATAATAATGAAAAGTCATATTTTAAATTTATTATATTATTTGATATTTTGACAATAATGTATTGTTCACCATGAAGTTTCTTGCTTAATTTACACTATTTTTTTATATTTTTAAAATATCATCATTTGTTTCTAGAAATCATGTACTATACACTTGAAAAACAGGGTGCTTTTTACTAATAAAATGAAAACGCATATTTTAAAATTATTAAATTCTTTTTTATTTTTAAAAAATGTATTATTCACCATGAAGTTCCTAGTTTAATTTACAGTATATTTACTATTTTTAAAATATCAACATTTGTTTCTAGAAATCGTGTAATATGCCCTTCAAAAAACAGGGTGTTTTTTACTAAAAAAATGAAAACGCATATTTTAAGTTTATCAATTTTTTTGATTTATTTGAAAACAATTTATTGTTCACCATGAAGTTTCTAGTTGAATTTACAAAAATTTTTATGTTTTTATAATTGCTACATTTGTTTCTAAAAATCGTGTTCTATACATTTGAAATATAGGGTCTTTTTTACTAAAAAAATGAAAACACATATTTTAAAATTATTTAATTATTTGATTATTTAGAAAAGAATATATTGTTCCCCATAAAGTTTCTAGCTTCATTTTTACAATTTTTTATATTTTCAAATTTGAAATATTTGTTCCTAGCAATCCCGTACTATACACTTGAAAAATAGGGTGTTTTTTGCTTTAAAAATGAAAAGTCATATTTTAAATTTATTATATTATTTGATATTTTGACAATAATGTATTGTTCACCATGAAGTTTCTTGCTTAATTTACACTATTTTTTTATATTTTTAAAATATCATCATTTGTTTCTAGAAATCATGTACTATACACTTGAAAAACAGGGTGCTTTTTACTAATAAAATGAAAACGCATATTTTAAAATTATTAAATTCTTTTTTATTTTTAAAAAATGTATTATTCACCATGAAGTTCCTAGTTTAATTTACAGTATATTTACTATTTTTAAAATATCAACATTTGTTTCTAGAAATCGTGTACTATGCCCTTCAAAAAACAGGGTGTTTTTTACTAAAAAAATGAAAACGCATATTTTAAGTTTATCAATTTTTTTGATTTATTTGAAAACAATTTATTGTTCACCATGAAGTTTCTAGTTGAATTTACAAAAATTTTTATGTTTTTATAATTGCTACATTTGTTTCTAAAAATCGTGTTCTATACATTTGAAATATAGGGTCTTTTTTACTAAAAAAATGAAAACGCATATTTTAAAATTATTTAATTATTTGATTATTTAGAAAACAATATATTGTTCCCCATAAAGTTTCTAGCTTCATTTTTACAATTTTTTATATTTTCAAAATTGAAATATTTGTTCCTAGCAATCCCGTACTATACACTTGAAAAATAGGGTGTTTTTTGCTTTAAAAATGAAAACGCATATTTTTAATTTATTAAATTATTTGATTTTTTAACAACAATTTATTGTTCACCATGAAGTTTCATGCTTAATTTACACTATTTTTTATATTTTTAAAATATTAATATTTGTTTCTAGAAATCTAGTACTGTACACATTAAAAATAGGGTGTTTTTTACTATAACAATGAAAACGGATATTTTAAATTTATTAAATTATTTGATTTTTTTATAACTATGTATTGCTCACCATGAAATTTCTTGCTTAATTTACACTGTTTATTTATATTTTTAAAATATCAACATTTGTTTCTAGAAATCGCGTACTATACACTAGAAATATAGGGTGTTTTTTACTAAAAAATGAAAACGCATATTTGTAAATTATTAAATTATTTTTTTTTTTAAAACAATGTATTGTTAACCATGAAGTTCCTATCTTTATTTACACAATTGTTTATATTTTTATAATTGACACATTTGTTTCTAGAAATCGTGTTCTATACACTTGAAATTTAGGGTGTTTTTTACTTAAAAAATGAAAATGCATATTTTACATTTATTTAATTATTTTTTTTTTCAAAACAATCTTTTGTTCTCCATAAAGTTTCTAGCTTAATTTTTACAATTTTACATATTTATTATAAGGGAAACATTTATTTCTAGAAATCGCGTACTATACACTTCAAAAATAGGGTGTTTTTCACTATAAAAATCAAAACGCATTTTTTAAATTTATTAAATTATTTGATTTTTTTTACCACAATGTATTGTTCACCAAGAAGTTTCTAGCTTAATTTACACTATTTTTTATATTTTTAAAATATCAACATTTGTTTCTAGAAATCGTATACATTTGAAAAATAGGGTGTTTTTAACTAAAAAATGAAAACACATATTTTAAATATATTAAACTATTTGATTTTTTTTGACAACAATGTATTGTTCACCAAGATGTTTCTATCTTAATTTACACTAATTTTTATATTTTTAAAATATCAACATTTGTTTCTAGAAATCGTGTACTATACATATGAAAAATAGGGTGTTTTTTACTTAAAAAATGAAAACGCATATTTTAAATTTATTAATTTTTTTTGATTTTTTTGACAATAATGTGTTGTTCACCATGAAGTTTCTAGCTTAAATTACACTACTTTTTTATATTTTAAAAATATCAACATTTGTTTCTAGAAATTGTGTACTAGACACTTGAAAAATATGGTGTTTTTTACTACAAAAATGAAAATGCATATTTTAAAAGTATTAAATTATTTGTTTTTTTTAAAAGAATGTATTGTTCACCATGATGTTCCTTTCTTAATTCACACTATATTTAATATTTTTAATATATCAACATTTGTTTCTGGAAATTGTGTACTATGCACTTGAAATATAGGGTGTTTTTTACTAAAAAAAAAGAAAACACATATTTTAAATTTATTAAATTATTTGATTTTTTTTTACTACCATGTATTGTTCACAATAAAGTTTCTAGCTTAATTTACATTATTTGATTTATATTTTTAAAATTGCAATATTTGTTTCCAGAAATCGTGTTCTATACATTTGAAAAATAGGGTGTTTTTAACTTTAAAAATTAAAAAGCATATTATAAATTTATTAAATTTTTTTATTTTGTTGAAAATAATATATTGTTCCGCATAAAGTTTCTAGGTTAATTTATAATTTTTTTTATATTTTAAAAATTGCAACATTTGTTTCTTGAAATCGTGTGCTATACACTTAAAAATTAGGGTGTTTTTTACTTTAAAAAATAAAATGCATATTTTAAATTTCTTAATATATTTAATTTTTTTGAAAACAGTGTATTGTTCCCAAAAAAGTGTGTATCTTAATTTACACAATTTTTTATTTATTTAAAATTGCAACATTTGTTTCTAAAAATTGTGTACTATAGACTTGAAATATAGGGTGTTTTTTACTTTAAAAATGAAAATAATGTAATTTTCTCCATAAAGTTTCTAACTTAATTTACACAGGTGTTTATATTTTTATAATTGCAACATTTGTTTCTAGAAATCGTGTTCTATACACTTGAAAAATAGGGTGTTTTTTACTTTAAAAATTAAAACACATATTTTAAATTTATTAAATTTTTTGATTTATTTGAAAACAATGTATTGTTCATCATGAAGTTTCTAGTTGAATTTACAAAAAAAATTATATTTTTATAATTGCAACATTTGTTTCTAAAAATCGTGTACTACACTTGAAAAATAGGGTGTTTTTTACTTTAAAAATTAAAACGCATATTTTATATTTATTAAATTTTTTGATTTTATTGGGAACAATATATTGTTCCCCATAAAGTTTCTAGGTTAATTTATAAAAAAATTTATATTTTTAAAATTGCAACATGTAACATCCCAAAAATCCATAAAAGAGACTTAGGAATTAAGGGATTGATTACAATTTACAAAGAGAAACAAATATAAAGTAAATATTTGAATATGAACTGTCATATTCGAATATATATTCGAATATGCCACGTCATATTCGAATAGTATTCGAATATGCAAGTGAGGAACTGATTACAGGAGCCTTATATTCGAATATATAATCGAATATGGACCCCAAAATCTATAAATAGGGGTGCCTTGACTCCAAAGTGGTTGTTCTTCAGATTCCTCGCTTCTCACACACCTAAAACCTCTGTTCCCAAAACCAACTATGTCACAACTCTTCAACCTTAAGGCTTCCATCTCAAAAGACTAAGGTTCCAACGTTTGATTCAGATTCAGAGGCAACTACGGCAAAGGAACCGGAGTAGGAGAATGGATCTGGAAGCTAAGGATAAAGGATTCAGGGAAGTTCCAGGTAACCCTGAAAACCCCAAATCCCTAATACTTGGAATTTAGGAACATGTGACTAGGGAATGATAGGAACATGCTATTAGGGGAATCAAACTAATATGTTTTGTTTAAAGTTTGATGAATGATTAAACTATGCCTACTATGTTTGAAATATGCATGATATGTGTATGATTTTGATAGGATTTATGTTGATGAATGATGTACGTGATATTGTGAAACATGTTAAAGGTATAAATAAGGTTTTCCAGAATTAAATGTGACACTAACTGGGAATCTGATATTGAAATGATATTAGATGGGTTTGAAAAGGATTCAATCCCAGTATTAGCATATTCAAATATGTATTTGAATATGGTATGCCATGTTCAAATAGATATATGAATATAACACGTTTGTCACATAGAATCTGAACAAATGAGAGTTTGTAATCGGATAGGTGTAATTGGAAATCCTTGTTTATATGTTATATTTGCAACGTGAATGTGTGATGCATTAGAACTGAAAATGGAAATGTTAAAAAAGGCTCTTCCCACTCAATAGATATTGAGCAAGAGGGTTAAGTTCCACTGGAAGTAGACCAGGTAAGAGGACAGAGCAGAAAATGAAAAGATGAGAATGTAGGGTTATCCCGAAAGGGGCAGATAACCTGAAGTGTTAGGCTATCCCGAGTATGGGGCAGATAGTCTAGTGCAAAGGGGATATCCCGAAAGGGGTAGATAGTCCCTGGGCTAGCCCTAGAGAGGGTTGGTAGCCCGGCAATAGGATCTTGGGGGGACGCTTGCATGGACCATGATGATGAGCTCAACTGTGCATTCACTGTCATGCACCTATGGTGGATTCCCGGTGCACAGGGTTTCCGGATAAAAGAAGAAAGAAATGAATTGGAAAATAATCATGCATGCATATCTATGTGTTTGAAAATTATACTTGTTGTATGTATGTTTGGTAGGGCTTGGATTTGGGACGGTTTTCCAGTTAGACTGGCTGTAATACTGTATAAGACTGTTTTCACTGCCGATGGGTTACTCAGTTATATGTCGAGCATATAACTGACGGTTACAGTATTGCAGGTGGCTCGAACTCAGAGAGTGTCAGTGCGTGAGCAGTTTTCCAGCCTTTTTTTTTTGTTACTTAGGTAGTCATCTGTATCGTTGTATTGCTACCTTAGCTGCACACATGTATACTCTCTGGACTGTAGTTGAAACACTTGTATTTCGATATATGTATATATTTTATGAAATTTCGCTGCGTTTTGTTTAAAAAAAAAATCTAGGTGTTACAAAAAATTTGTTTCTAGAAATCGTTTACTATACACTTGAAAATTAGGGTGTTTTTCACTTTAAAAATGGAAACGCATATTTTTAATTTATTAAATTATTAATTTTTTTCAAAAATATGTAATTTTCCCCGTGAAATTTCTAGCTTAATTTACACTATTTTTTATATTTTTAAAATATCAACATTTGTTTCTAGAAATCGTGTACTATACACTTGAAAAACATGGTGTTTTTTACTAAAAAAATGAAAAGCAATATTTTAAAATTATTAAATTATTTATTTTTTTTAAAACAATGTATTTTCACCATGATGTTCCTAGCTTAATTTAAAATATCCACATATGTTTCTAGAAATTGTGTACTATGCATTTGAAAAATAGGGTGATTTTTACCAAACAAATGGAAACGCATATTCTAAATTTATTAAATTATTTGATTTTTTTGAAAACAATGTAATTTTCCCCATGAAATTTCTAGCTTAATTTACACAATTTTATATAGTTTGAAAATTGAAACATTTGTTCCTAGAAATCGTGTACTATACACTTGAAAAATATGGTGTTTTTTACTTTAAAAATCAAAACACATATTTTAAACTTATTAAATTATTTGATTTTTTTTCAACAATGTATTGTACACCAAGAAGTTTCTAGCTTAATTTACACTATTTTTTATTTTTTTAAAATATCAACATTTGTTTCTAGAAATCTTGTACTATACACTTGAAAAATAGGGTGTTTTTAACTAAAAAAATGAAAATGCATATTTTAAATTTATTAAATTATTTGATTTTTTTACAACGATATATTGTTCACAATAAAGTTTCTAGCTTAATATACACTTGAAAAATATGGTGTTTTTTACTTTAAAAATGAAAACGCATATTTTAAATTTATAAATTTTTTTGATTTATTTGAAAACAATGTATTGTTCACCATGAAGTTTCTAGTTGAATTTACAAAAAAATTTATATTTTTATAATTGCAACATTTGTTTCTAAAAATCGTGTACTACACTTGAAAAAAAGGGTGTTTTTTCTTTAAAAATGAAAACGCATATTTTAAATTTATTAAATTATTTGATTTTTTTGACAACAATGTATTGTTCACCATGAAGTTTCTTGGTTAATTTTAACTATTTTTTTATATTTTAAAATATCAACATTTGTTTCTAGAAATCGTGTACTATATAATTGAAAAATAGGGTGTTTTTTACTTAAAAAATGAAAATGCATATTTTAAAATTATTAAATTATTTGTTTTTTCAAAACAATATATTGTTCACCATGAAGTTCCTAGCTTAAATTACACTATATTTAATATTTTTAAAAATCAACATTTGTTTCTAGAAATCGTGTACTATGCACTTGAAAAATAGGGTGATTTTTACTAATAAAAATGAAAACACAGATTTTAAATTTATTAAATTATTTGAATTTTTTTACAACCATGTATTGTTCAGAATAAAGTTTCTATCTTAATTTACACTATTTGATTTATATTTTTAAAATTGCAACATTTGTTTCTAGAAATCATGTTCTATACACTTGAAAAGTATGGTGTTTTTTACTTTAAAAATGAAAACGCATATTTTAAATTTATTAATTTTTTTGATTTTTTTGAAAACAATGTATTGTTCACCATGAAGTTTCTAGTTTAATTTACAAAACTTTTTATATTTTTATAATTGCAACCTTGGTTTCTAAAAATCGTGTACTATACATTTGAAAAATAGGGTGTTTTTTACTTTAAAAATTAAAACGCATATTTTAAATTTATTAAATTATTTGATTTAATTGAAAACAATATATTGTTCCCTATAAAGTTTCTAGGTTAATTTAGAAAATTTTTATATTTTTAAAATTGCACCATTTGTTTCTAGAAATCATGTACTATATACACTTGAAAATTAGAGTGTTTTTTACTTTAAAAAATAAAATGCATATTTTAAATTTATTATTATATTAAATTTTTTTGGACACAATGTATTGTTCCCAAAGTTTCTAGCTTAATTTACACATTTTTTTATTATTTTAAAATTGCAACATTTTTTTCTAAAAATTGTGTACTATATAGACTTGAAATATAGGGTGTTTTTTACTTTAAAAATGAAAATGCATATTTTAAATTTAATAAATTATTTAATTTTTTTTTGAAAATAATGTAATTTTTGCCATGAAGTTTTTAGCTTAATTTACGCAATTGTATATATTTTTATAATTGCAACATTGGTTTCTAGAAATCGTGTTCTATACACTTGAAAAATAGGGTGTTTTTTACTTTAAAAATGAAAATGCATATTTTAAATTTATTAAATTATTTTATTTTTTTGAAAACAATCTATTGTTCCCCATAAAGTTTCTAGCTTAATTTTTAAAATTTTATATATTTTTTAAAATTGAAACATTTATTTCTAGAAATCGGGTACTATACAATTCAAAAATACCCTGTTTTTTACTTTAAAAATCAAAACGCATATTTTAAATTTATTAAATTATTTGATTTTTTTGACAAAAATGTATTGTTCACCAAGAATTTTCTAGCTTAATTTACACTATTTTTTATATTTTTAAAATATCAACATTTGTTTCTTGAAATCTTGTACTATACACATGAAAAATAGGGTGTTTTTAACTAAAAAAAAATATCAACATTTGTTTCTTGAAATCGTGTACTATACTTGAAGCTGATAAGTTAAATGCTAAGTATATCCAGTTTAGACTTCAATTCATATAGTGGACTCGAAACAAATTTTTGAATATTTTGCTACGCCTTAGGGTTAATTTAGGACAACGACGAAAACTTACATTTTCTTTTTATATGTGAATCCAGACACCTCAAATTTCTCTCTATTTTCCAATACCAAGAACTCCAAATCAATGCCAACTATCATCAATTTTTAACTAAAACTCATTCCTTGGTGGGGATGCCTTTATTCCGTTATCTATTTAATACTAGTGTAATTCTTATTATAGGATCTAGATTGTGTTATTTTACACCTGATAACCTAGAGATAAATCTTTCTCTTCTGATGCTCACTACGAAAGTTTTGACAACCAGCTTCCCTCATAATCTACTGACATTTTAAATCACACTCTTAGACGCTCCTATACAAAGGCTTATATCTGACGTAGACCCCCTAAACATTTTTTGGTACTCTATGATGACTAGAAACCACTCCCGCCATTTAGCTAAATTCGCTATTTTTGCTGGTCCTCTAAGAAAGTATGTTACAAAGTAGAAGTCAAATTCATTCCATCTTACCTACTTTGAATTTCACGTTTTCGGAACTGTACTCTTCATGACTGTAAATTTCATTTAATTTTGAAGTTCTAGTCGATCTAAGAAATTATTCTAAACCTTAGTGCAATGTCACAGTTAAATATTTCTTTGGTGATTTAAGCTCCTGAAACCATTTTGATGGTTATCAAAGTATCCTTATTTAAGATCAAGTTTTGAATCTTGGATATGAGTTACCTTGGAAAACAAACCAACCATAGGGGCGCAGCGAAAGCGTTAGAGAACTTCTTTATAATCCTCCATTCAGAATCTGAAGATTTAGATCTTCCGAAAATTTGAACCCATATAAGCTTCTATCTATGCGATTTGTCGCTAATGGATTACTATTGATCATTTAGAAAGTCCCTTTTAACTCTCCTTGTTGATTTAAACTTAACTTTCCAAAATTTAATCCTATGAAGTCTATACAACTCCAACTACTCCTACAAATTATGTGAATCCAAGCTTTTAGACAATCTTCCTCAAAGATTCCTAGAGACTTAAACAACTCCAATTTTCATATACTTTTGAATTCCGGCTAAGCACCCCGACTACTGTATAAGTTTATTAATAGTACCTATTCGGAGAATAAGCTAAATATATATATATATATATATATATATATATATATATATATATATATATATATATATAGGGTTAGGATCAAATGACACCAATTGGTTTGACACCAATTCTTACACCAATCAATAACGATATATCGAAAAAAAATTTCATGAAACCTACTGTTGGATTGAAACTACTTATTGTATAGATCATGTGTACAAAAATTCACACCAATCAAAGATCATACTCTATCAACACACTTTTTATTTTCATGATTTTTAAAACTATATTTACGTTAATTTTTTAGTACATTGATGTAGTAGTAAATGATCTCGGATTGATGTCAAATTTTATACACATGATCTATATGATAAGTAGTTTTAATCCAATGGTAGGCTTTATATATATATATATATATATATATATATATATATATATAATAAGTTTAGGTTCACATTAGGCTTCTGAAATAAATCCTTATAGGGTTACAAGAATTTCCTTGACATGATACGTCGTCATTCTAGTCATAAACTATAATGCTTACACCAAAACAACTATGTTGGTACTCGAATCAACTCCTGATTTTCCAAATCCCGAGTTCTTACTTAAGTAAGGAAACAATGAGCCCTTATCAGGTTATCCTCAATTCTGTCATTCTCTTTATATCATGGCAACAAGTTCATGAATGTCCACGTTTAGAGACACGTGCAAAAACATATTATGGTCCAATCTAACTCACATTGACAATTTGGGAAGGCTTAATCATCCTAGAATTAAGTTGTATACCCTAAGAAAGTGTAGGATGCTACTAGGATACAAGGAGTCTTTCATTAATACGTTTAAGAACTTAACACTTCGTGCAGTGAATTCCTTCCACTCTACAACTAGTACCTGGTAGGTTATAATACTTTGAACTTATAACCAAACTTCACTAGAAGTACCAATACTTGTAAAATTTTAACCTATACTTCAAACTAAAGTCTTAATGACCATTTAGACTTTCTTTGAGAAATTCCAAATCTCAGCAATGGATTAAGTTAATTCAAGACGTTTGTGTGCCTCTTATTTTATGATGTTTAATTTACAAAATAATGGCTACCTAGGGTTATTTCCTACCCATATCGAGTTTTTACGAGTTTGAAAGTTAACATTATGTCAACTTTGCAAGTTCTATTTCTTCTGTGAATTCTATTAAACACTTGATGATCATACTCATCAAGTCTAGATTTAGGCAAATTTTTCAAACGTTTTCACTAATTTATATCGAATACCTAGGTGAAATATAGGTCAAGTCTCAAGGGTAGACCTTGATTTTTCCTAATGAACTTGAGGACTAAATATTATTCTTATCTTAAACTTTTTCAATTCCATAATAGGGGATACCACAACTCAAAAACGAGGCCTCAAAGTCATTCTTCCAAAGAGTATATGTGTTCACCCCATCGGTTTTAGGGTCTTCCAATAATCACATAACATTCATATCAAAAATTGAGAAAGTCGTACTCCATTTTTGGTAAAACTTACCTCGTCAAGCTTATGACGCGAGTTGAAACTCTTGCTAGTCAAAATTCGTTAGGTTTTGAACCTATAAGTCTCTCAAGATATCTCAGTTATCAATGTTCCTTTGAGCTAGGACTTAGAACAAATTGTGAGGACACAATTCTTTTAAGAGGGGAAGAATTGTAACATCCCAAATTTCTAATCTCCTAGAGTAGATTATTTAAATTCACAGTTATGTCCATATGGGGCTATTTTAGAAGAGATAAGGAATT
This sequence comes from Cyamopsis tetragonoloba, assembly GCA_037177725.1. Classification (NCBI taxonomy): domain Eukaryota; kingdom Viridiplantae; phylum Streptophyta; class Magnoliopsida; order Fabales; family Fabaceae; genus Cyamopsis; species Cyamopsis tetragonoloba. The sequence goes on along the minus strand of CM074124.1, from coordinate 14,604,377 downwards.
TAGGGAACTAAAATAAATTATAAAGCATATAGGATTAAGGGAAAAGGACTAGGTTATGATATGAATACAACTAGAGGTTTTAAAATGTGGCAAGGTGGGCTTAGGGGATTAAAATATAAAATTAGAAAGTTGTAACTATGTCCTTGTGGTTTTATGTATTTAAATTATGCTAACTTGTACTTTTATTAAATTTTATAAAGACAAGGACATAGGTGCAATTTTTAATAAATTAAAACTAAGGACTACGCTCTTACCATGCACTCTCCCTCACCTAACCACTACACCCTCACTTATTTCACTCTCACTCACGTACACACACATCAAAACAATCAAACAAAAAGTTGAAAGAAATGAAGAGAGAGGGTGGCGAGAGAGAAAGGAGGAGGTGGTGGTGACAACCACTTTGAGTGCTTCCATGGTGGCTTTCCGGCTGTTGGTTGCCGCCTGAGCAGTTGAAGAAAAGGATCTACGCGTCGAGAACTCCAATTCAACCGGTTTAGAATCTTCCACGGTGGAATTTAGAGATTGAGTTTAGAGCTCCAATTCTAAGGTAACCCCACTAAATCCCAAACTGAAAACTCCAATTAGGGAAATTAGGAATTTGAGGTTTTATGATGTTAGGTTTTGGACTTGACTTGGTTAGATGACATGAATTTAGTTTGTATGCATATTGGTGTTAAATTAACATGACATGTTTCTTGTGTTCTTGAAGTGTGATGTTGATCTTGGTTGAATTGGTTCTATATGTGTGGGGTTGATGCATTTTTGTTCATTCTTTGTTTGGATATTGGATTGTGAATGTGAATGTATGAGAATGATCTTGATGATGATGTGAATTTGATGAAATTGGACTTTGGTCATCCTGGTGAATTGATCTTTGAGTGATTTATATTGAATTACATGAAGTTAATTTGATTTTGAGGAATTGAGATGGAAGAGAGGATTGAAACTTGTGAAAAGTTGATCAATACCATTTTCCCCTGTTTTGGCACAATTTGAACTTGATTTATGAATTTGTTTTAATTGGAATTTGACTTTGTGGTATTAATAAGAGTTGTAGATAATCCTCTTAGCTTTCAAATTCTTTTGATTTCATTCAATTTGGAAGTCTACAACTCTAGTTATGACCAAATTATTGAGACAGGGTCTATATGAAAGTATCTATTTTGTTGATTGCACATACCTGTCAAAGATGAATGTTTTTTACAATTAAATATTTAGAACTGGGTTTTGTGTTCTTCATAAGGGTTGTAAATAATCCTCTTAGCTTTAAAATGCTTTTGGTGTCACTCAATTTGGAGGTCTACAACTCAAGTTATGGCCAAAATACGAACAGGGGTCCGCACACCTTCCTGGGTTGTGCGCACAAGATTGGGCAGCAGCACCAGGGGTGAATTAAGGTGCGCACACCTTCCTCGGCTGTGTGCACAAGATTGTGTTTGACAGCTTCTAAGTGTTTTCTACATCTTTTCTTTAACTTTCTTCATTATTCAAGTCCAATCCTCTAAAATCAACACTTCTCCATGCTTTATTTCTACATGAACATAATCAAACAAAATGAAATGTAAACATAATGAATCCATTTCTAGGATATGAATGAATGAAAATAGGTATATGTGACTTATAAACATGCAATAGGATCATGGAGATGTTGTGGTATGTGCTATGACATGTATGATGAATGTTTAATGCATGATAATTTGATAAGGAAATGAAATGATAGATAAGCTTTCCCCCTTCAATGGAAGTTGAGTAAGTGGGTTGATTTCCACCGGTTACACACCGGGTAAGCGGTCAAGCATGAAAAGATTAAGAATGTAGGGTCTCCCAATGAACGAGGTAAGATGGCCTGAACTAGTAGGGTTGCCCTGTGACTGGGCAGATGACCCGAAAGAAAGGACTGTTCCAATGAACGGGTAAGGAAGTCCTGGGCTATTCCCAATGAACGGGGTCAAGATAGCCCGACAGTTGATCATGGTAGGGACACTTGCCGTGGTCCGATGATTGAGCTCAAATGCGCGTTGCTGCCATGCGCCTATGGTGAAGTCTAGTGCACGAGGCTTCCGTAAAAGACTAAAGAAAAGAAATGAATAAAGTATGATAATGAAAGATCATAGCATGCATACATTTATACTTGTCATTATAGGCATTAAGTGTGAATATGTTGCATTGGATTGATTGTGTGTGATAGGAACCAAATGGGGTGTTTTTCTAGTTAGACTGGCTGTGATATGGTATAAAAGTGTTTTTAAAATGCCGGGGGTTACTCAGTTATATGTTTACATATAACTGACTGTTACCATATCGTAGGTATCAGAAGGTTGCAAAGCGAAAGCCACACATGGGATCAGCTGTGGGCTTTTCTTAGGTATAGCCACACATGGTGAACCTAAGTCTCAAGTTCATATATTAATTTGTTCAGCTGTATAGGAATCTGTATAAATTGAAAGGGTTGTAATTATTATTATCTTTAATTGTTGTAAATTAGAATTTAACTTCTGTAACACTCTCAATTTTGCTAATTAATTACTAAATAGGAAATTATTCCGCTAGAAAAATATTTCGATTCCGATTATATGATTAGAAAATATTGGAGAACGATATATTTTTAATTCTAGAATTTTTCGTTACGTTTTTAATTTTATAGTGCACGCGTAACGATCGAAATATACCAGTTATTCCAAACATATTTACATTCTAGAGTATTAATCAATAAAAGACAAATCCCTCTAACACTCCATACTCTCCATGTGGTCAAACCATACCCTAGACATAGGGAACTTGATTTGCCTCAACCACTCCAACTATTCACACCATGCCTTCATGTACCCCTCAACTATTCAACAAAGCTCTTCAAACACTCCAAGACCCCTCAAAAATCTCAGCCCACTTCCTCTATAAATAGGGGACTCTACTTCACTTCCAAACACACCAAAACACAAGCTTCTCTTCTCCTTTCTCTCTAAAATTTTCTTGAGTCCAAAATTGGTGTTGCTTGTAGTGATAACTTTGGAAGCTCTACCCTTCATCAACCCCTTTAATCCTTGAAGATAACCTTGGTAAGGGGAAGTGAGAATAGCTTAGTGTAGAATTTAGTTGGGTATTTGGGTGAGGGTTGGCCCTAGACCCTCTTCATTCATTAACTTTCAAAGCTGGTTCTGTCTTATGCCTGTTGATTTAGAGCCCATATTTTGGGAATTGATCATTGGATAATTCAGCTCCATGCTTAAAAATCATTTTAAGATGTGTTTTAACTACTGGTAAAGTTTCATAATTTTTTGGATAATGTTAAGATCTTATTTTGATTCTTGAAACATTATTGCTCTATTCTGTCTGGTGAGTTTATGCTACTGGAGTTACTTTGTGCGTACCGTTAAAGCTCTTATTCTGTTTAGATGCGTACGAAAATTTGTATGATGATAGATCTGTGTGTTAGCTTTCCAGATTGGTATCATTTGTAATTTTTGATCTTGTATTTGATTTTATATGGATTTTTGAATGACCCAAGGTCATTTCTGGAACAGTCAGAACATTTTGGTTTTTCTGCACCACTTGGGAAACAGATTTAACTTAGGAAAATTTTTATGAAAAACTAGACTCAAAGTGGGTCATTTCTGGGTTAGTTTCATAAATTTTTAGTAAATGAGTGATTTTATAAAAATCGTTGAAGATGAAGATCATGTTACTGTAGTTTTCTGTTTTGCTGGAAAAAGTTGTAATCTAGAGAAAATATTTCGCACTGTATTACTATTCAAGAATTCTTGAAAAGTTTATATGTTGTGTGTTAATATGTATACTATATCATATCAAAAATTCATATTTTTCTGGGCACGTATGAATTTACTATATTTTTTAGACTAGCTACTGCCAGATCCTGTATGGTTTGAAAGAAGGATTTTTCTGATCATCTTAAGTATTTTTACAAATTCTGGAAAAATTTTATTTTGACCCTAACACTGTGAAGTAACTGTATAAATTAATTGGGGACCAAATAAAATCGTTTAATATTTATTTTACCTCTTTTAAAGAAAGGACAAGAGTCACTGAAACAAAGGAAAAACCACTTTTCCTTCAACTTTTGAATATTCGAAATTTATGAGCTTTTAATACCAAATAAATCATTCTTTTTAGATGTTAATGATGTTTTCAAGGCTAAATGATTGTTTTGGACTTATTTATAAATTCCTATAATTTTTGGATATGGTTTAAATGATAATATGTCAAGAAGGACTAAAGTAAATTTCAAACAATGGTATTAATAGTAGAAGTTAATAAAGGCCTAAGTGCCAAAAGATGAATATAGAAAATGTGGAAATTGAATATATGACTTTTAAAGGTGTATTCTCCCTATTAGGAGTATTATATGATTACCATGATAATTGCTTTGTTTTTGAGAATTAAATTGAAATCTGTGGTAAAGGATTTGACAAGGTGGTGTAATTAGTAATCTTTTGCAAAATGTTGTTTGAGCCTAGTTGTATGGATGGAATGTGAACCCGGTTGAATCCTTGTGATAAACTATGCTTAAAATTACTAAAGCACCTTGAGATTGCATGTTTTGAAAATAGTATTTTTGAAAACTTCTATTAAGGAGGAATAAAATGTAAAAGTGGTGCATTGGCACAATAACGTTATACTCTAGGGAGTGGGTTTCGGCCTTTGGGGGCTTTAACCAGAGTGTGAGATGCCTAGGGGACTCGGTGGTAGCTCCCCGATGTCGGGCTACTCACTGAAAAAGCTTGGTTACCTCGACACGTCTCTAAAGTATATTCTGGATCGGTGGAGAGTACTGAGGTACATGGACTTGTACGAACGAAGTATGACTCCCGGTCACCTCCTTAATAGAAAGAGTCGCTAGCGATGATGTCGTTTATTTTTCTTTTTTTTTTGGAGTCTCATACGTTATGGTATCCTTGAATGTGCATGTTGTGTGATGTTACGAGTGAGAATATCAATTGTAAGCTATTATGGATTTTCTGTTTAAAAATCTAAATATCCTGACTCTACTTCTACCAAACTTTGCTGTATCTCACTCCTCTGTTTTGTGTTGTATTTATCTGTCTATGTATATATCTATTACGCGATACAATTGATGGCGGCTCGAGAGACTCTCTTGGAGATCGACTGTCCAATTGAATTTGGCTACTGGGAGCATGATGTGTCTCGTGGGACGTCCACTTTTGTAGGAAAAGTATCCTTCTGGATATCTCATCCGTCACTACCGATGCTCCGGCCCACTTACAATGGAACAACCTTGACGTTGGTTATTCGGACACCCCCTGGTCTCATGCCTGTACCCGCAGCGTTCCGACCCGCTTCTCATCTTTCTTATTTCACTCCGTCTCTTGTGGAGCAGTACTCTGGTGGCCAGGGTTGGTTCTTCAACTCGCCTAGGGAGAGCTCTCTTGAGAGTGATCCGAGTGAAGATACTGGGACGGGGAGTGCAGCGTCCTTTATTTAGTTATATTTTAGTTAAGATAATTTGGATGACTATAATGTTTGATCAGTACATTTCCTATGTGCGACATCTTTTACTCTTCAAGTGGTAGAGTATTTTTTTTGTCATGTCGCCTAGGATTCCCAGAAATTTATGTTTGTTATCTGACTAATTAATATATCTATGTTATATTAGCTTATCGTATGTGTGTTAGTTACCAAATCTAAACTTTCATTCGACTAAGTTTCATTACCGTTTCGAATATACAACTACTAAGTTCCGAAAAATTTACCCAAAATTTAACCTCTCGATACGAGTATGATGATTTAGCCTTAATAACTTTAATTGAATAGCTAATTCCGCTTAGTATAAATTGGGGCGTTACAGCTTCCACTAGTCTTAAAAAAAAACTTAGCCTTAAATTTTGTTAGGTGTTACAATTGTTTATATTTTTAAAATTACAACATTTGTTTATAGAAATCGTGTATTATACACTTGAAAAATAGGGTGTGTTTTACTTTAAAAATTAAAATGCATATTTTAAATTTATTAAATTATTTGATTTTTTTGAAAACAATCTATTGTTCCCCATAAATATTCTAGCTTAATTTTTACATTTTTTTATATTTTTAAAATTGAAACATTTGTTTCTAGAAATCGCGTATTATACACTTGAACAATAGGGTGTCTTTTACTTTAAAAATGAAAACGCATATTTTAAATTTATAAAATTATTTGATTTATTTGACAACAATGTATTGTTCACCATGAAGTTTCTAGCTTAATTTACACTATATTTTATATTTTTAAAATAGTAACATTTGTTTCTAGAAATCATGTACAATAGACATGAAATGTAGGGTGTTTATTACTTTAAAAATGAAGACGCATATTTTAAATTTATTAAATTATTTGATTTTTTTTGAAAACAATGTATTGTTCATAATGAAGTTTCTAGCTTAATTTACACAATTTTTTTATATTTTTAAAATCGCAACATTTGTTTGTAGAAATCATGTAATATAGAATTGAAATATAGAGTATTTTTTACTTTAATAATGAAAACGCATATTTTTTATTTATTAAATTATTTGATTTTTTTGACAGCAATGTTTTGTTCACAAAGAAGTTTCTATCTTAAGTTACACTAATTTTTCTATTTTAAAAATAGTAACATTTGTTTTTAGAAATCATGTACTATAGAGATGAAATGTAGGGTGTTATTACATTAAAAATGAAAACGCATATTTTAAATTTATTAAATTTTTTGATTTTTTTGAAAACAATGTATTGTTAAACATTAAGTTTCTAGCTTAATTTACACTATTTTTTTATATTTTTAAAATATCAACATTTGTTTCTAGAAATCGCGTACTATACACTTGAAAAAGAGGGTGTTTTTTACTTTAAAAATGAAAACCCATATTTTAAATTTATTAAATTTTTTGATTTTTTTGAAAACAATGTTTTTTTCACCATAAAGTTTCTAGCTCAATTTACACTTTTATTTATATTTTTAAAATATCAATATTTTTTTTCTAGAAATCGTGTACCATACACTTGAAAAATAGGGTGTTTTTTACTAAAAATATTAAAATACATAATTTAAATTTATTAAATTATTTAATTTTTTTTGAAATAAATGTATTTTTTACCATGAGGTTTCTAGCTTATATTACACTATTTTTTATACTTTTAAAATTGCAACATTTGTTTGTAGAAATCGTGTACTATAGAATTGAAATATAGTGTTTTTTACTTTAAAAATGAAAACGCATATTTTTTATTTGTTAAATTATTTGATTTTTTTTAAAACAATGTATTGTTCACCAAGAAGATTATAGCTTAATTTACACTATTTTTATATTTTTTAAAATAGTAACATTTGTTTCTAGAAATCGTGTACTATAGACATGAGATGTAGGGTGTTTATTACTTTAAAAATGAAAACGCATATTTTAAAATTATTAAGTTATTTGATTGTTTTTACAACAATTTATTGTTCACTATGAAATTTCTAGCTTAATTTACACTATTTTGTATATTTTTAAAATATGAACTTGCGTTTCTAGAAATCATGTAGTATACACTTGAAAAATAGAGTGTTTTTTACTAAAAAAATGAAAACCCATATTTTATATTAATTAAATTATTTGATTTTTATTGAAAACAATATATTGTTCCCCATAAATTATATAGCTTAATTTACACAATAGTTTATATTTTTAAAATTGCAACATTTGTTTCTAGAAATCATGTACTATACACTTGAAAAATAGGGTGTTTTTTACATTAAAATGAAAATGCATATTTTAAATTTATTAAATTATTTTATTTTTTTGAAAACAATCTATTTTTCCCCATAAAGATTCTAGCTTAATTTTTAAAATTGAAACATTTGTTTCTAGAAATCGTGTACTATACACTTCAAAAATTGGGTGTTTTTTACTAAAAAAATGAAAACGCATATTTTAAATTTATTAAATTTTTTATTTTCTCGACAACAATGTATTGTTCACCATGAAGTTTCTAGCTTAATTTACACTTTTATTTATATTTTTAAATATCATCATTTGTTTCTAGTAATCGTGTACCATACACTTGAAAAATAGGGTGTTTTTTACTAAAAAATTAAAAATGCATATTTTAAATTTATTAAATTATTTAATTTTTTTTAAGTTAATGTATTTTTCATCATGAATTTTCTAGCTAAATTTACAAAAAAAAATTTATTTTTAAAATTGCAACATTTGTTTGTAGAAATCGCGTACTATACACTTGAACAATAGGGTGCTTTTTACTTTAAAAACTAAAACGAATATTTTAAATTTTTTAAATTATTTGATTTTTTCACAAAATGTATTATTCACCATGAAGTTTCTAGCTTAATTTAGACTATATTTTATATTTTTAAAATTGCAACATTTGTTTCTAGAAATCGTGTACTATAGACATGAAATGTAGGGTGTTTTTTTCTAAAAAAATAAAAATGCATATTTTAAATATATTAAATTATTTGATTTTTTGTAAACACTGCATTGTTCACCAACAAGTTTTTAGCATAATTTACACAATTTTTTTATATTTTTAAAATATCAACATTTGATTCTAGAAATCGTGTTGAAAAATAGGGTGTTTTTTTGCTAAAAAATGAAAACGCACATTTTATATTTATTAAATTATTTGAGTTTCTTGACAAAAATATATTATTTACCAAGAAGTTTCTAGCTTAATTTACAGTATTTTTTTATATTTTTAAAATATCAACCTTTATTTCTAGAAATCATGTACTATACACGTGAAAAATTGGGTGTTTTTTACTAAAAAAATTAAAACGCATGATTTAAATATATTAGATTATTTGATTTTTTTCAAACAATGCATTGTTCACCATGAAGTTTCTAGCTTAATTTACTCAATTTTTTTATATTTTTAAAATATCAACATTTGTTTCTAAAAATCGTGTACTATACATTTGATAAATAAGGTGTCTTTTACTAAAAAAAATGAAAACGCATATTTTAAATGTATTAAATTATTTAATTTTTTTTGAAATAAATGTATTGTTTACCATGAAGTTTAGCTTAATTTACACAATTTTTTATATTTTAAAATTTCAACATTTGTTTGTAGAAATCGTGTACTATAGACTTGAAATATAGGGTGTTTTTTACTTTAAAAATGAAAACACATACTTAAAATTTATTAAATTATTTGATTTTTTCAACAACAATGTATTGTTCACCCAGAAGTTTCAAGCTAAATTTACACTATTTTTTATATTTTTGAAATAGTAACATTTGTTTCTAGAAATCGTGTACTATACCCTTGAAAAATAGAGTGTTTTTTACTTTAATAATGAAAACACATTTTAAATTAATTAAATTTTTTGATTTTTTTGACAACAATGTTTTGTTCATCAAGAAGTTTCTAGCTTAATTTACACTATTTTTTATGTATTTAAAATATTAACATTTTTTTATTGAAATCGTGTACTATAGACTTGAAATATATAAAGTTTTTTACATTAAAAATGAAAACAGATATTTTAAATTTATTAAATTATTTGATTTTTTTACAACAATGTATTTTTAAACATTAAGTTTCCAGCTTAATTTACACTATTTTTTATATTTTTGAAATATCAACATTTGTTTCTACAAATCATCTACTATACACTTGAATTATAGACTGTTTTTTACTTTAAAAATGAAAACGCATATTTTAAATTTTTTTAAATTATTAGATTTTTTTTACAACAATGTATTTTTCACCGGGTAGTTTCTATCATAATTTACACTATTTTTTATGTTTTTAAAATATCAACATTTGTTTCTAGAAATCGTGTAGTGGACACTTGAAACATAGGGTGTTTTTTGCTAAAAAAAGAAAATGCATATTTTAAATTTATTCAATTATTTAATTTTTTTGACATCAATATATTATTCACCATGAAGTTTCTAGCTTAATTTACACTATTTTTTTTATATTTTTATTATATCACCATTTGTTTCTAGAAATCATGTACTATACACTTGAAAAATAGGGTGTTTTTTACTAAAGAATTAAAATGCATATTTTAAATTTATTAAGTTATTTGATTTTTTTTGACAACAATGTATTGTTCACGAAGAAGTTTCTAGCTTAATTTACACTATTTTTATATTTTTAAAATATCAACATTTGTTTTAAGAAATCGTGTTACACTTGAAATCAATGTATTGTTTACCATGAAGTTTTCACCTTAATTTACACAATTTTTATATTTTTAAAATATCAACATTTGTTTCTTAAAATCGTGTACTATACACTTCAAAAATAGTGTGTTTTTTACTTAAAAAATGAAAACGCATATTTTAAATTTATTAAATTATTTGATTTTTTTGGAATCAATATATTATTCACCATAAAGTTTCTATCTTAATTTACACTAATTTTTTATATTTTTAAAATATCCACATTTGTTTCTAGAAATCGTGTACTATACACTTGAAAAATAGGGTATTTTTTACTAAAAAAATGAAAACACATATTTTAAATGTATTAAATTATTTTTTTTATTTTTGACAACAATGTATTGTTCACCAAGAATTTTTTAGCTTAATTTACACTATCTTTTATATTTTAAAATATCAACATTTGTTTCTAGAAATCTTGTACTATACACTTGAAATATAGGTTTTTTTTTACTTTAAAAATTAAAATGCATATTTTAAATTTATTAAATTATCTGATTTTTTATAACAATGTATTGTTCACCAAGAAGTTTCTAGCTTAATTTACTCTATTTTTTATATTTTTAAAATGTCAACATTTGTTTCTAGAAATCGTGTACTATAAACTTGAATTATAAGGTGTTTTTTACTTTAAAAATCAAAACGCATGTTTTAATTTTATTAAATTAATTGATTTTTTTGACAACAATATATTATTCACCATGAAGTTTCTAGCTTAACTTACACTAGCTTTTTATATTTTTAAAATATCTACATTTGTTTCAAGAAATTGTGTACTATACATTTGAAAAATAGGGTGTTTTTTACTTAAAAAATGAAAATGCATATTTTAAATGTATTAAATTATTTCTGTATGTTTTGACAACAATGCATTGTTCAGCACAAAATTTCTACCTTAATTTACACTATCTATTATATTTTTAATATATCAACATTTGTTTCTTGAAATCGTGTACTATACACTTTAAATAAAGGGTGTTTTTTAATTTAAAAATGAAAACGCATATTTTAAATTCATTAAATTATTTGATTTTTTTTTACAACAATGTATTTTTCACCAAGAAGTTTCTAGCTTAATTTACACTATTTTTGTTATTTTTAAAATATCAACATTTGTTTCTAGAAATCGTTTACTATATACACTTGAATTATAGGGTGTTTTATATTTTAAAAATAAAAACGCATAGTTTAAATTTATTAAATTATTTGATTTTTTTGACAACAATGTATTGTTCACCATTAAGTTTCTAACTTAATTTACACTTTTATTTATATTTTAAAAATATCAACCTTTGTTTCTAGAAATAGTGTACCATACACTTGAAAAATAGGGTGTTTTTTACTAATAAAATGAAAATGCATATTTTAAATTTATTAAATTATTTGATTTTTTAGACAACAATATATTATTCACCATGAAGTTTCTAGCCTAATTTAGACTAATTTTTTATATTTTTAAATATCTACATTTGTTTCTAGAAATCGTATACTATACACTTGAAAAATAGGGTGTTTTTTACTATAAAAATGAAAACGCATATTTTTAATTTTGTTGAATTATTTGATTTTTTTTGACAACAATGTATTGTTCACCAAGAAGTTTCTAGCTTAATTTACACTATTTTTTATATTTTTGAAATATCAACATTTTTTTCTAGAAATCGTGTACTATATACACTTGAATTATAGGGTGTTTTTGACTTTAAAAATAAAAACGTATAGTTTAAATTTATTAAATTATTTGAATTTTTGACAATAATGTATTGTTCAGCATGAAGTTTCTAGCATAATTTACACTTTTATTTATATTTTTAAAATATCAACATTTTTTTCTAGAAATAGTGTACCATACACTTGCAAAATAAGGTGTTTTTAACTAATAAAATGAGATCGCATCTTTTAAATTTATTAAATTATTTAATTTTTTTTAAATCAATGTATTATACACACTGAAATTTGTAGCTTAATTTAAACAATTTTTATATTTTTAAAATTGAAAAATTGTTTGTATAAATCGTGTACTATATAGACTTGAAATATAGAGTGTTTTTTACTTTAAAAATTAAAATGCATATTTTAAATTTTTTAAATTATATGATTTTTTTTACAACAATGTATTGCTCACCAAGTAGTTTCTAGCTTAATTTACACTGTTCTTTATATTTTTAAAATACCAACATTTGTTTCTAGTAATCGTGTAGTGCACACTTGAAAATTACGTTCTGTTTTGCTAAAAAAATGAAAACACATATTTGAAATTTATTAAATTATTTGATTTTTTTTACAAAGATAAACTATTCAACATGAAGTTTCTAGCTTAATTTAGGCTAATTTTTTATATTTTTAAAATATCAACATTTGTTTTTAGAAATCGTGTACTATCAACTAGAAGAATACAGTGTTTTTTTCTAAAAAAATTAAAACGCAAATTTTAAATTTATTGAATTATTTGATTTTTTTGGACACCAATGTATTGTTCACCAAGAAGTTTCTAGTTTAATTTACATTATTTTTTATATTTTTAAAATATCAACATTTGTTTCTAGAAATCGTGTATTATACACTTGAATTATAAGGTGTTTTTTACTTTAAAAAATAAAAATGCATATTTTAAATATGTTAAATTATTTGATTTTTTTGACAACACTTTATTTTTAACCAAGAAATTTCTAGCTTAGTTAACACTATTTTTTTATATTTTTAAAATATCAACATTTGTTTCTAGAAATCGTGTACTATAGACTTGAAATATAGAGTATTTTTTACTTTAAAAATGAAAACGCATATTTTAAATTTATTAAATTATTTGATTTTTTTACAACAATGTATTGTTCACCAAGAAGTTTCTAGCTTAATTTACAATATTTTTTATATTTTTAAAAAATCAACATTTGTTTCTAGAAATCGTGTACTATACACTTGAATTATAAGGTGTTTTTTACTTTAAAAATCAAAACGCATATTTTAATTATATTAAATTAATTGAATTTTTTGACAACAATATATTATTCACCATGAAGTATCAATCTTAATTTACACTAGCATTTTATATTTTTAAAATATCTACATTTGTTTCGAGAAATTGTGTATTATACACTTGTAAAATAGGGTGTTTTTTACTTAAAAAATGAAAACACATAATTTAAATTTATTAAATTATTTGATTTTTTTTCACAACAATGTATTGTTCACCAAGAAGTTTCTACCTTAATATACACTATTTTTTATATTTTTAAAAAATCAACATTTGTTTCTAGAAATCGTGTACTGTACACTTGAAAAATAAGGTGTTTTACGCTAAAAAAATGAAAACGCATATTTTAAATTTATTAAATTATTTGATTTTTTTTACAACAATGTATTGTTCACCAAGAAGTTTCTAGCTTAATTTACACTATTTTTAAATTCTCAACTTTTGTTTCTATAAATCGTGTACTATATACACTTGAATTATAGGGTGTTTTTTACTTTAAAAACAAAAACGCATAAATTTAATTTATTAAATTATTTGATTTTTTTGACAACAATGTATTGTTCACCATGAAGTTTCGAGATTAATTTAAACTTTTATTTATATTTTTAAAATATCAAAAAAAATTTCTAGAAATAGTGTACCATACACTTGAAAAATAGGGTGTTTTTTACTAATAAAATGAAAACGCAACTTTTAAATTTGTTAAATTATTTAATTTTTTTTAAATCAATGTATTATTCACACTAAAATTTCTTGCTTAATTTAAACAATTCTTTATATTTTTAAAATTTCAAAATTTGTTTCTATAAATCGTGTACTATAGACTTGAAATATAGAGTATTTTTTACTTTAAAAATTAAAACGCATATTTTAAATTTTTTAAATTATTTGATTTTTTTTACATCAATTTATTGTTCATCAAGTAGTTTCTAGCTTAATTTACACTATTTTTTATATTTTTAAAATACCAACATTTGTTTCTAGTAATCGTGTAGTGCACACTTGAAAAATAGGGTGTTTTTTCCTAAAAAAATGAAAACACATATTTTAAATTTATTAAATTATTCAATTTTTTTTTACAAAAATATATTATTCAACATGAAGTTTCTAGCTTAGTTTAGGCTAATTTTTTATATTTTTAAAATATCAACATTTGTTTCTAGAAATCGTGTACTATACACTTGAAAAATAGGGTGTTTTTTAATTTAAAAATGAAAACACATATTTTAAATTTATTAAATTATTTGATTTTTTTTCACAACAATGTATTGTTCACCAAGAAGTTTCTACCTTAATATACACTATTTTTTATATTTTTAAAAAATCAACATTTGTTTCTAGAAATCGTGTACTGTACACTTGAAAAATAAGGTGTTTTACGCTAAAAAAATGAAAACGCATATTTTAAATTTATTAAATTATTTGATTTTTTTTACAACAATGTATTGTTCACCAAGAAGTTTCTAGCTTAATTTACACTATTTTTAAATTCTCAACTTTTGTTTCTATAAATCGTGTACTATATACACTTGAATTATAGGGTGTTTTTTACTTTAAAAACAAAAACGCATAGTTTTAATTTATTAAATTATTTGATTTTTTTGACAACAATGTATTGTTCACCATGAAGTTTCGAGATTAATTTAAACTTTTATTTATATTTTTAAAATATCAAAAAAAATTTCTAGAAATAGTGTACCATACACTTGAAAAATAGGGTGTTTTTTACTAATAAAATGAAAACGCAACTTTTAAATTTTTTAAATTATTTAATTTTTTTTAAATCAATGTATTATTCACACTAAAATTTCTTGCTTAATTTAAACAATTCTTTATATTTTTAAAATTTCAAAATTTGTTTCTATAAATCGTGTACTATAGACTTGAAATATAGAGTATTTTTTACTTTAAAAATTAAAACGCATATTTTAAATTTTTTAAATTATTTGATTTTTTTTACATCAATTTATTGTTCATCAAGTAGTTTCTAGCTTAATTTACACTATTTTTTATATTTTTAAAATACCAACATTTGTTTCTAGTAATCGTGTAGTGCACAGTTGAAAAATAGGGTGTCTTTTCCTAAAAAAATGAAAACACATATTTTAAATTTATTAAATTATTCAATTTTTTTTTACAAAAATATATTATTCAACATGAAGTTTCTATCTTAGTTTAGGCTAATTTTTTATATTTTTAAAATATCAACATTTGTTTCTAGAAATCGTGTACTATACACTTGAAAAATAGGGTGTTTTTTACTAAAAAAATTAAAACGCATATTTTAAATTTATTGAATTATTTGATTTTATTTTATAACAATGTATTGTTCACCAAGAAGTTTCTAGCTTAATTTACACTATTTTTTATATTGTTAAAATATCAACATTTGTTTCTAGAAATCGTGTACTATACACTTGAATTAAAAGGTGTTTTTTACTTTAAAAATGAAAACGCATAGTTTAAATTTATTAAATTATTTGATTTTCTTGACAACAATGTATTGTTCACCAAGAAGTTTCTACCTTAATATACACAATTTTTTATATTTTTAAAATATCCACATTTGTTTCTAGAATAAACGATGCGTTTTCATTTATAAAATATACACTTGAAAAATATGGTCTTTTTTACTAAAAAAATAAAAATGCATATTTTAAATATGTTAAATTATTAGATTTTTTTGACAACATTGTATTGTTAACCAAGAAATTTCTAGCTTAGTTTACACTATTTTTTAAAATTCTTGAAATATCAACATTTGTTTCTAGAAATCGTGTACTATTATAGACTTGAACTATAGAGTGTTTTTACTTTAAAAATTAAAATGCATATTTTAAATTTATTAAATTATTTGATTATTTTTACAACAATGTATTGTTCACCAAGAATTTTCTAGCTTAATTTACACTATTTTTTATATTTTTAAAATATCAACATTTGTTTCTAGAAATCGTGTACTATACACTTGAATTATAAGGTGTTTTTTACTTTAAAAATCAAAACGCATATTTTAATTTTATTAAATTAATTGATTTTTTTGACAACAATATATTATTCACCATGAAGTATCTAGCTTAATTTACACTAGCTTTTTATATTTTTAAAATATCTACATTTGTTTCGAGAAATTGTGTACTATACACTTGAAAAATATGGTGTTTTTTACTTAAAAAATGAAAATGCATATTTTAAATGTATTAAATTATTTTTGTATTTTTTGACAACAATGTATTGTTCACCAAGAATTTTCTACCATAATTTACACTATCTATTATATTTTTAAAATATCAACATTTGTTTCTAGAAATTGTGTACTATACACTTTTAATATAAGGTGTTTTTTAATTTAAAAATGAAAACACATATTTTAAATTTATTAAATTATTTTATTTTTTTCACAACAATGTATTGTTCACGAAGAAGTTTCTACCTTAATATACACTATTTTTTATATTTTTAAAATATCCACATTTGTTTCTAGAAATCATGTACTATACACTTGAAAAATACGGTCTTTTTTACTAAAAAAATAAAAACACATATTTTAAATATATTAAATTATTTGATTTTTTTAAAAAAACTGTATTGTTAACCAAGATTTTCTAGCTTAGTCTACACTATTTTTTTATATTTTTAAAATATCAGCATTTGTTTCTAGAAATCGTGTACTATAGACTTGAAATATAGTTTTTTTTTTTTACTTTAAAAATGAATACGCATATTTTAAATTTATTAGATTATTTGATTTTTTTTATAACAATGTATTGTTCACCAAGAAGTTTCTAGTTTAATTTACACTCTTTATTAATATTTTTAAAATATCAACATTTTTTTTCTAGAAATAGTGTATCATACACTTGAAAAATAGGGTGTTTTTTACTAATAAAATGAAAACGCATATTTTAAATTTATTAAATTATTTAATTTTTTTAAATCAATTTATTATTCACTCTTAAATTTCTAGCTTAATTTAAAAAATTCTTTATATTTTTAAAATTGCAAAATTTGTTTCTATAAATCGTGTACTATAGACTTGAAATATAGAGTGTTTTTTACATTAAAAATTAAATCGCATATTTTAAATTTTCTAAATTATTTGAATTTTTTTTACAACAATGTATTGTTCACCAAGTAGTTTCTAGCTTAATTTACACTATTTTTTATAATTTTAAAATACCAACATTTGTTTCTAGTATTCGTGTAGTGCACACTTGAAAAATAGGATATTTTTTGCTAAAAAAATCAAAACACATATTTTAAATTTATTAAATTATTTGATATTTTTGAAAACAATATATTATTAACCATGAAGTTTCTAGCTTAATTTAGACTAATTTTTTATATTTTAAAATATCAACATTTGTTTCTAGAAATCGTGTACTATTATAGACTTGAACTATAGAGTGTTTTTTACTGAAAATGCATATTTTAAATTTATTAAATTATTTAATTATTTTTACAACAATGTATTGTTCACCAAGAAATTTCTAGCTTAATTTACACTATTTTTTATATTTTTAAAATATCAACATTTGTTTCTAGAAATCGTGTACTATACACTTGAATTATAAGGTGTTTTTTACTTTAAAAATCAAAACGCATATTTTAATTTTATTAAATTAATTGATTTTTTTGACAACAATATATTATTCACCATGAAATATCTAGCTTAATTTACACTAGCTTTTTATATTTTTAAAATATCTACATTTTTACGAGAAATTGTGTACTATATACTCGAAAAATAGGGTATTTTTTACTTAAAAAATGAAAATGCATATTTTAAATGTATTAAATTATTTTTGTATTTTTTGACAACAATGTATTGTTGACCAAGAATTTTCTACCTTAATTTACCCTATCTATTATATTTTTAAAATATCAACATTTGTTTCAAGAAATTGTGTACTATACACTTTTAATATAGGGTGTTTTTTAATTTTAAAATGAAAACACATATTTTAAATTTATTAAATTATTTTATTTTTTTCACAACAATGTATTGTTAACCAAGAAGTTTCTACCTTAATATACACTATTTTTTATATTTTTAAAATATCCACATTTGTTTCTAGAAATCATGTACTATACACTTGAAAAATATGGTTTTTTTTACTAAAAAAATAAAAACATATATTTTAAATATATTAAATTATTTGATTTTTTTAACAACACTGTATTGTTAACCAAGATTTTCTAGCTTAGTCTACACTATTTTTTTATATTTTTAAAATATCCACATTTGTTTCAAGAAATCGTGTACTATACACTTGAAAAATAGGGTGTTTTTTACTATAAAAATGATAACGCATATTTTAAATTTATTGAATTAAGTGATTTTTTTTGACAACAATATATTGTTCACCAAGAAGTTTCTAGCTTAATTTACACTATTTTTTATATTTTTAAAATATCAACATTTGTTTCTAGAAATCGTGTACTATACACTTGAATTATAAGGTGTTTTTTACTTTAGAAATGAAAACGCATAGTCTAAATTTATTAAATTATTTGATTTTTTTGACAATAGTGTATTGCTCACCCAGAAGTTTCCAGTTTAATTTATACTTTTATTTATATTTTTAAAATATCAACATTTTTTCTAGAAATAGTGTACCATACACTTGAAAAATAAGGTGTTTTTTACTAATAAATAGAAAACGCAGATTTTAAATTTATTAAATTATTTAATTTTTTTGAAATCAATGTATTGTTCACCATTAAATTTCTAGCTTAATTTAAACAATTTTTAATATTTTTAAAATTGCAAATTTGTTTTGTTGAAATCGTGTACTATAGACTTGAAATATAGAGTGTTTTTTACTCAAAAAATGAAAACGCATATTTTAAAATTATTAAATTTTTTTATTATTTTTACAACAATGTATTGATCACCAAGAAGTTTTTAGCTTAATTTACTCTATTTTTTATACTTTAAAAATATAAACATTTGTTTCTAGAAATCGTGTAGTGCACACTTAAAAAATAGGGTGTTTTTTGTTAAAAAAATGAAAACGCATATTTTAATTTTATTAAATTATTTGATTTTTTTGACAACAATATATTATTCACAATGAAGTTTCGAGAAATCGTGTACTATATACTTGAAAAATAGGGTAATTTTTATTTAAAAAATGAAAACGCATATTTTAAATGTATTACATTATTTTTGTTTTTTTAACAACAATGTATTGTTCACCAAGAATTTAGTAGCTTAAGTTACACTATCTATT
The DNA here is from genome assembly GCA_037177725.1 of Cyamopsis tetragonoloba. Lineage (NCBI taxonomy): Eukaryota > Viridiplantae > Streptophyta > Magnoliopsida > Fabales > Fabaceae > Cyamopsis > Cyamopsis tetragonoloba. The sequence continues at coordinate 14,584,994 of CM074124.1, read as the reverse complement.
ATATTTTTAAAATATCAACATTTTTTTCTAGAAATCGTGTACTATACACTTGAAATATAGGGTGTTTTTTACTTTAAAAATGAAAACGCATATTTTAAATTTATTAAATTATTTGATATTTTTTACAACAATGTATAGTTCACCAAGAAGTTTCTAGCTTAATTTACACTATTTTTTATATTTTTAAAATATCAACGTTTGTTTCTTGAAATCGTATACTGTACACTGGAAAAATAGAGTGTTTTTCGTTAAAAAAATGAAAACACATATTTTAAATTTATTAAAATATTTGATTTTTTTGACAACACTGTATTGTTAACCAAGAAGTTCCTAGCTTCGTTTACACTATCTTTTTATATTTTTAAAATATCAACATTTGTTTCTAGAAATCTTGTACTATATCCACTTGAATTATAGGGTATTTTTTACTTCAAAAATTAAAACGCATAGTTTAGATTTATTAAATTATTTGATTTTTTTGACAACAATATATTGTTCACCATGAAGTTTCTAGCTTAATTTACACTTTTATTTATATTTTTAAAATATCAACATTTTTTTCTAGAAATAGTGTACCATACACTTGAAAAATAGGGTGTTTTTTACTAGAAAATGAAAACTCATATTTAAAATTTTTTAAATTATTTAATTTTTTTAAAATCAATGTATTATTCACTCTGAAATTACTAGTATAATTTAAACAATTCTTTATATTTTTAAATTGCAAAATTTGTGTCTATAAATCGTGTACTATTGACTTGAAATATAGAGTGTTTTTTAGTTTAAAAATTAAAATGCATATTTTAAATTTTTTAAATTATTTGATTTTTTTGACAATACTGTATTGTTAACCAAGAAGTTTCTAGCTTAGTTTACACTATTTTTTATACTTTTAAAATATCAACATTTGTTTCTAGAAATCGTGTACTATAGACTTGAAATATAGAGTGCTTTTTATTTTAAAAATGAAAATGCATATTTTAAATTTATTAAATTATTTAATTTTTTTTTAAACCCATGTATTGTTCACCATCAAATTTCAAGGGTAATTTAAACAATTTTAAAAATTGCAAATTTGTTTTGTAGAAATCGTGTACTATAGACTTGAAATATAGAGTGTTTTTTACTTAAAAAATGAAAAGGCTTATTTTAAATTTTTTAAATTATTTGATTTTTTTTACAACAATGTATTGTTCACCAAGAAGTTTCTAGCTTAATTTAAACTATTTTTTATATTCTTAAAATATCAAAATTGGTTTCTAGAAATCGTGTACTATACACTTTAATTATAAGGTGTTTTTTACTTTATAAATCAAAACACATAGTTTAAATTTATTAAATTATTTGATTTTTTAGACAACAATGTATTGTTCACCCTGAAGTTTCTAGCTTAATTTATATTTTTAAAATATCAACATTTCTTTCGAGAAATAGTGTACCATACACTTAAAAAATACGGTGTTTTTTACTAATAATGCAGATTTTAAATTTATTAAATTATTTAACTTTTTTTTGGAAATCAATGTATTTTTCACCATCAAATTTCTAGCTTAATTTAAACAATTTTTAATATTTTTAAAATTTCAAATTTGTTTTTTAGAAATCGTGTACTATAAACTTGAAATATAGAGTGTTTTTTACTTAAAAAATGAAAATGCATATTTTAAAATTTTTACATTATTTGATTTTTTTACAACAATGTATTGCTCACCATGAAGTTTGTAGCTTAATTTGCACTATTTTTTATATTTTTATGATATCAACATTTGTTTCTAGAAATCGTGTAGTGCACACTTATAAAATAGGGTATTTTTTGTTAAAAAAGTATAAACGCATATTTTAATTATAGTAAATTATATGATTTTTTTGACAACAATGTATTATTCACCATGAAGTTTCTAGCTTAATTTACACTAGCTTTTTATATTTTTAAAATATCAACATTTGTTTCGAGAAATCGGGTACTATACACTTTAAAAATAGGGTGTTTTTTACTTAAAAATAAAAACGCATATTTTAAATGTATTAAATTATTTTTTTATTTTTTACCACAATGTATTGTTCAGCATTAATTTTCTAGCTTAATTTACACTATCTATTAAATTTTTAAAATATCATAATTTGTTTCTAGAAATCGTGTACTAAATACTTGAAAAATAGGGTGTTTTTTACTTTTAAAATGAAAATGCATATTTTCAATTTAATAAATTATTTAATTTTTTTCAAAACAATGTAATGTTTCCCATAAAGTTTGTAGCTTATATTTTTAAAATTGCAACATTTGTTTCTAGAAATCGCGTACTATACGCTTGAAAAATAGTGTATTTTTTACTTTATAAATGAAAATGCATATTTTAAATTTAATAAATTATTTGCTTTTTTTGAAAACCATCTTATGTTCCCCATAAAGTTTCTAGCTTAATTTTTACAATTTTTTATATTTTTAAAATTGAAACATTTATTTCTCGAAATCGCGAACTATACACTTGAAAAAGATGGTGTTTTTTAGTTTAAAAATGAAAAGGCATATTTTAAATTTATTAAATTATTTGGTTTTTTTCACAACAATGTATTGTTCACCAAGAAGTTTCTACCTTAATATACACTATTTTTATATTTTTAAAATATTAACATTTGTTTTAGAAATCGTTTACTATACACTTGAATTATAAGGTGTTTTTTAGTTTAAAAATGAAAACGCATATTTTAAATTCTTTCTTTAAATTATTTGATTTTTTTTATAACAATGTATTGTTCACCAAGTAGTTTCTAGCTTAATTAACACTATTTTTATATTTTTAAAATATCCACATTTGTTTCGAGAAATCGTGTAGTGCACACTTGAAAAATAGGGTGTTTTTTGCAAAAAAATGAAAACACATATTTTAATTTTATTAAATTCTATGATTTTTTTGACAACAATATATTATTCACCATGAAGTTTCTAGCTTAACTTACACTATTTTTTTATATTTTTAAAATATCAACATTTGTTTCTAGAAATCGTGTACTCACTTGAAAAATAGGGTGTTTTTTACTTAAAAAATGAAAACGCATATTTTAAATTTATTAAATTATTTGATTTTTTTTGACAACAATGTATTGTTCACCAATAAGTTTCTAGCTTAATTTACACTATTTTTTATATTTTTAAAATATCAACATTTGTTTCTAGAAATCGTGTACTATACACTTGAATTATAGGGTGTTTTTTACTTTAAAAATGAAAACGCATAGTTTAATTTTATTAGATTATTTGATTTTTTCTAGAAAACTGTGTTATTCACCATGAAGTCTCTAGCTTAATTTACACTTTTATTTATATTTTTAAAATAATAACTTTTTTTTCTAGAAATAGTGTACCAAACACTTGAAAAATAGGGTGTTTTTTACTAATAAAATGAAAACGCATATTTTAATGTTATTAAATTATTTAATTTTTTTTTGAAATCAATGTATTGTTCACCATGAAATTTGTAGCTTAATCTAAATAATTTTTTTTATTTTTGATATTGCAAATTTTTTTTGTAGAAATCGTGTACTATAGACTTGAAATATAGTGTTTTTTACTTTAAAAATGAAAATGCGTATTTTAAATTCTTTAAATTATTTGATTTTTTTTGCAACAATGTATTGTTCACCAAGTAGTTTCTAGCTTAATTTTCACTATTTTTTATATTTTTAAAATATCAACATTTGTTTTAAGAAATCGTGTAGTGTACACTTAAAAAATAGGGTGTTTTTTGTTAAAAAAATGAAAATGCATTTTTTAATTTTATTAAATTATTTGATTTTTTTGACAACAATATATTATTCACCATGAAGTTTCTAGCTTAATTTACACTACCTTTTTATATTTTTAAAATATCCACATTTTTTTCGAGAAATCGTGTACTATACACAGGAAAAATAGGGTGTTTTTTACTTAAAAAAGGAAAACGCATATTTTATATGTATTAAATTATTTTTTGTTTTTTTTACAACAATATATTGTTCACCCAGAATCTTGTAGCTTAATTTACACTATCTTTTATTTTTTTAAAATATCAACATTTGTTTCTAGAAATCGTGTACGATACACTTGAAAAATAGTGTGTTTTTTACTTTAAAAATGAAAACGCATATTTTAAATTTAATAAATTATTTGATTTTTTTGAAAACAATTTTATATTCCCCATAAAGTTTCTAGCTTAATTTTTACAATTTTTAATATTTTTAAAATAGAAACATTTATTTCTAGAAATCGCGTACAATACACTTGAAAAAGATGATGTTTTTTAGTTTAAAAATGAAAAGGTATATTTTAAATTTAATAAATTATTTGATTTTTTTCGCAACAATGTATTGTTCACCAAGAAGTTTCTACCTTAATATACACTATTTTTTATATTTTTAAAATATCAACATTTGTTTCTAGAAATCATGTATTATACACTTGAATAATATGGTCTGTTTTACAAAAAAAATAAAAATGCATATTTTAAATATATTAAATTATTTGATTTTTTTAACAACACTGTATTATTAACAAGAAGTTTCTAGCTTAATTTACACTTTTTTTTGTACAATATCAACATTTGTTTCTAGAAATCGTGGACTATACACTTGAAAAATAAGGTGTTTTTTACTAAAAAAATGAAAATGCATATTTTACATTTATTAAATTATTTGATTTTTTTTACAACAATGTATTGTTTACCAAGAAGTTTCTAGCTTAATTTACATTATTTTTTTATATTTTTAAAATATCAACATCGGTTTCTAAAAATCGTGTACTATACACGTCAAAAATAGGGGGTTTTTTACTAAGAAAATTAAAACGCATGATTTAAATATATTAGATTATTTTATTTTTCTAACAACAATGCATTGTTCACCATGTGGTTTCTAGCTTAATTTACACAATTTTTTATATTTTTAAAATATCAACATTTGTTTCTACAAATCGTGTATTATACACTTGAAAAATTAGGTGTTTTTTACTTAGAAATTAAAATGCATATTTTTAATTTATTAAATTATTTAATTTTTTTTGAAATCAATGTATTGTTGACCCTGATGTTTCTAGCTTAATTTACACAGTTTTTTATATTTTGAAAATTGCAACATTTGTTTGTAGAAATCATGTACTATAGACTTGTAATATACGGTGTTTTTTACTTTTAAAATGGAAAACACATATTTAAAATTTATTAAATTATTTGATTTTTTTGACAACAATCTATTGTTCACCAAGAAGTTTCTAGTTAAATTTACACTATTTTTTATATTTTTCAAGTAGTAACATTTGTTTCTTGAAATCGCGTACAATACACTTAAAAAATAGGGTGTTTTTTACTTTAATAATGAAAAAGCATATTTTAAATTTATTAACATATTTGATTTTTTTGTGAACAATGTTTTGTTCACCTAGCAGTTTCTAGCTTAATTTATACTATTTTTTTTATGTTTTTAAAATATCAACATTTGTTTCTAGAAATCGTGTAGTATACACTTGAAAAATAGGGTGTTTTTTACTAAAAAAATGAAAACACATATTTTAAATTTATTAAATTATTTAATTTTTTTTGAAATCAATGCATTTTTTACCATGAAGTTTCTAGCTTAATTTACACAATTTTTTATATTTTCAAAATTGCAACATTTGTTTGTAGAAATCGTGTACTATTACTTGAAAAATAAGGTGTTTTTTACTTTAAAAATGAAAACGCATATTTTAAAGTTATTAAATTTTTTAATTTTTTTGAAAACAATATATTGTTCCCCATAAAGTTTTTAGGTTAATTTATAAAATTTTTAATATTTTTAAAATTGCAACATTTGTTTCTAGAAATCGTGTACTATACACTTGAAAATTAGGGTGTTCTTTACTTTTAAAATGAAAACGCATATTTTAAATCTATAAAATAATTTGATTTTTTTGAAAAAAAATGTTTTTTTCCCCATGAAGTTTCTAGCTTAATTTACACAATTGTTTAGATTTTTTATAATTACAACATTTGTTTCTAGAAATCGTGTTCTATACACTTGAAAAATAGGGTGTTTTTTACTTTAAAAAAGAAAATGCATATTTTAAAAATATTAAATTATTTGATTTTTTTGAAAACAATGTATTGTTCCCCATAAAGTTTCTAGCTTAATTTACACAATTGTTTATATTTTTAAAATTTCAACATTTGTTTCTAGAAATTGTGCACTATACACTTGAAAAATAATGTGTTTTTTACTAAAAAAATGAAAACGAATATTTGAAAATTTTTAAATTATTTGATTCTTTTGGCAACAAATGCTTCATTCCTTGTTTTCATAAATTTTGACATAGTTTTAGATGGATATTAGACCTATTTACAATTGGATTCTGATTTCGTGGCCTGAATAAAAGTTGTAGAAAATTTTATTATCTTTCCAATTCCACCAATTTCATGAGAATCCAATTTGTATAGCTTGAGTTATGGACAAAACACTTAGAGTTGCCAAAATTGGGATTTTGACATGGACAAGTGAATTCAAGCGAAATTATGTACTAGAAACAAATTGATTTAGATCTTAAGTTCTGAATTAAAGTTGTAGATAATTTTGTTAGCTTTCATTTGCCACTGATTTCACCTAATTTGGAGGTCTATAACTAAGTTATGGTCAAAATAGCAGACTATGCTAGTGTTGAGCGCCCAGGCACTGGAACACAGAAAACACGCATCTGTGATTGGCGCCCAAGCGCCCGGATGGGCGCCCGGGCGACAGGATTCTGTTGTCTGGCAGTTTGTGACACGTTTCTTGCGCCCAGGCGCCAGAATGGTGGCTCGGGCGACAGTGTCCTGTACCTTCTTGACCTATTTTTGCTTCTAAAATGCCAAGTAAGTCTATTTAACTTAGTTTTATGATAGGAATGTAAGGAAATAGGCTTATATGACTTAGTAACATGCTTTAGGATTATGAAATGATATAGCAAGCTCTTTGATTTTGAATTATGAAATTGTCATGTGATGAATGATGAATGATGAATATTGAATGTTGAATGCAAGTGATATGAGTTGAATGTGAAATGCATGATAATACTTGATGTGAAATGAAAATTAAATTTAAAGACAAGTTTAAGCTTTCCCCTATCAACGGATGTTGAGTAAGTGGGTTGATTCCCACTAGTTACACACCGGGTAAGCGGACAAGCATGAAAAGATTGAGAATGTAGGGTCTCTCAATGAACGGGGTAAGATGGCCTGAACTAGTAGGGTTGCCCTGTGACTGGGCAGATGACCCGAAAGAAAGGACTGTTCCAATGAACGGGTAAGGAAGTCCTGGGCTATTCCCAATGAACGGGGTCAAGATAGTCCGACAGTTGATCACGGTAGGGACGCTTGCCGTGGTCCCATGATTGAGCTTAAATGCGTGTTGCTGCCATGCGCCTAGGGAGAAGTCTTGTGCACGAGGCTTCCGTAAAAGACTAAAGAAAAGAAATGAAACAAGTATGATAATGAAAGATCATGGCATGCATACATTTATAATTGTCATAGCATGCATTATGTATGAGTGTTGCATTGATTGTGGATTGAATTGTGTGTTAGGGACTAAATGGGGTGTTTTCTAGTTAGATTGGCTGCAATATGGTATAAAAGTGTTTTCAAAAATGCCGGGGGTTACTCAGTTATATGATTATGTGTTCTCTATTGTGATATACAAGTTGATAATCATGCAATGTGTACATGAATGCTTGATAGACTAACTAGAGTTATATATTTATAAATCAAGCATATTTGATTTTGAGTTTAGAAGTTTGGACTAACTATGATTTTCAAGTGAGAAATGTCTTGTAGATAGTCCAAGCATTAAGAGTAAGCAATGATCAAGAAAAATGGAAAAATCAATTATGCTCAACTCAACAAGGAGAATGACAACGATGGCCAAGAGCTTATGATAGTATGGAAGAGAAACGAACAAGCTTGGATTGCATCAAGAAGCCTAAGGACTTAGTTTGGTATATTTCTTTTCTAGGCTATGTAAGTGTAAATTTGAGAAGTCATTACTTGATAGAGCTTGTCTTTCACCTTGCATTCATAGCATCATTTCAAACCATATCCTTGAAAATGTGTTTTTCAAAGAAATTGGTTACAAAGTGTTTTATCATGAGAAAATTGTTTTTCAATTAGATTAGGATTTGAAAACTGAGTTGATGTTTAAAAGTACTCAAATATTTGGTTTGAATTTGTTAATAGGAATAAAAAATATATTTTCAACAATAGTCTTATATGAAAGCTGATATATGTTTACCGTTTTGATCATATCATTACATGTATTTTTATTATTGAGCTAAACCTTATTTCATTTGAAAATAGACTCAATAAGCTTTCTAATGACTGGTCTTTTGCTCTAAATGGATCACAAATGAAGAAGTTATGAACTTTTGAATTCAGCCTTTGTTTTTAGGTTGTGGATTTGGGGTTTTCAGGGTTACCTAGAACTTCCCTGAATCCTTTTATCCTTTGCTTCCAAGCCCAATCTCCTACTCCGGTTCCTTTACCGTAGTGCCTCTGAATCTGATTCAAACCGTATGGAACCTTAGTTTTATGAAATGGAAGCCTTAGGGTGAAAGAGTTGTGACGTAGTTGGTTGGGGAACAGAGGTTTTAGGAATGTGAGAAGTGAGGAAACTGAAGAACAACCAGTTTGGAGACAAGGCACCCCTATTTATAGACTTTGGGGTCCATATTCGAATATATATTCGAATATAAGGCTCCTGTATTCAGTTCTTCACTTGCATATTCGAATACTATTCGAATATGACAGTTCATATTCAAATATTCATGTTATCTTTGTTTGTTTTTACTTGCAACTAATCTTTCTTCCTTTTCTTTGTAAATTGTAATCAATCCCTTAAGTCCTAAGCCTCTTTGATGGATTTTCGGGATGTTACAGTTAATATTTTTATAATTGCAACATTAGTTTCTAAAAATCATGTTCTATACACTTGAAAAATAGGGTGTTTTTTATTTTAACATGAAAATGCATATTTTAAAATTATTAAATTATTTTATTTTTTTGAAAACAAAGTATTGTTTACCATGAAGTTTCTAGTTTAATTTACAAAAAATTTATATTTGCAACATTTGTTTCTAAAAATCGTGTACTATACACTTGAAAAATAGGGTGTTTAGGAATTTAAAAATGAAGATAAAACTTTAAATTTATTAATATATTTTATTTTTTTGAAAACAACGTATTGTTCCCAATAAAGTTTCTAGCTTAATTTACACAATTTTTTATATTTTAAAATTGCAACATTTGTTTCTAAAAATCGTGTACTATAGACTTGAAATATAGGGTGTTTTTTACTTTAAAAATGAAAACGCATATTTTAAATTTATTAAATTATTTGATTTTTTTGATAACAATGTATTGTTCCCCATAAAGTTTCTAGCTTAATTTACACAAATATTTATACTTTTAAAGCTACAACATTTGTTTCTAGAAATTTTGTACTATACACTTGAAAAATAGGTTGTTTTTTACTTTAAAAATTAAAATGAATGTATTAAGTTTATTTCATTATTTGATTTTTTTGAAAACAATCTATTGTTTCCCAAAAATTTTCTAGCTTAATTTTTACAACTTTTTCTATTATTAAAATTGAAACATTTGTTTCTAGAAATCGCGTACCATAACACTTGAAAAATAGAGTGATTTTTACTTTAAAAATGAAAAGTATATTTTAAATTTAATAAATTATTTGTTTTTTTTTTGACAACAATGTATTGTTCACCATGAAGTTTCTAACTTAATTTACACTATTTTTTATATTTATAAAATATCAACATTTGTTTCTAGAAATTGTGTACTATACACTTGAAAAATATGGTGTTTTTTACTAAAAAAATGAAAACGCATATTTTAAATTTATAAATTTATTTTATTTTTTTGACAACAATGTATTTTTCACCATTTTGTTTACAGCTTAATTTACACTATATTTTTAATTTTTAAAAATATCAACATTTGGTTCTAGAAATCATGAACTATATACACTTGAAAAATAGGGTGTTTTTTACTAAAAAAATGAAAATGCATATTTTAAATTTATTAAATTATTTAATTTTTTTTTGAAATCAATGTATTGTTTAACATGAAATTTCTAGCTTAATTTACATAATTTTTTATATTTTTTAAATTGCAACATTTTTTGTAGAAATCGTGTACTATACACTTGAAAATTAGGGTGTTTTTTACTTTAAAAATGATAACGCATATTTTAAAGTTATTAAATTTTTTGATTTTTTTCAAAATAATATATTGTTCCCCATAACGTTTCTAGGTTAATTTGTAAATTTTTTGATATTTTCAAAATTGCCACATTTTTTCTAGAGATCGTGTACTATACACTTGAAAATTAGGGTGTTTTTTACTTTAAAAATGAAAACGCATATTTTAAAGTTATTAAATTTTTTGATTTTTTTGAAAACAATATATTGTTCCCCATAAAGTTTCTAGGTTAGTTTATAAATTTTTTAATATTTTTAAAATTGCAACATTTTTGTAGAAATCGTGTACTATACACTTGAAAATTAGGGTGTTTTTTACTTTAAAAATGAAAACGTATATTTTAAATTTATTAAATTATTTATTTTTTTAAAATAATGTATTGTTCACCAAGAAGTTTCTAGTTTAATTTACAATATATTTAATATTTTTTAAAATATCAACATTTGTTTCTATAAATCGTGTACTATAAACTTGAAAAATAGGGTGTTTTTTACTTTAAAAATGAAAATGGATATTTTTAATCTACTAAAGTATTTGATTTTTTTCAAACAATCTATTGTTTCCCATAATGTTTATAGCTTAATTTTTATAATTATATATATTTTAAAAATTGAATTATTTATTTCTAGAAATCACGTACTATACACTTGAAAAATAGTGTGTTTTTTACTTTAAAAATAAAAACGCATATTTTAAATTTATTTTAGTATTTGTTTTTTGTAAAACAATGTATTGTTCACCATGAAGTTTCTAGCTTAATTTACACAATATTTTATATTTTTAAAATATCAACATTTGTTTCTAGAAATGTGTACTATGGACTTGAATCATAGGTTTTTTTTACTAAGAAAATGAATGCACATATTTTAAATTTATTAAATTATTTGATTTTGTGAAAACCATGTATTCTTCACCATAAATATTCTAGCATTTTTTACACTATTTGATTTATATTTTTAAAATTGCAACCTTTATTTCTAGAAATTGTGTTCTATATATACCCTCGAAAAATATGGTGTTTTTTAGTTTAAAAATGAAAACGCATATTTTAAATTGATTAAATTTTTTTGACAACAATGTATTGTTCACCATGAAGTTTCTAGCATAATTTACACTATTTTTTTTTATATTTTTAAAATCGCAACATTTGTTTCTAAAAATCGTGTACTATAGACTTGAAATATAGGGTGTTTCTTACATTAAAGATGAAAACACAAATTTTAAATTTATTAAATTATTTGATTTTTTGGGGAACAATGTATTGTTCACCATGAAGTTTATAACTTACTTTACACTATTTTTTTACATTTTAAAAATATCAACTTTTGTTTCTAGAAATCGTGTACTATACACATGAAAGGTAGGGTGTTTTTTTGACAACAATGTATTGTTCTTCATGAAATTTCTAGCTGAATTTTAACTATTTTTTCTATTTTTAAAATATCAACATTTGTTTCTCGAAATCGTGTACTATACACTTAAAAGATAGGGTGTTTTTTACTAAAAAATTGAAAACACATATTTTAAATTTATTAATTCGTTTTATTTTTTTGACAACAATGTATTGTTAACGATAAAGTTTCTTGCTTAATTTACACTATGTTTTTATATTTTTAAAATATCAACATTTATTTCTGGAAATCGTGTACTATACAGTTGAAAAACAGGGTGTTTTTTTACTAAAAACCTGAAAATGCATATTTCAAATTTTTTAAACATTTTAATTTTTTAAAATTATTATATTGTTTACCATGAAGTTTCTAGCTTAATTTACACAATTTTTTATATTTTTAAAATTTACAACATTTGTTTGTAGAAATCGTGTACTATACACTTTAAATATAGGGTGTTTTTTACTTTAAAAATGAAAACGCATATTTTAAATTTATTAAATTATTTGATTTTTTTGTCAACAATGTATTGTTCACCATGAAGTTTCTAGCTTTGTTTTTTTTTATATTTTGAAAATATCAACATTTGTTTCTAGAAACCGTGTACTCTACACTTGAAAAATAGTGTGTTTTTTACTAGAAAAATGAAAACACATATTTTTGATTTATTAAAATATTTGATTTTTTTGACAACAATGTATTGTTTAGCATGAAGTTTCTAGCTTAATTTACACAATTTTTTATATTTTTAAAATTGCAACATTTGTTTGTAAAAATCGTGTACTATTGACTTGAAATATAGGGTGTTGTTTACTTTAAAAATGAAAACGCATATTTTAAATTTATTAAATTATTTGATTTTTTTCGTCAACAATGTATTGTTCACGATGAAGTTTTTAACTTAATTTTTTTTATATTTTTAAAATATCAACATTTGTTTCTAGAAATCGTGTACTCTACATTTGAAAAATAGTGTGTTTTTTACTAAAAAAATGAAAACACATATTTTTAATTTATTAAATTATTTGGCTTTTTGACAAAAATGTATTTTTTACCATGAAGTTTCTAGCTTAATTTACACAATTTTTTATATTTTTCAAATTGCAACATTTGTTTGTAGAAATCGTGTACTATTGACTTGAAATATAGGGTGTTTTTTACTTTAAAAATGAAAACCCATATTTTAATTTTATTAAATAATTTGATTTTTTTGTCAACAATGTATTGTTCACCATGAAGTGTCTACGTTAATTTGTTTTTATATTTTTAAAATATCAACATTTGTTTCTAGAAATTGTGTACTCTAAACTTGAAAAATAGTGTGTTTTTTACTAAAAAATGAAAACGCATATTTTTAATTTTTTAAATTATTTGATTTTTTTGACCAGAATGTATTGATTACCATGAAGTTTCTAGCTTAATTTATACAATTTTTATATTTTTAAAATTGCAACATTTGTTTGTAGAAATCGTGTACTATAGACTTGAAATATTGGGTGTGTTTTACTTTAAAAATGAAAACGCATATTTTAAATGTAACACCCTAATTATTTAAAAGAGTAGTTACTAAAATATTAACTTTGAAAAATTTGATACATAAAAATTTTCCCTTAAAACTACCAAAACTTGCTACTTGGTTTCACTTAAAAATACAGCGGAAAACATTTCTTTATTTATATGATAATTTCCTATACAGCTGAACCACATAATCTTTGAACAATAGGCTTAGGTTCACCAAGTGTGGTTTTACCTAAGCAAAGCCTAAATCTTCATCCATTGCCTTAGCTCCACAGTCTTCCAATACCTGCAATACTGTGACCGTCAGTTATATGTAAAACATATAACCGAGTAACCCTTGGTGTAATGAAAAACATTTTACAGTATTGCAATACCTGCAAAGCCTAAAGCTTCATCCTTTCTGTTTAATTTCACATTATAAGTTCTAATGCATCAAACATCATATTCATTCCATATCATTCAGACAAGAATTCCAGTAATCCCATATTCGAATATCAACATCTCATATTCGAATATTATGTGACAAATTTGATATATCCAAATATCTATTCGAATATGACCCACCACATTCAAACACATATTTGAATATACTAACCCTTGGACTTACCTTTTCTAAAACAGTTTCAAATCCGTTAAAGTCAAAGTCCCTATTTCGTCACATTACAATCTGGAATCCTTTATGTCCATCGTCCTTATGAATTCATCATCATTCACATTTCCAATCACACATTCATAACAAGCATATAGCGTATAAATTAGGGTTTCCAATATACTCTTATCCAATTACAAACTCTCATTTATTCGGATTCTATGTGACAAATGTGTTATATTCATATATCTATTTGAACATGGCATTCCATATTCAAATACATATTTGAATATGCTAATACTGGGACTCAACCCTTTTCAAACCACTTTGAAATAATTTCAATATCAGATTCCCAGTTAGTGTCACATTCAATTCTGGAAAGCCTTATTTATACCTTTAACATGTTTCACAATATCACATGCATCATTCATCAACATAAAGCCTATCAAATTCATACACATACCAATCATATCATGCATATTTCAAACATAGTAGGCATAATTCAATCATACATCAAACTTTGAACACAACATATTGGTTTAATTCCCTAATAACATATCCTAGCATTCCCTAGTCACATGTTCCTAAATTCCAAGTATTTAAGGATTTGGGGTTTTCAGGGTTACCTGTAACTCCCTGAATCTTTTATCCCTTAGCTTCCAGATCCAATCTCCTACTCCGGTTCCTTTGTAATAGTTGCCTCTCAATCTGAATCAATCGTTTGGAACCTTAGTCTTTTGCAATGGTTTGGGAACAGAGGTTTTTTGGTGTGAGAAGCGAGGAAATCTGAAGAACAGCCCTTTGGAGTCAAGGCACCCCTATTTATAGATTTTGGGGTCCATATTCGAATATATATTCGAATATAAGGCTCCTGTTTTCAGTTCCTCACCTGTATATTCGAATATTAGCTTGCACATTCGAATACTATTCGAATATGACAAGGCATATTCGAATATTATTCGAATATGACAGTTCATATTCAAATATTTACTTGATCTTTGTTTCTCTTTTGATCATTTTACCTGCAACTAATCCTTCTTCATTTTCTTTGTAAATTGTAGTCAAATCCCTTAAATCCTAAGCCTCCTTTATGGATTTTCGGGATGTTACATTAAATTTATTAAATTATTTAACTTTTTTGAAATCAATATATTGTTTACCATGAAGTGTCTAGCTTAATTTACAACTTTTTTTATATTTCTAAAATTGCGACATTTGTTCGTAGAAATCGTGTACTATAGACTTGAAATATAGGGTGTTTTTTAATTTAAAAATGCAAACGCATATTTTAAATTTATTAAATTATTTGATTGTTTTGACAACAATGTATTTTCCATCATGAAGTTTCTAACTTAATTTACACTATTTTTAAAAATTTTTAAAATATCAACATTTGTTTCTAGAAATCATGTATTATCAATTGAAAAATAGGGTGTTTTTTACTAAAAAACTGAAAACGCATATTTTAAATTTTTTATTTTTTAACTCAATTTATTGTTTACCATGAAGTTTCTAGCTTAATTTACACAATTTTTTATATTTTTAAAATTGCAATATTTGTTTGTAGAAATCGTGTACTATACACTTAAAATATAGAGTGTTTTTTACTTTAAAAATGAAAACACCTATTTTTAATTGATAAAATTATTTGATTTTTTTGAGAGGAATGTATTGTTTACCATGAAGATTCTAGCTTAATTTACACAATTTTTTATATTTTTAAAATTGCAACATTTGTTTGTAGAAATCGTATACTATAGACTTGAAATATAGGGTGATTTTTTACTTTAAAAATGAAAATGCATATTTTAAATTTATTAAATTAATTGATTTTTTGACAACAATTTATTTTTCATTATGAAGTTTGTAGCTTAATTTACACTATTTTTTTAAATTTTTAAAATATCAACATTTGTTTCTAGAAATCGTGTACTATACACTTGAAAAATAGGGTGTTTTTTACTAAAAAAATGAAAACGCATATTTTAAATTTATTAAATTATTTTATTTTTTTTTCAACAATGTATTTTTCACCATGAAGTTTCTAGCTTAATTTTTTTTTATATTTTTAAAATATCAACATTTGGTTCTAGAAATCGTGTACTCTACACATAAAAAAAGGGTGTTTCTTACTAAAAAAATGAAAACGCATATTTTTAATTCATTAAATTATTTGATTATTTTGACAACAATGTATTTTTTACCATGAAGTTTCTAGCTTAATTTACACAATTTTTTATATTTTTAAAATTGCAACATTTGTTTGTAGAAATCATGTACTAGTGACTTGAAATATACAGTGTTTTTTACTTGAAAAATGAAAACGCATATTTTAAATTTATTTAATTATTTAATTTTTTTGAAATCAATATATTATTTACCATGAAGTTTCTAGCTTAATTTACAAAATTTGTTATACTTTTAAAATTGCAACATTTGTTTGTAGAAATCGTGTACTATAGACTTGAAATATAGGGAGTTTTTTACTTTAAAAATTATAACGCATATTTTAAATTTATTAAACTATTTGATTTTTGTTGACGACAATGTATTTTTCATCATGATATTTCTAGCTTAATTAACACTATTTTTTAAAAAGTTTCAAATATCAACATTTGTTTCTAGAAATCTTGTATTATACACTTGAAAAATAGGGTGTTTTTTACTATAAAAATGAAAACGCATATTTTAAATTTTTTATTTTTTTAAATCAATTTATTGTTTACCATGAAGTTTCTTGCTTAATTTACACAATTTTTTATATTTTTAAAATTGCAACATTTGTTAGTAGAAACCGTGTACTATAGACTTGAAATATAGGGTTCTTTTTCCTTTACAAATGAAAACGCATTTTTTAAATATATTAAATTATTTAATTTTTTTTTCAACAATGTATTGTTCACCATGAAGTTTCTAGCATAACTTTTTAATATTTTTAAAATATCAACATTTGTTTGTAGAAATCGTGTACTCTACACTTGAAAAATAGTGTATTTTTTACTAAAAAGAAGAAAATGCATAAATTTAAATTATTAAATTATTAGATTTTTTTGACAACAATGTATTGTTTACCATGATGTTTCTAGCTTAATTTACACAATTTTTTATATTTTCAAAAGTGCAACATTTGTTTGTATAAATCGTGTACTATAGACTTATATATAGGGTGTTTTTTAATTTAAAAATGAAAACGCATATTTTAAATTTATTAAATGATTTGATTTTTTTACAAACAATGTATTTTTCATCGTGAAGTTTCTCGCTTAATTTACACTCTTTTTTTAAATTTTTAAAATATCAACATTTGTTTCTAGAAACCATGTACTATACACTTGAAAAATAGGGTGTTTTTTACTAACAAATTAAAAAGCATATTTTAATTTTATTAAATTATTTGATTTTTTTTCAACAATGTATTCTTCACCATGAAGTTTCTAGATTAATTTTTTTTTATATATTGAAAATATCAACATTTATTTCTAGGAATCGTGTACTTTACACTTAAAAAATAGGGTGTTTTTTACTAAAAAAATGAAAACGCATATTTTTAAATCATTAAATTATTTGATTTTTTTGACAACAATGAATTGTTTAACATCAAGTTTCTAGCTTAATTTACACAATTTTTTATAGTTTTAAAATTGCAACATTTGTTTGTAGAAATCATGTACTAGTGACTTGAAATATAGGGTGTTTTTTACTTGAAAAATGAAAATGCATATTTTAAATTTATTAAATTATTTAATTGTTTTGAAATCAATATATTGTTTACCATGAAGTGTCTAGTTTAATTTACAAAATTTTTTATACTTTTAAAATTGCAACAGTGGTTTGTAGAAATCGTGTACTATAGACTTGAAATATAGAGTGTATTTTACTTTAAAAATGCAAACGCATATTTTAAATTTATTAAATTATTTGATTTTTTTTACAACAATGTATTTTTCATCATGAAGTTTCAAGCTTAATTTACACTATTTTTTAAAATTTTTCAAATATCAACATTTGTTTCTAGAAATCGTGTATTATACACTTGAAAAATAGGGTGTTTTTTACTATAAAAATGAAAACGCATATTTTCAATTTTTTATTTTTTTAAATCCATTTATTGTTTACCATAAAGTTTCTAGCTTAATTTACACAATTTTTTATAATTTTAAAATTGCAACATTTGTTAGTAGAAATCGTGTACTATAGACTTGAAATATAGGGTTTTTTTTACTTTACAAATGAAAACACATTTTTTAAATTTATTAAGTTATTTGATTTTTTTTTCAACAATGTATTGTTCACCATGAAGTTTCTAGCTTAATTTTTTTATATTTTTAAAATATCAACAATTGTTTCTAGAAATCGTGTACTCTACACTTGAAAAATAGTGTGTTTTTTACTAAAAAGAAGAAAACGCATAATTTTAAATTATTAAATTATTTGATTTTTTTGACAACAATGTATTGTTTACCATGATGTTTCTAGCTTAATTTACGCAAATTTTTATATTTTCAAAAGTGCAACATTTCTTTGTATAAATCGTGTACTATAAACTTGAAATATAGGGTGTTTTTAATTTAAAATTGAAAATGCATATTTTAAATTTATTAAATGATTTGATTTTTTTACCAACAATGTATTTTTCATCATGAAGTTTCTAGGTTAATTTACACTATTTTTTTAAATTTTTAAAATATCAACATTTGTTTCTAGAAACCATGTACTATACACTTGAAAAATAGGGTGTTTTTTACTAAACAAATTAAAACGCATATTTTAAATTTGTTAAATAAATTTATTTTTTTGAAATAAATAAATTTTTACCATGATGTTTCTAGCTTATTTTATACAATTTTTATATTTTTAAAATTTCAACATTTGTTTGTAGAAATCGTGTACTATAGATTTGAAATATAAGTTGTTTTTTACTTTAAAAATGAAAAATTATATTTTAGATTTATTAAGTTATTTCAGTTTTTTTAAAATCAATTTATTGTTTACCATGAAGTTTCTTTCTTAATTTATAAAATTTTTTATATTTTTAAAATTGTAACATTTGTTTGTAGAAATCGTGTACTATAGACTTGAAATATAGGGTGTTTTATACTTTAAAAATGAAAATGCATATTTTAAATATATTAAATTATTAGATTTTTCTTACAACAATGTATTGTTCACCATGAAGTTTCTAGCTTAATTTATACTATTGTTTTATATTTTTAAAATATCAATATTTAATTCTTGAAAGCGTGTACTATACACCTAAAAAATAGTGTTTTTTTAAAAAAATTGAAAATGCATCTTTTAAATTAGTTAAATTATTATGTTTTTTTGACAACAATGTATAGATTACCATGAAGTTTCTAGCATAATTTACACAATTTTTTAAATTGCACCATTTGTTTGTACAAATCGTGTACTATAAAATTGAATATAGGGTGTTTTTTACTTTCAAAATGAAAACACATAATATAAATTTATTCATTTATTTGATTTTTTTGACAACAATGTATTTTTCACCATGAATTTTCTAGCTTAATTTACACAATTTTTTTATATTTTAAAATATCAAAAAAATTTTCTAGAAATCGTGTACTATACACTTGAAAAATTGTTTGTTTTTTAATAAAAAAATGAAAATGCATATTTTTAATTTATTAAATTATTTGAGTTTTTTGAAAATGATGTATTGTTTACCATGAATGTTTCTATCTTAATTTACACAATTTTTTATTTTTAAAATTGGAACATTTCTTTGTAGAAATCGTTTACTATATACACTAGAAATATAGGGTGTATTTTAATTCAAAAATGAAAACGCATATTTTAAATTTATTAAATTATTTAATTTTTTTTAAATCAATGTATTGTTTACCATGAATATTCTAGCTTAATTTTTTTTAAATCAATTTATTGTTTACCAGGAAGTTTCTAGCTTAATTTCCACAATTTTTTATATTTTGAAAATTGCAATATTTGTTTGTAGAAATCGTGTACTATAGATATGAAATATAGGGTGTTTTTTACTTTAAAATTAAAAAAACATATTTTAAATTTATTAAATTATTTGATTTTGTTGTCAACAGTTTATTGTTCACCATGTACTCTACACTTGAAAAACAGTGTGTTTTTTACTAAAGAAATGAAAATGCATATTTTTAATTTATTAAATTATTTGTTTTTTATACAACAATGTATTGTTTAACATGAAGTTTCTAGCTTAATTTACACAATTTTTTATATTTTTAAAATTGCAACATTTGTTTGTAGAAATCGCGTACTATAGACTTGAAATATAGGGTGTTTTTAACTTAATAAATGAAAACGCTTATTTTAAATTTATTAAATTATTTGATTTTTTTGACAACAATGTTTTTTTCATCATGAAGTTTCTTGATTAACTTACACAATTTTTTGAAAGTTTTAAAAGATCAACATTAGTTTCTAGAAATCGTGTACTATACACTTGAAAAATAGGGTGTTTTTTACTAAAAAAATTAAAACAAATATTTTAAATTTATTAAATTAGTTATATTTTTTGAAATCAATTTATTTTTTACCAAGAAGTTTCTAGCTTAATTTCCACAATTTTTTATATTTTTATTATTGCAATATTTGTTTGTAGAAATCGTGTACTATAGATATTAAATATAAGGTGTTTTTTACTTTAAAATTAAAAATGCATATTTTAAATTTATTAAATTATTTGATTTTTTTGTCAACATTTTATTGTTCACCATGAAGTTTCTAGCTTAATTTGTTTTTTAAAATATCAACATTTGTTTCTAGAAATCGTGTACTCTACACTTGAAAAATAGTGTGTTTTTTACTAAAAAACATGAAAACGCATATTTTTAATTTATTAAAGTATTTTATTATTTTTACAACAATTTATTTTTTAACATGAATTTTCTAGCTTAATTTACACAATTTTTTATAATTTAAAATTGCAACATTTGTTTGTAGAAACCGTGTACTATAAAACTTAAAATATAGGGTTTTTTTACTTTAAAAATAAAAACGCATATTTTAAATTTGTTAAATTATTTGATTTTTTATCAAGAATGTATTGTTCACCATGATGTTTCTAGTTGAATTTTTTTTTTATATTTTTAAAATGTCAACATTTGTTTCTAGAAATCGTGTACTCTACACTTGAAAAATAGTGTGTTTTTTACTAAAAAAATGAAAATACATATTTTTAATTTATTAAAGTATTTGATTTTTTTTACAACAATGTATTGTTTAACATGAAGTTTCTAGCTTAATTTACACTATTATTTTATATTTTTAAAATATCAACATTTGTTTCTAGAAATCGTGTGCTAAACACTGGAAAAATAGAGTGTTTTTTACTAAAAGAATGAAAATGCATATTTTACATATTTTAAATTATTTTTTTTTGAAATCAATTTATTGTTTACCATGATGTTTCTAGCTTAATTTACATAATTGTTTATATTTTTAAAATTGCAACCTGTGTTTGTAGAAATCGTGTAGTATAGACTTGAAATATAGGGTGTTTTTTACTTTAAAAATGAAAACGCATATTTTAAATTTATTAGATTATTTAATTTTTTTGTCAACAATGTAGTTTTTACCATGAAGTTTTTAGCTTAATTTACACAATTTTTTATATTTTTAAAATTGCAATATTTGTTTGAAGAAATCATATACTTTAAACTTGAAATATAGGGTTTTTTTTACTTTAAAAATGAAAATGCATAGTTTAAATTTATTAAATTATTTGATTTTTTTTACAAAAATGTATTTTTTATCATGAATTTTCTAGCTTAATTCACACTATTTTTTTATATTTTTAAAATATCAACATTTGTTTCTAGAAATAGTGTATTATACACTTGAAAAATACAGTATTTTTTACTACAAAAATTAAAACACATGAAAAATATCAATTTAAAATATCAACATTTTTTTAAGTTATTTAATTTTTTTAAAATCAATTTATTGTTTACCATGGAGTTTCTATCTTAATTTACACAATTTTTTATATTTTTAAAATATCAACATTTGTTTTTAGAAATCGTTTATTATACACTTGAAAAATAGGGTGTTTTTTACTAAAAAAATGAAAATGCATATTTTAAATTTATTAAATTATTTAATCATTTTTAAATAAATATATTTTTTACCAAGAAATTTCTTGTTTAATTTACATAATTTTTATATTTTTAAAATTGCAACATTTGTTTGTAGAAAACGTGTACTATAGACTTGAAATATATGGTGTTTTTTACTTTAAAAATGAAAACACATATTTTAAATTTATTAAATTATTTGATTTTTTTTTCAACAACGTATTGTTCACCATGAAGTTTCTAGCCTAATTTTTTTTTATATTTTTAAAATATCAACATTTGTTTCTAGAAATCGTGTACTCTACACTTGAAAAATAGTGTGTTTTTTACTAAAAAAATGAAAACGCATATTTTTAATTTATTAAATTATTTAATTTTTTTTAAAACAATTTTTTGTTTACCATGTAGTTTCTAGCTTAATTTACACTATTTTTTTGTATTTTTAAAATATCAACAGTTGTTTCGAGAAATCGTGTATTAAACACTGGAAAAATAGGGTGTTTTTTACTAAAGGAATGAAAATGCATATTTTAAAGTTTTTTGGTTTAAATCAATTTATTGTTTACCATGATGTTTCTAGCTTAATTTACACAATTTTTTATATTTTTAAAATTGCAACATTTGTGTGTAGATATCGTGTAGTATACACTCGAAATATAGGGCGTTTTTAACTTTAAAAATGAAAACGCATATTTTAAATTTATTAAATTATTTTATTTTTTTGACAACAATGTATTTTTCATCATGATGTTTCTAGCTTAATTTACACTATTTTTTTATATGTTTAAAAAATCAACGTTTGTTTCTAGAAATCATTTATTATACACTTGAAAAATAGGGTGTTTTTTAATAAAAAAATGAAAATGAATATTTTAATTTTTTTAAATTATTTAATTTTTTTGACATCAATTTATTGTTTACCATGAAGTTTCTAGCTCAATTTCCACAATTTTTTATATTTTAAAAATTGCAACATTTGTTTCTAGAAACCGTGTACTATATATTTGAAAAGAAGAGGGTTTTTTACTTTAATAATAAAAATTAATATTTTAAATTTATTAAATTATTTTATTTTTTTGAAAAACAATCTTATGTTCACTACAAAGTTTCTTGCTTAAATTTTACAATTTTTTATTTTTTTAAAATTGAAACATTTAATTCTAGATATCGCGTATAGACTTGAAAAATAGGGTGTTTTTTAGTTTAAAAATTAAAACGCATATTTTGAATTTATTAAATTATTTTATTTTTTTCACAACAATGTATTGTTTACCAATAAGTTTCTACCTTAAATTACACTATTTTTTATATTTTAAAATATCAACATTTGTTTCTAGAAATCGTGTACTATACACTCGAAAAATAAGCTCTTTTTTACTAAAAAAATAAAAACGCTTATTTTAATGTTATTAAATTTTTTTATTTTTTTGACAACAATGTATTGTTCACCATGAAGTTTCTAGCTTAGTTTACACTATTTTTTTATATTTTTAAAATATCAACATTTGTTTCTAGAAAACGTGTACTATAAAATGAAAATGCATATTTTAAATTTATTAAATTATTTGATTGTTTTTTACAAAAATGTATTGTTTACCAAGAAGTTTATAGCTTAATTTACACTATTTTTATATTTTTTAAATATCAACATTTGTTTCTAGAAATCGTGTAATATACACTTGAAATATAGGGTGTGTTTTTCTTTAAAAATGAAAACGGATATTTTACATTTATTAAATTATTTGATTTTTTTAAAACAAGGTATTGTTCCTCATAAAGTTTGTAGCTTAATTTACACAATTGTTAATATTTTTAAAATTGGAACATTTGTTTCTAGAAATTGTGTACTATACATTTGAAAAGTAGGGTGTTTTTTACTTTAAAAATGAAAATGCATATTTTAAATTTATTAAATTATTTTTTTTTTGAAAAACAATATTATGTTCACCACAAAGTTTCTTGCTTAAACTTTACAATTTTTTATTTTTTTAAAATTGAAACATTTAATTCTAGATATCGCGTACTATACACTTGAAAATATGGTGTTTTTTAGTTTAACAATTAAAACGCATATTTTGAATTTATTAAATTATTTTATTTTTTTCACAACAATGTATTGTTTACCAATAAGTTTCTACCTTAATTTACACTATTTTTTATATTTTAAAATATCAACATTTGTTTCTAGAAATCGTGTACTATACAATTTAAAAATATGGTCTTTTTTACTAAAAAAATAAAAACTCTTGTTTTAATCTTATTAAATTTTTTTATTTTTTTAACAACAATATAATGTTCAACATTTGTTTCTAGAAATCATGTACTATACACTTGAAATATAGGGAGTTTTTTACTTTAAAAATAAAAACGCATATTTTCAATTTATTAAATTATTTAATTTTTTTGAAAAGAATGTATTGTTCCCGATAAAGTTTGTAGCTTAATTAACACAATTGTTTATATTTTTAAAATTGCAACATTTGTTTCTAGAAATCGTGTGCTATACACTTGAAAAAAAGGGTGTTTTTTACTTTAAAAATTAAAATGCATATTTTAAATTTATTAAATAATTTCATTTTTTTGAAAATAATCTATTGTTCCCCATAAAGATTCTAGCTTAATTTTTACAATTTTTTATATTTTTAAAATTAAAACATTTGTTTCTAGAAATCGCGTACTATACACTTGAAAAATATGGTGTTTTTAACTTTAAAAATGAAAACGCATATTTTAAATTTATAAAATTATTTGATGTTTTTGACAACAATGTATTGTTCACCATGAAGTTTCTAGCTTAATTTACACTTTTATTTATATTTTTAAAATATTAACATTTTTTTCTAGAAATAGTGTACCACACACTTGAAAAATAGGGTGTTTTTTACTTTAAAAGTGAAAGTTCATATTTTAAAATATTAAATTATTTGATTTTTTTAAAAATAATGTATTGTTCACTATGAAGTTTCTTGTTTAATTTACAAAATTTTTTATATTTTTATAATTGCAACATTTGTTTCTAAAAATCGTGTACTATACACTTGAAAAATAGGGTGTTTTTTACTTTAAAAATGAAAATGCATATTTTAAATTTATTAAATTATTTTATTTTTTTGAAAAAATCTATTGTTCCCCATAAAGTTTCTAGCTTAATGTTTAAAATTTTTTATATTTTTATAATTGCAACATTTTTTCTAAAAATCGTGTACTATACACTTGAAAAATAAGGTGTTTTTTATTTTATAAATTAAAACGCATATTTTAAATTTCTTAATATATTTAATTTTTTTTAAAACACTGTATTGTTGCCTATAAATTTTCTGGCTTAATTTACACAATTTTTTATTTTTTTAAAATTGCAACATTTGTTTCTAAAAATAGTGTACTATAGACTTGAAATATAGGGTGTTTTTTACTTTAAAATTGAAAATGCATATTTTAAATTTATTAAATTATTTGAATTTTTTAACAACAATGTAATTTTCACCATGAAGTTTCTAGCTTAATTTACACTGTTTTTATATTTAAAATATCAATATTTGTTTCTAGAAATCGTGTACTATACACTTGAATAATAGGGTGTTTGTTACTAAAAAAATGAAAACACATATTTTAAATTTATGAAATTATTTGATTTTTTTGACAACCATGTATTGTTCACCATATATTTTCTAGCATATTTTACACTATTTGATTTATAATTTGAAAATTGCAACATTTGTTTCTAGAAATCGTGTTCTATATATACACTTGAAAAATAGGGTGTTTTTTAGTTTAAAAATGAAAACGCATATTTTAAAATTATTAAATTATTTAATTTTTTTTAAATCAATGTATAGTTCACCATGAAATTTCTAGCTTAATTTACACCATTTTTTATATTTTTAAAATTGCAACATTTGTTTATAGAAATCGTGTACTATAGACTTAAAATATAGAGTGTTTTTTACTTTAAAAATGAAATTGTAACATTTGAAGCAACGGACCAGTTTATGACTTAAGTGCAAAGGAAATTGTAATCAACCATTAACAAAGGTTTACTCTCAAACCTTACATGGTGTCAATTTCGCTCATTCCTCAATGTCACTTAAGCTGAATTTTGTTTTTCATTTGCCATCAAACCATTTCACAAAATCGAACAGTAAATCAAGAGGTCTTTTCAAAAGGTTGTAATGAGGCTGGGCTACAAAGAATCTTTGTTTTTCTGGTTATGCAAAACGAGTTGGAGAAAATATTTTCATATATTTACAAATTTCCCCAACCTATTCTACAAAACATGCTCACCTCATACTTCCTTTCAAGTGTTTCTCTTTTGTATTTTCCAAGGCACCTTCCAAATTCTTTACTTTTTCTTTTCTTTTTCTTTTTCTTTTTCACATATATACTCAAGGCTGCCCAAGGATTTTCACTCATACCAGAAACACTTGATTCATTTTTCTAAGCCAACAGAATCATACATCATTTGAATACCCATTATTTCCCCCTGAACCTATAAATATTTTTCTCCAACTCAAAGGTAAGGATAAAACATTCACATAGGTGTCTTAGGGTTTAAGAAAGAATTCATGGCTCAAAGTGGGTACCAATAAAAGATGTAATTTTATAGGTAAGCTTTTTGGCTCAAACTCAATCAAGAAAACTATACCTCTATCATTTTTAAGTCTCAATTGATCATGGCAATTACAAAATCAAACAAAATCCATTCAAGTTAACAAAGAAGACTCTCATACATTTTTGTGGGATTCAATCAACATACCAGGCTAAAAAGGCTTTAACCTTGAAAATAATTTTTCACAACTCCCAATGCACAAAAAATCGTCTCATGATTGGTTAACTTTCAAATAAGTATTTTTCACAATTCCTTTTTTTTTCAAACCAAGCAATAAAATAAAAACTTTCATTTTTCACACAACTTGAACTAACACTTGCCACTGAAACAAAACAAACTTTTTATTTAATATATATATATATATATATATATATATATATATATATTTTCTTCATATTTTTTTTTCAACAAAAGAAACAAAAACTACAATATTTTTATTAAAAAAATAAAAACAACAAGGAAAATAAAACAAGTTAAACAAGAGAAATCAACAGAAACCAACAGAAACTTCCCTATCAAATCAGATTAATGGGTCATCCTCCTCCAAATAATCGTTGATGTCGATGTCATCATCGCCACCAGACCCATCATCTTCCCTGCTACCACTACTACCACCACTTCCTTCACCTCCTTCTCCAGCTGCCTCCCCCAGTGGAATTGGTTGGTCCCCAGGCCAATCCAAATGTGTGGCAAATGCCTCCTCCATTGTTCTCGGGGGAACTTGCGGCGGTGGTGCAGGTGGTGCATTTGGATCCCTATCCGCATAATGGTTATGGAAATATTTCTTGTCAATGGGCTCCTTAATCTTCTGGCTACGAACGACTGGAACCCCCGCATCTTCACATAGACTAGTGATAAAAGATGGGAACGCCAAACTCTGTTTGTGCCACCCTTGTGCACATTGGCCCAAATCATGTCAGAAATAATCTGGGTCGATCATGATGCCGGGAGTCTTGATACACCCTAGGAGATGGCATTCCTCAAGTGGGAGATCAGAGGGGTGAGATTTCGGCCGGAGGTTGGCGAGAATAAATGTCATCCAAAGCTTGGAGATTACAGTCATGTTGCCCCGGAGAACCTTGTGAGGAACTCCATTCCTTGTCGTCTCTACAATCCTCCGGTCCTCACAGTAAATTCGCTCCAAAGTAGTTTGGAGGTCCAAATCCCCCTGATTCCTCATTCTTGTAAAATCATCAACCACCCCTTCACTTCTCTCATATGCCGAGATAGGTGAAATGACTCCGCCGCCGATCTTCTCATTTATCCAGTCGGCATCATATGGTACCCGTATCCCGTGGACAGTGGACACCTTCTCGCGGGTCTTGGTGTCTTTACCCCCAAAGGCATTGGCATAAAACTCCTTCACGATCTCCGGGTCGAACTTCTTCGGGAGCGATGCAATAGACCACCAGTTGCGGAGAGTGAGCATGCCGGTGAACTCTCGGCATTCTCCATCTCGCAACTCAACCCTTCGCTTCGCGATGAAGTTCCAGCCATCAATGACCCGGAACCTCTCAGCCCTTTCCCAGTCAATGAACCGGTGGGGGTGGTCAAAACCACCACCCTGGGATGAGGAACCTCCTCTTCTCCTCTAGGGGCCTTCTTTCCTCTTTTTGAAGCACGTTCGGGCTCATGAGCGGGTGCCTTTCCTCGGTTCCTAAACATGTTGATGATGATGATGAACAGAAATCCCCAAAAACTTGCAAAACTTGATGAATTGAAAGAGATTTGTGTGAGAAAGAGAGAAATGTGCGTATAACAGTTGAGAGAAAAAGAGATTTTGTGAAAAGAAAACTGCTACTGCGCTGTTTTTAAATCCAACGCGTGACTGGCGCTCGAGCACTGCTTCTGGCGCTCGAGCGCTAGTGCATTGATGAGCAGATCAACTGTTTCACTTTTCTGGCGCTCGAGCGCCAACCCAAAATACAAGATAGTGAAGAAAGACCTTTTAGCTGTCTCTGGCGCTTGAGCGCTGATATTGGCGCTCGAGCACCAACATCTGACCCAAAATTTTTGAAAATAGCGCCAATTAAATGCCCCTGGCGCTTGAGCGCCCTCCTGGTGCTTGAGCACTAGATCTAAAAACTAGACAGTGAAGAAGCCTGCTTCAAGGGCTCAAATTTTCAACTTTCTCACAAAAATTTTTTCAAAATTCATCAAATTTATTTATTCTATGTACACAAAACACAAAAATAAACACACAAAATTGGGTTGACTCCCAATCAGCGCTTGTTTAACATCATTAGCTCGATGCCTATAGCATGGTTATGCTTCCTTCAAACCCATTATGGTGGTTAGCCGCTCGATGTCACCACCAAGATATAGCTTCAATCTCTGACCATTTACAACCCAGCTTTCCTTTCTCATTGGGTCTTCAATCTCAACAGGCCTTACATCCTTAACCCTAAAGGGTCCGGACCACTTGGACTTTAATTTTCCTGGGAATAATTTCACTCTAGAATTAAAGAATAAAACATATTGCCCGGGATTAAAAGCCTTTTTGACCAACTTTTTATCATGATACAACTTCATTCTTTCTCTGTATATCCTTGATGACTCATAAGCTTGGAGTCTCAATTCTTCCAATTCATGAAGTTGTACTTTCCTTTTTTCTCCGGCAGTTGTTTGGTCAAAATTAAAATACTTTAAAAAACAATATGCCTTATGTTCTAGTTCTACCGGTAAGTGACAGGACTTCCCATAGACTAACTGGAAAGGAGTCAATTCTATGGGAGCTTTAAAAGCTGTCCGATACGCCCACAGAGCATCATCCAGTTTAATGGCCCAATCTTTCCTTGAAACACTAACGGTCTTTTCCAGAATTTGCTTAATTTCTCTATTCGAGACTTCAGCTTGACCATTAGTTTGGGAATGGTAAGGACTAGCAATTTTATGTCTCACCCCATAATGTTCCAGGACCCTTTTTAATCGGGAGTTGCAAAAGTGCGAACCCCCATCACTTATGAGTACTCTCGAGGAACCAAACCTTGAGAATATATTCTTTTTCAAGAATGTCACTACCGCCTTTGCATCAGCTCTTGCACAAGGAATTGCTTCTACCCATTTTGAAACATAGTCCACTCTCACCAATATATATTCATGGTGAAAGAGGGTGGAAATGGACCAATAAAATCAATTCCCCAGCAGTTGAATACCTCTACCTCCTACGTAACTGTCAGAGGCATCTCATTTCTCCTTGTCACTCTTCCGGTTCTTTGGCATTTATCACATTGCTTCACATAGATGTGAGCATTACCCATTTTGAAACATAGTCCACTCCCACCAATATATATTCATTGGTGAAAGAGGGTGGAAATGGACCAATAAAATCAATTCCACAGCAGTCGAATACCTCTACCTCCTGCATAACTGTCAGAGGCATCTCATTTCTCCTTGTCACTCCTCCGGTTCTTTGGCATTTATCGCATTGCTTCACATAGATGTGAGCATTACCCATTTTGAAACATAGTCCACTCCCACCAATATATATTCATTGGTAAAAGAGGGAGGAAATGGACCAATAAAATCAATTCCCCAGCTGTCGAATACCTCTACCTGCTGCATAACTGTCAGAGGCATCTCATTTCTCCTTGTCACTCCTTCGGTTCTTTGGCATTTATCACATTGCTTCACATAGATGTGAGCATTACCCATTTTGAAACATAGTCCACTCCCACCAATATATATTCATTGGTAAAAGAGGGTGGAAATGGACCAATAAAATCAATTCCCCAGCTGTCGAATACCTCTACCTGCTGCATAACTACCAGAGGCATCTCATTTCTCCTTGTCACTCCTCCGGTTCTTTGGCATTTATCACATTGCTTCACATAGACGTGAGCATCTTTGAAGATTGTTGGCCAATAGAAACCGGACTGTAATACTTTGGCTGTAGTGCGTTCACCGTTAAAATGTCCCCCATAGGGTGAATTGTGACAATGTCACAATATGATTTTAGATTCTCCACATGAAACACACCGTCTCAGAAGACCATCTCCTCCAATTTTAAATAGGTAAGGATCATCCCAAACGAAGTAAGAAGAGTCCTTTAAGAACTTATTTTTTTGTTTCCAAGAAAACTCATCAGGAATGATTCCTGCTACTTTAAAATTTGCCATATCAGCAAACCATGACCTTTCTTGAATAAGCAGCAAACGTCCATCCGGGAATTCCTTGACAATCTCTTCTTCTTTGCTAGTTCCCTTTGTGTTATGAAGTCGGGAAAGATGATCAGCCACAAAATTTTCACATCCCTTTTTATCCTTGATGACTAGATTGAATTCCTGTAGCAAGAGAATCCAACGAAGCAATCTTGGCTTCGACTCTTTCTTAGTCACCAAGTATTTTATGGCTGCATGGTCAGTATAGACAATTACTCTCGACCCTATAAGATAAGATCTAAATTTTTCCAACCCATATACAATTGCTAGTAATTATTTTTCCGTAGTTGCATAGTTCACCTGTGCATCATTAAGTACTCTACTAGCATAATGTATTGGATGAAAAATTGTCTTTTCTTTGGCCTAATACAACACAAACAGCATAGTCACTCGCATCACAGTTAAGCTCAAAGTCCAAAGACCAATTTGGAGCAACTATGATTGGGGCCATGATCATTTTTTCCTTCAGTCTCTCAAATGCCTCCAAGCATTTAGCATCAAAATTGAAGTCCACATCTTTAACCAAAAGATTACTAAGTGGCTTGGCAATCTTGGAGAAGTCCTTTATAAATCTCCGATAAAATCCGGCATGTCCTAGAAAACTCCTTATTCCCTAAACATTACGGGTGTGGAAGTTTTTCAATGACTTCCACTTTTGCTTTGTCAACCTCGATCCCTCTAAACGAGATCTTATGACCAAGCACCACCCCTTCCTCTACCATGAAATGACACTTCTCCCAGTTAAGCACTAGATTTGTTTGAACACATTTTCCTAGCACAATATTCAGATTGTTCAAACATTCTTCAAAACTTTTCCCAAAGACAGAAAATTCATCCATGAAAACTTCGATACATTTCTCAACCAAATCCGAAAAAATGGCGAGCATGCATCTTTGAAAGGTTGCAGCGCATTACACAGTCCAAACGACATACACTTATAAGCAAATACTCCAAATGGACATGTGAAAGCTGCCTTTTCTTGATCTTCTGGGTTCACCAAAATTTGATTGTACCTAGAATATCCATCCAAGAAACAGTAATATGCCTGGCCAGCCAGTCTCTCAAGCATTTGGCCCATAAAATGCAAGGGAAAATGATCTTTCCTGGTGGCTTGATTTAATCTTCTATAATCAATGTACATGCGCAACCCGGTCACTGTCCTTGTAGGGATTAATTCATTTTTTTCGTTCTCAATGACCGTCATCCCCCCTTTTTTCGGGACCACTTGAATTGGACTTCCCAACTCGCTATCGGAGATGGGATAAATCATACCAGCTTCAAGTAACTTAAGGACTTCTTTTCTCACTACTTCTTTCATTGTTGGATTCAATCGCCTTTGAGGCTGGGCAACAGGTTTAAAATCCTCTTCCATATGTATTTTGTGCATACAGAAAGAAGGACTTATGCCTTTTGGATCTGTCAATGCCCATCTTATCGCCCCTTCATTGGCTCTTAAAACCTCCAAGAGTTGTGCCTCTTGCTCAGAAGTAGTGAACTGTTAATAATAACTGGCGTGCCACCCCCTTCATCTAAAAATGCATATTTAAGATGGGACGGCAATACTTTCAATTCCAACTTATTTTTTTCTGACTTTTCTTCCTTGGATAAGTCTTCCGGGACAAATGTTTTCATGGGGTCCTCTTTCAGTGTATCTAGGTCCCTTAAACATTTTTCAATTTCAACTTCCTCCAAGTCATATAATTTTGCACGAGACTGCACTAGAGCTTTTTCTAAAGGGCTAACACTATACATTTCTTGCTTCCCTAATAGAAATGCCTCCTCCATGACATCCACCCTAAAGGCTGACTATTTTTCCTTTGGGTGTTTCATGGCCTCCAACACATCAAACTTCACCTCATCATCCTCAACTCGTACCTTGAGTTGTCCATTATCCACGTCAATTATGACTCTTGCCGTTTTCATGAAAGGTCGCCTTAGAATTAAAGGCACCTCCAAGTCTTCCTCTATATCCATAATGACAAAGTCAACCGGAAAGACAAATTTATCAACCTTCACTAGAACATCCTCCGCTACTCCATAAGGAAATTTTATGACGTATTTGCCAGTTGGAGGGTCATTCTAGTGGGGTTTACTTCCAGATCACCGATCCGTTTTAACATGGACAACAACATGAGGTTTATACTTTCGCCAAGATCTAGTAATGCCTTCCCCACGGGAAGGGCACCAATAGTAATAAGGATAGTAAAACTACCCAGATCTTTGGTCTTATGAGGCAAGGATTTTTGAATGATGGCACTACACCTGGCTTCTAGTTCCACAGTTTCATCTTTGAACTTTCTCTTTTTTGTCAACAAGTCCCTCATGAACTTGGCATATGTGGGCACTTCCTCCATAGCTTCCATAAATGGCACATTTATTTGAAGCCGTTTGAAAATGTCTAGGAACTTAGCATATTGCCTCTCCTTCGTCTTCTTTGATGGATGAACAGGATAAGTAACCTCCTTCACCTGAGGTACTCCATCCATCTTCTCCTTGTCATCTCCCTTCTTTTTTATTTTTTATTTTTTCTTTTTCAATATTTACATTATTTTTCTCCTCACTTCTTTCACCTTCACTTTCCTTCTCTACCTCCTCTATGGCTACCTTTTCAATTCTTCCTTCCACCTCCTCGGGTTCATGCAAATGATCCCCTATTCCTTTACCAATCTCCTTACCACTTCTTGTGACAATGGACTTGCATTGCTCTTTAGGGTTCGTGGTGGTATTAGCGGAGAACGGAGTAGTGGTAAGCTCGGTCAATTGTTTAGAGATTTGACCCACTTGCGTTTCAAGATTGCAGATAGACGCCTCGGTGTTTTTCTGCAAAGCTTCATTACTTTGGTGGTTAGCCAATGAAGCTTGGATAAATTTATCTAAGGTGTCTTCCAATTTGATGGTCCTCTCTATCAATGGAACAAATGGCGGCCTATTAGATGAACTTGTTGAATTTTTACACTTCATTTGACCTTGTCTTTGAGGATTCTTCCACCCTTGCATTCTGGAATTGGAAACATTAGATTTGAAGAGTGAAAAAAAGAAATTTCCTCTTGACTGATTATTCACAAAATTCTACTCTTCATCTTTTTGGCTAGAAGCATGCGGATATTGAGTGTATGAATGAGCTTCACCACACAATTCACATGCTCCTATTTGAGCTTGTTGGTTCACTACTTGAACTTGTTGCGGCTTTGGCACCAATTGTGTAATAGCTTGACTCAAGAGCTCAATTTGCTGAGTCATAAGCTTATTCTGTGCCAAAATAGCATCAAAAGAATTTAATTCCAGGAAACCATTGGGCTTTGAGACTTGGCTTCTGGGATGATGCCCAGCTCTATCACTTGCTGCCATAGAAGTGATAATTTCCATTGCAGTAGGTACATCAATGGTTTTTAATGACCGTCCAGCAGTTGCAGTGAGATGGATTGTCCATTGGTGGTTCAATCGTGCACAAAATATATTAAGCTTCGCAACATCGATCAACCCATGATTTGGGCATTTTCTCAACAACCGTTGGTACCTTTCCCAAGCCTCGTGAAATGCTTCATCTTGCCCCTGCTTAAAAGCAGATATTTCAAATTGCACTTGGATCATTTTAGAAGGAGGAAAGAACCTTGTTAAGAAGGCTTCTTCAACCTCACTCCATGTGTTCAAACTTTGACTCGGAAGAGTCTTGAACCATTCCTTAGCATCTCCAATAAGTGCTAAATGAAATAATTTCATATAGGCATCTTCAGCACTTGCTTCATCCAAGCCCATAGTAGCTACAAGATCATAAAAGGTTTCCAAGAAATTATGCGGATCCTCATGATCTTTCCCCGTAAACTGATTAGTCAATATGAGATTATACCAATATGGCTAAATCTCCATTTGCTGAGCAGTAGGGGATAAGACAATAGCGGACCGATTCATTGGACCTTGAGGAATCACATAGTCACCAAGGACTACAACCCTTGTCGAATTAGGAACTTCCGCAGCCATATAAAAAGTAACAGAATGTGTAGAGTTACTAGAGAAATATGAGGAACTCTCTCCCTCCTTTTGTTCACAGTATTTAATTGCAGACAGTCGTCTAGCAAATGCCTCGATTTCGTCAATATACACTAACTTTTCTCTTTGGCTTTTGTTGCGAGTAAGCATACAACAATACTGGAACAATGGTGAGAGTTAGGTACAAATATACAAATACTTACAAAAAGAATTACTATTCACAGGTTTTTACAAATCAACTTAAACTTAAAAGAAATAAACAACCGTGCTCCCCGGCAACGGCGCCAGAAATTTTGTTAACTTTTTAATGATGCTAGAAAGGATTAACTTGTTTCAGTATAGTGACTATACATGTATCGTCCACAAGGAGCACTTGAGTTTATTCGATTAAGAGTTAAGTTGATAGGATGTTCAAAAACATATAAGGTTGTGAATGGAAAATAAAATAAACACTTGATAAAGAGATAAACAAATAAGATAACTATTAACCTGGTTTCATTACTTAACCTTGTTTCTTTCAATAAAAGTTAAATATTATAAGAAAAGATGCATACTCAATGTCACAAGTGCAAATCCCTTTGTCACTTGATTCTAAGACACTAGTTTCTAGAGCTCAATCCCTTGGTACTTTAGGAACTAAGTCTTGCATTAAGCAGAGTATAAAGCAATCATAAGCACTTCATCTATCCCTAGAAGAGAAGGTTAACCAGTTGCGCAAATAAACTAACACATGGCAAAAGGTTATCAAACTTAAACCAAGAAAAGAAGAACAGAAGAAGAACTCCAATTCATATATAATATAAACTAGCAATTGAAAGAAACAAGAGACGAAGTAATTACATTCAATCCCGGAGGAAAGCTTAGCCTAGCAAGGCCTTGAACTTCAAGAACTAAACCTAAGAGTATTAGAACACTAACTAAAGCCTATACTTTGTGGTCTATTTCTATACAACTCAATATATCTCATCCTAACTTCTGAAAGGCTCTATTTATAGGTGTTTTGGGAAGGGGTTTGGTGCTCGAGCGCCCTCCTGGCACTTGAGCACTGGCCTGACTCGTGCTGGTTAATGAACTTAATTGCCTGGTTAATGCGTCTGACACTGGAGCCCTGGTATGGCGCTCGAGCGTCAAACTCATAACTTAGGCAGAGAGGATCAAATGCTCAACGTATTCTGGCGCTCGAGCCCTGGTGTGGCGCTCGAGCGCCAGGCTCATAACTCTGGCAAAGAGGATCCAATGCTCAACGTATTCTGGTGCTTGAGCGCCAGAGCATTTACACTAGCAGAAAGGATCCTATGTTCCTCAGCTTCCAGCGCTCGAGCCTTGGTCTAGCGCTCGAGCGTTGGCCTCTTATATGCTGCAGCAACTTGATTTTCTTATTTTCCTTCAAAAACACCTGAAAATACATTTCTAAAGTTAGAAAATTTATTATTACTACTTATTTACTCTTAAACTCACAAAGTAAGGTAAAGAGGTGAAATTATGTATAAAAACATGTTATTTCTAGAGAAGATAAGTGCAAATTCTTTATTATGTAAACACACTAATTTGCACTTATCAATTACTTAACTTATGACAAGCCTTATTTAGAGCAATATATTATATTAACATTGAAGTCTCAAGCTCAATTTACTTAATTCTTCAACATTTTTTAAATCGAACACAATTTTTTGAGAGATCGTTAACTATACATTCGAAGAACAAGGCAGTTTTTGAAAAATAATGAAAACAAGATTTTTAAATTACTTAACTTATTACAAGCCTTATTTAGAGAAATATATTATTAACATTGAAGTCGCGAGCTCAATTTACTTAATTCTTCAACATTTTCAAAATCAAACTCAATTTTTTTGAGAGATCGTGAACTATACATTTCAAGAATAGGCCAATTTTTCAAAAATAATGAAGAAGAGATTTTTAAATTACTTTAATTATTACAATCCTTATTGAGAGAAATGTATTGTTAACATCTACGTCTCAAGCTCAATTTACTTAATTCTTCAACGTTTTTAAAATCAAACTCAATTCCTTGAAAGATCGTTAACTATACATTTGAAGAATAGAGAAGTTTTTAAACAATATGGGAAACGAGTATTTTAAATTACTTAACTTATTACAAACCTTATTGAGAGCAATGTATTATTAACATTAAAATCTCGAACTAAATTTACTTAATTAGTCAACATTTTTAAAATCCAACTCAATTTTTTGAGAGATCGTTTACTATACATTTGAAGAGTTGGGCAATTTTTAAAATATAATGGAAAAGAAATTTTTAAATTACTTAACTTATTACAAGCCTTGTTTAGAGAAATATATTATTAACATTGAAGTCTCGAGCTCAATTTACTTAATTCTTCAACATTTTCAAAATCAAACTCAATTTTTTTGAGAGATCGTTAACTATACGTTTGAAGAATAGGGCAATTTTTAAAATATAATGGAAACGAGATTTTTAAATTACTTAACTTATTACAAGCCTTATTTAGAGCAATATATTATTAACATTGAAGTATGGAGCTTAATTTCTTAAAATCAAACACAATTTTTTGAGAGATCGTTAACTACACATTTGAAGAATATGGCAGTTTTTAAAAAATAATCAAAACGAGATTTTTAAATTACTTAACTTATTACAAGCCTTATTTAGCGCAATATATTTTTAACATTGAAATCTCGACCTCAATTTACTTAATTCTTCAACATTTTCAGAATCAAACTCAATTTTGTTTTTAGAGATCGTTAACTATACATTTGAAGAATAGGACAATTTTTGAAAATTAATGAAAACGATACTTTTATATTACTTAACTTGTTAAAAGAATTATTGAGAGAAATGTATTATTAACATATAAGTCTTGAGCTTAATTTACTTAATTCTTCAACATTTTAAACATCAAACTCATTTCTTTGAGAGATCATTAACTATACATTTGAAGAATAGGGCAATTTTTCAAAAATAATGAAAACGGTATTTTTATATTACTTAACTTATTACAAGCCTTATTTAGAGAAATTTATTATTAAAATATAAGTCTTGAGCTCAATTTACTTAATTGTTCAACATTTTTAAAATGAAACTCAATTCTTTGAGAGATCGTTAACTATACATTTGAAGAATAGAGAAGTTTTTAAAAAATACGGGAAACGAAATTTTTAAACTACTTAACTTATTACAAGCCTTATTGAGAGCAAAGTATTATTGACATTGAAATCTCGAGCTAAATTTACTTTATTAGTAAACATTTTTAAAATCAAACTCAATTTTTTGAGAGATAGTTAACTATACATTTGAAGAATAGGGAAGTTTTTAAAAAATATGGGAAAAGTGATTTTTAAATCACTTAACTTATTACAAGCCTTATTGAGAGAAATGTATTATTACCATTGAAATCTCGATCTAAATTTCTTTTATTAGTCAACATTTTTAAAATCAAACTCAATTTTTTGTGAGATCGTTAACTAAACGTTTGAAAAGTAGGGCAGTTTTTAAAATATAATGGAAACGAGATTTTTAAATTACTTAACTTATTACATACCTTATTTAGAGAAATATATTATTAATATTGAAGTCTCGAGCTCAATTTACTTAATTCTTCAGCATTTTTAAAATTAAACACAATTTTTTGAGAGATCGATAACTATACTTAAAAGGATAGGGCAGTTTTTGAAAATAATTTAAACGAGATTTTAAAATTACTTAACTTATTACAACCCTTATTTAGAGCAATATATTATTAACATTGAAGTCTCGACCTCAATTTACATAATTCTTCAACATTTTCAAAATCAAACTCATTTCTTTTGAGTGATTGTTAACTATACAATTGAAGAATAGGGCAATTTTTCAAAAAAATGAAAACGAGATTTTTAAAATATTTAACTTATTACAAGCCTTATTGAGAGCAATTTATTATTAAAATCGAAATGTCGAGATAAATTTACTTACTTAGTCAACATTTTTAAAATCAAACTCAATTTTGTTTTTAGAGATCGTTAACTATACATTTGAATAATAGGGCAATTTTTTAAAAATAATGAAAACGATACTTTTATATTACTTAACTTATTAAAAGACTTAATGAGAGAAATGTATTATAAACATATAAGTCTTGAGCTCAATTTACTTAATTCTTCAACATTTTAAACATCAAACTCAATTCTTTGAGAGATTGTTAACTATACATTTGAGAAATAGGGCAATATTTGAAAAATAATGAAAACGATATTTTTATAATACTTAATTTATTACAAGCCTTATTTAGAGAAATTTATTATTAACATATAAGTCTTGAGCTCAATTTACTTAATTGTTCCATATTTTTAAAATCAAACTCAAATCCTTGAGAGATTGTTAACTATACATTTGAAGAATAGGGAAGTTTTTAAAAAATATGGGAAACGAGATTTTTAAATTACTTAAATTATTACAAGACTTATTGAGAGCAAAGTATTATTAACATTGAAATCTCTAGCTAAATTTACTTTATTAGTAAACATTTTTAAAATCAAACTCAATTTTTTGAGAGATCGTTAACTAAACGTTTGAAGAGTAGGGCAGTTTTTAAAATATAATGGAAACGAGATTTTTAAATTACTTACCTTATTACAAGCCTTATTTAGAGCAATATATTATTAATATTGATGTCTCGAGCTCAATTTACTTAATTCTTCAACATTTTTAAAATCAAACACAATTTTTTGAGAGATCGTTAACTATACATTTGAAGAATACGACAGTTTTTGAAAATAATTTAAACGAGATTTTTAAATTACTTAACTTATTACAAGTCTTATTTAGAGAAATATATTATTAACATTGAAGTCTCGACCTCAATTTAATTAATTCTTCAGCATTTTCAAAATCAAACTCAATTTTTTGAGTGATCATTAACTATACATTTGAAGAATAGGGCAGTTTTTAAATAATAATGAAAACGAGATTTTTAAATTATTTAACTTATTACAAGCCTTATTTAGAGCAATATATTATTAACATTGAAGTCTCGAGCTCAATTTACTTAATTCTTAAACATTTTCAAAATCAAACTCATTTCTTATGAGAGATCGTTAACTATACATTTGAAGAATATGACAATTTTTCAAAAACAATGAAAACGAGATTTTTAAAATACTTAACTTATAACAAGCTTTATTGAGAGAAATGTATTATTAACATTGAAATCTCGAGCTCAATTTACTTTATTAGTCAACAATTTTAAAATCGAACTCAATTTTTTGAGAGATCGTTAACTATTCATTTGAAGAATAGGGAAGTTTTTAAAATATAATGGAAACGAGAGTTTTAAATTACTTAACTTATTACAACCCTTATTTATAGCAATATATTATTAACATTGAAGTCTCGAGCTCAATTTACTTAATTCTTCAAAAAAATTTAAATCGAAAACAATTTTTTGAGAGATTGTTAACTATATATTTGAAGAATATGGCAGTTTTTGAAAAATAATTAAAACGAGAATTTTAAATTACTTAACTTATTACAAGCGTTGTTGAGAACAATGCATTATTAACATTGAAATCTCGAGCTCAATTTACTTAATTGTTCAATATTTTTAAAATCTAATTCAATTCTTTGAGAGATTGTTAACTATAAATTTGAAAAATAAGGCAGTTTTTAAAAAATATGGGAAATGATGTTTTTAAATTACTTAACTTATTACAAGCCTTATTGAGAGTAATGTATTATTAAAATTGAAATCTCGAGCTAAATTTACTTAATTAGTCAACATTTTTAAAATCAATTTTTGAGAGATCGTTAACTATACATTTGAAGAATGGGGCAGTTTTTAAAATATATAATGGAAACGAGATTTTTAAATTACTTAACTTATTACAAGCCT
Organism: Cyamopsis tetragonoloba; assembly: GCA_037177725.1. Lineage (NCBI taxonomy): Eukaryota > Viridiplantae > Streptophyta > Magnoliopsida > Fabales > Fabaceae > Cyamopsis > Cyamopsis tetragonoloba. Next base: position 14,544,539 of record CM074124.1, on the reverse strand, counting down.
TATTTAGAGCAATATATTATTAACATTGAAATCTGAGCTCAATGTACTTAATTCTTCAAAAAATTTTAAATCAAAAGTTTTTGAGAGATTGTTAACTATACATTTGAAGAATAGAGCAGTTTTTAAAAAATAATCAAAACGAGATTTTTAAATTACTTAACTTATTACAAGCCTTATTTAGAGCAATATATTATTCACATTGAAGTCTCGAGCTCAATTTACTTAATTCTTCAACATTTTCAATCTTAAACTCAATTTTTTTGAGAGATCGTAAACTACACATTTGAAGAATAGGGCAGTTTTTTAAAAGTAATGAAAACAAGATTTTTAAATTACATAACTTATAACAAGCCTTATTGTGAGAAATGTATTATTAAAATCTACCATTCGAGCTCAATTTACTTAATTCTTCAACATTTTTAAAATCAAACTCAATTCTGAGAGATCCTTAACTATACATTTCATGAACAGTGAACTTTTTAAAAAATGTGGGAAACGAGATTTTTAAATTATTTAACTTATTACAACTCTTATTGAGAGTAATGTATTATTAACATTGAAATCTCGAGCTAAATTTACTTAATTAGTCAACATTTTTAAAATCAATTTTTGAGAGATCGTTAACTATACATTTGAAAAATGGGGCAGTTTTTAAAATATATAATGGAAACGAGATTTTTAAATTACTTAACTTATAACAAGCCTTATTTTGAGCAATATATTATTATCATTGAAGTCTCGAGCTCAATTTACTTAATTCTTCAACATTTTTTAAATCGATCACAATTTTTTGAGAGATCGTTAACTATAGGTTTGAAGAATATGGTAGTTTTTGAAAAAAAATGAAAACAAGATTTTTAAATTACTTATATTATTACAAGGCTAATTTCGAGCAATATATTATTAACATTTAAGTCTCGAGCTCAGTATATTTAATTCTTCAACATTTTCAAAATCGAATTTAATTTTTTTGAGAGACAGTTAACTATAAATTTGAAGAGTAGGTCAATTTTTCAAAAGTAACGAGATTTTTAAATCACTTAACTTATTACAAGCCTTATTGAGAGAAGTGTATTATTAAAATCAACGTTTAGAGCTCAATTTACTATATTCTTCAACATTTTTAAAATCGAAAACAATTCTCCGGGAGATCGTTAACTATACATTTGAAGAACAGGGAACTTTTTAAAAAATATGGGAAACGATATTTTTAAATTACATAACTTATTACAAGACTTATTGAGAGTAATGTATTATTAACATTGAAATCTCGAGCTAAATTTTCTTAATTAGTCAACATTTTTAATATCAATTTTTGAGAGATCGTTAATTATAAATTTGAAGAATAGGGCAGTTTTTAAAATATATAATGGAAACGAGATTTTTAATTTACATAACTTATTACAATCCTTATGGACAGTAATGTATTATTAACTTTGAAATCTCGAGCTAAATTTACTTAATTAGTCAACATTTTTAAAATCAAATTCAATTCATTGAGAGATTGTTAACTATAAATTTGAAAAATAGGGCAGTTTATAAAAAATATGGGAAACGATATTTTTAAATTACTTAACTTATTACAAGCCTTATTGAGAGCAATGTATTATTAACATTGAAATCTCGAGCTCAATTTACTTAATTAGTCAACGTTTTTAAAATCAATTTTTGAGAGATCGTAAACTACACATCTGAAGAATAGGGCAGTTTTTTAAAAGTAATGAAAACGAGTTTTTTAAATTACATAACTTATAACAAGCCTTATTGTGAGAAATGTATTATTAAAATCTACCATTCGAGCTCAATTTACTTAATTCTTCAACATTTTTAAAATCAAACTCAATTCTGAGAGATCCTTAACTATACATTTCAAGAACAGTGAACTTTTTAAAAAATGTGGGAAACGAGATTTTTAAATTATTTAACTTATTACAACTCTTATTGAGAGTAATGTATTATTAACATTGAAATCTCGAGCTAAATTTACTTAATTAGTCAACATTTTTAAAATCAATTTTTGAGAGATCGTTAACTATACATTTGAAAAATGGGGCAGTTTTTAAAATATATAATCAAAACGAGTTTTTTAAATTACTTAACTTATTACAAGCCTTATTTAGAGCAATATATTATTAACATTGAAGTCTCGAGCTCAATTTATTTAATTCTTCAACTTTTTCAAAATCAAACTCAATTTTTTTGAGACATCGTTAACTATACATTTGAAGAATAGGGAAATTTTTCAAAAGTAATGAAAATGAGATTTTTAAATTACTTAACTTATTACAAGCCTTATTGTGAGAAATGTATTATCAAAATGTACGATTCGAGCTCAATTTACTTAATTCTTCAACATTTTTAAAATCAAACTCAATTCTGAGAGATCGTTAACTATACATTTGAAGAACAGTGAACTTTTTAAAAAATATGGGAAACTGAGATTTTTAAATTACCTAACTTATTACAACTCTTATTGAGAGTAATGTATTATTAACATTGAAATCTCGAGCTAAATTTACTTAATTAGTCAACATTTTTAAAATCAGTTTTTGAAAGATCGTTAACTATACATTTGAAAAATGGGCCAGTTTTTAAAATATATAAAGGAAACAAGATTTTTAAATTACTTAACTTATTACAAGCCTTATCTAGAGCAATATATTATTATCATTGAAGTCTCGAGCTCAATTTACTTAATTCTTCAACATTTTTTAAATCGAACACAATTTTTTGATAGATCGTTAACTATATGTTTGAAGAATATGGTAGTTTTTGAAAAAAAATGAAAACGAAATTTTTAAATTACTTATATTATTACAAGCCTTATTTCGAGCAATATATTATTAAAATTTGAGTCTCGAGTTCAATATATTTAATTCTTCAACATTTTCAAAATCAAATTCAATTTTTTTGAGAGATAGTTAACTATAAATTTGAAGAATAGGTCCATTTTTCAAAAGTAACGAGATTTTTAAATCACTTAACTTATTACAAGCCTTATTGAGAGAAATGTATTATTAAAATCTACGTTTCGAGCTCAATTTACTTAATTCTTTATCATTTTTAAAATCAAAAACAATTCTATGAGAGATCGTTAACTATACATTTGAAGAACACGGAACTTTTTAAAAAATATGGGAAACGAGATTTTTAAATTACTTAACTTATTACAAGCCTTATTGAGAGTAATGTATTATTAACATTGAAATCTCGAGCTAAATTTACTTAATTAGTCAACATTTTTAAAATCAATTTTTGAGAGATCGTTAACTATACATTTGAAGAATAGGGCAGTTTTTAAAATATATAATGGAAACGAGCTTTTTAAATTACTTAACTTATTACAATCCTTATGGACAGTAATGTATTATTAACTTTGAAATCTCGAGCGAAATTTACTTAATTGGTCAACATTTTTAAAATAAAACTCAATTTTTGGAGAGATCGTTAACTATACATTTGAAGAATAGACCAGTTTTTAAAATATAATGGAAAGGAGATTTTTAAATTACTTAACTTATTACAAGCCTTATTTAGAGCAATATATTATTAACATTTAAGTGTGAAGCTCAATTTAGTTAATTCTTCAACATTTTCAAAATCAAACTCAATTTTTTTGAGAGATCGTCAACTATACATTTGAAGAAAAGGACAATTTTTCAAACATAATCAAAACGAGATTTTTAAATTACTTAACATATTACAAGCCTTATTTAGAGAAATTTATTACTGAAATCTACGCCTCCAGCTCAATTTACTGAATTCTTAAACATTTTTAAAATCAAACTTAATTCTTTGAGAGATCGTTAACTATACATTTAAAGAATAGGGATGTTTTAAAAAAATATGGGAAACGAGATTTTTAAATTAATCAAATTATTACAAGCCTTATTGAGAGCAATGTATTAATAACATTGAAATCTTGACCAAAATTTACTTAATTAGTCAACATTTTTAAAATCAAACTCAATTTTTTGAAAGATCGTTAACTATACATTTGAAGAGTAGGGCAATTTTTAAAATATAATGGAAACGAGATTTTTAAATTACTTAACTTATTACAAGCCTAATTTAGAGCAATATATTGTTAACATTGAAGTCTCGAGATCAATTTACTTAATTCTTCAACATTTTCAAAATCAAACTCAGTTTTTTTGAGAGATGGTTAACTATACATTTGAAGAATAGGGCAATTTTTCAAAAATATTGAAAACGAGATTTTTAAATTACTTAAGATGTTACAAGCCTTATTGAGAGAAATGTATTATTGAAATCTACGTCTTGAGCTCAATTTACTTAATTCTTCAACATTTTTAAAATCAAACTCAATTCTTTCAGAGATTGTTAATTATACATTTGACGAATAGGGAAGTTTTTAAAAATTATGGGAAACGAGATTTTTAAATTACTTAATTATTACAAGCCTTATTGAGAGCAATGTATTGTTAACATTGAAATCTAGAGCTAAATTTACTTAATTAGTCAAAATTTTTAAAATCAAACTCAATTACTTGAGAGATTGTTAACTATACATTTAAAGAATAGGGAAGTTTTTATAATATAATGTGAACGAGAATTTTAAATTACTTAACTTATTACATGCCTTATTTACATCAATATATTATTAACATTGAAGTCTCGAGCTCAATTTACTTAATTCTTCAAAAAAATTTAAATCGAACACAATTTTTTGAGAGATCGTTAACTATACATTTGAAGAATAGGGCAGTTTTTGAAAAATAATGAAAACGAGATTTTTAAATTACTTAAATTATTACAAGCTTTATTTAGAGCAATATATAATTAACATTGAAGTCCCGAGCTCAATTTACTTAATTCTTAAACTTTTTTAAAATCAAATTAATTTTTTTTTGAGAGATGGTTAACTATACATTTGAGCAATAGGGCAATTTTTCCAAAATAATGAATACGAGATTTTTAAATTACTTAACTTATTACAAGCCTTATTGAGAGCAATGTATTATTAACAATGAAATCTCGAGCTAAATTTACTTAATTAGTAAACATTTTCAAAATCAAACTCAATTTTTTGAGAGATCGTTAACTACACATTTGAAGAATAGAGCAGTTTTTAAAATATAATGGAAACGAGATTTTTAAATTACTTAACTTATTACATGCCTAATTTAGAGCAATATATTGTTAACATTGAAGTCTCGAGATCAATTTATTTAATTCTTCAACATTTTCAAAATCAAACTCAGTTTTTTGGATAGATGGTTAACTATACATTTGAAGAATAGGGCAATTTTTCAAAAATAATGAAAACGAGATTTTTAAATTACTTAACATATTACAAGCCTTATTGAGAGAAATGTATTATTGAAATCTACGTCTTGAGCTCAATTTACTTAATTCTTCAACATTTTTAAAATCAAACTCAATTCTTTCAGAGATCATTAACTATACATTTGACGAATAGGGAAGTTTTTAAAAATTATGGGAAACGAGATTTTTAAATTACTTAATTATTACAAGCCTTATATAGAGCAATGTATTGTTAACATTGAAATCTCGAGCTAAATTTACTTAATTAGTCAACATTTTTAAAATCAAACTCAATTATTTGAGAGATTGTTAACTATACATTTAAAGAATAGGGAAGTTTTTAAAATATAATGTGAACGAGAATTTTAAATTACTTAACTTATTACATGCCTTATTTACATCAATATATTATTAACATTGAAGTCTCGAGCTCAATTTACTTAATTCTTCAATTTACTTTTTTGAGAGATCGTTAACTATACATTTGAAGAATAGGGTAGTTTTTGAAAAATAATGAAAACGAGATTTTTAAGTTACTTAACTTATTACAAGCTTTATTTAGAGCAATATATAATTAACATTGAAGTCCCGAGCTCAATTTAGTTAATTCTTAAACTTTTTTAAAATCAAAGTCATTTTTTTTGAGAGATGGTTAACTATACATTTGAGGAATAGGGTAATTTTTCCAAAATAATGAAAATGAGATTTTTAAATTATTTAACTTATTACAAGCCTTATTGAGAGCAATGTTTTATTAACAATGAAATCTCGAGCTAAATTTACTTAATTAGTAAACATTTTAAAAATCAAACTCAATTTTTTGAGAGATCGTTAACTACACATTTGAAGAATAGAGCAGTTTTTAAAATATAATGGAAACGAGATTTTTAAATTACTTAACTTATTACAAGCCTTATTGAGAGCAATGTATTGTTTACGTTGAAATCTCGAGCTAAATTTACTTAATTAGTCAACATTTTTAAAATCAAACTCAATTTTTTGAGAGATCCTTAACTATACATTAGAAGAATAGGGATGTTTTTAAAATATAATGAAAACGAGATTTTTAAATTACTTAACTTATTATAAGCCTTAATTAGAGCAATATTTTTAAATCACGATGTGTGGTTATACCTAAGAAAAGCCCACAGCTCGTCCTATCTGTGGCTTTCGCTTCATAATCTCCTGATACCTGTGATATCGTAGTCGTCAGTTATATGCAAAACATATAACTGAATAACCCCCAGTATTTTTTTTTAAACACTTTTATACCATATCACAGCCAATCTAGAAAATCACCCCATTTGGTTCCTATCACACACAATTAATCTAATGCAAAATATTCACACTCAATGCATGTAATGACAAGTATAGATGTATGCATGCTAAGATCTTTCATCATCATACTTAATTCATTTCATTTTTTCAGTCTTTTACGGAAGCCTCGTGCACAAGACTCCTCCCTAGGTGCATGGCAGTAACGCGCGCTTGAGCTCAATCATGGGACCATGCCAAGAATCCCTACCGTGATCAACTTCCGCGCTATCTTACCCCAGTCACTGGGATAGCCCAAGACTATCTTACCCCATTCATCGGGATAGTCCTTTCTTTCGGGCCATCTTCCCGATCACCAGGAAACCCTACTAGTTCAGGCCATCTTACCCCGTTCATTGGGAGACCCTACATTCTCAATCTTTTCATGCTTGTCCACTTACCCGGCGTGTAATCGGTGGGAATCAACCAGCTTACTCAACATCCGTTGATGGGGGAAAGCTTATCTTGTCATTTAATTTCATTTTCACATCAAGTATTATCATGAATTTCACATTCAACTCATATAATATGCATTCAAGAGTCATCATTCATCATTCATCATTCATCATTTATCATTCATCACATGACAATTTCATAATTCAAAATCAAGGAACTTGCCATCTCAATTCACAATCCTAATGCATGTTATTAAGTCCCATAAGCCTATTTCTTTACATTCCTATCATAAAACTAAGTTAATTAGGCTTACAAAGCATTTTAGAAGCAAAAATAGGTCAAGAAGGTACAGGACACTATCGCCCGGGCGACCATTCTGGCGCCTGGGCGCCAGAAATATGTTACAAACTGCCAGACAACAGGAATCCATCGCTCGGGCACCCATTTTGTCGCCTAGGCGCTGCAACTGGGTGCAAAACTGCCAAATTTCGGGGCTCTGTCGCCTGGGCGCCCATCCTGACGCCTCGGCGCCAGTCACTGAAACTGTGTGTTTTATGTGTTCCAGCGCCTGGGCGCTCAACACTGGCGTAGTCTGCTATTTTGACCATAACTTGAGTTGTAGACCTCCAAATTGGGTGAAATCAGTAGCGAATTAAATCTAATAGAATTATCTACAACTTTGATTCAGAACTTCAGTTCTAAATAAATTTTTTTCTAGTATATAATTTCGCTGGAATTCACTTGTCCATGTCAAAATCCTAATTTTGGCAGTTCCAAGTGTTTTGTCTATAACTCAAGCTATACAAATTTGATTCTCATAAGCATTTTAACCAAGCATCAAGTCTATTTATCAAACATATAATATACACATGACAACCTATTTTAACATACATTCTCAAAAGCTCAATAACAACCACATGCAACCAATCCAAGTCATCAAATTTCACAAGTCTAAACCTATTTCTATCATACCTTGCACCATAGCTCAAAACCATATTTCACACCACTTCTACTCCTTATCTATTCTAATTTGGGGTTTAGTGGGTTACCTTTCAAGCTTAGCTCCAAAATCCTTGCCTTCTCCAAATGTACCCAAGAACCCTAACTTCACCCAATGACTTGATGATCCCTAATTTTCACAAATGCAAGTTATTAGTACCCATTGGGACTCATTTGCAAGCTTGCATGTTAAGAATGGGGTTGAGAGACCATTTTCCTCAAGAATGGGAGCTTGGCCCAAAATGAAGAAATGGGTGTGCATGTCTTACCTATGTGAAGGATTTCTCTTGATTTGGGCTTGAAATCCAAACCCTATGAGAGTAGAAGAGAGGAAGAAGAAGAGGAAATTTTGAGAATGAAGATGGAGTGAGAAGGCGTGGGAGAGAGGAGAGGAAAATGAGAGTTTTAGTCAAATTTTAACATCTCATTAAGTTTTGCAATTAGGTCCTTCTCCCAATCTTTTAAAAAATTGCTTTCTAGTCATGTTCCCTTTTCTCTTGTTAGAATTCCTACAAACCCTTAAATTCCCAATCTCTTCTAAGGAACCACTAATTCTTATTTGAGAATTTGTGGGATGTTACAACTCTACCACCCTTAAAATAATTTGGTCCTCAAAATTAAGAACTAACCTGTGTCGTCAAAATAATTCAAGGTAGGCGTCCTTCATGTCTTGTTCCTTTTCCCAAGTGATTTCTGACGAATCGATGCTTTGCCATAGCACCTTAACCAACGGAATCACCTTGTTCCGCAAGGTCTTCTCCCCACGATCTAGGATCTCAACAGGTTGAACTTGGTATGATGTGTTGAACTTTAATTGGATCTTGTCGGGACTTAGCATGTGAGAAGGGTCTGGTACATATTTCCGGATTTGGGATACATGGAACACATCGTGCAGATTTTAAAGGTTCGGAGGCAAAGCTAATCGGTATGCCACGGGCCCAACCCTTTGCAAGATTTGGAAGGGTCCGACATATCTCGGTTGGAGTTTCCTCACTTTCATGGATCTTCCCACAGCTGTAGTAGGAGAGACTTTGAGAAATACATGTTCACCTTCTTCAAACTCCAGTGTCTTCCTTCTCTTATCCGCATTGCTTCTTTATCGATCTTGGGCTACCTTTAACTTCTCCTTGATTCGCCTGATCTTGTCAATGGTTTCTTGCACTAATTTCGGCCCTAAGAGGACTTTCTCCCAAGTCCCATACCAACATATTGGTGACCTAAACTTCCTACCATACAAAGCTTCGAACGAGGCCATTCCGATGCTTGAATGATAACTGTTGTTGTAAGCAAATTCTACCAAGGGCAAGTATCGGCCCCAATCTCCTCCTTCCTCTAGGATGCATGCTCTTAGCATATCCTCCAAAGTCTGAATTATTCTCTCTGATTGTCCATCTGTCTAGGGTGATATGTTGTGCTCAATTGCAACTGAGTTCCAAAGGCTCTTTGTAGAACTTCCCAAAATCTGGAGGTGAACTTCGGATCTCTGTCCGACACAATAGTGAGTAGTGCTCCATGTAATCGAACAATCTCCTGAATGTACACCTTGGCATACCTTTTATAGTTGGATTTAACGGGTAGAAAGTGAGCAGACTTCGTTAATCGGTCTATTATCACCCATATAGAATCATATCCAACTAGGGTCCTTGGTAACCCAACCACGAAGTCCATTGCAACCGATTCCCACTTCTATTTTGGAATCTTTAAAGGTTGAAGTGGTCCAGATGGCTTTTGATGCTCCACCTTTCACTTTTTGACATGCTAAACATCGAGCTACAAAACCGGCAATGTCAAGCTTCATACCCGGCCACCAAAAAGACTTCTTCATATCCTGATGCATCTTAGTAGCACCTGGATGCACCGAGTACTAACTGTTGTGACTCTCTTTAAGCACCAAGTCCTTGATCTCATCACTGATGGGAATGCATACTCGGTCTCTAAACAGGATCATCCCATCACCAGACACTGAGAAATCTGGCTGCTCTTTAAGCTCTCGTAGTTCAAAATCATGCCTCCGTGCCTCTCGAATTTGATCTTGGAGCAAACTCCTCACATCTACTTTGCTCACTGACAAATTGGCATCACAACAAACTACGTTCAGCCTCAAGTCTCTAAATCTCTCCAAAAGCTCCAATTCATGCACCATCATGGTAGACACATGCAGAGATTTCCGACTCAAGGCATCAGCCACTACATTTGCCTTTCCCGGGTGGTATTTCAATTGAAAATCATAATCTTTGAAAAACTCCATCCGTCGGTGTTGTCTCATGTTCAGTTCTTTTTTATCAAACAAATACTTCAAGATCTTGTGGTCACTGAACACTTCAAAAGTGACGCCATACAAGTAGTGCCTCCACACTTTTAGCGTGAATACGACTGCAACTAATTCCAAATCAGGTGTAGGGTAATTTTCCTCGTGTGGTCAGAGTTGCCTAGAAGCATAAGCTACCACTTGTCCCTCTTGCATAAGAAGACATCCCAAGTCTTGCTTGGATGCATCGCAGTAGACCTGGAAATTCTTGGAGGGATCCGGTATGACTAACACTGGCGTTGAGGTCAACTTCTCCTTCAACAATTTAAAACTTGCCTCACACTTAGAATCCCATTCAAAAGGAATTCCCTTTCGAGTCAGCTTACTCAACGGAATTTCTATTTGTGAGAATCCCTTAATGAACCGTCGGTAATATCCAGCTAATCCGAGAAAACTCCGAATCTCAGTGACATTTGTGGGTCTTTCCCATTTCAGTACTGCTTCAACCTTACTGGGGTCAACGGCCACACCATCTTTATTCACCACATGACCAAGGAATTGAACCCTCGTCCAACAAAAACTCACATTTCTCAAGCTTTACATACAACTGTTTCTCTTTGAGAATTTCCAATACAATCTTCAAATGTTCCTCATGTACTATACACTTGAAAATTAGGGTGTTTTTTATTTTAAAAGTTTAAACTCATATTGAAAATTTATTAAATTATTTGATTTTTTTTAAAATAATGTAATTTTCCCCATGAAGTTTCTAGCTTAATTTACACAATTGTTAATATTTTTATAATTGCAACATTTGTTTCTAGAAATCGTGTTCTATACACTTGAAAAATAGGGTGTTTTTTATTTTAAAATGAAAATGCATATTTTAAATTTATTAAATTATTTGATTTTTTTGAAAACAAAGTATTGTACACCATGAAGTTTCTAGTTTAATTTACAAAATTTTTCTATTTTTATATTTGCAACATTTGTTTGTAAAAATCGTGTAGTATACACTTGAAAAACAGGGTTTTATGGAATTTAAAAATGAAAATGAAAACTTTAATTTATTAATATATTTGATTTTTTTGAAAACAACGTATTGTTCCCAATAAAGTTTCTAGCTTAATTTACACAATTTTTTATATTTTAAAATTGCAACATTTGTTTCTAAAAATCGTGTACTATAGACTTAAAATATAGGGTGTTTTTTACTTTAAAAATGAAAACGCATATTTTAAATTTATTAAATTATTTGATTTTTTTGAAAACAATGTATTGTTCCCCATAAAGTTTCTAGCTTAATTTACACAATTGTTTATATTTTTAAAATTGCAACATTTGTTTCTAGAAATCGTGTACTATACACTTGAAAAATAGGGTGTTTTTTACTTTAAAAATTAAAATGAATATATTAAATTTATTTAATTATTTGATTTTTTTGAAAACAATCTATTGTTTCCCATAAATATTGTTGGCAGAGCAATGAAAACAAAGAAGCTACAACCTCGATTCATTGGTCCTTATCAGATTCTCTGAAGAGTAGGACCCGTTGCTTATCAACTTGCTTTGCCACCTCATCTTTTGGACCTTCACGACGTTTTTCACGTATCCCAACTCTGGAAGTACGTGTTTGATCCATCACATGTTTTGGAAACTGATGACATTTCGTCGAAGCCCAACGTCTCATATCAGTTGAAGCCTATGAGGATTTTAGACCGAGGAGATAAGACACTAAGAAACAAGGTGATTCCATTAGTGAAGGTCCTTTGGGAGAACATTGATTCTTCAGAAATCACTTGGGAGAAGGAACAAGATATGTGGAGCACATATCCAAAGTTATTTACATAGTTAAGGTAATTCCTAATTTTGAGGGAAAAATTATTTTAAGGGGGGTAGAATTGTAACATCCCGAAAATCTATAAAAGAGGATTAGGACTTAAAGGGACTTGGTTACAAATTACAAAGAAAAGGAAAGAAGGATTAGTTGTAAATAGAAAGGTCAAAAGAGGGACAAAGATAACATGAATATTTGAATATGAACTGTCATATTCGAATAATATTCGAATATGCCTTGTCCATATTCAAATAGTATTCGAATATGCAGGATAATATTTGAATAGTATTCGAATATGCAAGCTAATATTCGAATATGCAGGTGAGGAACTGAACACAGGAACCTTATATTCGAATATATATTCGAATATGGACCCCAAAGTCTATAAATAGGGGTGCCTTGTCTCCAAACTGGCTGTTCTTCAGTTTCATCACTTGTCACACTCCTAAAACCTCTGTTCCCAAACCAACTATGTCACAACTCTTCGACCCTTAGGCTTCCATCTCAAAAGACTAAGGTTCCAAACAATTTGATTCAGATTCAGAGGCAACTACGGCAAAGGAACCAGAGTATGAGATTGGATCTGGAAGCTAAAGGATAAAGGATTCAAGGAGTTTCAGGTAATCCTGAAAACCCCAAATTCTTAAATACTTGGAATTTAGGAACATGTGACTGGGGAATGCTAGGAATATGTTATTAGGGAAATTAAACTAATATGTTGTGTTCAAAGTTTGAGGTATGATTGAATTATGAATACTATGTGCGAAATATGCATGATATGACTGATACTTGTATGAATTCGATATGCTTTATGATGCATGTGATATTGTGACACATGTTAAGGTATAAATAAGGTTTTCCAGAATTGGATGTGACTCTAACTGGGAATTTGATATTGAGTCGGTTTTAAATTAGACTAAGCCCAATATTGGCATATTCAGATATGTATTTGAATATGGAATGCCATGTTCAAATAGATATATGAATATAACACGTCTGTCACATAGAATCCGAGTAAATAAGTGTTGATAATCGGATAAGAGTATACTGGAAACCCTTGTTTATATGCTATATGCTTAATATGAATGTGTGATGCATTATAACTGTAAATGGAAATGTTAAAAGAGGCTCTTCCCACTCAATAGAAATTGAGCAAGAGGGTTAAGTTCCACCGGAAGTAGACCGGGTAAGAGGACAGAGCAGAAAATGGAAAAAGATGAGAATGTAGGGTTATCCCAAAAAGGGGAAAATAACCTGAAGTACTGGGCTATCTTCACGAGGTAGGTAGTCTAAGTACAAAGGTACTATCTTCACGAGGTAGATGGTTCCCTGCTGGGCTAGGTCGAGAGAGAGTTAGTAGCCCGGCAGGAGGATCCTTGGGGGAACGCTCGCTAGGACTGTGATTATGATGAGCTCAATACGCGTTACTGCCACGTGTTTTGGTGGATTCCCGGTGCATAGGGTTTCCCGTTAAAAGAGAAAAGAAATGGAAATGGAAAATGATCATGCATGCATATCTATGTGATTGAAATTATACTTATTGTTTGTATGTTTGTTAGGACTTGGATTTGGGTCGGTTTTCCAGTTAGATTGGCTGTGATACTATATAAAACTGTTTTTATGGCTGACGGGTTACTTAGTTATATGTCGAGCATATAACTGATGATTACAGTATTGCAGGTGGACCAGTTTTGCAGCCTTTTCCTCATACTTAGGTTGTCATTAGAGTCTTTGTATGGCTACCTTAGCTGGACCTATGTAGATTCTCTGGACTATAGTTGAAACACTTGTATTTTGATATATGTATATATTTTATTAAATTTTGCTGCGTTTTGTTTAAAAAAAAATACCCTAAAAATCTAGGTGTTACAATTTTTTTGAAAACAATGTATTGTTCACCAAGAAGTTTCTAGCTTAATTTACACTATTTTTTATGTTTTTAAAATAGTAATATTTGTTTGTAGAAATCCTGTACTATAGACATGAAAGGTAAGGTTTTTTTTACTTTAAAAATATAAACACATACTTTAAATTTATTAAACTATTTGTTTTTTTAAAAATAATGTATTGTTCACTATGATGTTTCTAGCTTAATTTACACTATATTTTATATTTTTAAAATATCAACATTTGTTTCTAGAAATCGTGTACTATGCACTTGAATCATAGGGTGTTTTTTACTAAAAAAATGAATACACATATTTTAAATTTATTAAATTATTTGATTTTTTTGAAAACCATATATTGTTTACCATATATTTTCTAGCATATTTACACCATTTGATTTATAATTTGAAAATTGCAACATTTGTTTCTAGAAATCGTGTTCTATATATACACTTGAAAAATAGGGTGTTTTTTAGTTTAAAAATGAAAACACATATTTTAAATTTATTAAATTTTTTCATATTTTTCTCAACAATGTATTGTTCACTATGAAGTTCGTTTCCTAATTTACACTATTTTTTTATTTTTTTAAAATTGCAACATTTGTTTCTAAAAATCGTGTACTATAGACTTGAAATATAGGATGTTTTTTACTTTAAAAATATAAACACAAATTTTAAATTTAATAAATTATTTGATTTTTTTGACAACAATGTATTGTTCACCATGAAGTTTCTAGCTTAATTTACACTATTTTTTTATATTTTTAAAATATCAACATTTGTTTCGAGAGATCGTGTACTATACACTTGAAAAATATGGTGTTTTTTACTAAAAAAATGAAACCGCATATTTTAAAATTTTTAAATTATTTGATGTTTTTTTACAACAATGTGTTGTTCACTATGAAGTTTCTAGCTTAATTTACATAATTGTTTATATTTTTAAAATTGCAACATTTGTTTCAAGAAATCATGTTCTGTACACTTGAAAAATAGGGTGTTTTTTACTTTAAAAATGAAAATACATATTTTAAATTTATTCAGTTGTTTGATTTGTTTGAAAACAATCTATTGTTCCCCATAAAGTTTCAAGTTAATTTATACAATTTTTATATTTTTAAAATTGAAACATTTGTTTCTAGAAATTGTGTAATGTACACTTGAAAAATAGGGTGTTTTTAACTTTAAAAATGAAAACGCATATTTTACATTTATTAAATTATTTAATTTATTTGACAACAATGTATAGTTCACCATGAAGTTTCTAGCTTAATTTACACTATTATTTATATTTTTAAAATTTCAACATTTGTTTCTAGAAATCCTGTACTATACACTTGAAAAATAGGGTGTTTTTTACTAAAAAAATGAAAACGCATATTTTAAATTTATTAAATTATTTGTTTTTTTTGAAAACAATGTATTGTTCCCCATAAAGTTTCTAGCTTAATTTACACAATTGTTTATATTTTTAAAATTGCAACATTTGTCTGTAGAAATCGTGTACTATGCACTTGAAAAATAGGGTGTATTTTACTTTAAAAATGTAAACACATAATTTAAAAGTTATTAAAATATTTGATTTTTTTGAAAACAATGTATTGTTCCCCATAAAATTTCTAGCTTAATTTACACAATTGTTTATATTTTAAAATTGCAACATTTGTTTCTAGAAATCGTGTACTATACACTGCAAAATATGGTGTTTTTTACTTTAAATACAAAAATACATATTTTAAATTTATTAAATTATTTTATTTTTTTGAAAACAATCTATTGCTCCCATTAAAGTTTCTAGCTTAATTTGTACATTTTTTTATTTTTTTAAAAACCACCCTACTTTTTTAAATTATTTCATTTTTTTGACAACAATGTATTGTTCACCTAGAATTTTCTAGCTTAATTTACACAATTGTTTATATTTTAAAAATTGCAACATGTTTTTCTAGAGATCGTGTACTATACACTTGAAAGATATGGTGTTTTTTACTTTAAAAATGAAAACGCATTTTTAAAATTAATAAATTATTTGTTTTTATTAAAATAATTTATTTTTCACCATGAAGTTTCTAGCATGATTTTTAACTATATTTAATATTTTTAAAATTGCAACATTTGTTTCTATAAATCCTATACTATACACTTGAAAAATATGGTGTTTTTTACTTTAAAAATGAAAATGGATATTTAAAATTTATAATTTTTTTTATTTTTTTGAAAACAATCTATTGTTCCCCATAAAGTTTCTAGCTTAATTTTAACAATTTTATATATTTTTAAAAATGAAACATTAATTTCTAGAAATCGCGTACGATACACTTGAAAAATAGAGAGTTTTTTACTTTCAAAATGAAAACACATATTTTAAATTTATTAAATTATTTTATTTTTTTGACAACAATGTATTGTTCACCACGAAGTTCCTAGCTTAATTTAAACTATATGTAGGTTTTTAAAATATCAATTTTTGTTTCTAGAAATAGTGTACTATACACTTGAAATATTGGGTGTTTTTTACTAAAAAAATGAAAACGCATATTTTAAATTTAATTTATTTTTTGATTTTTTGACAACAATGTATTGTTCATCATGAAGTTTCTAGCTTAATTTACACTATTTTTTATATTTTTAAAAGTTCAACATTGGTTTCTAAAAATCGTGTACTATACACTTGAAAAATAGGGTGTTTTTTACTTTAAAAATTAATACGCATATTTTAAATTTATTAAATTTTTTGATTTTTTTTAAAACAATATATTGTTCCTAATAAATTTTCTAGGTTAATTTATAAAAAAATTTATATTTTTAAAATGGCAACATTTGTTTCTAGAAATCGTGTACTATACACTTGAAAAACAGGATGTTTTTTACTTTAGAAATGAAAATACATATTTTAAATTTATTAATTTTTTTGATTTTTTGAAAACAAAGTAGTGTTCACCATGAAGTTTCTAGTTTAGTTTACAATATTTTTTATATTTTTATAATTGGAACATTTGTTTCTAAAAATCGTGTACTATACACTTAAAAATAGGGTGTTTTTACTTTAAAAATTAATAGGCATATTTTAAATTTATTAAATTATTTGATTTTTTTGAAAACAATGTATTGTTTCCCAAAATGTTTCTAGCTTAATTTACACAATTGTTTATATTTTTAAAATTGCAACATTTGTTTCTTTAAATCCTATACTATACACTTGAAAAATAGGGTGTTTTTTACTTTAAAAACGAAAATGGATATTTTAAATTTATTAAATTATTTGATTTTTTTGAAAACAATCTATTGTTTCCCATAAAGTTTCTAGCTTAATTTTTACAATTTTATATATTTTTTTAAATTGAAGCATTAATTTCAAGAAATCACGTACTATACACTTAAAAAATAGGGTGTTTTTTTACTTTAAAAATGAAAACACATATTTTAAATTTATTAAATTATTTGATTTTTTGACAACAATGTATTGTTCACCAAGAAGTTTCTAGTTTAATTTACACTATCTTTTATGTTTTTAAAATATCAACATTTGTTTCTAGAAATAGTGTACTATACACTTGAAAAATTGGGTGTTTTTTACTAAAAAAATGAAAACGCATAGTTTAAATTTAATTAATTATTTGATTTTTTTTACAACAATGTATTGTTAACCATGAAGTTTCTAGCTTAATTTACACAATTTTTTATATTTTTAAAATTGCAACATTTGTTTCTATAAATTATGTACTATAGACTTGAAATATAGGGTGTTTTTTACTAAAAAAATGAAAATGCAAATTTTTAATTTATTAAATTATTTAATTTTTTTGACAACCATGTATGGTTCACAATAAAATTTCTAGCTTCATTTATACTATTTGATTTATATTTTTGAAATTGCAACATTTGTTTCTAGAAATCGTGTACTATAGACATGAAAAATAGGGTGTTTTCTTCTTTAAAAATGACAATTCATATTTTAAATTTATTAAATTATTTGATTTTTTTTTCAAACAATCTATTATTCCCAGTAAAGTTTCTGGCTTAATTTTTACAATTTTATATATTTTTAAAATTAAAATATTTATTTCTAGAAATCACATACTATACACTTGAAAAATAGGGTGTTTTTTACTTTAAAAATGAAAATGCATATTTTAAATTTATTAAATTATTTGATTTTTTTAAACACAATGTATTGTCGCCAAGAATTTTCTAGCTTAATTTACACTATTTTTTATATTTTTTAAATACCAACAGTTGTTTCTAGAAATCGTGTACTATACACTTGAAAAATAAGGGGTTTTTTACTAAAAATGAAAACGCATATTTTAAATTTATTAAATTATTTGACTTTTTTGAAAACAATGTATTGTTCACCATGAAATTTTTAGCTCAAGTTACACTATTGTTTTATATTTTTCTAAATATCAACATTTGTTTCTATAAATTGTGTACTATACACTTGAAAAACAGGGTGTTTTTTACTTTAATAATGAAAACGCATATTTTAAAATTATTAAATTATTTGTTTTTTTTAAAACAATGTATTGTTCACTATGAAGTTTCTAGCTTAATTTTCACTATTTGATTTATATTTTTTAAATTGCAACATTTGTTTCTAGAAATCGTGTTCTATCACTTGAAAAATAAGGTATTTTTTACTTTAAAAATGAAAATGCATATTTTAAATTTATTAAATTTTTTGATTTTTTTTAAAACAATATATTGTTCCCCATAAAGTTTCTAGGTTAATTTATAAAATTTTTTATAATTTTGAAATTGCAACATTTGTTTCTAGAAATCGTGTACTATACACTTGAAAAATAGGTTGTTTTTTACATTAAAAAATAAAACGCATATTTTAAATTTATTAAATTATTTGATTTTTTTGAAAATTGTAACACCTTAATTTTTGAGTCCTTTTTTTTTTCCAAAACACTAGTGGAAGCTAAATTCTAATTTTCAACAATTAATAATAATAATAATAATTATGACCCTTTCAATTTTTACGAATTCCTGTACAGCTGAACAATTTAATATATGAACTTGAAACTTAGGTTCACCATGCGTGGCTATACGTGAGAAAAGCCCCCACCTCATCCCATCTGTGGCTTTTGGTTCGCAATCTTCTGATACATGCGATATGGTAACCGTTAGTTATATGTAAACATATAACTGAGTAACCCCCGACATTTTTGAAAACAACTTTATACCATATCGCACCTAGTCTAACTGGAACACACTCCATTTAATCCCTAACACACAATTCAATCCACAATCAATGCAACAACTCATACATAATGCATGTTTTGACAATTATGGATGTATGCATGCCATGTTCTTTCATTAACAAACTTGGTTCTTTTCTTTTCTTGAATCTTTTATGGAAGCCTCGTGCACTAGACTTCCCCTAGCGCGTGGTAGTAACGCGAGGTTGAGCTCAAAACTAGGACCACGGGAAGCGTCCCTACCGTGATCAAACTGGCTGCCGGGCTATCTTAACCCCACATCAATGGGATAGCCCAGGACTATCTTGACCCCACATCAATGGGATAGTCCTTCCTTTCGGGCCATGATTCCCTATCACAGGGCACCCTACTAGATCAGGTCATCTGACCCTACATTCTCATGTTTAATCATGCTTGTCCACTTACCCGGTTTATAACCGGTGGGATTCAACCCACTTACTCATCATCCGTTGAAGGGGGAAAGCATAACTTATCATTTAGTTTCATTTTACAAGTCATCATGCATTTTCATTCAATATCCATCACATAACAATTCCACAATTCAAAATCAAAGAGCTTGCCATATCATTTCATACCCTAATTCATGTTACTAAGTCCTATAAGCCTATTTCCATTCATTCCTATCTTAGAAATAGGTTACAATGCATTTTAGAAGCTAAAACAGGTCAATGAGGTATAGAGTACTGGCGCTTAAGCGCCAGACGCCCATTTTTCATTGCCAAAAATTTTATCCTGGTGCTCGAGCGCCAGACATACATTCGCTGCTGCCCAAAATTTTCTCCTGGCGCTCGAGCCCCAGCGACAGATGACAGCTTTTTGCGAATTTCACTAAAAACTCAGTTTCTTTCCTTTCAACCTCCTTCTTTGACCCCATTTTCACTTCCAAAACACTACCCACATTATAGCACAACAAACTCACACATATTCAATCAAATGGTCACAATTCAAGTGCACAATAACATGATTTAAACACAAATGCTCCACTAATTCAATCTCACATCTACATCACAAGACACAATTTCAACACACACACCCATTGTTTCTCAATTCAACAACATAACATTATGTCACTCATACAAATTCCCATTTTGACATACATTTCTCAAAACTCAATTATCAAACCATATGCATCCAAACTAAATCATCAATTCACAAGTTCAAACATATATATATATATATACATACACATATACATACATACACATATATATATATACATACATATATACATACATACATATATATATATATATACATATATATACACATACATACATATATATACACATACATATATATATATATAAATAAAGCACTATAACTCTAATCAAGGTACATGGGTCAAAATCCAACCATCTACCTTAGTAAGTCTAAACCTATTTCTACCACATTTTCACAACATACCAAAACCAAACCTCATACCAATTCCTATTCCCCTAATTAGTCTAATTTTGGGGTTTAGTGGGGTTACCTCAACTTGAAGTTTCATGCTTCCAATCCTAACACAACTTCATCAACTTGCCATATCTAGAGTTTCAGATACAATATTGTAGGTGAAACCAATTGGAGATGAAACCTAAAAGATTTATTTACAATTAATATGAAGGAGTCATATTCCAAATCTAACATCTAGAGGGTGAATTTTGGGTGGTAAGTTGACTACACGACAGAAGCTGAATTTGTGAACCTACTTCATTCTTTTGACCATAAATTGGGCTGTGGTTAGTGGATTGACATGAAACCAGTGTCGTTTCAAAGATAATAAAATTATCTATAACATTTATGAAGAGCTCGAAGGCAGAATCAAAGGTTTAGGAGGTTAAAATTACAAATAAAGATGAATTACAATTTTTGGACCTGAAACTGTTCTACCTTGGTTACTACTTCAGTAATGAAGGTATATCTTGAGCTATGGACCATGGATTGATATAACGTCAGAATCATATTGAAGCTAAAAGGATTTCCTACAACGTTCATGAAGACATCAAAACCTAGTTCTAAAATTTCAATTGTCAAAATGGTTCCTCGAACAGAAAGGTACATTTAGACAAACCTAGCCCATAAATATTGACACAATCTCCGTGTTTGGGCCATAACTTGAGTTGTAGGTACCCAAATGGAGTGAAACAAAAGCCATTGGAAAGATAACAAGCTTTCCTACAACTTCTATGAAGAGTACGAAGTCCAATGATGTCGTCTACGAACCCTAAGTTTACATGCAACTCGCGGATTTGAGACAGATCAGAACAGAACCAGAATCCTAACTCAACTCACACCAAAGTGCTTTCTACTCCGAAATTCTTAACTTTTGGACTTAGAATTCTTTTAGATTTTCAACATGCAGAGCTAATATACTAGATTGAAGATGGAGATAAGGGTTACCATGTAGCTTTTCCTCAATTTCTTGCCTCCTTTAAGCTTGCCTTCTAATTCTTGAGCTTCCTTCTCCATGAGTACTTGATCTCCATTTTATCCTCTTCTTTAGTTTCCTCCAACCCCAGCCCTCCATAAGCACTTCAAATGAAAGAGAAGATGAGGGTGATGAATAATCTCTAGTTGCATGTGTGAATGGGGGTTGGAGACTTGGGTTTTCTTAGAGAGAAGGTGGAGGATTTTTTTGGAGAGTGTAGAGAGAGAAGTGGAGTGTGGTTTCTGTTTTTGGGGCTAGAGGAGAAGCAACTCAATGAGAGGGAAATGAGAGTGTGTGTGTCGTGTGACAAGGGGAGAAGAAAGGGAGAGTACTTGTGTGTGGTTATTCCATGGTTATTGGGTGAACTTATTAAAAATTGCTATAGAGTCCTTACCTAAAAGGTTATTTGTGAGGAGAATTTAAGGGAAAATATAGAGATTTCTTCAAATGTTTGTTGTTTACTCTAAAGCTAATAAATACTCCTTCGTGATTTGATTTTTGGGATGTTACAATTCTACCCACCTTAAAAGAACTGTGTCCTCACAATTCGAATAAGTTTAAATTCTACTCCTTAAAGGAATCTAGAGCTCTTGAAGGAAATCTTAGACTAACAACGAGAGTGATGACATTAAGGCTTATGTTTCATTGGGATAGTTGAGAAGAAAACGTAATGTCTCCTTTTTGATTCTATATGCTATCACCACGTTTGAAGCAAAATTTCTCTCAAACGCACATGTTATTTAGAGAGAATTGTTTAAAGAATTCCTATTACCTAAAGAAAACATTCTTCGCATTCATTTCCGAATTGGATGATGTCTAACTTAAAGGAATCAATTTGGTAATAGGTCTATCTCATATTAAAGGTAAGAGTAATATATGATTAGTAGGTCGGATGTCCATTGGTACTTGGGAACCAACTCGGGGTAATCTTTCAAAGAATGGTCTAATAAAAGTGGCAAAGTGTTTCTCATTAAAATTTAGATTGACGAGCGGAACTATGGATCTATGAATTGTCCGTGAAACTAAGAAGCTCATTTAGGATTTGGTGGAAGCAAACCTTTAAGATTGGGGATTACGCCCGTAGTCGCGGTACTTTGTGAGGTCCTATTCACAAAAGGTTGGAATCGATAAGCTAAGGTCCGTCCTTAGTGCTTTATTCGAAATGCAATTGAGTATGAAACTTCGTGGGTGATAAGGTTTGACAAAGAAGTAAAAAAAGTTCCTCCATGATTCTGCTGCCACTACAAGAAAACACTGTATTTGCGTCGGAAAACTTGCGTCGGCCTCGAGGCCGATGCTAATTTAGTTATTTGCGTCGGCTAAAGCCAACACTAAGTTGTAATTTTTTTTAAAAAAAATTAAAGAAGTTGCGTCGGCCGCATTCGTAGTTTGCATTGGCTTATAACCGACACAAATTTTATAATTCTGTTGCGACAGCCAGTGGCCTACACAACGCTTTTTATTAAAAAAAAAACGCTAAAGTGACTAATAAACCGAAGAAAGGAATGAAGCCTTCAATTTGTTAGGGTTCTTCATTCGTGCTCTTAGGGTTCTTCACATAGAGCCTTCAATCCTTCTTCTTTGAAATCCCTAAATTGAACCCTAAATTGCACGCACCCTTCTTCAATTCGTTCGTTCCTTCAATTCGTTGTTGGACCTTCTCCTTCACCGTTGGACCTTCTCCTTCGCCGTTGGACCTTCTCCTTCGCTGTTGACACAAGTAGGTAAGGATAGTTTGCCACTGGTTCTTCTTCATTTTCTTCGTTCCTGCACTAAACTCTTCTTGTTCTGGTTGCAGAGTCTTCCTGTTCCTGTTTCAGCCTCTTCTTCCATTGATGGTAAGTTGATTTTCATTGTGTTGGAGGGCTATTCACTAACAGCCTCTAACTCAGCCTATGCTGATTTCTGTTTGTGTTGGTTGATTTCTTTCCAATTCCCCTTTCCATTCCTCTCTTTCCATATGTGTTGTTTACTAAATTTATCCTTAGCCATGAAAAAAAGAAAAAAAAAATTATATGGACCATTACTGAATTGTAGAGAAGGAAACTTGTCATCTTGGTATAGCATCTTGATTTGAACTATCCCTGAGCTATCATTATATAACAATGATAATTATATGTGTTTTTTTGTGCTACAATAATTATGATAATAAAAGTTTTGGATCTGGGAAAAAGCTATATAATGTTTGTTGTTCTAGTAACTTTTGATTAGTGAATTTTCTGAATCATGAATCTTGTTATTATTGTTATATGAGTTGACTGGATGCGGTCTCTAATGAACTTGTGAAACTTTCTGAATCATGAATCTTATTATTGTTCTAGTAACATTTTTATCATTGATTTGTAGTTATGAACATAGGAGGTTTTCTGCTTGTCTGTAACTGAGAAAGAGAATGCTGATAGGAACAATAATACTAATAGTAATAATGTAAGTTATTGTCTTCATTTTTATTTGGTTTTGAAAATAGAGGAAATTCAGGAAAAATTGAAGAAAGTATTTTAACTTAGTTGCTTCAAATCCTATAAGTTCCCCTTCAATTGAATTAATTAGTAGCTCATCCATACAATATGTTGTGGCTTTGATAATTTATTCTTGTTCACAAATAAGTTTATTCTTGTAAACCCTCACTTCTCTCTTGTTTTTTTCGGAATTTCCAGACCATTGCTCTGTTCTGTTCTCACAAATCTGTTTTGTTGACACAAATCTGTTCTGTTCGCTACAAATCTCACAAATCTGAGTGGCATTGATGTCGGTGTTCCTCATAGCTCTGTAGCGTTCGCAACTCCGGTGACCTAAGGTTTTGCTTTTATCTTTCTCTTGATTTCAGTAGCTGATGTGACCTAAGGTTTTGCTTCTGATTGAAACTTATATGCCTACCAACAAATGAACTTAAATTTATCATGATATTGAATATGGTGGATGGGCTTTCTAGAAAACATGCAAGTTTTAATAACAGGGGATTTCACTTTGATATGTGTGTGTCATGTGGTGTTTAAATCTGGTGTACTGCTACGGATTTTTTGGAATGTAATGCAACTTTGTATACTGAGATGGAGTTTGTAATAAGGTGGTGGAGAGTGAGTATAAAGTTATGGTCCTAGTTTGTGGTGTATAGAACTGATTTTATCATCCTTAGATACTCTTTAGATATGCTTTTTAGTGAAGAACTATTATATTTTTTTAGTGAAGAAACATTAAAAAGTTATAGAACAAGACTTACATTAGAGAATTATAATTGCTCATGAAAAAGATGGGTGGAGGGTGAGATCAGTAAGATCACCTACTCACGCTGAGTGACAAAATCAAAGAAAATTTTATAAATGGCTTTACACACAGTATAGTACATATATAATATATAATCTATAATATAGACTTATCTTCCTCCTTCTAGTAATTTTTGTGGGTCTTCAAATCTTTCCTTTTTCTATACAATAAAAAAAACAACTTTATTATATTTTGTTAATCATATACTATGCATACTTCCAATCAAACTGCTACTGTGCTACATACAAACTTAACCAGCCACGTGTTATTGATTCAGACTCAAGATTTCCTTTCCTTTTGTTTCCATTCCCTTGTACAAGAAACATTGCTTTGTTTTTTAGTAGAAAAATATAGTGGTCATCACCTACTTACACAGTAGCCTCTTAAATGACAAGATTGATTACTAATTAGAGAATAGATATTTTAGTTGTAAATTGTGGTAACAAGAAAGAAGTAGATAATTTTTCTTGTATATTTATGTAGGTTACGAATTTATTTGTAGCAATTCATTGTTTGTTTTTTTCTTGTCAATCAATTAGCAAATTGTTGTTTTCAAATTATGATTCACTACCACTAAGAGGTGAAACTAAATAATACTAGTGCTGAAGCCTATTCAATTTAGAGTAGTAGTATATTATAAGTCACTTATTGAACTTCCATACTTAATTATTTCTGCATACACTTTATCCATTTCAATTTTTTTCTCTTTTTAAAATAAACTTATTTATGGGTGTTTAGTTTAGTTGGACGATACTCGCTTCAAGTGCGAGAGATCGCGAGTTCAATTCTCGCAACACCCTTATATATTTTTATATGTAGCAGCACAATGCATTAATTCTTGATATATGCAAATTGTGAAATGTATTTATAACATGAGAAAAATATAGCAGGGGAAGAAAAAACAAGTGAATGTAAGACATGTAGCATCTTTTTTAATTCTTTTTTTGTCTTTTGCTCTGTTCTATTCTGCTCGGTGCTTTTTTTTTCTGTTATGTTCTTAATCGACTTTTAGTTGTTAGGAGACTAAGTGAATGATGGAGGACTGGAGCTGGATGTACGAAATGTTAGATGAGCGTAGGATTAAATCCTGAGTATGTAGGATATGCAGTTAATTTTTTTATTAATAATTGCGTCGGCCAAGCCAACACAATAACAGACGCAAAAATAACATTTATTTGCGTCGGCTTTTTAAAAGTTGTGTCGGCTTTCGTCTTTATTTATTTGCGTCGGTTATTTTATGTAACACCTAGATTTTTAGAGTACTTTTTTTTTTAAAACAGAACACAGCAGAATATAATAAAATATATAATATCTCAAAATCCAAGTGTTTATACTACAGCCCAGAGAATATACATATGTCCAGCTAAGGTAGCCATACAAAGGCTCAAATGACTACCTAAGTATCAGAAAAGGCTGCAAAACATCTCACGCGCTGACACCCTCCAAGTCTGAGCCACCTGCAATACTGTAACCGTCAGTTATATGCTCGACATATAACTGAGTAACTCGTCGGTCATAAAAACAATTTTATACAGTATTAGAGTCAGTCTAACTGGAAAACCGTCCCAAATCCAAGTCCTACCAAACATACAAACAACAAGTATAATCTAAATCACATAGATATGTATGCATGATCATTTTCCATTGTCATTTCATTCCTCTTTTAACGGGAAACCCTATGCACCGGGAATCCACCAAAACACGTGGCAGTAACGCGTATTGAGCTCATCATCATCATGGTCCTGGCGAGCGTCCCCCTAAGGATCCTCCTGCCGGGCTACTAACTCTCTCTCTCGAGCTAGCCCAGGGAACCAACTACCTCGTGAAGATAGTACCCTTTGTACTTAGACTACCTACCTCGTGAAGATAGCCCAGTACTTCAGGTTATTTTCCCCCTTTTGGGATAACCCTACATTCTCATCTTTTCCATTTTCTGCTCTGTCCTCTTACCCGGTCTACTTCCGGCGGAACTTAACCCTCTTGCTCAATTTCTATTGAGTGGGAAGAGCCTCTTTTAACATTTCCATTTACAGTTCTAATGCATCACACATTCACATTAAGAACATAGCGTACAAACAAGGGTTTCAAGTATCCACTTATCCGATTACACACTCTCATTTATTCGGATTCTATGTGACAGACGTGTCATATTCATATATCTATTTGAACATGGCATTCCATATTCAAACACATATTTGAATATGCTACTACTGGGATTCAATCCTTTTCAAACCACTTGGAATTCAATTCAATATCAGATCTCCAGTTAGTGTCACATTCAATTTTGGAAAACCTTATTTATACCTTTAATATTTTTCACAATAACACATGCATCATCTATTAGCATAAGGCATATCAAAATCCTACAATATCAACCATATCATGCATATTTCAAACATAATATTCACAATTCAATCATACATCAAACTTTAATTACAACATAACAGTTTGATTTCCCTAATAACATATTTCTAGCATTCCCTAGTCACATGTTCCTAAATTCCAAGTACTTAAGGATTTGGGGTTTTTAGGGTTACCTGGAACTCCCTGAATCCTTTATCCTTTAGCTTCCAGATCCAATCTCCTACTCCGGTTCCTTGCTGTGGTACCCTCAGAACCAGAATCAACTGTTAGGAACCTTAATCTTGCGTGATGGAAGCCTTAGGGTTACAGAGTTATGACTTAGTTGGTTTAGGAACAGAGGTTTTTAGGTGGGTGAGAAGCGAGGAATCTGAAGAACAGCCCCTTTTGAGCCAAGGCACCCCTATTTATAGATTTTGGGCTCCATATTCGAATATGGGGTTCTTGTTTTCAATTCCTCACCTGTATATTCGAATATAAGCTTGCATATTCGAATACTATTCGAATATAAGCTTGCATATTCAAATACTATTCGAATATGACAAGGCATATTCGAATATTATTCAAATATGACAGTTCATATTCAAATATTTTACTTACAACTAACCCTTCTTCTTTTTCGTTGTAAATTGTAATCAATCCCTTAAGTCCTAAACCTTTTTGATGGATTTTTGGGATGTTATATTTTAAATTTGCGTCGGCTATGGACCTTCGCTATTTTGCGTAGGCCTACTTGTCTGTGTAGGTCTTTGCATAGGCTTCTCACGGACGCAAATTTGCGTCGGATTTTTGAATGGACACAAACACTTTCCATCGAGGTGTTTTGCGTCCCATTTGACACCGATGCAAATCCGACGCAAAACTATATTTGTGTCCGTTTTTTGCCTGTTTGCGTCCGCTTTTAGCCTCGCAAAAACCCGAATTTCTTGTAGTGTGCGCAACTCTTATTTCTGACGACTAACCGGCTCTTGAAACACAGTTAACACTTTTTGAATGGACAAAATATGATTTGTTCAGATAGATTGCACATAATAACTTGAATCAATCTCGATGAATAGCCAATAGGTTTGGGAAGTTATGTTTCGAGGCTACGCCGTTACTCTAGCTTGTTTGGTTTACAAGTCTCTTCAGGTATGATCAAAAGTGAAGTGGAAAGTTTATAGGTCAACTTAACTGGGATTAGCAGGATTTCAGTGCTAACTTACACTTGAATTAAAATTGAATGAATAAAAATTCAAGATTTAACATGAAACAATTCAATGTTCTCAAGGAAGATTGATTGGACTTGGATCGTCAAGCCCACAATGAAAATGTGGCAATCATGACTAGTGCTTAAATGAGATGAATTTTTTATATTTTTTATATTTTTAAAATTCAGACATTTGTTTCTAAAAATTGTGTACTATAAGACTTGAAATATAGGCTGTTTTTTACTTTAAAAATGAAAACTCAAATTTTCAATTTATTAAATTATTTGATTTTTTTGAAAACAATTTATTGTTCCCCATAAAGTTTCTAACTTAATTTACACAATTTTTTATATTTTTAAAATTGCAACATTTGTTTCTAGAAATCGTGTACTATACACTTGAAAAATAGGGTGTTTTTTACTTTAAAAATGAAAATGCATATTTTCTATTTATTTAATTATTTGATTTTTTTGAAAACAATCTATTATTCCCCATAAATTTTCTAGCTTAATTTACAAATTTTTTTATATTTTTATAATTGCAACATTTGTTTCTAGAAATTGTGTTCTATACACTTGAAAAATATGGTGTTGTTTACTTTAAAAATGAAAATGCATATTTAAAATTTATTAAATTATTTGATTTTTTTGAAAAAAATATATTGTTCCCCATAAAATTTCTAGCTTAATTTACATTATTTTTTATATTTTTAAAATATCAACCATTGTTTCTAGAAATCGTGTACTATACACTTGAAAAATAGGGTGTTTTTTACTAAAAATGAAAATGCATATTTTAAATTTATTGAATTATTTTATTTTTTTGACATCAATGTATTGTTCACCAAAAAGTTTCTATCTTAATTTACACTATTTTTCTATATTTTCAAAATATCAACATTTGTTTCTAGAAATGGTGTACACTTGAAAAATATGGTGTTTTTTACTAAAAAATGAAAACACATATTTTAAATTTATTAAATTTTTTGAGTTTTTTTGAAAACCATGTATTGTTCACAATAATGTTTCTATCTTAACTTACACTATTTGATTTATATTTTTAAAATTGCAACATTTGTTTCTAGAAATCGTGTTCTATACACTTGAAAAATAGGGTGTTTTTTACTTAAAAAATAAAAACCCATATTTTAAATTTATTAAATTATTTTAAAAATAGCTTAATTTACATAATTGTTTATATTTTTATAATTGCAACATTTGTTTCTAGAAATTGTGTTCTATACACTTGAAAAATAGGGCGTTTTTTCTTTAAAAATGAAAATGCATATTTAAATTTATTTTAATTATTTGATTTTTTTGAAAACAATCTATTGTTCCCCATAAAGTTTCAAGATTAATTTATTAAATTTTTTATATTTTTAAAACTGGAACATTTGTTTCTAGAAATCGTGTACTATACACTTGAAAAATAAGTTGTTTTTTACTTTAAAAATAATGCGTATATTTTAAATTTATTAAATTATTTGATTTTTTTGAAAATAATGTAATTTTCCCCATAAAATTTCTAGCTTAATTTACACTATTTTTTTATATTTTTAAAACAACAACATTTGTTTCTAGAAATCGTGCATTATACACTTGAATAACAAGGTGTTTTTTACTAAAAAATAAAAACGCATATTTTAAGATTATTAAATTATTTGTTTTTTTAAAACAATGTATTGTTCATCATGAAGTTTCTAGCTTAATTTACACTATATTTAATATTTTTAAAGTATCAGTATTTGTTTCTAGAAATCGTGTACTATATACACTTGAAGAATAGGGTTTTTTTACTTTAAAAATCAAAATGCATATTATAAATTTAGTAAATTATTTGATTTTTTTTAAAACAATGTATTGTTTACCAAGAAGTTACTAGCTTAATTTACACTATTTTTTATATTTTAAAAATATCAACATTTGTTTCTAGACATGAAATGTAGGGTGTTTATTAGTTTAAAAATGAAAACGCATATTTTTAATTTATTAAATTATTTAATTTTTTTGACAACAATGTATTGTTCACCATCAAGTTTCTAGCTTAATTTACACTATTTTTTTATAATTTTAAAATATCAACATTTGTTTGTAGAAATCGTGTACTATACACTTGAAAAATAGGGTGTTTTTTACTTTTAAAATGAAAACGCAAATTTTAAAGTTATTAAATTATTTGATTTTTTTTAAAACAACATATTGTTCCCCATAAAGTTTCTAGGTTAATTTATTAAAATTTTAATAATTTTAAAATTGCAACATTTGTTTGTAGAAATCGTGTACTATACAATTGAAAAATTTGTTGTTTTTTACTTTAAAAAACAATACGCATATTTTAAATTTATTTAATTATTTTATTTTTTTGAAAATAATGTAATTTTCCCATAAAGTTTCTAGCTTAATTAACACACTTTTTTTTTATATTTTTAACATATCAACATTTGTTTCTACAAATCGTGTACTATAACACTTGAAATATAGGGTGTTTTTTACTTTAAAAATGAAAACGCATATTTTAAATTTATTAAATTATTTCATTTTTTTGAAAATAATGTAATTTTCGTCATGATGTTTCTAGCTTAATTTACACAATTGTTTATATTTTTGTAATTCCAACATTTGTTTCTAGAAATGGTGTTCTATACACTTGAAAAATAGGGTGTTTTTTACATTAACAATTAAAACGAATATTTTAAATTTATTAAATTTTTTGATTTATATGAAAACAATGTATTGTTCACCATGAAGTTTCTAGCTGAATTTACAAAAAAATTTATATTTTTATAATTGCAACATTTGTTTCTAAAAATCGTGTACTACACTTGAAAAATAGGGTGTTTTTTACTTTAAAAATTAAAATGCATATTTTAAATTTATTAAATTATTTAATTTTTTTTACCACAATTTATTGTTTACCAAGAAGTTTCTAGCTTAATTTACATTATTTTATTTATATTTTAAAATATCAACATTTGTTTCGAGAAATCGTGTACTATACACTTGAAAAATAATGTGTTTCTTACTAAAAAAATGAAAATGCATATTTTAAATTTATTAGATTATTTGATGTTTTTTACAACAATGTATTGTTCATCATGAAATTTCTAGCTGAATTTACACTATATTTTTATATTTTTAAAATAACAACATTTGTTTCTAGAAATCGTGTACTATATACACTTGAAAAATAGGGTGTTTTTTACATTAAAAATGAAAACGCTAATTCGAAAGTTATTAAATTATTTGATTTTTTTAAAACAATATATTGTTCCCCATAAAGTTTCGAGGTTAATTTATTAAATTTTTTATAATTTTAAAATTGCAACATTTGTTTATAGAAATCGTGTACTATACACTTGAATAATAGGTTGTTTTTTACTTTAAAAAATAAAACGTATATTTTAAATTTATTAAATTATTTTATTTTTTTGAAAATAATGTAATTTTCCCCATAAAGTTTCTAGCTTAATTAACACAATTTTTATATATTTTTAAAATATCAACATTTGTTTCTACAAATCGTGTACTATACGCTCTAAAAATATGGTGTTTTTTACTTTAAAAATGAAAATGCGTATTTAAATTTATTAAATATTTGATTTTTTTGAAAACAATGTATTTTTCCCCATAAAGTTTCTAGCTTAATTTACACAATTGTTTATATTTTTATAATTGCAACATTTGTTTCTAGAAATCGTGTTCTATACACTTGAAAAATAGGGTGTTTTTTACTTTAACAATTAAAATACCTATTTTAAATTTATTAAATTTTTTGAATTGATTGAAAATAATGTATTGTTCACCATGAAGTTTCTAGTTGAATTTATAAAAAAATTTATATTTTTATAATTGCAACATTTGTTTCTAAAAATCGTGTACTACACTTGAAAAATCGAGTGTTTATTACTTTAAAAATTGAAATGCAT
This sequence comes from Cyamopsis tetragonoloba, assembly GCA_037177725.1. Classification (NCBI taxonomy): domain Eukaryota; kingdom Viridiplantae; phylum Streptophyta; class Magnoliopsida; order Fabales; family Fabaceae; genus Cyamopsis; species Cyamopsis tetragonoloba. The sequence goes on along the minus strand of CM074124.1, from coordinate 14,512,189 downwards.
GTTTTAAATTTATTAAAGTTTTTGATTTTTTTTTACAACAATGATTTGTTCACCAAGACGTTTCTAGCTTAATTTACACTATTTTTTATAATTTTAAAATATCAACATTTGTTTCTAGAAATTGTATACTATAGACTTGAAAAATAGGGTTTACTTTTAAAATGAAAATGCCAATTTTAAAGTTATTAACTTTTTTGATTTTTTTAAAAACAATATATTGTTCCCCATAAAGTTTCTAGGTGAATTTATTAAAATTTTTATAATTTTAAAATTGGAACATTTGTTTCTAGAAATCGTGTACTATACACTTGAAAAATAGGTTGTTTTTTACTTTAAAAAACAATACGCATATTTTAAATTTATTATATTATTTGATTTTTTGAAAAGAATTTAATTTTCCCCATAAATCTTCTAGCTTAATTAACACACCTTTTTATATTTTTAACCTATCAACATTTGTTTCTACAAATCGTGCACTATGCACTTGAAATATAGGGTATTTTTTACTTTAAAAATGAAAACTCATATTTTCAATTTATTAATCTAATGTATTTTTTTGAAAATAATATAATTTTTCTCATGAAATTGCTAGCTTAATTTACACAATTGTTTACAGTTTTATAATTGCAGCATTGAATTCTAGAAATCGTGTTCTATACACTTGAAAAATAGGGTGTTGTTTACTTTAATAATTAAAACACATAATTTTAATTTATTAAATTTTTTGATTTATTTGACAACAATGTATTGTTCACCATGAAGTTTCTAGTTAAATTTACTAAAAAATTTATATTTTTAAAATTGCAACATTTGTTTCTAAAAATCGTGTACTACATTTGAAAAATAGGATGTTTTTTACTTTAAAAATTAAAATGAATATATTAAATTTATTAAATTATTTAATTTTTTTGACAACAATGTATTGTTTAAAAAGAAGTTTCTAGCTTAATTTACACTATTTTTTATATTTTTAAAAAAGTAACATTTGTTTCTAGAAATTGTGTACTATAGCAATGAAATGTAGGGTGTTTTTAACTTTAAAACTGAAAACGCATATTTTAAATTTATTAAATTATTTGATTTTTTTGAAAATAATGTAATTTTTCCCATGAAATTTCTTGCTTAATTTACACAATTGTTTATGTTTTAATAATTGCAACATTTGTTTCTAGAAATCGTGTTCTATACACTTAAAAAATAGGGTGTTTTTTACTAAAAAAATGAAAACGCATATTTTAAATTTTTTAATTATTTTATTTTTTTGAAAACAATCTATTGTTCCCCATAAAGTTTCTAGATAAATTTTAATAATTTTTTATATTTTAAAAATTGAAACATTTGTTTCTAAAAATCGCGTACTATACACTTGAAAAATAGGGGGTTTTTTACTTTAAATCTGAAAACGCATATTTTAAATTTATTAAATTATTTGAGTTTTTTGAAAACAATGTATTGTTCACCATGAAGTTTCTAGCTTAATTTACACTATTTTTTATATTTGTAAAATATGAACATTTGTTTCTAGAAATTGTGTACTATACACTTGAAAATTAGGGTGTTTTTAACATCAAAACTGAAAACGCATATTTTAAATTTCTTAAATTATTTGAGTCTTTTGAAAACAATCTATTGTTCCTCATAAAGATTCTAGCTTATTCTTTACAATTTTTTATATTTTAAAAATTGAAACATTTGTTTCTAGAAATCGCGTATTATACACTTTAAAAATAAGGTGTTTTTTACTAAAAAAATGAAAACACATATTTTAAAATTATTAAATTATTTGTTTTTTTTAATACAATATATTGTTCACCATGAAGTTCCTAGCTTAATTTACATTATATTTAATACTTTTAAATTATCAACATTTGTTTTTAGAAATCGTGTAGTATGCACTTGAAAAATAGGGTGTTTTTTACTTTAAAAATGAAAACGCAAATTCGAAAGTTATTAAATTATTTGATTTTTTTAAAACAATATATTGTTCCCCATAAACTTTCTAGGTTAATTTATTAAATTTTTTATAATTTTAAAATTGCAATAGTTGTTTATAGAAATCATGTACTATACACTTGAATAATAGGTTGTTTTTTACTTTAAAAAATAAAACGTATATTTTAAATTTATTAAATTATTTTATTTTTTTGAAAATAATGTAATTTTCCCCATAAAGTATCTAGCTTAATTAACACAATTGTTTATATTTTTATAATCGCAACATTTGTTTCTAGAAATCGTGTTCTATACACTTGAAAAGTAGGGTGTTTTTTACTTTAAAAATGAAAACGCATATTTTAAATTTATTAAATTATTTGATTTTTTGACAACAATGTATTGTTCACCAAGACGTTTCTAGCTTAATTTACACTATTTTTTATATTTTTAAAATATCAACATTTGTTTCTAGAAATCGTGTATTATACACTTGAAAAATAGGGTGTTTTTAACTAAATAAATGCAAACGCATATTTTAAATTTATTAAATTATTTATTTTTTTTGACGTGTTTTTAACTAAATAAAAATATCAACATTTGTTTCTAGAAATCATGTACTATAATTGAAGCTGATAAGTTAAATGCTAAGTATATCCAGTTTAGACTTCAATTCATATAGTGGACTCGAAACAAATTTTTGAATATTTTGCTACGCCTTAGGGTTAATTTAGGACAATTGCAAAAACTTACGTTTTCTTTTTATATGTGAATCCAAACACCTCAAATTTCTCTCTATTTTCCAATACCAAGAACTCCAAATCAATGGCAACCATCATCAATTGTTAACTAAATCTCATTCCTTGGTGGGGATGCCTGTATTCCGTTATCTATTTAATCCTAGTGTAATTCTTATAATAGGATCTAGATAGTGTTGTTTTACACCTGATAACCTAGAGATAAATCTTTCTCTTCTGATGCTAACTACAAAAGTTTTGACAACCAGCTTCCCTCATAATCTACTAACATTTTAAATCACACTCTTAGACGCTCCTATACAAAGGCTTATATCTGACGTAGTCCCCCGAAACATTTTTAGGTACTCTACAATGACTAGAAACCACTCCCGCCATTTAGCTAAATTCTCTATTCTTGCTGGTCCTCTAAGAAAGTATGTTACCAAGTCGACAACCGAAAAGAAGTCAAATTCGTTCGATCTTACCTACTTTGAATTTCACGTTTTCGGAACTATACTCTTCATGACTTCAAATTTCATTTAATTTTGAAGTTCTAGTCGATCTAAGAAATTATTCTAAACCTTAGTGCGATGTCACAATTAAAGATTTCTTTTGTGATCTAAGCTCCTGAAACCATTTTGATGGTTATCAAAGTATCCTTATTTAAGATCAAGTTTTGAATCTTGGATCTGAGTTACCTTGGAAAACAAACCAACCATAGGGGCGCAGCGAAAGCGTTAGAGAACTTCTTTATAATCCTCCATTCAAATTCTGAAGATTTAGATCTTCCGAAAATTTGAACCCATATAAGCTTCTATCTATGCGATTTGTCGCTAATGGATTAGTATTGATCATTTAGAAAGTCCCTTTTAACTCTCCTCGTTGATTTAAACTTAACTTTCCAAAATTTAATGCTATGAAGTCTATACAACTCCAACTACTCCTACAAATTATGTGAATCCAAGCTTTTAGAAAATCTTCCTAAGATTCCTAGAGACTTAAACAACTCCAATTTTCATATACTTTTGAATTCCGGCTAAGCACCCCGACTACTTTATAAGTTTATTAATAGTACCTATTCGGAGAATAAGCTAAATATATATATAGCTTGATAAGTGGTTCTAGGGATGGTAGAACTTGTCTCTATTCCCTGTGGACACCTGATCCTGCCCTTACTAAGGGAGAAGAAGAACAAGATTTCCTTAGGTTAATTAACCAATTAACCATCCAAAAGTTCTATATCAAAGACAAAATCAAAATATAGGATTTTGTATTAGATACTATGGCACTCTTCGACACCGGTGCTGATTCAAATTGTATTCTTGAAGGTTTGATTCCAACCAAATACTTTGAGAAAACCACAGAGAAACTAAGCACCGCTAGTGGATCTAGACTTAAAATCAAATATAAGCTCTCTAGTGCCTTTATTGAGAACGACGATTATCAGGTAAAAACAACCCTTCTAGCCCTCCAAGATTGTGGCTTAACCCATCTTCCAACCAAAACTTGGGCAGAAATTGCCTCAGAAGACGAAAATGAAACCCTTGACCTAGCTACCCCTCATTAAAGAAATGGCTAAGTCAAAGACAATAATTTCTGGCCATAGCCAAAACCAAATCCAAACCCAAACCCAACCTCCCAAAAAGCCAACCAACCCTTACATTCCAAAGAACAAATTTTCTTCAGTAATCCAAATGGAACCAGATTTTTGGGATAAATCCCCTCACAAAATTCCAATGAAAATTTTTCTAGAAGGATTCCATTTTAAGCCAACGGCTTTGAACAAAACTCGACAGTTTTATGAATTCATATTAATTGGTTCTGATTCTGTCACAATCAAACATTACAAAGACAAAAATGATTCTTCAGTAATCACCCATTCAACAATTCAGATTTTAAAGGTGATTACTCCAAACCAATTTGGGAAAAATCCCAACAATTTGAAAAAGCTTTCACAAAATTTTGATCTCATTGGTTACAACTATTGGGATTATATTGATGCTTGGAGCCGAGTTTTTTGTTTTGGAATCAACTTAGGAGACGATTGAACAAGAGTCATCATTTCCTATCAACGTGAATTGTAGCTGTCAACTTGAACTGTAGCTCATTTTCGAGTCACGATATCGAAACTGTAGCTACCAGTCTAAAACCGGCACTATAGCATAGGATCCAGTCACATAACTCGAACTGTGCAAATAGTGTTTTTAAATTCCTATTTAAGGAGGTCTCGTCCATGTTGTGAGGTACCCTTTTGTTTAGAGAAATTCAGAGAGAGAGTTTAGAGAGAGAAGCTCTGAGAGATATTCTGTAAGCTTTTCTTTTGTGTTTTAATAATAAGTCTCTTTTTGTAAATTTTTTTTCCCCTTCTCCCTCCAGCCGACATTGTTGAGACTACTCGCAATCGGCTTTCTTTTTTTTTATTTTGCTAATTTAATTAAAATTTTATGATACTGGTCCATTTCCAGTTTTAATTTCTGCACTTTATATTCTTGCATACTATATTGTTGCACATATTTAGCAGTCTGTCTGCATTCTTGCTTCCTTCTGCCTTTTAGTTTTCCAGTAGCTTCCTCCGGGATCTCTGGTATCATATATATATATATATAATAAGTTTAGGTTCACATTAGGCCCCTAAAATAAATCCGTATAGGGTTACAAGAATTTCCTTGACATGATACGTCGTCATTGTAGTCATAAACGATAATGCTTACACAAAAACAACTATGTTGGTACTCGAATCAACTCCTGATTTTCCAAATCCTGAGTTCTTACTTAAGTAAGGAAACAATGAGCCCTTATGAAGTTATCCTCAATTTAATCATTCTCTTTATATCATGGCAACAAGTTCATGAATGTCCGCGTTTAGAGACACAGGAAAAAACACATTATGGTCCAATCTAACTCACATTGACAATTTGGGAAGGCTTAATCATCCTAGAATTAAGTTGTATACCCTAAGAAAGTGTAGGATGCTACCTAGGATACAAGGATTCTTTCATTAATACGTTTAAGAACTTAACACTTCGTGCAGTGAATTCCTTCCACTCTACAACTTGTACCTGGTAGGTTATAATACTTTGAACTTATAACCAAACTTCACTAGAAGTACCAATACTTGTAAAAATTTAACCTATACTTCAAACTAAAGTCTTAATGACCATTTAGACTTTCTTTGAGAAATTCCAAATCTCGGCAATGGATTAAGTTAATTCAAGACGTTTGTGTGCCTCTTATTCTATGATGTTTAATTTACAAACTAATGGCTACCTAGGGTTATTTCCTACCCAATTCGAGTTTTTACGAGTTTGAAAGTTAACATTATGTCAACTTCGCAAGTTCTATTTCTTCTGTTCACTAAGTCTATAGAATTCTATTAAACACTTGATGATCATACTCATCAAGTCTAGATTTATGCAAATTTTTCAAACGTTCTCACTAATTTATATCGAATACCTAGGTGAAATATAGGTCAAGTCTCAAGGGTAGACCTTGATTTTTCCCAATGAACTTGAGGACTAAATATTATTCTTATCTTAAACTTTTTCAATTCCATAATAGGGGATACCACAACTCAAAAACGAGGCCTCAAAGTCATTCTACCAAAGAGTATATGTGTTCACCCCATCGGTTTTAGGGTCTTCCAATAATCACATAACATTCATAACAAAAATTGAGAAAGTCATACTCCATTTTTGGTAAAACTTACCTCATCAAGCTTATGACGTGAGTTGAAACTCTTGCTAGTCAAAATGCATTAGGTTTTGAATCTATAACTCTCTCAAGATATCTCAGTTATCAATGTTCCTTTTAGCCAGGACTTAGAACGAATTTGAGGACACAATTAATTTAAAATTGCAACATTTGTTTGTAGAAATCGTGTACTATAGACTTGAAATATAGAGTGTTTTTTACTTTAAAAATGAAAACGCATATTTTTAATTTATTAAATTATTTGATTTTTTTTACAACAATGTACTGTTCACCAAGAAGATTCTAGCTTAATTTACACTATTTTTTATATTTAAAATATCAACATTTGTTTCTAAAAATCGTGTACTATAGACATGAAATGTAGGGTGTTTATTACTTTAAAAATGAAAATGCATATTTTAAATTTAGTAAATTATTTGATTTTTTTGACAACAATGTATTGTTCACCATGAAGTTTCTAGCTTAATTTAAACTATTTTTATATTTTTAAAATAGCAACTTTTGTTTCTAGAAATCGTGTAGTATACACTTGAAAAATAGGGTGTTTTTTACTAAAAAAATGAAAACGCATGATTTATTTTACTAAATTATTTAATTTTTTGACAACAATGTATTATTTACCATGAAGTTTCTTGCTTAATTTACACTATTTTTTTTATATTTTTAATATATCAGCATTTGTTTCTAGAAATCATGTACTATACACTTGAAAAATAGGGTGTTTTTTACTTTAAAAATGAAAGTGCATATTTTAAAAATATTAAATTATTTGATTTTTTTAAAACAGTGTATTGTTCACCATGAAGTTTCTAGTTTAATTTATAAAATGTTTTATATTTTTTTAATTGCAACATTCGTTTCTAGAAATCGCGTACTATACACTTGAAAAATAGGGTGTTTTTTACTTTCAAAATAAAATGCATATTTTAGATTTATAAATATATTTAATTTTTTAACTATACACTTGAAGTTTCTAGCGTAATTTACACAATTTTTTTTATTTTTAAAATTGCAACATTTGTGTGTAGAAATCGTATACTATAGAATTGAAATATATAGTGTTTTTTACTTTAAAAATGAAAACACTTATTTTTTATTTACTTAAATTATTTGATTTTTTTGACAACCATGTATTTTTCACCAAAAATATTCTAGCTTAATTTACACTATTTTTTATATTTTTAAAATAGTAACATTTGCTTCTAGAAATCATGTACAATAGACATGAAATGTACGGTGTTTATTACTTTAAAAATGAAAACGCATATTTTAAATTTGTTAAATTATATGATTTTTTTGAAAACAATGTATTGTTCACCATCAAGTTTCTAGCTTAATTTACACTATTTTTTTATAACTTGAAAATATCAACATTTGTTTCTAGAAATCGTGTACTATACACTTGAAAAATAGGGGGTTTTTTACTTTAAAAATGAAAACGCATATTTTAAATTTATCAAATTTTTTGATTTTATTGAAAACAATGTTTTGTTCACCATGAAGTTTCTGTCTTAATTTATATTTTTAAAATATCAATTTTTTTCTTGAAATCGTGTACCATACACTTAGAAAATAGGGTGTTTTTTACTAAAAAAATGAAAACACATATTTTAAATTTATTAAATTATTTGAGTTTTTTGACAACAATGTATTGTTCACCAAGAAGTTTCTAACTTAATTTACACTATTTTTTATATTTTTAATATATAAACATTTGTTTCTAGAAATTGTGTACTATACGCTTTAAATATAGGGTGTTTTTTACTTTAAAAATAAAACTGCATATTTTCAATTTATTAAATTATTTGATTTTTTTTGAAAACAATGTATTGTTCCCTAAAACGTTTATAGCTTAATTTACACAATAGTTTATATTTTTAAAATTTCAACATTTGTTTCTAGAAATCGTGTACTATACACTTGAAAAATAGGGTGTTTTTTACCTTAAAAATGAAAATTCATATTTTGAATTTATTAAATTATTTGATTTTTTTTAAAACAATCTATTGTTCCCCATAAAAATTCTAGCTTAATTTTTACAATTTTTTATATTTTTAAAATTGAAACATTTGTTTCTAGAAATCGCATACTATACCCTTGAAAAATAAGTTGTTTTTTACTTTATAAATGAAAACGCATATTTTAAATTTATTAAATTATTTGATTTTTTTCACAACAATGTATTGTTCATCATGAAGTTTCTATCTTAGTTTACACTATTTTTTATATTTAAAATATCAACATTTGTTTCTAAAAATCGGGTACTATAGACATGAAATGTAGAGTGTTTATTACTTTAAAAGTGAAAATGCATATTTTTAATTTATTAAATTATTTGATTTTTTTGACAACAATGTATTGTTCACCATCAAGTTTCTAGCTTAATTTTCACAATTTTTTATAATTTTAAAATATCAACATTTGTTTCTAGAAATCGCGTACTATACGCTTGAAAAATATGGTGATTTTTACTTTAAAAATGAAAATGCATGTTTTAAATTTATTAAATTTCTTGATTTTTTTGAAAACAATGTTTTCTTCACCATGAACTTTCTTGCTTAATTTACACTTTTATTTATAATTTTAAAATATCAATTTTTTTCTTGAAATCGTGTACCTTACACTTGAAAAAAAGGGTGTTTTTTACTAAAAAAATGAAAATGCATATTTTAAATTTAATACATTATGAAATTTTTCTTGAAATCAATGTATTTTTTACTATGAAGTTTCAAGCTTAATTTACAATATTTTTTATATTTTTAAAATTGCAACATATGTTTCTAGAAATCGTGTACACATTTGAAAAATAGGGTGTTTTTTACTAAAAAAATGAAAAAGCATATTTAAAATTTCTTAAATTATTTGAATATTTTGACAACAATCTATTGTTCACCAAGAAGTTTCCAGCTTGATTTAAACTATTTTTTATATTATTAAAATATGAACATTTGTTTCTAGAAATAGTGTACTATGCACTTTAAATATAGGGTGTTTTTTACTTTAAAAATGAAAACGCATATTTTCAATTTATTAAATTATTTGATTTTTTTGAAAACAATGTATTATTCCCCAGAACATTTCTAGCATAATTTACACAATAGTTTATATTTTTAAAATTGCAACATTTGTCTATAGAAATCGCGTACTATACCCTTGCAAAATACGGTATTTATTACTTTAAAAATGAAAACGTATATTTTAAATTTATTAAAATATTTTATTATTTTGCAAACAATGTATTGTTCCCCATAAAGAATCTAGTTAAATTTTTAAAATTTTTTATATTTTTAAAATTGAAACATTTGTTTCTAGAAACCGCATACTATACACTTGAAAAATAGGGTGTTTTTTACTTAAAAAATGAAAACGCATATTCTAAATATATTAAATTTTTTTTTGAAATCAATTTATTGTTCACCATTAAGTTTCTAGCGTAATTTACACAATATTTTATATTTTTAAAAATGCAACATTTGTTTGTAGAAATCGTGTACTATAGAATTGAAATATAGAGTGTTTTTTACTTTAAAAATGAAAACGCTTATTTTCTATTTATTAAATTATTTGATTTTCTTCACAACAATGTATTTTTCAGCAATAATATTCTAGGTTAATATACACTATTTTTTATATTTTTAAAATAGTAAATTTGCTTCTAGAAATCATGTACTATAGACATGAAATGTAAGGTGTTTATTACTTTAAAAAATGAAAATGAATATTTTAAATTTAGTGTATTATTTGATTTTTTTGACAACAATGTATTGTTCCCCATAAATTTAATAGCTTAATTTACAAAATAGTTTACAATTTTAAAATTTCAACATTTGTTTCTAGAAATCGTGTACTATACAGTTGAAAATTACGTTGTTTCTTACTTCAAAAATGAAAATGCATATTTTAAATTTATTAAATTATTAGATTTTTTTTAAAACAATATATTGTTCCCCATAAAGTTTCTAGATGCACTTGAAAAATAGGGTATTTTTTACTAAAAAAATGAAAATGCATATTTTAAATTTATTAAATTTTTTGATTTTATTGAAAACAATGTTTTGTTCACCATGAAGTCTCTGCCTTAATTTATATTTTTATTTATGTTTTTAAAATATCAATTTTTTTCTTGAAATCGTGTATCATAGAAAATAGGGTGCTTTTTACTCAAAAAATGAAAATGCATATTTTAAATTTCATAAATTATTAATTTTTTTTTGAAATCAATTATTGTTTACCATGAAGTTTCTAGCTTACTTTACACTATCTTTTATATTTTTAAAATTGCAACATTTGTTTCTAGAAATTGTGTACACACTTGAAAAATAGGGTGTTTTTTACTAAAAAACTGAAAATGCATATTTTAAATTTATTAAATTATTTGAATTTTTTGACAACAATGTATTGTTCACCAAGAAGTTTCTAACTTAATTTAAACTATTTTTTATATTTTTAATATATAAACATTTGTTTCTAGAAATTGTGTACTATACGCTTTAAATATAGGGTGTTTTTTACTTTAAAAATGAAACTGCATATTTTCAATTTATTAAATTTTTTGATTTTTTTTGAAAACAATGTATTGTTCCCCAAAACGTTTATAGCTTAATTTACACAATAGTTTATATTTTTAAAATTGTAACATTTGTTTCTAGAAATCGTGTACTATACACTTGAAAAATAGGGTGTTTTTTACCTTAAAAATAAAAATGCATATTTTAACTTTATTAAATTATTAGATTATTTTGAAAACAATATATTGTTCCCCATAAAGATTCTAGCTTAATTTTTAAGATTTTTTTATATTTTTAAAATTGAAACATTTGTTTGTAGAAATCCTGTACTATATACACTTGAAAAATAGGGTGTTTTTTACTTTAAAAATGAAAACGAATTATTTAAATTTATTAAATTATATGATTTTTTTGACAACAGTGTATTGTTCAACATGAAGTTTCTAGATTAATTTACACTATTTTTTATATTTTGAAAATATCAACATTTGTTTCTAGAAATCATGTACCATACGCTTGAAAAATAGGATATTTTTTACTAAAAAATAAAAATGCATATTTTCAATTTATTAAATTTTTTGATTTTATTGAAAACAAAGTTTTGTTCACCCTGAAGTTTCTGCCTTAATTTATATTTTTATTTATATTTTTAAAATATCAATTTTTTCGTGAAATCGTGTACCATACACTTACAAAATAGGGTGTTTTTTACTAAAGAAATGAAAATGCATATTTTAAATTTCATAAATTATTAAATTTTTTTTGAAATCAATTATTGTTTACCATGAAGTTTCTAGCTTACTTTACACTATCTTTTATATTTTTAAAATTGCAACATTTGTTTCTAGAAATCTTGTACACACTTGAAAAATAGGGTGTTTTATACTAAAAAAATGAAAATGCATATTTTAAATTTATTAAATTATTTGATTTTTTTGACAACAATGTATTGTTCACCAAGAAGTTTCTAACTTAATTTAAACTATTTTTTTAAATTTTTAATATATAAACATTTGTTTCTAGAAATTGTGTACTATACGCTTTAAATATAGGGTGTTTTTTACTTTAAAAATGAAACTGCATATTTTCAATATATTAAATTATTTGATTTTTTTTAAAACAATGTATTGTTCCCCAAAATGTTTATAGCTTAATTTACACAATAGTTTATATTTTTAAAATTGTCACATTTGATTCTCGAAATCGTGTACTATACACATTTGATAAATAGGGTTTTTTTTACTAAAAAAAATGAAAAAGCATATTTTAAATTTCTTAAATTATTTGATTCTTTTGACAACAATCTATTGTTCACCAAGAAGTTTCTAGCTTGATTTAAACTATTTTTTATATTATTAAAATATCAACATTTATTTCTAGAAATCGTGTACTATACACTTTAAATATAGGGTGTTTTTTACTTTAAAAATGAAAACGCATATTTTCAATTTATTAAATTATTTGATTTTTTTGAAAACAATGTATTGTTCCCCAAAACATTTCTAGCTTAATTTACACAATAGTTTATATTTTTAAAATTGCAACATTTGTTTCTAGAAATCGCGTACTATACCCTTGAAAAATATGGTATTTTTTACTTTAAAAATGAAAAGCATATTTTAAATTTATTAAATTTTTTGAAAACAATGTATTTTTCCCCATAAAGATTCTAGTTAAATTTTTAAAATTTTTATATTTTTAAAATTGAAACATTTGTTTCTAGAAACCGCGTACTTTACACTTGAAAAATAGGGTGTTTTTTACTTAAAAAATGAAAACGCATATTTTAAATTTATTAAATTTTTTTTTGAAATCAATTTATTGTTCACCATGAAATTTCTAGCGTAATTTACACAATTTTTTATATTTTTTAAAATGCAATATTTATTTGTAGAAATCGTGTACTATAGAATTGAAATATAGAGTGTTTTTTACTTTAAAAATGAAAACGCTTATTTTCTATTTATTAAATTATTTGATTTTTTTGACAACAATGTATTTTTCAGCAATAATATTCTAGCTTAATTTACACTATTTTTTATATTTTTAAAATAGTAACATTTGCTTCTAGAAATCGTGTACTATAGACATGAAATGTAAGGTGTTTATTACTTTAAAAAATGAAACCGAATATTTTAAATTTAGTATATTATTTGATTTTTTGACAACAATGTATTGTTCCCCATAAATTTAATAGTTTAATTTACACAATAGTTTATATTCTTAAATTTTCAACATTTGTTTCTAGAAATCGTGTACAATACACCTTAAAAATAGGGTGTTTTTTACTTTGAAAAAGAAAATGATTATTTTAAATTTATTAAATTATTAGCTTTTTTTGAAAACAATCTATTGTTCCCCAAAAAGATTATAGCTTAATTTTTAAGATTTTTTTATATTATTAAAATTGAAACATTTGTTTCTAGAAATCGCGTACTATATACACTTGAAAAATAGGGTATTTTTTACATTAAAAATGAAAACGTATATTTTAAATTTATTAAATTATATGATATTTTTTACAACAGTGTATTGTTCAACATAAACTTTCTAGATTAATTTACACAATTTTTTATATCTTGAAAATATCAACATTTGTTTCTAGAAATCGTGTACCATACACTTGAAAAATAGGGTATTTTTTACTAAAAAAATGAAAATGCATATTTTAAATTTATTAAATTATTTAATTTTTTTTAAATCAATATATTTTTCACCATGAAGTTTCTAGCTAAATTTACACAATTTTTTATATTTTTAAAATTGCAACATTTGTTTGTAAAATTCGTGTACTATAGACTAGAAATATAGTGTTTTTTACTTTATAAATAAAAACGCATATTTTTAATTTATTAAATTATTTTATTTTTTTGACAACTATGTATTGTTCCCAAAGAATATTCTAGCTTAATTTACATTATTTTTTATATTTTAAAAATAGTAACATTTGTTTCTAGAAATCATGTACTATAGACATGAAATGTAGCGTGTTTATTACTTTAAAACTGAAAACGCATATTTTAAATTTATTAAATTATTTTATGTTTTTAAAAACAATGTATTTTTCACCATCAAGTTTCTAGCTTAATTTACACTATTTTTTTATATTTTTAAAATATCAACATTTGTTTCTAGAAATCGTGTACTATACAATTTAAAAATAGGGTGTTTTTTGTTTAAAAATGAAAACGCATATTTTAAATTTATTAAATTATTTGATTTTTTTTAAAACAATGCATTGTTCCCCATAAAATTTCTAGCTCAATTTACACAATAGTTTATATTTTTAAAATTGCAACATTTGTTTCTAGAAATCGTGTACTATACACTTAATAAATAGGGTGTTTTTTACTTTAAAAATGAAAATTCATATATTAAATTTATTAAATTATTTTATTTTTTTGAAAACAATCTATTGTTCCCCATAAAGATTCTTGCTTAATTTTTACAATTTTTTATATTTTTAAAATTGAAACATTTGTTTCTAGAAATCGAATACTATACCCTTGAAAAATACGGTGTTTTTTACTTTAAAAATGACAAGGCATATTTTAAATTTATAAATTATTTAATTTTTTTCACAACAATGTATTGTTCAACATAAAATTTCTAGATTAATTTACACTATTTTTTATATTTTTAAAATATCAACATTTGTTTCTATAAATCGTGTACTATACACTTGAAAAATATGGTGTTTTTTACTAAAAAGTTGAAAACGCATTATTTAAATTTATTAGATTTTTTTATTTTTTTGACAACAATGTATTGTTCACCATGAAGTTTCTATGTTAATTTACACTATTTTTATATTTAAAATATCAACATTTGTTTCTAAAATTCGTGTACAATAGACATGAAATGTATGGTGTTTGTTACGTTAAAAATGAAAACGCATATCTTAAATTTATTATATAATTTAATTTTTTTGACAACAATGTATTGTTCCCCATAAATTTCGTAGCTTAATTTACACAATAGTTTATATTTTTTAAATATCAACATTTGTTTCTAGAAATCGTGTACAATACACCTTAAAAATAGGGTGTTTTTTACTTTGAAAAAGAAAATGATTATTTTAAATTTATTAAATTTTTATATTTTTTTTAAAACAATCTATTGTTCCCCAAATAGATTCTAGCTTAATTTTTAAGATTTTTTTATATTTTTAAAATTGAAACATTTGTTCCTAGATATCGCGTACTATATACACTTGAAAAATAGGGTGTTTTTTACTTTAAAAATGAAAACGCATATTCTAATTTTATTAAATTATTGGATTTTTTGACAACAGTGTATTGTTCAAGATTAAGTTTCTAGATTAATTTACACTATTTTTTATATTTTTAAAATATCAACATTTGTTTTTAGAAATCGTGTACCATACAATTGATAAATAGGGTATTTTTTACTATAAAAAAGAAAATGCATATTTTAAATTTATTAAATTATTTAATTTTTTTTGAAATCATTGTATTGTTCACCATGATGTTTCTAGCTAAATTTACACAATTTTTTTTATATTTTTAAAATTGCAACATTTGTTTGTAGAAATCGTGTACTATAAAATTGAAATATAGAGTGTTTTTTACTTTGAAAATGAAAACACATATTTTTTATTTATGAAATTTTTTGACTTTTTTTGACAACAATGTATTTTTCACTAAGAATATTCTATCTTAATTTACACTGTTTTTTATATTTTTAAAATAGTAACATTTGCTTCTAAAAATCATGTACTATAGACATGAAATGTAGGGTGTTTATTACTTTAAAAATAAAAACGCATATTTTAAATTAATTAAATTATTTGAATTTTTTTTGACAACAATGTATTGTTCACCATGAAGTTTCTAGCTTAATTTATACTATTTTTTTATATTTTTAAAATATCAACATTTGTTTCTAGAAATCGTGTACTATACACTTGAAAAATACGGTGTTTTTTACTTTAAAAATCCAAACGCATATTTTAAATTTATTAAATTTTTTTATCTTTTTGAAAATAGTGTTTTGTTCACCATGAAGTTTCTAGTTTAATTTACACTTTTATTTATATTTTTAAAATATAAAATTTTTTTCTTGAAATCGTGTACCATACACTTGAAAAATAGGGTGTTTTTTACTAAAAAAATTAAAATGCATATTTTAAATTTATTAAATTATTTAATTTTTTTAAATCAATGTATTGCTCACCATGAAGTTTCTAGCGTAATTTACAAAATATTTTATATTTTTAAAATTGCAACATTTGTTTGTAGAAATCATGTACTATAAAATTGAAATATAGAGTGTTTTTTACTTTAAAATGAAAATGCATATTTTTTGTTTATTAAAATATTTGATTTTTTTGCCAATAATGTATTTTTCACCATGAAGATTCTAGCTTAATTTACACTATTTTTTAAATTTTTAAAAAAGTATAATTTAATTATAAAAATCATGTACTATAGACATGAAATGTAGGGTGTTTATAACTTCAAAAATGAAAACGAATATTTTTAATTTATTAAATTATTTGATTTTTTTGACAACAATGTATTGTTCACCATGATGTTTCTAGCTAAATTTTCACAATTTTCTTATATTTTTAAAATTGCAACATTTGTTTGTAGAAATCGTGTACTATAAAATTAAAATATAGAGTGTTTTTTACTTTAAAAATGAAAACACATTTTTTATTTATGAAATTTTTTGACTTTTTTTGACAACAATGTATTTTCCACCAAGAATATTCTAGCTTAATTTACACTGTTTTTTATATTTTTAAAATAGTAACATTTGCTTCTAAAAATCGTGTATTATAGACATGTAATGTAGGGTGTTTATTACTTCAAAAATGAATATGAATATTTTTAATTTATTAAATTATTTGATTTTTTTGAAAACAATGTATTGCTCACCATGAAGTTTCTAGCTTAATTAACACTAATTTTTTATATTTTTAAAATATCAACATTTAGTTCTAGAAATCGTG
Organism: Cyamopsis tetragonoloba; assembly: GCA_037177725.1. NCBI lineage: Eukaryota > Viridiplantae > Streptophyta > Magnoliopsida > Fabales > Fabaceae > Cyamopsis > Cyamopsis tetragonoloba. The sequence continues at coordinate 14,495,324 of CM074124.1, read as the reverse complement.
TACTATAGACTTGAAAAATAGGGTGTTTTTTACTTTAAAAATGAAAACGCTATTTTAAATTTATTAATTTTTCTTTTTTTAAATCAATTTATTTTTCACCATGAAGTTTCTAGCGTAATTTCACAATTTTTTATATTTAAAAAATTGCAACATTTGTTTGTAGAAATTGTGTATTGTAGAATTAAAATATAGTGTTTTTTACGTTAAAAATGAAAACGCATATTTTTTGTTTATTAAATTATTTGATTTGTTTGACAATAATGTATTTTTCACCAAGAAGATTCTAGCTTAATTTACACTATTTTTATATTTTTAAAATAGTAACATTCGTTTCTCGAAATCGTTTACTATAGACATGAAATGTAGGGTGTTTATTATTTTTAAAATGAAAACACATATTTTAAATTTATTAAATTATTTGATTATTTTGACAACAATGTACTGTTCACCATGAAGTTTCTATCTTAATTTACACAATTTTTTTATTTCTTAAAATATTAACATTTGTTTCTAGAAATCGTGTACTACACTTGAAAATAGGGTGTTTTTTACTAAAAAAATAAAAATGCATATTTTCAATTTATTAAATTATTTGATTTTTTTGACAACAAAATATTGTTCACCATGAAGTTTCTAACTTAATTTACACTAATTTTTTATATTTTTAAAATATCGACATTTGTTTCTAGATTTCGTATACTATGCACATGAAAAATAGGGTGTTTTTTACTTTAAAAATGAAAACGCATATTTTAAATTTAGTAAATTTTTTTATTTTCTTGAAAACAGTGTTTTGTTCACCATGAAGTTTCTAGTTTAATTTACACTTTTATTTATATTTTTAAAATATAAAATTTTTTTCTTGAAATCGTGTACCATATACTTGAAAAATAGGGTGTTTTTTATTAAAAAAATTAAAATGCATATTTTAAATTTACTAAATTATTTAATTTTTTTAAATCAATGTATTTCTCACCATGATGTTTCTAGCGTAATTTACAAAAAAATTTATATTTTTAAAATTGCAACATTTGTTTGTAGAAAAAGTTGTACTATAAAATTGAAATATAGTGTTTTTTACTTTAAAATGAAAATGCATATTTTTTGTTTATTAAAATATTTGATTTTTTTGACAATAAGGTATTTTTCACCATGAAGATTCTAGCCTAATTTACACTATTTTTTAAATTTTTAAAATAGTAAAATTTAATTCTAAAAATCATGTACTAGAGACATGAAATGTAGGGTGTTTATTACTTTAAAAATGAAAATGAATATTTTTAATTTATTAAATTATTTGATTTTTTTGACAACAATGTATTGTTCACCATGAAGTTTCTAGCTTAATTAACACCAATTTTTTATATTTTTAAAATATCCACATTTGTTTGTAGAAATCGTGTACTATAGACTTGAAAAATAGGGTGTTTTTTACTTTAAAAATGAAAACGCTATTTTAAATTTATTAAATTTTCTTTTTTTAAATCAATTTGTTATTCAGCATGAAGTTTCTAGCGTAATTTACACAATTTTTTATTTTTAAAAAATTGCAACATTTGTTTGTAGAAAGAATTGAAATATAGTGTTTTTTATGTTAAAAATGAAAACGCATATTTTTTATTTATTAAATTATTTGATTTTTTTGACAAATATTTTTCACCAAGAAGATTCTAGCTTAATTTACACTATTTTTATATTTTTAAAATAGTAACATTCGTATCTCGAAATTGTTTACTATAGACATGAAATGTAGTGTGTTTATTATTTTAAAAATGAAAACACATATTTTAAATTTATTAAATTATTTGATTATTTTGACAACAATGTATTATTCACCATGAAGTTTCTATCTTAATTTACACTATTTTTTTATTTCTTAAAATATCAACATTTGTTTCTAGAAGTCGTGTACTATACACTTGAAAATAGGGTGTTTTTTACTAAAAAAATAAAAATGCATATTTTCAATTTATTAAATTATTTGATTTTTTTGACAACAAAATATTGTTCACCATGAAGTTTCTAACTTAATTTACACTAATTTTTTATATTTTTAAAATATCAACATTTGTTTCTAGATTTCGTATACTATACACTTGAAAAATAGGATGTTTTTTACTTTAAAAATGAAAACGCATATTTTAAATTTATTAAATTTTTTTATTTTTTTGAAAACAGTGTTTTGTTCACGATGAAGTTTCTAGTTTAATTTACAAAACTTTTTATATTTTTATAATTGCAACATTTGTTTTTAAAAATCGTGTACTATGCACTTGAAAAAAGGGCGTTTTTTACTTTAAAAAGTAAAACGCATATTTTAAATTCATTAAATTTTTTGATTTTTGAAAACAATATATTGTTCCCGATAAAGTTTCTAGGTCAATTTATAAAAACTTTTAAATTTTTAAAATTGCAATATTTGTTTCTAGAAATCTAGTACTATACACTTGAAAATTAGGGTGTTTTTTAATTTAAAAAATAAAACGTATATTTTAAATTTATTAATATATTTACTTTTTTTAAAACAATGTATTATTCCCAATAAAGTTTCAAGCTTAATTTACACAATTTTTTATTTTTTCAAAATTGCAACATTTGTTTCTAAAAATTGTGTAGTGTAGACTTGAAATATAGAGTGTTTTTTACTTTAAAAATTAAAACGCATATTTTAAATTTATTAAATTTTTTGATTTATTTGAAAGCAATGTATTGTTCCCCATGATGTTTCTAGTTGAATGTAAATTTTTTTTTATATTTTTATATTTGCAACATTTGTTTCTAAAAATATTGTACTACACTTGAAAAATAGGGTATTTTTTACTTTAAAAATTAAAACGCATATTTTAATTTTTTAAAATTTTTTGATTTTATTGAAAACAATATATTGTTCCCCATAAAGTTTCTAGGTTAATTTATAAAAAAATTTATATTTTTAAAATTGCAACATTTGTTTCTAGAAATCGTGTACTATACACTTGAAAAATAGGGTGTTTTTTACTCTAAAAATGAAAACGGTTATTTTTTAAAAAACAATGTATTGTTCATCCTGAAGTTTCTAGCTTAATTTACACTATATTTAATATTTTTAAAATATCAACATTTGTTTCTAGAAATCGTGCACTATGCATTTGAAAAATAAGGTGTTTTTAACTAAAAAAAAGAAAAAACATATTTTAAAATTATTAAATTATTTGATTTTTTTTTGACAATCATGTATTGTTCACAATAAAGTTTCTACCTTAATTTTCACTATTTAATTTATATTTTTAAAATTGCAACAATTGTTTCTAGAAATCGTGTTCTTAACACTATAAAAATAGGGTTTGTTTACTTTAAAAATGAAAATGCATATTTTAAATTTATTAAATTTTTTGATTTTGTTGAAAATGGTGTATTGTTCACCATGAAGTTTCTAGTTTAGTTTACAATTTTTTTTTTATATTTTTATAATTGCAACATTTGTTTCTAAAAATCGAGTATTATACACTTGAAAAATAGGGTGTTTTTAACTTTAAAATTGAAAATTCTTATTTAAATTTTATTTAATTATTTCATTTTTTTGAAAACAATCTAATCTTTCCCATAAAGTTTCTTACAATTTTTTATAATTTAAAAATTGAAACATTCATTTCTAGAAATTGCGTACTATGCCCTTGAAAAATAGGGTGTTTTTTACTTTAAAAATGAAAACGCATATTTTAAATTTACTAAATTTTTTGATTTGTTTGACAACAATGTATTTTTCACCATGAAGTTTCTAGCTTAATTTACACTATATTTAATATTTTTAAAATATCAACATTTGTTTCTAGAAATCGTGTACTTTGCACTTGAAAAATAGGATCTTTTTTACTTTAAAATTTAAAACGAATATTTTAAATTTATTAAATTTTTGATTTTATTGAAAAAAATATATTGTTCCCCATAAATTTTCTAGTTTAATTTATAAATTTTTTTATATTTTTAAAATTGCAACATTTGTTTTTTGAAATCGTGTACTAAACACTTGAAAATTAGGGTGTTTTTTACTTTAAAAAATAAAATGCATATTTTAAATTTATTAATATAGTTAATTTTTTTAACAACAATGTATTGTTCCCAATAAAATTTATACCTTAATTTACACAATTTTTTATTTTTTTTAAATTGCAACATGTGTTTTTAAAAATTGTGTACTATAGACTTGAACTATAGGGTGTTTTTTACTTTAAAAATGAAAACGCATATTTTAAATTTATTAAATTATTTGATTTTTTTGAAAATAATGTAATTTTTACCATGAAGTTTCTACCTTAATTTACACAGTTGTTTATATTTTTATAATTGCAACATTTGTTTCTATAAATCGTGTTCTATACACTTGACAAATAGGGTGTTTTTTACTTTAAAAAATAAAACTCATATTTTAAATTTATTAAATTTTTTGATTTATTTGAAAACCATGTATTGCTCACCATAAAGCTTCAAGCTTAATTTTTACAATTTTATATATTTTTAAAATTGAAACATTTATTTCTAGAATTCACGTACTATACACTTGAAAAATAGGGTGTTTTTTACTTTAAAAATCAAAATGCATATTTTAAATTTATTAAATTATTTGATTTTTTTGAAAACAATGTATTGTTCACCAAGAAGTTTCTAGCTTAATTTACACTATTTTTTATATTTTTAAAATATCAACATTTGTTTCTAGAATTCATGTACAATACACTTGAAAAATAGGGCGTTTTTAGCTAAAAAAATGAAAACGCATATTTTAAATTTATATAATTATTTGATTTTTTATTGATAACAATGTATTGTTCACCAAGACATTTCTATCTTAATTTACACTATTTTTTATATTTTTAAAATGTCAACATTTGTTTCTAGAAATTGTGTACTATACACTTTAAAAATAGGGTGTTTTTTACTAAAAAAATGATATCTCATATTTTAAATTTATTAAATTATTTTATTTTTTTGACTAAAATGTATTGTTCACGATGAAGTTTCTAGCTAAATTTACACTATTTTTTATATTTAAAATATAAACATTTGCTTCTACAAATCGTGTACTATACACTTGAAATATAGGGTGTTTTTTTCTTTAAAAATGAAAATACATATTTTCAATTTATTAAATTATTTTATTTTTTTGAAATTAATGTAATTTTCCCCGTGAAGTTTCAAGCTTAATTTACACAATTGTTTATATTTTTATAATCGCAACATTTGTTTGTTGAATTCTTGTTCTATACACTTGAAAAATAGGTTGTTTTTTATTTTTAAAATAAAACGCATATTTTAAGTTTATTAAATTTTTTGATTTTTTTTACAACAATGTATTGTTCACCATGAAGTTTCTAGCTTAATTTACACTATTTTTTATATTTAAAATATAAACATTTGTTTCTAGAAATCTTGTACTATAGACATGAAATGTAGGGTGTTTATTACTTTAAAAATGAAAACGCATATTTTAAATTTATTAAATTATTTGTGTAACATCCAAAAAATCAAATCATGAAGGGGTATTAATTACCTTTGGAGTAAACAATACACATTTGAAGGAATCTCTATATTGTCCCTTAAATTCTCCTCACAAATAACCTTTTAAGCAAGGACCCTATAACAATTTTTAATAAGTTCACCCAACAACCATTGAATAACCACACACAAGTACTCTCCCTTTCTCCTCTCCTTGTTACACGACACACACAACCATTTCCCTCTCATTAAGTTGCTTCTCTACTAACCCAAAAAACAGAACACCACACTCCACTTCTCTCTCTATACTCTCCAAAAATCCTCCACCTTCTCTCTAAGAAAACCCAAGTCTCCAACCCCCATTCACACATGTAATGTCATGAATGATGAATGATGAATGTTGAATGTAAATGATATGAGTTGAATGTGAAATGCATGATAATATTTGATGTGAAATGAAAATGAAATTTAAAGACAAGTTTAAGCTTTCCCCCTTCAACGGATGTTGAGTAAGTGGGTTGAGTTCCACCGGTCAGAAACCGGGTAAGCGGACAAGCATGAAAAGATTGAGAATGTAAGATCTCCCAATGAACGGGGTAAGATGACCTGAACTAGTAGGGTTGCCCGGTGACCGGGAAGATGACCCGAAAGAAAGGACTATCCCATTGATGTGGGGTTAAGATAGCCCGACAGCCAGTTTAATCATGGTAGGGAGGCTTGCCGTGGTCCTAGTTTTGAGCTCAACCTCGCGTTAGTGCCACGCGCTAGGGGAAGTCTAGTGCACGAGGCTTCCATAAAAGACTCAAGAAAAGAAAAGAACTAAGTATGTTAATGAAAGATCATGGCATGCATTCATCCATAATTGTCATAGCATGCATTATGTATGAAATTGTTGCATTGAATTGATTGTGTGTTAGGAATTTAAATGGGGCATTTTCCAGTTAGACCGGCTGCGATATGGTATAAAAATGTTTTCAAAATGTCGGGGGTTACTCAGTTATATGTTTACATATAACTGACGGTTACCATATCGCAGGTATCAAATGATTATGAAGCGAAAGCCACAGATAGGACGAGTTGTGGGCTTTTCTTAGGTATAACCACACATGGTGAACCTAAGTCTCAAGTTCATATATTAATTTGTTTAGCTGTATAGGAATTCGTATAAATTGAAAGGGGTGTAATTATTATTATTATTATTATTATTAATTGTTGTAAATTAGAATTTAACTTGCGTTAGTGTTTAAAAAAAAAAGCGGACTCAAAATTTAAGGTGTTACATTTATGGTATTAGAGTAGTTTGATCCATCGGACTATGATGATAAAGAGTCAATAGTCAGCTGAACGATTAATAATCTGAACATATTCATTAGGTGTGTCATAAGCTTTGAAGTAACGTGCCGCTAATATTTAGTCTCATGAATTAAATATTGGTGCATTAGAGTAGAAGTTATGACTACTAATGGATAGGAACGACCCTTAAAGGGATTGTTCTTCTTAGTATCTCCCATGGAAAATAGGATGAGACATTGGGATACAGGTGTACTGGTGTTTGTGATTATAAGATATTGGGCCTGGCCAGTTTAGTACCTTAGTCACGGCATCGATGCATTCGTAACCAATGGATTCAAGTCACTAGCCTAGAATGAGTACTAAGTAGAATATATTTTAAGGATAAATGTGGCTAGCCTTTTTGAGTAGGTAGTGGAGTGCAAAGATTATGCGTAGTTGGATTATTCAAAGCCTAATTATCCCCTAGTAGGCGTAGTGATTAGGACCATATGTAAGGGCCTTTGGTAAGAAAGCCAAGAGATAGAAAGGACTTAGGAAATCTGGTAGTGGTAATCTTGCGACAGCAAGAAAGGGCATTATATATATATTTCCTAGTTGAATTTGTGTTAGGGAGATGTACGCAAGGAATTATGGGTTAAGTATAGAAATAGACCACGTCACGAAAGCATGAGGAACTCCATCCCAGTTTTTCTTTCATTTAAGTTTCCTTTGGGACATAAATTCCTTAAGCTCCATATTTTTATGAGGGTCCTTGAAAAACTATTCATCGCGATTTCAATCTTTAAGCAATACCTCCCACCAGATTCTCAATCAATTCCCATTAAGAGCTACTTAGAAAAATCTAGATAGTTTAAATTTTATGATCGGGCTTCGTTTTAAGAATTAGTAGTGACACTATAAATTACCAATTCTATTTGGTTGTGATTCAAGCTAAAGGTATACTCAGCCTTACTCTAAGAACCTTGATTGGAATATCTCGTAGAGCCACGGAAAATCTCTTCAGGTACTACGTTCGTATTGTAATCATTAGCCTTGATGGTTCCACACAAATAAATCCTTAACCTTATCGTGATGATTTCTGGTTCGAGTTTGACTTATTCCAATAACTTTAACAAGTTTTAACGTTGTCCTAGGTCGCATTCTAAGAGTCTTATGGTGCACTCTTTGTACTCAACGAATTCAAATCACTAGATCAGAGAAAACACTAAGTCAAGATGTACTTTGACGTTCGCTTAGATCATTCCGTGAAGTTCAAGTAGGAGCTGGAAAAGGATCATCTTTATCTTTTTATACGAGACATGAAGTTCAAATTCCTCTGAAGTTTGGATCTCTCTAAGTTTTTATCCTTTCATACTGTCTCTGATAAATTTCTATCCTCAACCTCAGGCTCCATGAACCTTAATCCCATCAGTTATCAATTGCTCGTATCCATTTTCCTTTGGATGTCAGATGACATGTTTCTCTTTTCTTATACAAACTAATACTAATTATCACGGGAAGTTCCAACAAACCCTTTTACTCTCCCTATGACAGTTCAAGTATCATTGCAAAAGGGATTGAACACGTCTTTCAACCTCCAGTTTTATAAGTTGTTAAATAATAAGTCCTTTCACCATCGAGAAGAAATATGTTCGGTAACATTTGGATATAAATTATTTGAACCCTTTGAACTCCAGTTTTATCGTTGTTAAATAATTTTTGACCTAATGTCATACTCCCCCTCCATTCAGGACCCTTCAGTCGGATCACCATACCCGTAGATCCTTTATAATCATTTTTGAAGCCACAAGCTAATTAATGAAGTATTCGATTGGTAGTCTCTAAGACTTGAGCAAAAATAAATTTGAGTTCCCGAATCTCAAATTTCAAACTCAATCCTTAGTCATGATATCACTTTTATGACTAAAAATTCATCTCATTTCAGCACTAGTCATGATTAACACATTTTCGTTGTGAGCTCGACGATCCAAGTCCAATCAATCTTCATTGAGAATATTGAATTGTTTCATGTTACATCTTGAATTTTGATTCATTAAATTTTAATTCAAGTGTAAGTTAACGCTGAAATCCTGCTTGTCCCAGTTAAGTTGACCTGTAAACCTTTTAACTTCACTTCTAACCGTACCCGAAGAGACTTGTAAACCAAATAAGCTAGAGTAACTGTGTAGCCTAGAAACATATCTACCCTAACCTATTGGCTATTCATTGACATTAATCTAATTTATTATGTGTAACTTATCTGAACAAATCACATTATATCCATTCAAAAAGTGTTAATTGTATTTCAGAGCCAGTTAGTCGTCATAAATCAAAGTTGCGCAGCAGAATCACGGAGGAACTTTTATTGCTTCCTTGTGAAACCTTATCACCCACGAGATTTCATACTCAATTTTGTTCTCGATCAAGCACTAAGGACGTACCTTACTTATCGATTCAAACCTTTTGTGAATAAGACCTCACAAATTATCGCAGCTACGGGCGTAATTCCAATTCTTAAACGCCTGCTTCCACCAAATCCTAAATGAGCTTCTTAGTTCCATGGACAATTAAAAGATCCGTCATTCCGCTCGTCAATCTAATTATTAATGAGAAACACTCTGCCACTGCTATTAGACTATTCTTTGAAAAACTACCCTGAGTTGATTTCCAAGTACCAATGGACATATGACCTACTAATCATATATTAATATGACCTTGAATATGAGATAAACCTATTACCAAATTGATTGCTTCAAACGTGATGATAGCATTTAGAATCAAAATGGGACGTTATATTTTATTCTAAACTGTCCCAATGAAACACAAACCTTAATGTCATCACTCCCATTGTTAGTCTAAGATTTCCTTCATGAGTTCTAGATTCTATTAAGGAGTAGAATTTAAGTCAAGTTATTCGAATTGTGAGGACACAATTCTTTTAAGGTGGGTAGAATTGTAACATCCCAAAAATCAAATCATGAAGGAGTATTAATTACCTTTGGAGTAAACAATACACATTTGAAGGAATCTCTATATTGTCCCTTAAATTCTCCTCACAAATAACCTTTTAAACAAGGACCCTATAGCAATTTTTATTAAGTTCACCCAATAACCATGGAATAACCACACACAAGTACTCTCCTTTTCTCTTCTCCTTGTTACACGACACACACACCCATTTCCCTCTCATTAAGTTGCTTCTCTACTAACCCAAAAAACAGAACACCACACTCTACTTCTCTCTCTACACTCTCCAAAAATCCTCCACCTTCTCTCTAAGAAAACCCAAGTCTCCAACCCCCATTCACACATGCAACTAGAGATTATTCATCACCCTCATCTTCTCTTTCATTTGAGGTGCTTATAAAGGTTTTGAGGCTGAAGGAAACTAAGGAAGAGATGAAGGAGAAAGAAGATGATGAAATGGAGATCAAGAACTCATGGGGGAGGAAGCTCAAGGATTGAAGGCAAGCTTAAAGGAGGCAAGAAATTGGGAAAAGGCCACATGGTAATCCTTATCTCCATCTTCAATCTAGTATGTTAGCTCTGCATGTTGGAAATCTGAAAGAATTTTAGTTCCAAAAGCTAAGAATTTCGGAGTAGAAAGCACTTTGGTGTGTGTTGAGTTAGGATTCTGGTTTCTTTTAATCTGTCCCAAATCCACGAGTTTGCATGTAACATTAGGGTTCGTATATGATAGAATTTGCCTTCGTACGCTTCATAGAAGTTGTAGTAAATCTTTTTATCTTTCAAATGGATTTAGTTTCACTCCATTTGGGTACGTACAACTCAAGTTATGGTCCAAACACTGAGACAGTGTCAATGTTTATGGGCTAGGTTTGTCTAAATGTACCTTTCTGTTCGAGGAACCATTTTGACAATTAAAATTTTAAAATTAGGTTTAGATGTCTTCATCAAAGTTGTAGGAAATCCTCTTATCTTCAATATGATTCTGACTGCATGTCAATCCATAGTCCATAGCTCATGATATTCCCTGATTACCAGAGTAGTAACCAAGGTAGAACAGTTTCATGTCCAGAATTTGTAGTTCATCTTTATATGTAATTTTAACCTCCTAAACCTTTGATTCTGCCTTTGAGTGTTTCATAAAAGTTATGGAGAATTGTATTATCTTCGAAATGACACAAGTTTCATGCCAATCCAGTAACCACAACCCAATTTATGGTCAAAAGAATGAAGTAGGTTCACAAATTCAGCTTCTGTCATGTAGTCAACTTACAACTAGAAATTTACCCTCTAGATGTTGGATTTGGAACATGACTCCCGCATATGAATTGTAAATAAATGTTTTAGGTTTTATATCCAATTAGTTTCACCAACATATTGTATCTGAAACTCCAGTTAGACTGGTTGCGATATGGTATAAAAATGTTTTCAAAATGTCGGTGGTTAATCAGTTATATATTTACATATAACTGACAGTTACCATATCGCAGGTATCAGACGATTATGAAGCAAAAGCCACAGATAGGACGAGTTGTGGGCTTTTCTTAGGTATAACCACACATGGTGAACCTAAGTCTCAAGTTCATATATTAATTTGTTCAGCTGTATAGAAATTCGTATAAATGGAAAGGGGTATAATTATTATTATTATTAATTGTTGTAAATTAGAATTTAGATTATGTTAGTGTTTAAAAAAAAAAGCGGACTCAAAATTTAAGGTGTTACAATTTAATTTTTTTGACAACAATGTATTGTTCACCATGAAGTTTCTAGCTTAATTTACACTATTTTATATATTTTTAAAATATCAACATTTGTTTCTAGAAATCGTGTACTATACACTTAGGGTGTTTTTTACTAAAAAAAATGAAAACGCATATTTTAAATTTATTAATTTTTTGATATTCTTGACAACAATGTATTGTTCACCATGAAGTTTGTAGCTTTATTTACACTTTTATTTATATTTTTAACATATCAACATTTTTTTTCTAGAAATCGTGTAGCATACACTTGAAAAATAGGGTGTTTTTTACTAAAAAAATAAAAATGCATATTTTAAATTTGCTAAATTATTTATTTTTTTTAAATCAATGTATAATTCACCATGAAGTTTCTAGCTTAATTTACACAATTTTTTATATTTTTAAAATTGCAACTTTGTTTGTAGAAATCGTGTACTATCGACTTGAAATATAGAGTGATTTTTACTTTAAAAATAAAAACGCATATTTTAAATTTATTAAAATTATTTAATTTTATTGACAATAAAGTATTGATCACCGTGAAGTTTCTAGCTTAATTTACACTATTTTTTAATATTTTTAAAATATCAACATTTGTTTATAGAAATCGTGTACTATTACACTTGAAAATAGGGTGTTTTTTACTAAAAAAATAAAAACACATATTTTAAATTTATTAAATTTTTTTATTTTTTTGACAACAATGTATTGTTCACAATGAAGTTTCTAGCTTAATTTATACTTTTATTTATATTTTTAAAATATCAACATTTTTTTCTAGATCTCGTGTACTATACACTTGAAAATTAGGGTGTTTTGGAATTTAAAAATGAAAATGAAAATTTTTAATTTATTAATATAATTGATTTTTTGAAAAAAAACGTATTGTTCCCAATAAAGTTTCTAGCTAAAAATCGTGTATTATAGACTTGAAATATAGGGTGTTTTTAACTTTAAAAACAAAAACACATATTTAAATTTATTAAATTATTTGATTTTTTGGAAAACAATGTATTGTTTCGCATAAAGTTTCTAGCTTAATTTACACTATTTTTTATATTTTTAAAATAGTAACATTTGTTCTAGAAATCGCGTACTATACACATGAAAAATAGGGTGTTTTTTACTTTAAAAATGAAAATGCATAATTTAAATTTATTAAATTATTTAATTTTTTTGAAAACAATGTATTGATCACCATGACGTTCCTATCTTAATTTAAACTATTTTTTTATATTTTTAAAATATCAACATTTGTTTCTAGAAATCGTGTACTATACACTTGAAAAACAGGGTGTTTTTTACTAAGAAAATAAAAACGCATATTTTAAATTTTTTAAATTTTTTGATTTTTTTGACAACAATGTATTATTCACAATGAAGTTTCTAGCTTAATTTACACTCTTATTTATATTTTTAAAATATCAACATATTTTTTTCTAGAACTCGTGTACTATACACTTGAAAAACAGGGTTGTTTTTACTAAACAAAATGAAAATGCATATTTTAAATTTATTAAATTATTTAATTTTTTTTGAATTCAATGTATTGTTTACCATGAAGTTTCTTGCTTAATTTACACTATTTTTAATATTTTTAAAATTGCAACATTTGTTTGTAGAAATCGTGTACTATAGACTTGAAATATAGGGTGTTTTTTACTTTAAAAATGAAAACGCATATTTTAAATTTATTAAAGGCCAAATGCATGTTTTAGTCCTATATCTTTTATGTATATTTCATTTCGGTCCCATATCTTTTTTGGGTTACATTTTGGTCCTGTATCTTTTATAAACGTATCATTTTGGTCCCATCCATCAATTTCGTCACACCCGTTAACAGAGTTGACCTAAAAAGAACATAGTCAAATTACGCTATTTATCTTCAAACCCAGAAAAACCATAACATACACGTGAACCCTAATAAGAACGGAGTCAAATTACCTTGTAACTGGGTGACGAAATTGACGGATGGGACCAAAATAAAACCTTTATAAGAGATACAGGACCAAAATGTAACCCAAAAAAGATATAGGACCGAAATGAAATGCGCATAATAGATACAGGACCAAAAGGTGCATTTAGCCTTTATTAAATTATTTGATTTTTTTGACAACAATGTATTGTTCACCAAGAAGTTTCTAGCTTAATTTACATTATTTTTTTAGATTTTTAAAATATCAACATTTGTTTCTAGAAATCGTGTACTATACACTTGAAAAATAGGGTGTTTTTTATTTTAAAAATGAAACTGCATATTTTAAAAATATTAAATTATTTGATTTTTTTGAAAATAATGTATTTTTCACCATGAAGTTTCTAGTTTAATTTACAAAATGTTTTATATTTTTATAATTGCAACATTTGTTTCTAAAAATCGTGTCCTATACACTTGAAAATTAGGGTGTTTTGGAATTTAAAAATGAAAACGAAAATTTTAAATTTCTTAATATATTTGATTTTTTTGAAAACAACGTATGGTTCCCAATAAAGTTTCTAGCTTAATTTACATAATTTTTTATATTTTTAAAATTTCAACTTTTGTTTCTAAAAATCGTGTACTATAGACTTAAAATAAAGGGCGTTTTCTTACTTTAAAAATGAAAATGCATATTTTAAATTTATTAAATTATTTGATTTTTTTTAAAACCATGTATTGTTCCCCATAAAGTTTCTAGCTTAATTTACACAATTGTTTATATTTTTAAGATTGCAACATTTGTTTCTAGAAATCTTGTAGTATACACTTGAAAAATAGGGTGTTTTTTACTTTAAAAATGAAAATGCATATTTTAAATTTATTAAATTATTTGATTTTTTTGAAAAACAATCTATTGTTCCCCGGAAAGTGTAACACCTAATGAAATTTAAGGCTAAGTTTTTTTTTTTTTGTTTTTTTGTAAAACATTGTTAAGTAATATGCATCATAGATGGTTTAGCTTCGTAAGTTACATAACACTTAGTTTAAGGGACTATCATATGCCCCATCAAAATACATGAGTTCATAGTAATAATAATAATAATAAGTTCCGCTAAATTCTAATTTACCATAATTTATAATAATAATAATTACAACCCTTTCAATTTATACGGATTCATATATAGCTGAACAAATTAATATATGAACTTGAAACTTAGGTTCACCATGCGTGGCTATACCTAAGAAAAGCCCACAGCTCATCCCATCTGTGGCTTTTGCTTCACAATCTTCGATATCTGCGATATGATAATCGTCAGTTATATGTAAACATATAACTGAGTAACCCCCGGCATTTTTGAAAACAGTTTTATAACATATCACAGCCAGTCTAACTAGAAAACACCTCATTTAATCCCTAACACACAATTCAATCCACAATCAATGCAACAACTCGTACATAATGCATGCTATGACAATTATGGATGTATGCATGCCATGATATTTCATTATCATACTTGTTTCATTTCTTTTCTTTAGTCTTTTACGGAAGCCTCGTGCACAAGACTTCTCCCTAGGCGCATGGCAGCAACGCGCATTTGAGCTATACCATGGACAACGGCAAGCGTCCCTAACGTGATCAACTGCCGGGCTATCTTGATCCCGTTCATTGAGAATAGCCCAGGACTTCCTTACCCGTTCATTGGAATAGTCCTTTCTTTCGAGTCATCTGCCTAGTCACAGGGCAATCCTACTAGTTCAGGCCATCTTACCCCGTTCATTGGGAGACCCTACATTCTCAATCTTTTCATGCTTGTCCGCTTACCCGGTGTCTGACCGGTGGAACTCAACCCGCTTACTCAACATCCGTTGATGGGGGAAAGCTTAAACTTGTCTTTTAATTTCATTTTCATTTCACATAAAATACTATCATGCATTTCACATTCAACTCATATCATTTGCATACAACATTCATCATTCATCATTCATGACATTACAATTTCATTACTCATTAATTAAATCACTTTCCATCCATGTCATAACACTCTACTTATCATAATCATTTCATGACCCTAATACATGTTACTAAGTCCTATAAGCCTATTTCCATTCATTCCTATCTTAAAAATAGGTTACAATGCATTTTAGAAGCTAAAATAGGTCAAGGAGGTACAGAGTACTGGCGCTTGAGCGCCAGACGCCCATTTTTCACTGCCAGAAATGTTATCCTGGCGCTCGAGCACCAAACTTCCATTCGCTGCTGCACAAAATTTTCTCCTGGCGCTCGAGCCCCAAATGACAGTTTTTGCGAATTTCACCAAAATTTCAACTTCTTGCCTTTTAACCTCATTCCTTGACCCCATTCTAACTTCCAAAACACTACCCACATTATAGAACAACAAATTCACACATATGCAATCAAATTTTCATAAATCAAGTGCCATTTAGCATGATTCAAATATCAATTGCTTCAAAATTCAACTTCACATTAAGACCACAAAACACACTTTCAACACACTCACCCATTACTTCTCAATTCACACTATCACATAACATTATTCCAACAAGGAGAACTCTCCCATTTCAATTTGATTTCCTCACATGGTCTACAAGCAACATATTTTCATACAACCACAATTCACGTTAGCACTCATACACACACAAACAAGCCAAAATCACAATTTATTATACTTATTCACAATGGTCCAATATCAAGCCACATGCATTAAAACTAAATCCTATAGTTTCACAATTTCAAACCTAACCTCATACCATTTTCTATTTCCTAACTAGTCTATTTGGGGTTTAGTGGGGTTACCTTCAAACTTTGAGTCCCTAAGCACTTCTTGTTTTCAAGCTCCACCAAATCCTTCAATCTCCACTACTAGACTTGGGAATCCCTAAATACCCCCAAATAAGAGTCATTAGCACCCTTAGAAACTCATTTTAGGGTTTTCATGTTAGAGAAGAAGATCAAAAGCCCATTTGCCCCAAAATGGAGCTTTATCAAAGAATGGGAGATGAGGGTGCATGGCTTACATAGGCACTTCAATGGCTTCTCTAAGCTCCCAAATGCCTTCTTCAAGCTCCAATGTTGAAGAATCAAAGAAGGAGAAACTTCATCTCTCTTGGGCTTAGGAAACCCTATGAGAGAAAGTGTGAAAATGATAAGTGAAGAGAGTGGGGAAAGGAGAAAGGGGCGAGAATGAAGGAGGAAGTAAGGGGCTTGCATGTTCAATTAAAGAGAAGAATTGCCTTCCTTGTGACTTGGTGATGATGATTTCTTAAGGAAACAACATGGAATTGAGCTTCTATGATGAGATTGATCAAGGAATTAGGAGAGAGTTTGAGGACGGGATGAAGAACTAGAGAAAAAGAGTAAAGTAAATTAAGTTAAAAAAAATCAAATAATTTTATAAATTAAAAATTTGCGTTTTCATTTTTTTAGTAAAAACCACACTATTTTTCAAGTGTAAAGTACACGATTTCTAGAAACGAATGTTGAAATTTTAAAATAAAAAAAATAGTGTAAATTAAGCTAGAAACTTCATAGTGAACAATACATTGCTGACAAAAAATCAAATAGTTTAATAAGTTTAAAATATGCGTTTTCATTTTTAAAGTAAAAAACACCCTATATTTCAAGATAGTTCACGATTTCTACAAACAAATGTTTCAATTTTAAAAATATAAAAAATGTGTAAATTAAGCTAAAACCTTTATGATAAACTATACATTGTTGTCAAAAAAATAAAATAATTTAATAAATTTAAAATATGCGTTTCATTTTTCAAGTAAAAAACACCCTATATTTCAAGTCACGATTTTTACAAACAAATGTTGCAATTTTAAAAATATAAAAAATTGTGTAAATTAAGCTAGAAACTTCATGGTAAACAATACATTGATTTCAAAAAAAATTAAATAATTTAATTAATTTAAAATATGTGTTTTCATTTTTTTAGTAAAAAACACCCTACTTTTCAAGTGTATAGTACATGATTTCTTGAAACAAATGTTGATATTTTAAAAATATAAAAAAATAGTGTAAATTAAGCTAGAAACATCATGGTGAACAATACCTTGCTGTCAAAAAAAAAAATTAAAATATGCGTTTTCATTTTTAAAGTAAAAAACACCCTATATTTCAAGTCCATAGTACACGATTTCTACAAACAAATGTTGCAATTTTAAAAATATAAAAATTATGCAAATTAAGCTAGAAACTTCATGGTAAAAAATAAATTGTTTTTAAAAAAATCAAATAATTTAATAAATTAAAAATATGCGTTTTCATTTTTTTAGTAAAAACCACACTATTTTTCAAGTGTATAGTACACGATTTCTAGAAACAAATGTTGATATTTTAAAAATATAAAAAAATAATGTAAATTAAGCTAGAAACTTCATGGTGAACAATACATTGTTGACAAAAAATCAAATAATTTAATAAATTTAAAATATGTGTTTTATTTTTAAAGTAAAAAACACCCTATATTTCAAGTCTAAGTACAAGATTTCTACAAATAAATATTGCAATTTTAAAAATATAAAAAAATAGTGTAAATTAAGCTAGAAAACTCATGTTAAAAAATACATTGTTGTAAAAAAAATAATAATTTAATAAAATTAAAATATGCATTTTAATTTTTTTTTAGTAAAAAACACCCTATTTTTCAAGTGTATAGTACACGATTTCTAGAAACAAATGTTAACATTTTAATAATATAAAAAAATAGTGTAAATTAAGCTAGTAACTTCTTGATGAACAATACATTGTTGTCAAAAAAATAAAATAATTTAATAAATTTAAAATATGCGTTTTCATTTTTAAAGTAAAAGATACTTTATATTTCAAGTCTAAAAAGTACACGATTTCTACAAACAAATGTTGCAATTTTAAAAATATTAAAAATAGTGTAAATTAAGGCAGAAACTTCATGGTAAACAATACATTGATTTAAAAAAATTAAATATTTTAATAAATTTAAAATATGCATTTTCGTTTTTTTATTAAAAAACACCGTATTTTTCAAGTGTATGGTACACGATTTCTAGAAAAAATGTTGATATTTTAAAATTTAAATAAAAATGTAAATTAAGCAAGAAACTTCTTGGTGAAAAATACATTGTTTTCAAAAAAATCAAATAATTTAATATTATTAAAATATGCACTTTCATTTTTAAAGTAAAAAACACCCTCTTTTTCAAGTTTATAGTACACGATTTCTAGAAACAAATGTTGATATTTTATAAATATAAAAAAGTAGTGTAAATTAAGCTAGAAACTTTATGGTGAACAATACATTCTTGTCAAAAAAATCAAATAATTTAATAAATTCAAAATATGCATTTTCATTTTTTTAGTAAAAAACACCCTATTTTTCAAGTGTATGGTACACAATTTCTAGAAAAAAATGTTGATATTTTAAATTTAAATAAAAATTTAAATTAAGCTAGAAATTTCATGGTGAAAAATACATTGTTTTCAAAAAAATCAAATAATTTAATATTTTAAAAATATGCACTTTCATTTTTAAAGTAAAAAACACCCTCTTTTTCAAGTTTATAGTACACGATTTCTAGAAACAAAGAAGAGAGCACAAGACTCAAAGTGTGCAGATTATCAATTGTAGGAAGACACACATAAATAATGGATTGAACTTGAATGCTTGATGGTAATTAAAACAGAGAGTAACCAAAATTGGGTGTGCAAAATCAATGAGCAGCTCTAAATTCAGGAATTCTATGAAATAATTTGAAGTAACAGCAAAGTTAAGAGCATGAAAACTGAAACATATAACATGATATTAACATAAAACCAAAGCAAACAGAATTCTCTAAGTGTAACATAGGTATTGCATAATTAAAAAAAATTACAAAAGACTCTAATGAGTTCAATGAACCCCACAAAATAAAAAGAAAGGAACTACCAACCCCAACCGTAATGCACAGGAAAACTGCCCACACACCCAAACCAACCACCTAAGTTGAAAATTAATAAACACCCCTACTAACACATAACAGAATGCACCTCCACATCAGAAACCAGCCCAAGTGCAAATCTAACTTAGCAAAAATCAGCGCTAGAGCCAAAGGGAGAGGAAATGCAATGGAAATGCAGAACCGCTGTGCTAACCACCCTTCTTGATGAAAAGGGGAAATTAAAACCTTTACAATATCAAAACACAGAAGGAGGGACCAAACAATATCAAAACAGAGAAGGAGGAGGTGTGTGAGAGAAGAGGGGATGCCCTTACCATAAGTATACGGCGGAAATGCTAGAGAACGAGGAGGAGGCGCAGCGTTTGGTTGGTAATGGAGGTGGAACGGTGCTGTTTTGGTTGAGGAAGGAGGGGGACGCGCAGCAAATTTGTCGACGACGGAGGAGGAACGACACAGCAATTTGAGGAGGATAGGGTTTGTTCTACGCTCAAATGAAGACAGAATCAAGTTAAAGATAACACCGGCGACCGAAAAATATTTAACTCGGTGACCGAAAATTTCAGTCTCCAATTCGTACTTCCTGGTGACCGAAAATTTAAGTGCGGCTACCGAAACAATGGGTGCCTGTTTTCCTGACTAGTTTTCCTACAAACCAGTTACCGTTTTAACGACCGACCTGCGACGAATTTACTAGCTACGAACTTAGGGAGTTGCTAATTCGGTCGCCGCATGACTTAAAATTTACCCCATCACTGCGCAGTCCCTAAATTCAGTCACCGTTTTAGATTTTTCTTGTAGTGTGAGATAATACGATTCTAGTGTGATACTAGAGTGGAAAACCTTGCTTCTTGTGTTAGAATGGCCCAAGAACTCATATTTATAGCCCTCCATTGAAATCTAGTCGTTACTAGCCATTTATAGCTCTGCATAGCCCATATTCGAATATATATTTGAATATAGAATCCCATATTCAAATATGGCACTTCTGGAAGCAGATTTTTCACATTTTGAAAGCTATATTCGAATATATATATTCAAATATGTATTCGAATATGTACTTTCTGGTGCTTAGAAAACTATATTCGAAAATATATTCGAATATCAAAAGCCATATTTGAATATGTATTCGAATATGCACTTACTAATGCTTAGATATTCGAATATGAAATTTCTGATGACAATCTCTAACTTTGAAAAATCATAACTCCTTCATTTCTTCTCCGTTTCAAGCGAATGACCAGTTGTTAGAAAGCTCTTTGAGTCTTCTTTCATATGAAAAATGTTTCAGATCGAAAATAAAAGTATTATAAAAGATATCATCAAAATAGTGAACAAAGGTCATTTTCCAAAACCTAAAAACAAAGGCTGAATTTAAAAGTTCATAACTTCTTCATTTGTGATCCATTTAGAGCAAAAGACCCGTCATTAGAAAGCTTATTGAGTCTATTTTTAAATGAAATAAGGTTTAGCTCAATATGTAAAATACACGTAATGATATGATCAAAACGGTAAACCTATATCGGCTTCCATATAAGACTATTGTTGAAAATATGTTTATACTTATTAACAAATTCAAACCAAATATTTGAGTACTTTTAAACGTAAACTCACTTTTTAAATCCTTATCTAATTGAAAAACAAATTTCTCATGATAAAACACTTTGTAACCAATTTCTTTGAAAAAAACACATTTTGAAGGTTATGGTTTAAAAAGATGCTATGAATGCAAGGTGAAAGACAAGCTCTATCAAGTAACGACTTCTAAAATTTACGCTTACATAGCCTAGAAAAGAAATATACCAAACTAAGTCCTTACGCTTCTTGATGCAATCTAAACTTGTTAGTTTCTATTTCATAGTATCATAAGCGCTTGCCCATCATTGTCATTCTCCTTCTTGAGTTAAGCATAATTGATTTTTCCATTTTTTTTGATCATTGCTTACTCTTAATACTTGGACTATCTACAAGATATTTCTCACTTGGGTGTGTCATCAATACTACTTAGGAACACCAAAAGAACCCAAGGAGCAAGCTAAAGGAAAGGGGAAAGAGGTTTTGGATTTGAGTTCCAAACCTTAGGGGAGAACTTCAAGAGCAAGAGCAAGAGGAGTTTTTGAAAGGTAACCCCAAAACTCCAATAGTATAGCTAGCTAGAAATTGTGAATGGTAGGATGAATTGTGTGATGCAAATTGTGATTGTGGTTGAAATCATGTAAATTGTCTTGATGTTTGATGAAATTAGTTGGTTTGTTGCTATGTTGCTATGTTGCTTGTAATTGTGATTGTAATGTTTGAATGCACATTTGATGTTTGATTAAATGACTCACATGGATGGGTTTATGGTCTTGGAAGTTGAATTGGGTTAAAGGTTTAGGTGGTTAGAAACAGGGCATGACTTTGATGAAATTCTGAGTGTTAATTATGTGACTTTGAACTGAAATTCGAAATATTTTTATTATGAATTGGTCATTATGGTCTTCACAATAGTTGTAGACAATCCTCATAGCTTTTATGTGCCATTTGTTTCACTCAATTTGGAGGTCTACAACTCTAGTTATAACCCAATTACTGAGACAAGGTCAATTATGAAGTATCTGTTTTGTTAAATGTGTTTCCCCGTCAAAGATGGCTCTTTTTGGAAACTAAATGTTTAGAACTGAGTTTTGTGGTCTTCATAGGAGTTGTAGACAATCCTCGTATCTTTCCAATGCTTTTGGTTTCACTCAATTTAGATGTCTACAACGCACGTTATGGCTAAACTATGAACAGGGTGCAGTGTTGACGAAAAACAGAGTTTTGCTTTTGTGTCCAATTCGCGACAGCGAATTATTTCGCGGCAGTGAATCTGACACAGAATGGGGACCTTTTTCTTCACTTCAAAAATGAAATTTAATCTCAAGGGCTCCATTTTTAGAGTTTGAATTAATAAAAATAGGTCCTAATATTTTAAAAATCAAGCATAGGGCCATGTAAATGTATTATGGATGATTGTGGATGAATGGCTTCATAGTATGTGATGAATAAAATAGGAAATTGAACATGAACTTTTGTGATTGGTTTGAAATGTTAATGCAATATGTGATCAACTCTCCTCTTAACAAGAGTATGGGTTAAGGTCTTGGTCTGAGGAAGAGATTGAGATTGATATTGCATTGGATCATGCATTGTCATTCATGAACAAAATGGATTGCATATGCACCTCCGGGTGTTTGACCGGGCAGGTTGAGGGTTCAAGGAGGGACGCTTCCTTGGACAACGGAGATCTCCATTGAGGGTGTGGACTGCTGGCACAAAACTAATAAAAAAGGAAATCATGCATAGCATTGCATTTCATTGACTCTATAATTGAAAGTGCATTGTAATGGTATATGAAATGTTTGAATGATGTAGTTGCTTAGCTATAGAATTGGGAAGGCTTTTGCAACTCGTTGCGTGTGACACTGTTTGAACATGTTTTAGATAAATTGGGGGTTACTGAGATATATGTCATAGCATGTATCTCACGGTTACAGTGTTGCAGGTGATTCTGGAGGCACAGGAGTAAAAGCCAAGAAGTAGAAGAAATGTTTCAAGGAGATATCTATCCTTTGTATTGATAAATCTCATTGTAATATTTTGATATGATGGATCTTCAAGTTTTATTTTGTTAAGTATATTATATGTAACTCTCACTATGGGGTGTAATATGTAGTGGTTTAGTAGTTTCCTTGAACTAGAGTCACATAATGTACAGACTATGCCTATGAACATTTATTAAGATATGTGTTTTCAATTAGTTATGGGAGCTCAATTATTAGGGTGTTACATTTTTTAATTTAAAAATGAAAACGCATATTATAAATTTATTAAATTATTTGATTTTTTTTACAACAATTTCTTGTTCACCATGAAGTTTCTAGCTTAATTTGCACTATTTTTTTTATATTTTTAAAATTGAAACATTTGTTTATAGAAATTGTGTACTATAAACTTGAAATATAGGGTGTTTTTTACTTTAAAAATGAAAACGAATATTTTAAATTTATTCAATTATTTGATTTTTTTGACAACAACGTATTTTTTACCATGTAGTTTCTAGCTTAATTTACACTATTTTTGTTATATTTTTAAAATATCAACATTTGTTTATAGAAATCGTGTACTATACACTCGAAAAATAGTGTTTTTTACTAAACAAATAAAAACACATATTTTTAATTTATTAAATTATTTGATTTTTTTGACAATAATGTATTTTTTACCATGAACTTTCTAGCTTAATTTACACAATTTTTTATATTTTTAAAATTGCAACATTTGTTTGTAAAAATCGTGTACTATAGACTTGAAATATATAGTGTTTTTTACTTTAAAAATGAAAACGCATATTTTAAATTTATTAAATTATTTGATTTTTTTGACAACAATGTATTTTTCATGATGAAGTTTCTAGCTTAATTTACACTATTTTTTTTATATTTTTAAAATATCAACATTTGTTTCTAGAAATCGTGTACTATACACTTGAAAAATAGGGTGTTTATTACTAAAAATATGAAAAGGAATATTTTAAATTTATTAAATTATTTAATTTTTTTAAAAACAATGTATCGTTCACTATGAAGTTTCTAGTTTAATTTATCAATTTTTTTATATTTTTATAATTGCAGCATGTGTTTATAAAAATTGTGTACTATACACTTGAAAAATAGGGTGTTCTTTACTTTAAAAATTAAAACACATATTTTAAATTTATTAATATATTTAATTTTTTTGAAAACAATGTATTGTTCCCAATAAAGTTTCTAGCATAATTTACAAAACTTTTTATATTTTTAAAATTGCAACATTTGTTTCTAAAAAATGTGTACTGTAGACTTGAAATATAGGGTGTTTTTTACTTTAAAAATGAAAATGCATATTTTAAATTTATTAAATTATTTAATTTTTTTGAAAAAAAATGTATTGTTCACCAAGAAGTTTCTAGCTTAATTTACAGAATTTTTAATATTTTAATACTTGCAACATTTGTATCTAAAAATCGTGTACTATACACTTAAAAAACAGGGTGTTTTTTACTTTAAAAATTAAACGCATATTTTAAAATTTTCAAATTATTTAATTTTTTCTAAAACAATGTATTGTTCCCAATAAAGTTTCTAGCTTAATTTATACAATTTTTTATATTTTTAAAATTGCAACATTTGTTTCTAAAAATTGTGTACTATAGACTTGAAATATATGGTGTTTTTTACTTTAAAAATGAAAACACATATTTTCAATTTATTAAATTATTTAATTTTTTTGAAAACAATGTATTGTTTCCCAAAACATTTCTAGCTTAATTTTAACAATTGTTTATATTGTTAAAATTGCAACATTTGTTTCTAGAAATCGTGGATTGAAAAATATGATGTTTTTTACTTTAAAAAAAATTTAAATTTATTAAATTATTTGATTATTTTAAAACAATCTATTTCTCCCAATAAATTTTCTTGCTTAATTTATACAATTTTTAATATTTTTAAAATTGAAACATTTGTTTCTAGAAATCGAGTACTATAGACTTCACATATAGGGTGTTTTTTACTAAAAAAACTAAAATTAAAATTTTAAATTTATTAAATTATTTGATTTTTTTTACAACCATGTATTGTTCACAATAGATTTTCTAGCTTAATTTACACTATTTGATTTGTATTTTTAAAATTGCAACATTTGCTTCTAGAAATCGTGTACTATACACTTGAAAAATATGGTGTTTTTTACTTTAAAAATGAAAATTCATATTTTAAACTTATTAAATTATTTATTTTTTTTAAATAATCAAATATTCCCTATAAAGTTTCTAGCTTAATTTTTAAAAATTAAAATATTTTTAAAATTAAAATCTTTATTTCTAGAAATCGCGTACTATACACTTAAAAAATAGGGTGTTTTTAACTTTAAAAATGAAAACGCATATTTTAAATTTATTAAATGATTTGATTTTTTTGACAACAATGTATTGTCACCAAGAAGTTTCTAGCTTAATTTACACTATTTTTTATGTTTTTAAATATCAACATTTGTTTCTAGAAATCGTGTACTATACACTTGAAAAAATGGGTGTTTTTTACTAAAAAATGAAAACGTATATTATAAATTTAATTAATTTTTTGATTTTTTTGACAACAATGTATTTTTCATTTTGAAGTTTCTAGCTTAATTTACACATTTTTTTATATTTTTAAAATTGTGACATTTGTTTCTAAGAGTTATGTACTATAGACTTGAAATATAGGGTGTTTTTTACTTTTAAACTGAAAACGCATATTTTAAATTTATTAAATTATTTGATTTTTTTGACAACATTGTATTGTACACTAAGAAGATTCTAGCTTAATTTACACTATTTGATTTGTATTTTAAAATTGCAACATTTGTTTCTAGAAATCGTGTACTATACACTTGAAAAAAAGGGTATTTTTTACTTTAAAAATGAAAATTCATATTTTAAATTTATTAAATATGTTGATTTTTTTGAAAACAATGTATTGTTCATCATTTATTTCTAAAAAACGTGTCATATACACTTGAAAAAGAGGGTGGTTTGAACTTTAAAAATTTACACAAAAATTTTAAATTTATTAATATATTTGATTTTTTTGAAAACAACATATTGTTCCCAATAAAGTTTCTAGCTTAATTTACACAATTTTTTATATTTTTAAAATTGCAACATTTGTTTCTAAAAATCGTGTACTATAGACTTGAAATAAACGGTGTTTTTTACTTTAACAATGAAAACGCATATTTTAAATTTATTAAACTATTTGATTGTTTTGAAAACAATGTATTGTTCCCCATAAAGTTGCTAGCTTAATTTACACAATTGTTTATATTGTTGAAATTGCAACATTTGTTTCTAAAAATCATGCCTTGAATATGGTGGTTTTTACTTTAATTTTTTTTTAAATTTATTAAATTAATTGAATTTTTGGAAAATAATCTATTTCTCCCAAAAAAGTTTCTAGCTTAATTTGTACAATTTTTTATTTTTTTAAAATTGAAACATTTGTTTCTAGAAATCATGTACTATACACTTGAATAATAGGGTGTTTTTTACTTTAAAAATGAAAATGCATAAATTAAATTTATTAAATTATTTGAAAATAATGTATTGTTCACCAAGAAGTTTCTTGCTGAATTTACACAATAGTTTATATTTTAAAAATTGCAACATTTTTTTTCTAGAGATCGTGATACACGGCAAAAACATGGTGTTTTTTACTTTAAAAATGAAAAGGCATATTTTAAAATTATTAAATTATTTGCTTTTTTTAAAACAATTTATTTTTCAACATGAAGTTTCTAGCTTAATTTAAACTATATTTAATATTTTTAAAATTGCAACATTGGTTTCTATAAATCGTGTACTATACACTTGAAAAATAGGGTGTTTTTTACTTGAAAAACGAAAATGGATATTTTAAATTTATTAAATTATTTGATTTTTTTTAAGACAATCTATTAATCCCCATAAATTTTCTAGCTTATTTTTTATAATTTTATATATTTTTAAAATTGAAACATTTATTTCTAGAAATCGCGTACTATACACTTGAAAAATGGGGTGTTTTTTAATTTAAAAATGAAAACACATATTTTAAATTTATTAAATTATTTGATTTTTTTGACAACAATGTATTATTCACCAAGAAGTTTCTAGCTTAATTTACAATATTTTCTAAAAATCGTATACTATACACTTGAAAAATTGGGTGTTTTTTACTAAAAAATGAAAACTCATATTTTAAATTTAATTAATTATTTGATTTTTTTGACAATAATGCATTGTTCACCATGATTTTTCTAGCTTAATTTACACAATTTTTTATAATTTTAAAATTGCAACATTTGTTTCTAAAAATTGTGTACTATAGACTCTAAATATAGCATGTTTTTTACTTAAAAAATGAAAATGCATATTTTAAATTTACTAAATTATTTAATTTTTTGAAAAAAATGTATTGTTCCCCATAAGGTTTTTAGATTAATTTACACAATTGTTAATTTTTTTTCAATTGCAACATTTGTTTCTAGAAATCGTGTACTATACACTTGAAAAATTGGGTGTTTTATACTTTAAAAATGAAAATTCATATTTTAAATTTATTTAATTATTTGATTTTTTAAAAAATAATCGAATATTCCCTATAAAGTTTCTAGCTTTATTTTTACAATTTTATATATTTTTAAAATTAAAACATTTATTTCTAGAAATCGCGTACTATACACTTGAAAAATAGGGTGTTTTTTATTTTAAAAATGAAAATGGATATTTTAAATTTATTAAATTATTTTATTTTTTTAAGACAATCTATTGTTCCCCATAAATTTTCTAGCTTAATTTTTATAATTTTATATATTTTTAAAATTGAAACATTTATTTATAGAAATCGCGTACTATACACTTGAAAAATAGGGTGTTTTTTAATTTAAAAATGAAAACACATATTTTAAATTTATTAAATTATTTGATTTTTTTGACAACAATGTATTGTTCACCAAGAAGTTTCTAGCTTAATTTACACTATTTTCTAAAAATCGTATACTATACACTTGAAAAATTGGTTGTTTTTTACTAAAAAAATACAAACACATATTTTAAATTTATTAAATGATTTGATATTTTTGACAACAATGTATTGTCACCATGAAGTTTCTTGCTTAATTTACACTATTTTTTATGTTTTTAAAATATCAACATTTGTTTCTAGAAATCGTGTACTATACACTTGAAAAAATGGGTGTTTTTTACTAAAAAAATGAAAATACAAATTTTAAATTTATTAAAAACATTTGATTTTTTTTACAACCATGTATTGTTCTCAATAAAGTTTCTAGATTAATTTTTACTATTTTATTTTTATTTTTAAAATTGCAACATTTGTTTCTAGAAATCGTGTACTACACTTGAAAAATAGGGTGTTTTTTACTTTAAAAATGAAAATTTATATTTTAAGTTTATTAAATTATTTGATTTTTTGAAATAATTTATTGTTCACCATGAAGTTTCTAGCTTAATTTACACTATTTTTAATTTTTTTAAAAATATCAACATTTGTTTCTAGAAATCGTGCACTATGCATTTGAAAAGTATGGTGTTTTTTACTAAAAAAAATAAAAAAACATATTTTAAGTTTATTAAATTATTTGATTTTATTTGACTATCATGTATTGTTCACAATAAAGTTTCTAGCTTAATTTTCACTATTTGATTTATATTTTTAAAATTGCAACATTTGTTTCTAGAAATCGTGTTCTATACACTTGAAAAATAGGGTGTTTTTTACTTTAAAAATGAAAATTTGTAACACCCTCATAAAATGGCCTTAAACTAACATGTAAAACATACATGCTTTTCAAATGATTAAGTTGTCTTGTCAATGATGCTATGAAAATTACCCTATTTAAAAAAAAATCCTGAATATATAATTACATGACCACACTAATGAGAGTTAGACCCGAATTACTTGGCTAGAGTTTCAAAATACAAGTCGTTTCAAAATACAAGTCCAAGTGACATCAAAAGAGGAAATCTATGATAGTAACTTTATTACAATTTAGGATTACAACTATAGCACAATAAAACATCTAATATAAGTCTTCATTCTTTTACTCCATCATCTCTAGCCATGACATCACCTGCAATACTGTAACCGTGAGATATACCAATTCACATATATCTCAGTAACCCCCGGTTATATAAAAACGTTTCCACAGTGTTGCAGGCAACAAGTTGCAAAACTATCCCCTCCTAGATTCAATACTGACATCATCCATATGAACCTCAAGTTCCTTAAACAGTCAATCAGTCACATAAACATTAAGTTTCATCACACAATCAATCATTCATAATCTGTGAACTCTAATGAGGTATGCTATGCATGTTCCTTTTTATCAGTTTTGTGCCGGCAGCCCGCACCCTCATTGGAGATCTCCATTGTCCAAGGAAGCGTCCCCCCTTGAACACTCAATGTGCCCGGTCTCACACTCGAAGGTGATCAATGCAGTGTCTTTTATCATGAATGAAAATGCATAAACCAATGCAATATCGGCCTCATTCTCTTCCTCATACCAAGGCCTTAACCCATACCCTTGTTGATGAGGAGAGTTATTGACATATTTCATTTGTATTTCAAGTCAATCACATAATTTCAATTATTAATTAATCATGAAAACATGGCTTAAAGCCCCTTAACATTGCAAGGCCCTTACCAATTCCCTTGCAATGTTAAATACATGTTAAAACCTCATTCTCTTCCTCATACCAAGGCCTTAAAACATACCCTTGTTGATGAGGAGAGGCATTTGATTCCTTAAACATAAATCTGGAAACATTCAATCACACAAATACATGTTCAATTTCTACCTTATTCATAACATACAATGAAGCCATTCATCCACAATCATGCACCACACAATTTCATGGTACTAGGCATAATTTGTAAAACAATGGGACGTATTTTCATCCATTCCAATCCTAGAGATGGATTCATTATGTTTACATTGCATTTTGTTTGACTATGTTCATGTAGAAATAAAGCATGGAGAAGTGTTGATTTTAGAGGATTGGACTTGAATAATGAAAGGAAGAATGAAGAAAGTTGAAGAAAAGATGTAGAAAACACTTAGAAGCTATCAAACACCATCTTGTGCGCACAGCCCATGAAGGTGTGCGCACCTTAATTCACCCCTAGAGCTGCTGTCCAATCTTGTGCGCACAGCCTAGGAACATGTGCGCACCCCTGTTTGTATTTCGGCCATAACTTGAGTTGTAAACCTCCAAATAGAGTGAAACCAAAAGCATTTGAAAGCTAAGAGGATTCTCTATAACTCTTATGAAGACTACAAAACCCAGTTCTAAAATTTTAATTGTCAAAAACAGTCATCTTTGACATGTATGTGCAATATACAAAATAAATGCTTTCATATAGACCCTATCTCAGTAATTTGGTCATAACTAGAGTTGTAGACCTCCAAATCGAGTGAAACCAAAGGCATTGGAAAGCTAAGAGGATTGTCTACAACTCTTGTGAAGACTATGATGACCAATTCTTAATAAAACTAGTTAGAATTACAGTTCAAAGTCACAGATTTAACACTCAGAATTTCATCAAAATCATGCCCTGTTTCTAACCAACCTAAACCTTTAACCCAATTCAACTTCCAAAACCATAAACCCATCCATGTGAGCCATTTCATCAAACATCAAATGTGCATTCAAACATTACAATCACAATTACAAGCAACATACTAACATAGCAACAAAACAACCAATTTCATCAAACATAAAGACAGTTTACATGATTTCAAACCAAAATCACAATTTGCATCACACAATTCATCCTACCATTCACAATTTCCAGCTAGCTATACTATTGGGGTTTT
Source organism: Cyamopsis tetragonoloba (assembly GCA_037177725.1). Classification (NCBI taxonomy): domain Eukaryota; kingdom Viridiplantae; phylum Streptophyta; class Magnoliopsida; order Fabales; family Fabaceae; genus Cyamopsis; species Cyamopsis tetragonoloba. The sequence continues at coordinate 14,464,589 of CM074124.1, read as the reverse complement.
GGTGTTACCTTTAAAGCTTTCCTTTGCCTTTGAGCTTGATTTCCCCCAACCCTAAGGCTTAACTCCCAAGTCCATAGCTTCTCTTCCTTTCCAATTTGCATGATCCTTGGGTGGTTGTATCTCCAATCCTCATTCAATCCCACATGCACAAGATTAGAGAATAGAGAAGAAATTCATGAATGGAAGGAAGGGATGGGGAAATTACACCTACCCAAAGCTTGAACTAGTGTAGAATTAGGCTTGAGAAGCTAAATTCCACACATGCAAAATCATGGGGATAGAGCTTGGGTGAGTTCCTCCTAGAGAGAAGATGGAGAAAATGAATTTTAGAGAGAGAGGGAGGGTTTGGCGTGAATTAGAAGAGGGAGGGAAGGTGAGAGCTCTCATGTGGTCTACTTGCTTTAGTATCTTGAGGGACTACTTAGCAATTTTTTTAAAATTGCAAGTAGGTCCTTCCTTTCTTTTAGTGTCCCCTTTTTAATCCTTCTTCTACATAATCTCTTAATTGTTGGTACTTAACTCTTTAATTAAGCATATACCACAATTAAATAGCCTTAGATACCATCACTAGTAAATTTGGGATGTTACAAAATTCATATTTTCAGTTTATTAAATTATTTGATTTTTTGAAAACAATGTATTGTTCACCATGAAGTTTCTAGCTTAATTTACACTATTTTTAATTTTTTTAAAATATCAACATTTGTTTCTAGAAATCGTGCACTATGCATTTGAAAAATAAGGATTTTTTTACTAAAAAAATAAAAAAAAAAATTTAAATTCATTAAATTATTTGATTTTATTTTAATATCATGTATTGTTCACAACAAAGTTTCTAGCTTAATTTTCACTATTTGATTTATATTTTTAAAATTGCAACATTTGTTTTTAGAAATCGTGTTTTATACACTTGAAAAATAGGGTTTTTTTACTTTAAAAATGAAAATGGATATTTTAAATTTATTAAATTTTTTATTTTTTTGAAAACAATGTATTGTTCACCATGAAGTTTCTAGTTTAGTTTACATATTTTTTTATATTTTTTAATTGCAACATTTGTTTCTAAAAATCGTGTACTATACACTTGAAAAATTGGGTGTTTTTTACTTTAAAAATGAAAATTCATATTTTAAGTTTATTAAATTATTCGATTTTTTGAAAACAATGTATTTTTCATCATGAAGTTTTCAGCTTGATTTACACTATATTTAATATTTTTAAAATATATACATTTGTTTCTAGAAATGGTGTATTATGCATTTGAAAAATAGGGTGTTTTTTACTAAAAAAATTGAAAACACATATTTTAAATTTATTAAATTACTTGATTTTTTTGAAAACAATGTATTGTTCACCATGAAGTTTCTAGTTTAGTTTACATATTTTTTTATATTTTTTTAATTGCAACATTTGTTTCTAAAAATCGTGTACTATACACTTGAAAATAGGGTGTTTTTTACTTTAAAAATGAAAATAATTATTTTTTTTTTTGAAAACAATGTATTGTTCACCATGAAGTTTCTAGCTTAATTTTTATTATTTTTTTTAATTTTTTTAAATATCAACATTTGTTTCTAGAAATCGTGTACTATACACTTGAAAATATGGTGTTTTTTACTTTAAAAATGAAAACGATTATTTGTTTTTTTTTAAAAACTTTTTTGTTCACCCTGAAGTTTCTAGCTTAATTTACACTATATTTAATATTTTTAAAATATCAACATTTGTTTCTAGAAATTGTGCACTATGCATTTGAAAAATAGGGTGTTTTTTACAAAAAAAATGAAAAAACATATTTTAAATTTATTAAATAATTTGATTTTTTTGAAAACAATATATTGTTCCCCATAAAGTTTCTAGGTTAATTTATAAAAAATTTTATATTTTTAAAATAGCAACATTTGTTTCTAGAAATCGTGAACTATACACTTGAAAATTAGGGTGTTTTTAACTTTAAAAATGAAAATGCATATTTGAAATTTATTAAATTATTTGATTTTTTTTTAAATAATGTAATTTTCCCCATGAATTTTCTAGCTTAATTTATAAAATTTTTTATATTTTTAAAATTACAAAATTTGTTTCTAGAAATCGTGTATATAGACTTGAAATATAGGGTGTTTTTTACTTTAAAAATAGAAACGCATATTTTAAATTTATTAAATTATTTGATTTTGATTAACAACAATGTATTGTTCACAATAAAGTTTCTATATTAATTTTCACTATTTGATTTATATTTTTAAAATTGCAACATTTGTTTCTAGAAATTATGTTCTATACACTTGAAAAATAGGGTGTTTTTACTTTACAAATGAAAATACATATTTTAAATTTATTAAATTTTTTAATTTTTTTTGAAAACAATGTATTGTTCACCATCAAGTTCCTAGTTTAGTTTACAAAATTTTTTATATTTTTAAAATTGCAAAATTTGTTTCTAGAAATCGTGTATATAGACATGAAATATAGGGTGTTTTTTACTTTAAAAATAGAAACGCATATTTTAAAACTTTTAAATTATTTGATTTTGATTAACAACAATGTATTGTTCACAATAAAGTTTCTATATTAATTTTCCCTATTTGATTTATATTTTTAAAATTGCAACATTTGTTTCTAGAAATTGTGTTCTATACACTTGAAAAATAGGTTCTTTTTACTTTATAAATGAAAAAACATATTTTAAATTTACCAAATTTTTTAATTTTTATAAAACAATGTATTGTTCACCATGAAGTTCCTAGTTTAGTTTACAAAATTTTTTATATTTTTATAATTGCAACATTTGTTTCTAAAAATCATGTACTATATACACTTGAAAAAAAGGGTGTTTTTTTACTTTAAAAATGAAAATGCATATTTTAAATTTATTAAATTTTTTATTTTTTTGAAAACAATGTATTGTTCACCATGAAGTTTCTAGTTTAGTTTACATATTTTTTATATTTTTTTAATTGCAACATTTGTTTCTAAAAATCGTGTACTATACACTTGAAAAATTGGGTGTTTTTTACTTTAAAAATGAAAATTATATTTTAAGTTTATTAAATGATTCGATTTTTTGAAAACAATGTATTTTTCACCATGAAGTTTCCAACTTGATTTACACTATATTTAATATTTTTAAAATATATACATTTGTTTCTAGAAATGGTGTATTATGCATTTGAAAAATAGGGTGTTTTTTACTAAAAAAATTGAAAACACATATTTTAAATTTATTAAATTACATGATTTTTTTGAAAACAATGTATTGTTCACCATGAAGTTTCTAGCTGAATTTACACTATTGTTTTAAATTTTTTAAATATCAACATTTGTTTCTAAAAATCGTGTACTATACACTTGAAAATAGGGTATTTTTTACATTAAAAATGAAAACAATTATTTGTTTTTTTGAAAACAATGTATTGTTCACCATGAAGTTTCTAGCTTAATTTTTCTTATTTTTTTTAATTTTTTTAAATATCAACATTTGTTTCTAGAAATCGTGTACTATACACTTGAAAATATGGTGTTTTTTACTTTAAAAATGAAAACGATTATTTGTTTTTTATAAAAAATTTTCTTGTTCACCCTGAAGTTTCTAGCTTAATTTACACTATATTTAATATTTTTAAAATATCAACATTTATTTCTAGAAATCGTGCACTATACATTTGAAAAATAGGGTGTTTTTTACAAAAAAAATGAAAAATCATATTTTAAATTTATTAAATAATTTGATTTTTTTGAAAACAATATATTGTTCCCCATAAAGTTTCTAGGTTAATTTATAAACAATTTTATATTTTCAAAATAGCAACATTTGTTTCTAGAAATCGTGAACTATACACTTGAAAATTAGGGTGTTTATAACTTTAAAAATGAAAATGCATATTTGAAATTTATTAAATTATTTGATTTTTTTTTAAATAATGTAGTTTTCCCCATGAAGTTTCTAGCTTAATTTACACAATTTTTTATATTTTTAAAATTACAAAATTTGTTTCTAGAAATCGTGTATATAGACTTGAAATATAGGGTATTTTTTACTTTAAAAATAGAAACGCAAATTTTAAATTTATTAAATTGTTTGATTTTTTGAAAACAATGTATTGTTCCACAAAAATTTTATAACTTAACTTACACAATTTTTTAGATTTTTAAAATTGCAACATTTGTTTCTAAAAATCGTGTACTATAGACTTGAAATATAGGGTTTTTTTACTTTAAAAATGAAACCGCATATTTTCTATTTATTAAATTATTTAATTTTTTTGACAACAACGTATTGTTCACCATGAAGTTTCTAGCTTAATTTACACTATTTTTTATATTTTTAAAATATCAACATTTGTTTCTAGAAATCGTGTACTATAGATATTAAATAGACGGTGTTTTTTACATTAAAAATAAAAACGCATATTTTAAATTTATTAAATTATTTTTTTATACAACAATATATTGTTCACCATGAAGTTTCTAGCTTAATTTACAGTATTTTTTTATATTTTTAAAATAGTAACATTTCTTTCTAGAAATCGTGTACTATACACTTGAAAAATAGGGTGTTTTATACTTTAAAAATGAAAATTAATATTTTAAATTTATTAAATTATTTGATTTTTTTAAAACAATCTATTTTTCCGAATAAAGTTTCTAGCTTAATATTTACAATTTTATTTATTTCTAAAGTTGAAACATTTATTTCTAGAAATCACGTACTATACACTTGAAAAATATGGTGATTTTTACTTTAAAAATGAAATGCATATTTTAAATTTATTAAATTATTTGATTTTTTTTGAAAACAACCTATTGTTACCCATAAACTTTCTAGCTTAATTTTTACAATTTTTTATATTTTTAAAATTTAAAAATTTATTTCTAGAAATCACATACTATACACTTGAAAATTAGGGTGTTTTTTACTTTAAAAATGAAAACACATATTTGAAATTTATTAAATTATTTGATTTTTTTGACAACAATGTATTGTTCACCATGATGTTTCGACCTTAATTTACAAAATTTTTAATATTTTTAAAATATCAACATTTGTTTCTAGAAATCGTGTACTATACACTTGAAAAATAGGTTGTTTTTTACTTTTAAAATGAAAATGATTATTTGTTTTTTTTAAAACAATGTATTGTTCACCATGAAGTTTTTAGCTTAATTTACACTAAATTTAAATTTTTTAAAATATCAACATTTGTTTCTAGAAATCATGTACTATGCACTTGAAAAATAGGGTGTTTTTTACTAAAAAAATGAAAACACATATTTTAAATATATTAAATTATTTGATTTTGATTAACAACAATGTATTGTTCACAATAAACTTTCTATATTAATTTTCACTATTTGATTTATATTTTTAAAATTGCAACATTTGTTTCTAGAAATTGTGTTCTATACACTTGAAAAATAGGGTGTTTTTACTTTATAAATGAAAATACATATTTTAAATTTATTAAATTTATTAATTTTTTTGAAAACAATGTATTGTTCACCATGAAGTTCCTAGTTTAGTTTAAAAATTTTTTTATATTTTTATAATTGCAACATTTGTTTCTAAAAATCGTGTACTATATACACTTGAAAAAAAGGGTGTTTTTTACTTTAAAAATTATAACGCATATGTTAAATTTATTAAATTTTTTTATTTTTTTGAAAACAATATATTGTTCTCCATAAAGTTTCTAGGTTAATTTATAAAGAATTTTATATTTTTAAAATGGCAACATTTGTTTCTAGAAATCGTGAACTATACACTTGAAAATTAGGATATTTTTTTACTTTAAAAATGAAAATGCATATTTTAAATTTATTAAATTGTTTGATATTTTTTAAAATAATGTAATTTTCCCCATGATGTTTCTAGATTAATTTACACAATTTTTTTTAATTCTTAAAATTGCAACATTTGTTTCTAGAAATTGTGTACTATAGACTTGAAATATAGGGTGTTTTTTACATTAAAAATAATAAAGAATATTTTAAATTTATTAAATTGTTTGATTTTTTTAAAACAATGTATTTTTCACCATGAAGTTTCTAGCTTAATTTACAAAAATTTTTAGATTTTTAAAATTGCAACATTTGTTTCTAAAAATGATATACTATAGACTTGAAATATAGGGTGTTTTTTACTTTAAAAATGAAAAGGCATATTTTAAATTTATTAAATTATTTGATATTTTTGACAACAATGTATAGTTCACCAAGAAGATTCTAGCTTAATTTACACTATTTCTTATATTTTTAAATAGAAACATTTGTTTCTAGAAATCGTGTACTATACATATGAAATGTAGGGTGTTTTTTACTTTAAAAATGAAAACGCATATTTTAAATTTATTAAATTATTTAATTTTTTTACAACAATGTATTGTTCACCATGAAGTTTCTAGCTTAATTTACACTATTTTTTTTATATTTTTAAAATAGTAACATTTGTTTCTAGAAATCGTGTACTATACACTTGAAAAATAAGGTGTGTTTTACTTTAAAAATGAAAATGCATATTTTAAATTTATTAAATTATTTGATTTTTTTTAAAACAATCTATTGTTCCCCATAAAGTTTCTAGCTTAATTTTTATAATTTTATTTTTTTTAAAATTGAAACATTTATTTCTAGAAATTGGGTACTATACACTCGAAAAATTAGTTGTTTTTTACTTTAAAAATGAAAACGCATATTTTAAATTTATTAAATTATTTGATTTTTTTGAAAACAATCTATTGTTCCCGATAAAGTTTCTAGCTTAATATTTACATTTTTATATATTTTTAAAATTACAACATTTGTTTTTAGAAATCGTGTTCTATACACTTGAAAAATAGGGCGTTTTTTACTTTAAAAATCAAAACGCATATTTTAAATTTATTAAATTATTTGATTTTTTTGAAAACAATGTATTGTTCACCATGAAGTTTCTAATTTAATTTAATTTTTTTTTATATTTTTATAATTGCAACATTTGTTTCTAAAAATCGTGTATTATACATTTGAAAAAGAGGTTTATTGTAATGCATACATAATGCATGCTATGACAATTATGGATGTATGCATGCCATGATCTTTCATTAACATACTTAATTCTTTTCTTTTATTGAAACTTTTATGGAAGCCTCGTGCACTAGACATCCCCTAGCGCGTGGCAGTAACGCGAGGTTAAGCTCAACCATGGACCACGGCAAGCGTCCCTACCGTGATCAAACTGGCTGCCGGGCTATCTTACCCCAATCACTGGGATAGCCCAGGACTATCTTACCTGATTCATTGGGATAGTCCTTTCTTTCGGGCCATCTTCCCGGTGACCGGGCAACCCTACTAGTTCAGGTCATCTTACCCCGTTCATTGGGAGACCCTACATTCTCAATCTTTTCATGCTTGTCCGCTTACCCGGTGTCTGACCGGTGGGATTCAACCCACTTACTCAACATCTGTTGATGGGGGAAAGCTTAAAGTTGTCTTTAAATTTCAATATCATTTCACATAAAATATTATCATGCATTTCACATTCAACTCATATCATTTGCATACAACATTCATCATTCATCATTAATATTTCATTAATCATTCATTAAGCACTTGCCACCCATGTAATAACACTATTCTTATCATAATTATTTCATGACCCTAATACATGTTACTAAGTCATATGGACCTATTTACATTGATTCTAACCCTAGAAATAGTCTATTAGGGTCCACAACGCATTTTGGAAGTTAAAACAGGTCAAGGAGGTACAGAGCACTGGCGCTTGAGCGCCCATTCTGGCGCTTGAGCGCCAGGCAACATTTTTACACTGCTAGGAATTTCATCTTGGCACTCGAGCCCCAATCCCGGCGCTTGAGCACCAGACATCCATTTGCCACTTCAAGGATATTTGTCCTGGCGCTCAAGACCCAATCCTGACGCTCATGCCCCAGCCACAGATGACAGCGTTTGCGAATTCCACCAAAAATTCAGTTTCTTTCCTTTGAACCTCTTTCCTTGACCTCATTATAACTTCCAAAACACTACCCACATCATGGCACAACAAATTCACACATATACAATCAAATTGTCACAAATCAAGTGTACATTAGCATGATTCAAACACAAATGCTTCATTCATTCAATCTCACATCAAAATTACAAGACACAATTTCAACACAAATACACATTGTTTCTCAATTCACACTACTACATCAAAATATGACAACAGGAAAACTCTCACACTTCACTTTCATTGCCACACTAGTTTCCAAAATAACCTACATGCATCAAACTAAATCATCCCACTTAACAAGTCTAATCCTAATCATCACACATTTCACAATTTGACAATAGTCAATCCACATGCATCAAAACCCAATTCATTTAACAACCAATTCCTATCATATATTTCATAATAGCTCAAAATCAAGTCATATATCTTTTCTATTCCTTATCTTGCCTAAGTTTTGGGGTTTAGTGGGGTTACCTTCAAACTTTGAGTCCCTAAGAACTTGTTATTCTCAAGCTCCACCAAATCCTTCAATCTCCACTACTAGACTTGGGAATCCCTAAATACCCCCAAATAAGAGTCATTAGAACCCTTAGGAACTCATTTTAGGGTTTTCATGTTAGAGGAGAGGATCAAAAGCCCATTTGCCCCAAAATGGAGCTTTATCAAAGAATGGAGATGAGGGTGCACGTCTTACATAAGTAGGTTGTTGGTGTCCCAAAGCTTGAAAATGTCCTCTCAAAAGCTTCAATGTTGGAGATTGCTAAATGAACCTTGATATTTTGGGCTTGAAGGTCAAACCCTAGGAGAGCAAGTGTGAAAATGAGAAGTGAAGAGAGTGAGGAAGGGAGAAAGGGGCGAGAATGAGGGAGGAAGTAAGGGGCTTGCATGTTCAATTAAAGAGAATAATTACCTTCCTTGTGGCTTGGTGGTGATGATTTCTTAAGGAAACAACATGGAATTTGAGCTTCTATGGTGAGATTGATCAAGGAATTAGGAGAGGGTTTGAGGAGGGGATGAAGAACTAAAGAGAAGAGCATAGTCTTTGTGTGGGTTGAAATGAGAGGGGGAGAAGGGGAAATGAGAGTTTTGCCTCACTTAACTAATTTCTAAATCTTGCTAAGTGGTCCCTCATGGGACTTATAAAATTGCAACCTAGTCCTTCCCTCTAATTTCTTAGGGTCTGTTTGGTTGGAGGTTTTTGAAGGGGAGGGGAGGGATTTTAGTTCATTTTAAAATCCCTCCAAAAGTGGGGGGGGGTTTGGAGGGGAGGTGTAACAACTTATTTTGTAGACCATTTTTTTTTCATATACAAGCGGAAGCTAAAATTTACTACACAATAAAAAAATAATAATTACAGTCATTTTTAACTTAAACGAATTCCTATCCCGCTGAACAAATAAATACTTGAACATAAAATTTAGGTTCGCCATGTATGGTTATACCTAAGAAAACCTTGAGACTTTTCTCGTCTGCAGCTATAGCTCCTTAATCTTCTGATACCTGCAACACTGAGACCGTCAGTTATATGAAAAACATATAACCGAGTAACCTCCGGTCTAACTAAAAACATTATAGATCAGTATTGCAGCTAATCTAACTGGAAAATCTCCCCAATACAAGTCTAACATACCATAACACATTCAAACAAAGGAGCACACACAAATACAATTTAATTTATATGCATGAATGTCATGAATCACATTACATTTCATTTCAATTCATTTTGAATCACATTACATTTTATTTGAATTTATTTTGAATCACATTACATTTCTTTTCATCTTTTAATGGGAGTCTAGTGCACTAGATCTCTACCATAGGTACCTTGACAGAAAGGCATAATTTGAGCTCACTAATACCCCCGCTAAGCGTCCCTACCTGAATCTCTGGGGCACTGCCAGGCTTTCTTAACCCCTTTCGGGATAGCCTATGACTATCTTGACCCCTTTCGGGATAGTCATTAAATTTTCAAATCATCTTAACCCCATTTTCTAGGAGACCCTACTTCTTCATTTTCATGCTTGTCCACTTACCTGGTATACTACGGTGGGATTCATTCATTATCATTTCACATTATCATGCATTAAACATTCATCATACATGTCATAACACATACCACAACATTTCCATGATCCTATTGCATGTTTATAAGTCATATATACCTATTTTCATTTATTCCTATACCAGAAATGGATTCATTATGTTTACATTGCATTTTGATTGATTATGTTCATGTAGGAATAAAGCATGCAGAAGTGTTGATTTTAGAGGATTGGACTTGAATAATGAAGGAAAGAATGAAAAAAGTTGAGGAAAAGATGTAGAAAACACTTAGAAGATGTCAAACACAATCTTTTGCGCACAGCCCAGGAAGGTGTGCATACCTTAATTCACCTCTGGAGCTGCTGTCCAATCTTGTGCGCATAGCCCAGGAATGTGTGCGCACCCCTATTCGTATTTTAGCCATAACTTGAGTTGTTAACCTCCAAATTGAGTGAAACCAATAGCATTTGAAATCTAAGTAGATGCTCTACAACTCTTATGAAGACTACAAAACCTAGTTCTAATAGTTCAACAGTCAAAAACAGTCATCTTTGATAGGGATGTGCAATCAACAAAACAGATACTTTCATATAGACCCTATCTTAGTACTTTGGTCATAACTAGAGTTGGTGACCTCCAAATTGAGTGAAACCAAAAGCATTTGAAAGATAAGAGGGTGCTCTACAACTATTGTGAAGACCACGAAGTCAAATTACAATTAAAACCAATTCAAAAATCCAGTTCAAGTTGTTCTAAAACAGGGGAAAATGGTATTGATCAACATTTCACAAATTTCAATCCTCCTTTCCATCTCAATTCCTCAAAATCATATTAACTTCATCTAATTCAATATAAATCACTCAAAGATCAATTCACAAGGATGAATAAAGTCCAATTTCATCAAATTCACATTATCATCAAGATCATTCTCATACATTCACATTCACAATCCAATATCCAAACAAAGAATCAACATAAATGCATCAACTCCACACATATAGAACCAATTCAACCAAGATCAATTTCACACTTCAAGAACACAAGAAACATGTCATGTTAATTTAACACCAATTTCCATGCAACCTAAATTCATGTCATCTAACCAAATCAAGTCCAAAACCTAACATCATGCCATCATCTATTTTCTAATTGCCCTAATTGGGGGTTTTAAGTTTGGGGTTACCTTAGAATTGGAGCTCTAAACTCCACCGTGGAAGATTCTAAACCGGTAAAATTAGAGTTCCCGACGCGTGGATCATTTTCTTCAACTGCTCCGGTGGCCGGAAGGCCACCATGCAACCACCCAAAGTGGTGGCCATCATCAAGTTCTCCCTCTCTCTTGCCACCCTCTCTCTCTATTTTATAAAATTTTCACTTATTATGTTTTGTGTGTGTGTGTACGTGAGTGAGGAGGGGTATATGTGAGGGTGCATGGTTAGGTGAGGGAAGACGAATGGTAAGAAGATAGTCTCTAGTTTTAATTTATTAAAAATTGCAAATAAGTCCTTGTCATTATAAAATTTAATAAAATTCCAAATCAACTTAATTTAAATGAATAAAACCACAAGGATTTAGTTACAACTTTCTAATTTTATATTTTAGTCCCCTAAGCCCACCTTGCTACGTTTTAAATGTCTAGTTGTATTTATATCATGACCTAGTCCTTTTTCCCTAATCCTATATGCTTTATAATTCATTTTAATTCCCTAAATTCCTTATCTTTTCTAAAGTAGCCTCCCTCAAGGACGCAACTGTGAATTTAAATAATCTATTCCAGAAGGTTAGAAATTTGGGATGTTACAATTCCACCCCCCTTAAAAAATTGTGTCCTCACAATTCGTTTTAATTCCTAGCTTAAGGAACTTTCATAACGTAAATATCTTGAGAAAGTTATGGGTTCACAACTTAACGCATATCAAACTTGTAAGATTTTCGACTTATATCATGAGTTTGGTAGGGTAAGCTTTAATGAAAAATGTGGTACGACGCACTAGAAACCCCATTGGAGTTCATAAGGCTACCTGGAAGCTCTAAAATCGATGGAGTGAACACTTATATTTTTCGGAAGAATAATACCTTGTTTAAGAATTGTGGTATCCACTCTCATGGGATTGAAAAAGATTAAGTTAGAAGTAGTGTATAGACATCAAGCATATTGGGAAAATCAAAGTCTACCCTTGAGACTCGACTTTTATTTTCCGAGAGTATTTCGCCATAATTTATGATACTATTGGGAAGACTTGCCCAATTTGGGCTTGTTGAGGCCAAATATCAAGTACCAAATAAAATTTCATAGATTTAGTAAATAAAATAGGCATAACTAAAGAAGTTGTGGTTAATGTTATTTCTAGCTTGAGAGGAACTTGAGCTGGTGGGAAGCAAACTATAGTGTCATTCATTTGTGAATTAGGCTTTGGAAAGATACGAGATCTACGGATGACTTGACTTAAATTAATTCATTGCCGAGATTTAGAATTTCTCAAAGACGGTCTAAATGGTCACTAAGACTCTAGTTTTAGAATAGGGGTTAGAATTTTACAAGTCTTGATCTTTCTAGTACAAGTTGGTTTCAAGTTCTAATTTGTATAACTCGTTATGTCTTGGTTATAGAGAGGATGGAAATTGATTACAACAAGCATAGAGTTCTTGAACGTGTCGTGCAAGGCTACTTGAATCAAGGAAACTTCCTATTCCTTCTTAGGGTAACATTTTAATTTTAGGATGATTAACTCATTTCAAGTTGTTGATGTGAATTAGATTGGATCAGAATGTGTTTTTGCATGCGTCTCTAAACACGGATATTTATGATCTTGTTGCTATGATATAAAGAGAATGGCTGAATTAATGGCAATGTGATAAGGGTTCGTTGTCCCCTTACTTAAGTGAGAACTCAGGATTGAGAAAATCGGGAACTGATTTGAGCGCCCACATATTTGTTTTAGTTGAGGCATTATAGTTGATGACTATAATAACGGTGTATCATGTCAAGGAAATTCATGTAACCTCACAAGGATTTAAGTTAGAGATTTAATGTGAAGCTAAACTTATCCTTAGCTTAAACTGCGAATAAGTACAACTAATGAATTTACAAGGTAGTCGGGGTGCTTAGCCGGAATCCGAAACTATATGAAAACCGGAGTTGTTCAAGTCTCTAAGAAGCTGTGAAGGAAACTATCTAAAAGCTTAAATTCTGATAATTACAAGGAGTAGTTGGACTGGTCTAAACTTTATAGGATTAAAGTTTGGAAAACTAAGTTAAATTTGAAATTGAGAATTAAAAGGGATTCTCTTAACAATCAGTACCGTTAGGGACTAAATGCATAGATAGAAACTTAGATGGGTTCAAACTTTGGGAAACTCCAAATCTTAAGAATCTAAATGAAATATTACAAGGAAGTCTTCTAACGCTTTCGCTGTGCCACTCTGATTAATTCGTCTTCCAAGGAAACTTGGATCTAAGGATCGAAACTTGAACGTAAATAAGGATATTTTGATAACCATCAAAATGGTTTCGGAGCTTAGATTACCAAAGAAATCCTTAACGGTGATGTTGCACTAATGCTTGAAAGAATTTCATATGCTGACTAGAACTTCAAAGTTAAATGAAATTTGAGGTCATGAGAAATATGGTTCTGAAAACGGGAAACTCAGGGTAGGCATGATGAAATAAATTTGACTGCCTTTCGATTATCGACTTGGTGACATACTTTCTTAGATGACCAACGAGTGTAACAAACTTAGTTAAGGTACAAGGGTGGTTTCTAGTCTTCGTAGAGTACCTAAAAATGTTAAAGGGATCTATGTCTCAGGGAATCCTTTGTATAGGAGCGTCTAAGAGTGTGATTTAAAATACCGGTAGATTATGAGGGAAATCGATTGCCAAAACTTCCGTAGTTAGCATCAGAAGAGGAAGATTTATCTCTAAGCCCTCAGGTGTAAAACAACACTGTCTAGATCCTATAAAAAGAATTAGACTAAGATTAAATGGATAACCAGATAAAGGCGTCTTAATTAGAGAATCGAATTTAGATATTAAAAAGTTAATGAAAGTGGTTTTTTATTAGGAGTTCCTGATACTGGCAAGCAGAGGGAAAGTTAATGTGTCCGGATGCCCACACAGAAAGAATTTAAGAGTTCTCGTTGTTGTCCTAAATTAACTCTAAGTTGTAGCAAAGTATTCAAAAAAAATTTTTTTCTTCGGGTCCACTATATGAATTGGAGTCTAAACTGAATATACTTAGCTCCTAACTTATCAGCTTTGAGTAAGGATATACTTAGTGTCTAAAGTGTTCCAAAACAAAAATTCTAATATTGGTGATAAGTTAAGGTGTAGGACTTGTTTCATTTAATGATTAAATTAACAAAACTAACCTAATACATCTCAATTAGAGAGGATTTCTAAAACTTGAACTTAAGCGCAACTTAGATGATATCTCAAGGAAAACTCACAAGGAGGACAAATTTCAAGATACAATGTTATGTCACGTTTATGTGAAGGGAGTAGAGTTACTATAAGAGGTATCTACATGTAGAAACATCAATTTAATCGATATAAGAAAATACGTTCTTGAACCTCTCTAAGGATACGTGACTGTCAAATTAGAATCGATGCTTAGTTCACCAAGAAAGAAGACATATAATTGTTTAGAATAAGCAATGAAACTTCTTGAGTCACAAAATTAATTCTAATTTAGGCTTGGTGAATTTCCAAAGAAGATAAAGAATTTGATTTCTAGAATTTACGTAGATAGTTTGTCAACGTCAATCATAAAAGGAATTAGAGTTTAAGGAATTTAAGTCCTAGATGAAACTTAAATGAAAGAACCTGGGATGGAGTTCCTCATGCTTTAACGACGTGATCTATTCCTATACTTAACCAACTTTCCATTGAGTATATCTTGCTAACATGAATCCGAATAGGAATACACATAACCCCCCTTACTTGTTGTTGTGAGATTACCACTATCAGACTCTCTAAGTCTCTCCCGCCTCTTGGCTTCCTTACCAAGGGCCCTTACGCACGATCACAATTATAAAGGGAAGAGGGTTTAAGGAATTCGGATCCTAATTTCACAAAATCTTCACACCCATTTTCCGTTATCTATTCTAGAAGGCTAATCACATTCTTAAAACATATTCTACTCGGTACTCATTCTAGGTTAGTGACTTGAACCCATTGGTTACAAATGCATCAATGTCGTAACTAAGATATTGAACTGGCCAGGCCCAATATCTTACAGTCACAACATCGGTACACCTATATCCCAATGTCTCATCCTACTTTGCATGAAATATACTAAATGTAGAACAATCCCTTTAAAGATCATTCATATCCATTAGTAGTCATAACTTCTACTCTCATGCACCAATATTCAGTTGATCAAACTCAATATTAGTTGCATGTTCCTTCGAAACTTATGACATGCCTAATAGATATGTTCAGAATATTAATCGTTCAGCTGACTATCGACTCATTATCATCACAGTCTGATGGATCAAACTGCTCTGATACAATAAATGTAACAACTTATTTTGTAGACTGCAATACTGAAACCCGTCAGTTATATGAAAAACATATAATCGAGTAACCCCCGATCTAACTAAAATCATTATAGATCAGTATTGCAGCCAGTCTAACTGGAAAATCTCCCCAATATAAGCCTAACATACCATAACACATTCAAACAAAGGAGTACACACATACAATTTAATTTATATGCATGAATGTCATGAACCACATTACATTTCATTTCAATTCATTTTGAATCACATTACATTTTATTTCAATTCATTTTGAATCACATTACATTTCTTTTCATCTTTTAATGGGAGTCTAGTGCACTAGATCTCCACCATAGGTACCTTGGCAGAAAGACATAATTTGAGCTCACTGATATGCCCGGTAAGCGTCCCTACCTGAATCTCTGGGGCACTGCCAGGCTTTCTTAACCCCTTTCGGGATAGCCTATGACTATCTTGACCCCTTTCGGGATAGTCATTAAATTTTCAAATCATCTTAACCCCATTTTCTAGGAGACCCTACTTCTTCATTTTCATGCTTGTCCACTTACCTGGTATACTACGGTGGGATTCATTCATTATCATTTCACATTATCATGCATTAAACATTCATCATACATGTCATAACACATACCACAACATTTCCATGATCCTATTGCATGTTTATAAGTCATATATACTTATTTTCATTTATTCCTATACCAGAAATGGATTCATTATGTTTACATTGCATTTTGTTGATTATGTTCATGTAGGAATAAAGCATGCAGAAGTGTTGATTTTAGAGGATTGGACTTGAATAATGAAGGAAAGAATGAAGAAAGTTGAGGAAAAGATGTAGAAAACACTTAGAAGATGTCAAACACAATCTTTTGCGCACAGCCCAGGAAGGTGTGCGCACCTTAATTCACCTCTGGAGCTGCTGCCCAATCTTGTGCGCATAGCCCACGAAGGTGTGCGCACCCCTTTTCATATTTTGGCCATAACTTGAGTGGTAGAACTCTAAATTGAGTGAAAAGAAAAGCATTTGAAAGCTAAGAGGATGCTCTACAACTCTTTTGACGACCACAAAACCTTGTTCTAAAATTTTAATTGTAAAAAACAGTCATCTTTGACAGGGATGTGCAATCAACAAAACAGATACTTTCATATAGACCATGTCTCAATAATTTGGTCATAACTAGAGTTTTAGACCTCCAAATTGAGTTAAACCAAAAGCATTTGAAAGCTAATAGGGTGCTCTATCAACTCTTATGAAGACTACAAAGTCAAATTCCAATTAAAACCAATTCAAAAATCCTGTTCAAATTGTTCCAAAACATGGGGAAATGGTCTTGATCAACTTTTCACAAATTTCAATCCTCCCTTCCATCTCAATTCATCAAAATCATATTAACTTCATCTAATTCAATATAAATCACTCAAAGATCAATTCACAAGGATGACCAAAGTCCAATTACATCAAATTCACATTATCATCAAGATCATTCTCATACATTCACATTCACAATCCAATATCCAAACAAAGAATTAACATAAATGCAGCAACCCCACACATATAGAACCAATTCAACCAAGATCAACCTCACACTTCAAGAACACAAGAAACATGTCATGTTAATTTAACACCAATATGCTTACAAGCTAAATCCATGTCATCTAACCAAGTCAAGTCCAAAACCTAACATCATAAAACCTCAAATTCCTAATTTCCCTAATTGGAGTTTTAAGTTTCGGGTTTAGTGGGGTTACCTTAGAATTGGAGCTCTAAACTCAATCTCTAAATTTCACTGTGGAAGATTCTAAACCGGTAGAATTGTAGTTCCCAACGAGTAGATCATTTTCTTCAACTGCTCCGGCGGCAACCGATGGCGGGAAGGCCACCAGGCAAGCACTCAAAGTGGTGGCCACCACCACCTCCTCCTTTCTCTCTCGCCACCATCTCTCTTCATTTCTTTCAAGTTTTGTTTATTGTGTTGTGATGTGTGTGTACGTGAGTGAGAGTGAAATAAGTGAGGGTGTAGTGGTTAGGTGAGGGAGTGGTAAGAGCATAGTCCTTAGTTTTAATTTATTAAAAATTGCATCTAGGTCCTTATCTTTATAAAATTTAATAAAAGTTCAACTTAACATAATTTGAATAAATAAAACCACAAGGACATAGTTACAACTTTTTAATTTTATATTTTAATCCCCTAACCCAACCTTGCTACATTTTTAAATCTCTAGTTGTATTCATATCATAACCTAGTCCTTTTCCCTTAATCCTATATGCTTTATAATTTATTTTAGTTCCCTAAATTCCTTATTTCTTCTAAAATAGCCCCTTAAGAATGAGTTTGTGAATCTAAATAATTTGCTCTAGGAAATTAAAAATTTAGGATGTTACAATTCTACCCCCCTTAAAAAAATTGTGTCCTCACAATTCGTTCTAATTCCTAGCCCAAGGAACGTTCATAAATGAGATACCTTGAGAGAGTTATAGGTTCAAAAGCTAACGCATTTTAAACTAGCAAGAGTTTTGACTAAAATGGGGAACTTGATGGAGCAAATTTTATCAAAGTCTAGTACGGGTTACTTAGAATTTCAACATGAATTTTATATTATTGTAGGAAGACCCTAATTCGATAGAGTGAACAATACCCTATTCGGGGAAAATGGCTTTAGGACCTTGTTTTAGAATTGTGATTTCCACAATCATGGACTTGGAAGAGATCAAGTTGACGATGACATTTAGATCACAAGTACATTGAAGGAATAAGGATCTACTCCTGAGATGCGACCCTTATTTATTTGAGAACTATTGAGAAGACTTGTTCAATTTATACTTGATGTTATCGACTATCAAGTACTTAATAGAAGTTTCATAGGCTTGTTGAATAAAATAGGCATCACTGAAGAAGTTGCTATTAAGCTATCCTTCAAATTGAGGGGATTTTGAACTGGTAAGAAGTAACTTAAAGTTCCCTTAATTTGTGAATTAGGCTTCAAAAGTTACAAGACCTATTGATGAATTAACTTAGCTTAATTTATCGCGAAGATTTAGAATTTATAAAAGAAGGTTTAAAAGATTACTAAGACTCTAGTTTTGAAGCAGAGGTCAAGATTCTACAAGCATTGATATTTCCTGTGAAATTTGGTTATGAGTTCAAGATCGTGTAACCCGTTAGGTCTTGGTTGTAGAGTGGAAAGAATTCATTGTAAGAAGCATAGATTCCTTGAACGTGCGGTGAAAGACTACTTGAATTAAAGCGTATTCTTATTCCTTCTTAGGTGTAACACTTTAATTCTAGGATGATTAAATAATTTCAAGTTGTTGATGTGAGTTAGAGTGGATCAGAATGTGGCTTTGCACGTGTCTTTAAAGGCGGACGTCCATGAACTTGTTGCCTTGATATAAAGAGAATGGTTGAAATGATAATAGCATGATAAGAGCTCGTTGTCTCCTTACCTAAGTAAGAATTCAGGATTTGGAAAGTTGGGAACTGATTCGAGTGCCAACATATTTATTTTGGTGGAAGCATTATAGTTTATGACTATAATGACGGTGTAGCACGTCAAGGAAATTCTTATAACCCTAAAAGGATTTGAGTTAGAGATTTACTGTAAAGCTAAACTTATCGTTAGCTTATACTTCGAATAAGTAACTGAATTTACAAGGAAGTCGGGGTGCTTAGCCGGAATACAAAATCATATAACAACCGGAGTTGTTTAGGTCTCTAGGAATCTCTGAGGGAGATTATCTAAAGCTTGAAATCAAATGGTTACTAGGAGTAATTGGACTTGTCTAGACTCATAGGATTTAAATTTTTTGAAATCTAAGTTTAAATTGAGAGGGAGAGTTAAAAGGAATTCTCTAAATGGTCAATACTAATCCATTAGCGATAAACTTTAAGAAGATCCAAATCTTCAGAATCTGAATGGAGGATTATTATGAAGTCCTCTAACGCTTTAGTTGTGCCACTCTGATTGGGTCGTCTTTCAGGGCAACTCGGATCTAAGATTAGGAACTTGAACATAAATAAGGGTATTTTGGTGACTGTCCAAATGGCTTCATGAGTTTAGGTCACCAAGGAAATCTTTAACTGTGATAGTGCACTAGGGTTTTGAAAGAATTTCCTATACTGATTAGAACTTCAAAATTAAATAGAATTTGAAATCACGAAAATTAAAGTTCTAAACCGTGGAATTCGAGATAGATAAAATGAAACAAGCTTATTTTAGTCTTAAAGTCGGCGTGGTAACGTACGTTCTTAAAGAACCAATAGGTGTAGCATGCTTAGGTAGGTTGCAAGCGTGGTTTAACCTCGGAAAAATTTGAGCTCCACGGAATTTGATGGAGATATGAGATTGAATATGTTTATAATCCTGTAGCGAAATTCTGATTTACTTATGACCCGAATCTTATACGGTTCTTGTCTACCGAGCACGCTAGAAAGTCCTACAACGCGGTTTCGAGAGTTGGAGTTTCACCAGTAGTCGTCTCCTGTAATGATCTACATAGAAAGATTTCAATAGCTATTTGGTCTCTCGAATCAAAAAGGATTCACGCTAAGGAAAATGAAACAATTCGAGTGGAAATTTAATAATTACACATTAGAGATATGTTCAAAAGAACCAATAAGGGTTAAGTATATTCTTGGAAATAGAGAAAATATTTCATGGCTCCTATAGTGCGCTTGTAAGGCATGTTAAGAGTCGAATGGACTATTTAGAAATCTTCATGAGGAGAGGTCTTAGTGCTTGTTCTAGAGTAGAAATAGAACTTTAGGAGATCGTTGGGGATAATCCGACTAAATTGAAATGATGTCCGAAATTGAACTCATCTTATCTTATGGCCTTTCTAGGTCTTTGGATAGTTTGTCAATCACAATTATAAAGGGAAAAGGATTTAAGGAATTCGAATCCTAATTTTGGAAAATCTTCACACCCATTTTCCACTATCTATTCTAGAAGGCTAACAAAATTTATCCTTAA
Source organism: Cyamopsis tetragonoloba (assembly GCA_037177725.1). Classification (NCBI taxonomy): domain Eukaryota; kingdom Viridiplantae; phylum Streptophyta; class Magnoliopsida; order Fabales; family Fabaceae; genus Cyamopsis; species Cyamopsis tetragonoloba. The sequence goes on along the minus strand of CM074124.1, from coordinate 14,444,062 downwards.
AACATATCCTACTTGGTACTCCTTCTAGGTTTGTGACTTGAATCCATTGGTTATAAATGCATCAATGCTGTGACTAAGGTACTGAACTGGCCAGGCCTAATATCTTACAATCACAACACTAGTACATCTATATCCCAATGTCTCATCCTATTTTCCATGAAAGTTACTAAAGAAGAACAATCCCTTTAAAGATCGTTCCTATCCATTAGTAGTCATAACTTCTACTCTCATGCACCAATATTTAATTGATCAGACTAAATATTAGCTACACGTCCCTTCGAAGCTTATGACACGCCTAATACATATGTTCAGAATATTAATCATTCAGCTGACTAGCGTCTCATTATCATTACAGTCCGAAGGATCAAACAGCTCTGATACCATAAATGTAACACCTAACAAAATTTAAGGCTAAGCAAGTTTTTTTTATTTTCAAAACACTAGTGGAACTAAATTCTAATTTACAACAATTAAAAATAATAATAATAATTACAACTCTTTCAATTTATACGGATTCCTATACAGCTAAAAAAACTAATATATATGAACTTGAGACTTAGGTTCACCATGTGTGGCTATACCTAAGAAAAGCCCACAGCTCGTCCTATCTGTGGCTTTCGCTTCATAATCTTCTGATACCTGCGATATGGTAACCATCAATTATATGCAAAACATATAACTGAGTAACCCCCGACATTTTTTTTAAAACAATTTATAGCATATCACAGCCAGTCTAACTGGAAAATCACCCCATTTGGTTCCTATCACACACAATCAATCTAATGCAACATATTCACACTCAATGCATGTAATGACAAGTATAGATGTATGCATGCTATGACCTTTCATTATCATAATTAATTCATTTCTTTTCTTCAGTCTTTTACGGAAGCCCCGTGCACAAGACTCCTCCCTAGGCGCATGGCAGTAACGCGCGCTTGAGCTTAATCATGGGACCACGGCAACCGTCCCTACCGTGATCAACTGCCGGGCTATCTTACCCCAATCACTGGGATAGCCCAAGACTATCTTACCCCATTGATCGGGATAGTCCTTTCTTTCGGGCCATCTTCCCGGTCACCGGGCAACCCTACTAGTTCAGGCCATCTTACCCCGTTCATTGGGAGACCCTACATTATCAACCTTTTCATGCTTTTCCACTTACCCGGTGTGCAACCGGTGGAACTCACCCACTTACTCAACATCCGTTGAAGGGGGAAAGCTTATCTATCATTTCATTTCATTATCAAATTGTCATGCATTAAACATTCATCATACATGTCATATTGCATGTTTATAAGTCACATATACCTATTTTCATTTATTCCTATACCAGAAATGGATTCATTATGTTTACATTGCATTTTGTTTGATTATGTTCATGTAGGAATAAAGCATGTAGAAGTGTTGATTTTAGAGGATTGGACTTGAATAATGAAGGAAAGAATGAAGAAAGTTGAGGAAAAGATGTAGAAAACACTTAGAAGATGTCAAACACAATCTTTTGCGCACAGCCCGGGAAGGTGTGCGCACCTTAATTCACCTCTGGAGCTGCTGCCCAATCTTGTGCGCATAGCCCACGAAGGTGTGCGCACCCCTTTTCATATTTTGGCCATAACTTGAGTGGTAGAACTCTAAATTGAGTGAAAAGAAAAGCATTTGAAAGCTAAGAGGATGCTCTACAACTCTTTTGACGACCACAAAACCTAGTTCTAAAATTTTAATTGTAAAAAACAGTCATCTTTGACAGGGATGTACAATCAACAAAACAGATACTTTCATATAGACCATGTCTCAATAATTTGGTCATAACTAGAGTTTTAGACCTCCAAATTGAGTTAAACCAAAAGCATTTGAAAGCTAATAGGGTGCTCTATCAACTCTTATGAAGACTACAAAGTCAAATTCCAATTAAAACCAATTCAAAAATCCTGTTCAAATTGTTCCAAAACAGGGGGAAATGGTCTTGATCAACTTTTCACAAATTTCAATCCTCCCTTCCATCTCAATTCATCAAAATCATATTAACTTCATCTAATTCAATATAAATCACTCAAAGATCAATTCACAATGATGACCAAAGTCCAATTACATCAAATTCACATTATCATCAAGATCATTCTCATACATTCACATTCACAATCCAATATCCAAACAAAGAATTAACACAGCAACCCCACACATATAGAACCAATTCAACCAAGATCAACCTCACACTTCAAGAACACAAGAAACATGTCATGTTAATTTAACACCAATATGCTTACAAGCTAAATCCATGTCATCTAACCAAGTCAAGTCCAAAACCTAACATCATAAAACCTCAAATTCCTAATTTCCCTAATTGGAGTTTTAAGTTTCGGGTTTAGTGGGGTTACCTTAGAATTGGAGCTCTAAACTCAATCTCTAAATTTCACTGTGGAAGATTCTAAACCGGTAGAATTGGAGTTCCCAACGCGTAGATCATTTTCTTCAACTGCTCCGGCGGCAACCGATGGCGGGAAGGCCACCAGGCAAGCACTCAAAGTGGTGGCCACCACCACCTCCTCCTTTCTCTCTCGCCACCATGTCTCTTCATTTCTTTCAAGTTTTGTTTATTGTGTTGTGATGTGTGTGTACGTGAGTGAGAGTGAAATAAGTGAGGGTGTAGTGGATAGGTGAGGGAGAGTGCATGGTAAGAGCGTAGTGCTTAGTTTTAATTTATTAAAAATTGCATCTAGGTCCTTGTCTTTATAAAATTTAATAAAATTTCAACTTAACATAATTTGAATAAATAAAACCACAAGGTCATAGTTACAACTTTTTAATTTTATATTTTAATCCCCTAACCCAACCTTGCTACATTTTTAAATCTCTAGTTGTATTCATATCATAACCTAGTCCTTTTCCCTTAATCCTATATGCTTTATAATTTATTTTAGTTCCCTAAATTCCTTATTTCTTCTAAAATAGCCCCATAAGAATGAGTTTGTGAATCTAAATAATTTGCTCTAGGAAATTAAAAATTTGGGATGTTACAAAAACACATATTTTAAATTTATTAAATTATTTTATTTTTTTGACAACAATATATTATTCACCATGAAGTTTCTAGCTTAATTTACACTATTTTTTTATATTTTTAAAATATCAACATTTGGAAAATAGGGTGTTTTTTACTAAAAAAATGAAAACGCATATTTTAAATTTATTAAATTATTTGATTTTTTTTACAACAATGCATTATTCACCAAGAAGTTTCTAGCTTAATTTACACTATTTTTTATATTTTTAAAATATCAACATTTGTTTCTAGAAACCGTTTACTATACACTTGAAATATATGGTGTTTTCTACTTTAAAAATGAAAACACATATTTTCAATTTATTAAATTATTTGATTTTTTTTTAAACAGTGTATTGTTCCCCATAAAGTTTGTAGCTTAATTTACACAATTGTTTATACATTTAAAATTGCAACATTTGTTTCTAGGAATCGTGTACTATACACTTGAAAAATAGGGTGTTTTTTACTTTAAAAAGGAAAACGCATATTTAAAATTTATTAAATTATTTTATTTTTTTGACAACAATGTATTGTTCACCATGAAGTTTCTAGCTTAATTTAAACTATTTTTAAAATTTTTTAAAATAGTAACATTTGTTTCTAGAAATCGCGTACTATATACACTTGAAAAATAGGATGCTTTTTACTTTAATAATAAAAAAATTTATTTTAAATTTATTAAATTATTTGATTTTTTTGACAACAATGTATTGTTCACCATGAAGTTTCTAGCTTAATTTATACTATTTTTTTTATATTTTTAAAATATCAACATTTGTTTCTAGAAATCGTGTACTATACACTTGAAAAATATTGTGTTTTTTACGAAAAAAATGAAAAGACATATTTTAAATTTATTAAATTATTTAATTTTTTTTGAAATCAATGAATCTTTTACCATGAAGTTTCTAGCTTAATTTACAAAAATTTTTATATTTTTAAAATTGCAACATTTGTTTGTAGAAAACGTGTACTATACACTTGAAAAATAGGGTGTTTTTTACTTTAAAAATGAAAACGAATATTTTAAAGTTATTAAAATATTTGATGGTTTTGAAAACAATATATTGTTCCCCATAAAGTTTCTAGGTTAATTTATAAAATTTATAATATTTTTAAAATTGCAACATTTGTTTCTAGAAATCGTGTACTATACACTTGAAAATTAGGGTGTTATTTACTTTTAAAATGAAAATGGATATTTTAAATTTATTAAATTATTTGATTCTTTTTAAAATAATGTAATTTTCCCCATGAAGTTTCTAGCTTAAAATACACATTTGTTTATATTTTTATAATTGCAACATTTGTTTCTAGAAATCGTGTTTTATACACTTGAAAAATAGGGTGTTTTTTACTTTAAAAAAGAAAATGCATATTTTAAAATATTAAATTATTTGATTTTTTTGTAAACAATGTATTGTTCCCCATAAATTTTTTAGCTTAATTTACACAATTGTTTATATTTTTGAAATTGCAACATTTGTTTCTAGAAATCGTGTACGATACACTTGAAAATTAGGGTGTTTTTTACTTTCAAAATGAAAATGCATAATTAAAAATATTAAATTATTTGATATTTTTGAAAACAATGTATTGTTCACCATGAAGTTTCTTGTTTAATTTAAAATATTTTTTATATTTTTATAATTGCAACCTTTGTTTCAAAAAAAAGTGTACTATACACTTGAAAATTAGGGTGTTCGGGAATTTAAATATGAAAATGAAAATTTTAAATTAATTAATATATTTGATTATTTTGAAAACAAAGTATTGTTCCCAATAATGTTTCTAGCTTAAATTACACAATTTTTTATATTTTTAAAATTGCAACATTTGTTTCTAAAATTCGTGTAATATAGACTTGAAATATAGAGTGTTTTTTACTTTAAAAATAAAAACGCATATTTTAAATTTATTAAATTATTTGATTTTTTTGAAAACAATGTAATGTTCCGCATAAAGTTTCTATCTTAATTTACACAATTGTTTATATTTTTAAAATTGCAACATTTGTTTCTAGAAATCGTGTACTATACACTTGAAAAATAGGGTGTTTTTTACTTTAAAAATGAAAATGCATATTTTAAATTTATTTCATTATTTGATTGTTTTGAAAACAATCTATTGTTCCCCATAAAATTTCTAGCTTAATTTTTACAATTTTTTTATTTTTTAAAACAAAAACATTTGTTTCTAGAAATCACGTACTATACACTTGAAAAATAGGGTGTTTTTTACTTAAAAATGAAAATGCATATTTAAAATTCATTAAATTATTTGAATTTTTCGAACACAATGTATTGTTCACCATGAAGTTTCTATCTTAATTTACACTATTTTTTATATTTTTAAAATATCAACATTTGTTTCTAGAAATTGTGTACTAAACACTTGAAAAATAGGGTGTTTTTTTACTAAAAAAATGAAAACGCATATTTTAAATTTATTAAATTATATAATTATTTTTGACAACAATGTATTGTTCACCAGGATGTTTATAGCTTAATTTACACCTTTTTTATAATTTTAAAATATCAACAGTTTTTTCTAGAAATCGTGTACTATACACTTGAAAAATAGGGTGATTTTTACTAAAAAATGAAAACGCATATTTTAAATTTATTAAATTATTTAATTTTTTTTAAAATTAATGTATTGTTTACCATGATGTTTCTAGCTTAATTTACACAATTTTTAATATTATTTGAAAATTGCAACATTTGTTTGTAGAAATCGTGTACTATAGACTTGAAATATAGGGTGTTTTTTACTTTAAAACTGAAAACACTTATTTTAAATATATTAAATTATTTGATTTTTTTTGAAAACAATGTATTGTTCACCATGAAGTTTCTTGCTTAATTTACACTATTTTTTTATATATCAAATATCAACATTTGTTTCCAGAAATCGTGTACTATACACTTGAAAAATAGGGTATTTTTTACATTAATAATGAAAACGTATATCTTAAATTTATTAAATTATTTGATTTTTTTTGACAAAAATGTAGAGTTCACCATGAGGTTTCTAGCTTAATTTACACTATTTTTTTATATTTCTAAAACATCAACATTTGTTTCTAGAAATCGTGTACTATACACTTTATTAATAGGGTGTTTTTTACAAAAAAAATGAAAATACATATTTTAAATTTATTAAATTATTTAAACTGTTTTTTGAAATCAATGCATTGTTTACCATGAATTTTCTAGCTTAATTTACACAATTTTTTATATTTTTAAAGTTGCAACATTTGTTTGTAAAAATCATGTACTATACACTTGAAAAATAGGGTATTTTTTACTTTAAAAATGAAAACGCGTATTTTAAAGTTATTAAATTATTTGATTTTTTTGAAAAAAATATATTGTACCCAGAAAGTTTCTAGGTTAATTTATAAAATTTTTAATATTTTTAAAATTACAACATTTGTTTCTAGAAATCGTGTACTATACACTTGAAAATTAGGGTGTTCTTTACTTTAAAAATGAAAATGCATATTTAATTTATTATATTATTTAATTTTTTTGAAAATAATGTAATTTTCCCCATTAAGTTTCTAGCTTAATTTACACAATTATTTATATTTTTATAATTGCAACATTTGTTTCTAAAAATCGTGTACTATACACTTGAAAAATATGGTGTTTTTTACATTAAAAATGAAAATGCATATTTTAAATATATTAAATTATTTGATTTTTTGTTAAAACAATCTATTGTTCCCCATAAAGTTTCTAGCTTTATTTTTACACTTTTTTATATTTTTATAATTGTAACATTTGTTTCTAAAAATTATGTACTATACACTTGAAAAATAGGGTATTTTTTACTTTAAAAATTAAAACGCATATTTTAAATTTATTAATATATTTATTGTAACACCTAACGGAATTTAAGGCTACGTTTTTTTTAAAATATTTTATAAGTAACTAGCGAAGGAAACTCTCATATATGAGTACATACACTACTTACTCTTAGGGTGGACTATCATATGCCCTATCAAAATACATAAGTCCATATAGGGAAAGATAATAAGTTTAAATATCTACTATATGCCACAGAAACATGTCCAATAACGATAGCCAAGGTGCGTAATACAGGGAAGGGTTGGCTACCCCAAAATACATATCAAAATATCCAAAATACTAAATGGCTAAGGGAATAGGTCTTCAAGCACTAAAGTCTTCATCTTCCGAGTCTCCTGCAATATGGTAACCGTCAGCTATATGTAAACATATAACTGAGTAACCCCCGGCGTTTTTGAAAATACTTTTATACCATATTACAGCCAGTCTAACTGGAAAGCACCCCAATTGGTTTCTAACACATACAATCAATCAAATGCAACATATTCACACTTAATGCATGTAATGACAAGTATAAATGTATACATGCCATGATCTTTCATTATCATAATTCATTTCTTTTCTTTAGTCTTTTATGGAAGCCTCGTGCACAAGACTCCTCCCTAGGCGCATGGAAGTAACGCGCGCTTGAGCTCAATCATGGGACCACGACAAGCGTCCCTACCGTGATCAACTGCCAGGCTATCTTACCCCAATCACTGGGATAGCCCAGGACTATCTTACCCCATTCATCGGGATAGTCCTTTCTTTCGGGCCATCTTCCCGGTCACCGGGCAACCCTACTAGTTCAGGCCATCTTACTCCATTCATTGGGAGACCCTACATTCTCAATCTTTTCATGCTTGTCCACTTACCCGGTGTGTAACCGGTGGGAATCAACTCGCTTACTCAACATCCGTTGATGGGGGAAAGCTTATCTTGTCATTTAATTTCATTTTCACATCAAGTATTATCATGCATTTCACATTCAACTCATATAATTTGCATTCAACAGTCATCATTCATCATTCATCATTTATCATTCATCACATGAAAATTTGATAATTCAAAATCAAGGAACTTGCCATCTCAATTCACAATCCTAATGCATGTTATTAAGTCCCATAAGACTATTTCATTACATTCCTATCATAAAACTAAGTTAATTAGGCTTACAAAGCATTTTAGAAGCAAAAATAGGTCAAGAAGGTACAAGACACTATCGCCCGGGCGACCATTCTGGCGCCTGGGTGGCAGAAATGTGTTACAATCTGCAAGACAACAGGGTCCTGTCGCCCGGGTGCCCATTCTGTCACCTGGGCACTGCAACTGGGTGCAAAACTGCCAAATTACAGGGCTCTGTCGCCTGGGCGCAAGTCGCAAATGCAAAACTATGTGTTTTCTGTGTTCAAGCGCCTGGGCAACACTGGCGTAGTCTGCTATTTTTACCATAACTTGAGTTGTAGACCTCCAAATTGGGTGAAATCAGTGGCAAATGAAAGCTAACAAAATTATCTACAACTTTAATTCATATCTTAAGATCTAAATCAATTAGTTTCTTGTAGATAATTTATCTGGAATTCATTTGTCTATGTCAAAATCCCAATTTTGGCAGCTCTAAGTGTTTTGTCCATAACTCAAGCTATACAAATTTGATTCTTATGAAATTGGTGGCATTTGAAATATACTAGAATTTTATACAACTTTTATTCAGGCCACGAAATCAGAATCCAATTGTAAATAGGTCTATTATCCATCTCAAACTATGTCTAAATTTATGAAAACAAGGAATGAAGCATTTGTTTACATCCTACCTACACATTCAAAAGCTATTCCTTCAATTCCCATCTCAATTCCCCCAAATCAAATTGACAATATGCTACACCCAATTCATAGACCCAATATACACCTTCCTCACCCACTCAAGGAAACCAAACAAGTTTTCACCAAACATCACATATGCAATACAATAATCCAAACATGCACACATAAGCATTTCAACCAAACCACATGGATCAAGTCCATTTATCAAACATATAATATACACATGACAACCTATTTTAACATACATTCTCAAAAGCTCAATAACAACCACATGCAACCAATCAAAGTCATCAAATTTCACAAGTCTAAACCTATTTCTATCATACCTTGCACCATAGCTCAAAATCATATTTCATACCACTTCTACTCCTTATCTATTCTAATCTGGGGTTTAGTGGGGTTACCTTTCAAGCTTAGCTCCAAAATCCTTGCCTTCTCCATATGTACCCAAGAACCCTAACTTCACCCAATGACTTGATGATCCCTAATTTTCACAAATCCAAGTTATTAGTACCCATTGGGACTCATTTGCAAGCTTGCATCTTAAGAATGGGGTTGAGAGACCATTTGCCTCAAGAATGGGGGTTTGGCCCAAAATGAAGAAATGGGTGTGCATGTCTTACCTATGTGCTTCAATGGCTTCTTTCAAGCTCACAAATGGCTCCTCAAAGCTCCAATGGACAAGGTTGGTGAAGGATTTCTCTTGATTTGGGCTTGAAATCCAAACCCTATGAGAGTAGAAGAGAGGAAGAAGAAGAGGAAATTTTGAGAATGAAGATGGAGTGAGAAGGCGTGGGAGAGAGGAGAAGAAAATGAGAGTTTTAGTCAAATTTTAACATCTCATTAAGTTTTGCAATTAGGTCCTTTTCCCAATCTTTTAAAAATTTTCTTTCTAGTCCTTCTCCCTTTTCTCTTGTTAGAATTCCTACAAACCCTTAAGTTCCCAATCTCTTCTAAGGAACCACTAATTCCTATTTGGGAATTTGTGGGATGTTACAACTCTACCACCCTTAAAATAATTTTGTCCTCAAAATTAAGAACTTACCTGTGTCATCAAAATTATTCGGGGTAGGCGTCCTTCATGTCTTGTTCCTTTTCCCAAGTGATTTCCGATGAATCGATGCTTTGCCATAGCACCTTAACCAACAGAATCACCTTGTTCCGCAAGGTCTTCTCCCCACGATCTAGGATCTCAACAGGTTGAGTTTGGTATGATGTGTTGGACTTTAATTGGATCTTGTCGGGACTTAGGATGTGGGAAGGGTTTGGTACATATTTTCGGATTTGGGATACATAGAACACATCGTGCAGATTTGAAAGGTTTGGAGCCAAAGCTAATAGGTATGCCACGGGCCCAACCCTTTGCAAGATTTGGAAGGGTCCGACATATCTCGGTTGGAGTTTTCTCACTTTCATGGATCTTCCCACAGCTGTAGTAGGAGAGACTTTGAGAAATACATGTTCACCTTCTTCAAAATCCAGTGTCTTCCTTCTCTTATCCGCATAGCTTCTTTGTCGATCTTGGGCTACCATTAACTTCTCCTTGATTCGCCTGATCTTGTCAGTGGTTTCTTGCACTAATTCCGGCCCTAAGAGGACTTTCTCCCCAGTCTCATACCAACATATTGGTGACCTACACTTCCTACCATACAAAGCTTCGAACGGGGCCATTCTGATGCTTGAATGATAACTGTTGTTGTAAGCAAATTCTACCAAGGGCAAGTATCGGCCCCAATCTCCTCCTTCCTCTAGGATGCATGCTCTTAGCATATCCTCCAAAGTTTGAATTGTTCTCTCTGATTGTCCATCTGTCTGGGGATGATATGTTGTGCTCAATTGCAACTGAGTTCCAAAGGCTCTTTGTAGAACTTCCCAAAATCTGGAGGTGAACTTCGGATCTCTGTCCGACACAATACTGAGTGGTGCTCCATGTAATCGAAAAATCTCCTGAATGTACACCTTGGCATACCTCTCTACAGTATAGTTGGATTTAACGGGTAGAAAGTGAGCAGACTTCGTTAATTGGTCTATTATCACCCATATGGAATCATATCCAGCTGGGGTCCTTGGTAACCCAACCACGAAGTCCATTGCAACTGATTCCCACTTCCATTCTGGAATCTCTAAAGGTTGAAGTGGTCCAGATGGCTTTTGATGCTCCACCTTCACTTTTTGACATGTTAAACATCGAGCTACAAAACCGGCAATGTCACGCTTCATACCCGGCCACCAAAAAGACTTCTTCATATCCTGATACATCTTAGTAGCACCTGGATGCACTGAGTACTAACTATTGTGACTCTCTTTAGGCACCATGTCCTTGATCTCATCACTGTTGGGAATGCATACGTGGTCTCTAAACAGGATCATCCCATCACCAGACACTGAGAAATCTGGCTGCTCTTTAAGTTCTTGTAGTTCAAAATCATGCCTCTGTGCCTCTCGAATTCGATCTTGGAGCAAATTCCTCACATCTACTTTGCTCACTGACAAATTGGCATCACAACAAACTACATTCAGCCTCAAGTCTCTAAATCTCTCCAAAAGCTCCAATTCATGCACCATCATGGTAGACACATGCAGAGATTTCCGGCTCAAAGCATCAGCCACTACATTTGCCTTTCCCGGGTGGTATTTCAATTGAAAATCATAATCCTTCAGAAACTCCATCCATCGGCGTTGTCTCATGTTCAGTTCTTTTTTATCAAACAAATACTTCAAGCTCTTGTGGTCACTGAACACTTCAAAAGTGACGCCATACAAGTAGTGCCTCCACACTTTTAGTGCGAATACGACTGCAGCTAATTCCAAATCATGTGTAGGGTAATTTCCCTCGTGTGATCTGAGTTGCCTAGAAGCATAGGCTACCACTTGTCCCTCTTGCATAAGAACACATCCCAAGCCTTGCTTGGATGCATCGCAGTAGACCTGGAAATTCTTGGACGGATTCGGTATGACTAACACTGGCGCTGAGGCCAACTTCTCCTTCAACAATTTAAAACTTGCCTCACACTTAGAATCCCATTCAAAAGGAATTCCCTTTCGAGTCAGCTTACTCAATGGAATTGCTATTTGTGAGAATCCCTTAATGAACCGTCGATAATATCCAGCTTATCCGAGAAAACTCTGAATCTCGGTGACATTTGTGGGTCTTTCCCATTTCAGTACTGCTTCAACCTTACTGGGGTCAACGACCACACCATCTTTATTCACCACATGACCAAGGAATTGAACCTCGTCCAACCAAAACTCACATTTCTCAAGCTTTTCATACAGCTGTTTCTCTTTGAGAATTTCCAATACAATCTTCAAATGTTCCTCATGTTCCTCTGGTGTCTTACAGTAAACCAAAATATCATCAATGAAAACCACTATGAACTTGTCCAAATAGGAATGGAAAATTCGGTTCATGTAGTCCATGAAAACTGCAAGCGCGTTAGTCACCCCGAATGGTACTACCAAATACTCATAATGACCATAACGGGTCCTAAAAGCGGTCTTGGGAATATCCTCCTACTTAATTAGAATCTGATGGTATCCCGATCACAAATCAATCTTAGAAAAAACTTTAGCTCCTCCTAACTGGTCTAACAGATCATCAATTCGAGGAAGAGGATATTTATTCTTTACCTTAAGCTTGTTTAGCTTTCGGTAGTCCACACACAGTCTTAGCTTTCCGTCTTTCTTCTTGACTAGAAGCATTGGTGCTCCCCATGGCAAGGTACTTGGGCATATGAACTGTTTTTGTAACAGATCTTCAACTTGTTCCTTCACTTCTACTAACTCTGCAGGGGCCATTCTATATGGAGCCCTAGATACCGGTCCGGCCTCCGAAATTAATTCAATGGAAAATTCAATTTCCCGCTCAAGCGGCAAGGAATCAATGTCATTGGGAAATACTTCAGGATAATTTCGGACATCATGTATAGAGTTGGTACCATGGACCATCCTAGAAGCTTCTAGACACAAAATTATAAACCTAGGCCCATCATCAAATTTAGTTAAATTGTCTTCATCAAAAGTGGGATGGTGAGAGTAGTATACCTCATATTCTCGCTCCGACACATGAATAGTCTTGTTGGCGCAATCAATAATGACCTTGTGAGAGTGCAACCAATCCATACCCAAAATAATTTCTAACCCTTTCATTGGAAGGCAATACAATTCGAGACAGAAGACTTTATCTTGATAATTTAAGTACACGGGTGAACACATAGAATGGGTACTAAGCTTCCCCTCCGAAGGAGTATAGACCCTCAATTCATAATTAAGTCCCCTAATGGGTAGTTGCATCCGTTGAGCACACTCTAACGAAATGAATGAATGTGTAGCACCTGAATCGAAAAGTATGTGCACTTGTTGATTGTGAATAAGACCCGTACCTTGCACCAAGTTGTCGGATTTGTCTGCCTCCTTTGCATCAAGGGTGTAGACTCTACCCCTCACCGGGGCCCTTGCTTATCCGTCTTTGCACTTATCCTTCTCTGGGCATTGCCAAGCCATGTGCTCGGGCTTCTTGCAAATGAAACAAATTCCTTTTTCCTTTCAAGCACTCTCCCCTATGAAATCCATCGCAGTTCTTGCATTTTGAGTCGATGCGGTTAGAGTAGGTGGTCGTCTGTTTTCCCTTCTTGTCTCCACCTCTTACTCTTGAGCTTCCCGAGCATTCTTCATTCCTCTTCCTTTTCCAGCTAGCTTGCTTTTCCTCCAACACCGCGGCCAAGGAGTGTTCGGTGAGTTGGCATGCCTCTATCAATTGTTGATAATCCCGGATTCTATGAGCGGTGACCATGTTTCTCAACTCCGGCCGAAAACCTTGCTCGAACCTCTTACACTTCCAAATATTATTAGTCTGGTTCAGAAGGTTAGAGAAGCGGGCTAGATTTTCAAACTTCGCCACATACTCAGATACGGTCATGTTCCCTTGTTGCAAAGAGAGAAACTCAATCTCCTTTTGATCTCGGAGGGTGCTGGAGAAATACTTGTCCAAGAAGAGTATCTTGAATTGAGCCCATGTTAATTGCCTTTGGTTAGCCTCCATATTTGCCATATATCCAAGCCACCATTGAGCTGCTTCTCCATCGAACTTATAAGCAGCCAAGGTCACTTTCTCAGCATCAGTACATTGCATGACCCTAAATATTTCCTCCATCCTGCCTAGCCATGACTTTGCCGCTATCGGGCTTTGGTCCCCAATGAAATTGGGAGGATCATGCACCCGAAAGTTCCTATATGGTTCCTCCCTGCCTTGGGTTTGAATTAGTTGATTCAGGGTTTGAGCTATTTGCCTTAGGGAATCCGCAGGTCCGTCCGTCATTGTCCTGCATACACAACACCCATATTGAGTTGATCAGGCTCAACATAAGAGTACAATGCACAGAAACAACCAACAGTCAAGACCGGACTTATCTCTGGACTTTATCTAAATTCATCTAACCACCACAGTTCAAAGAATCAAACTGCTCTGATACCAAATTGTAACACATAACAGAATTAAAGGCTACGTTTTTTTTAAAAAAATATTTTATAAGAAGTAGTGAAGGAAACTCTCATATATGAGTACATACACTACTTAGTCTTAGGGTGGACTATCATATGCCCTATCAAAATACATAAGTCCATATAGGGAAAGATAATAAGTTGAAATATCTACTACATGCCAGAGAAACATGTCCAATAATGGTAGCCAAGGAGCGTAATACACGGAAGGGTTGGCTACCCCAATTCATACTTAATTCATTTCTTTTCTTTAGTCTTTTACGGAAGCCTCGTGCACAAGACTCCTCCCTAGGCGCATGCCAGTAACGCGCGCTTGAGCTCAATCATGGGACCACGACACTGTCCTACCGTGATCAACTGTCGGGCCATCTTACCCCAATCACTGGGATAGCCCAAGACTATCTTACCCCATTCATCGGGATAGTCCTTTCTTTCGGGCCATCTTCCCGATCAGCGGGCAACCCTACTAGTTCAGGCCATCTTACCTCGTTCATTGGGAGACCCTACAATCTAAATCTTTTCATGCTTGTCTAGTTACCCGGTGTGTAACTGGTGGGAATCAACCCGCTTACTCAACATCCGTTGATGGGGGAAAGCTTATCTTGTCATTTAATTTCATTTTCACATCAAGTATTATCATGCATTTCACATTCAACTCTTATAATTTGCATTCAACAGTCATCATTCATCATTTATCATTCATCACATGACAATTTCATAATTCAAAATCAAGGAACTTGCCATCTCAATTCACAATCCTAATGTATGTTATTAAGTCCCATAAGCCTATTTCCTTACATTCCTATCATAAAACTAAGTTAATTAGGCTTACAAAGCATTTTAGAAGCAAAAATAGGTCAAGAAGGTACAAGACACTATTTCCCGGGCGACCATTCTTGCGTCTAGGCGCCAAAAATGTGTTACAAACTACCAGACAATAGGGTCCTGTCGCCTGGGCGCTGCGACTGGGTGCAAAAATGCCAAATTACGGGGTTCTGTCGCTTGGGCGCCCATCCTGGCGCCTGGGCGCCATTCACAGATGCAAAACTGTGTGTTTTCTCTGTTTCAGCGCCTGGGCGCTCAGCACTGGCGTAGTCTGCTATTTTGACCTTAACTTGAGTTGTAGACCTCCAAATTGGGTGAAATCAGTGGCAAATGAAAGCAAACAAAATTATCTACAACTTTCATTCAGAAAATAAGATCTAAATCACTTGTCCATGTCAAAATCCCAATTTTGGCAGCTCAAGGTGTTTTGTCCATAACTCAAGCTATACAAATTTGATTCTCATGAAATTTGTGGCATTGGAAAGATAATAAAATTTTTGACAACTTTTATTCAGGCCACGAAATCAGAATCCAATTGTAAATAGGTCTTATATCCATCTCAAACTATGTCAAAATTTATGAAAACATCACATATACCCAATATACACCTTCCTTCAATTCCCATCTCAATTCCCCCAAATCAAATTGACAATATGCTACACCCAATTCATATACCCAATATACACCTTCCTCACCCACTCAATGAAACCAAACAAGTTTTCACCAAACATCACATATGCAATACAATAATCTAAACATACACACATAAGCATTTCAACCAAACCACATGCATCAAGTCCATTTATCAAACATAATATACACATGACAACCTTTTTTAACATACATTCTCAAAAGCTCAATAACAACCACATGCAACCAATCCAAGTTATCAAATTTCACAAGTCTAAACCTATTTCTATCATACCTTGCACCATAGCTCAAAATCATATTTCACACCACTTCTACTCCTTATCTATTCTAATTTGGGATTTGGTGGGGTTACCTTTCAAGCTTAGCTCCAAAATCCTTGCCTTCTCCAAATGTACCCAAGAACCCTAACTTCACCCAATGACTTGATGATCCCTAATTTTCACAAATGCAAGTTATTAGTACCCATTGGGACTCATTTGCAAGCTTGCATGTTAAGAATGGGGTTGAGAGACCATTTGCCTCAAGTATGGGGGTTTGGCCCAAAATGACGAAATGGGTGTGCATGTCTTACCTATGTGCTTCAATGGCTTCTTTCAAGCTCACAAATGGCTCCTCCAAGATCCAATAGACAAGGTTGGTGAAGGATTTCTCTTGATTTGGGCTTGAAATGCAAACCCTATGAGAGTAGAAGAGAGGAAGAAGAAGAGGAAATTTTGAGAATGAAGATGGAGTGAGAAGGCGTGGGAGAGAGGAGAGGAAAATGAGAGTTTTAGTCAAATTTTAACATCTCATTAATTTTTGTAATTAGGTCCTTCTCCCAATCTTTTAAAAATTTTCTTTTAAGTCCTTCTCCCTTTTCTCTTGTTAGAATTCCTAAAAACCCTTAAATTCCCAATCTCTTCTAAGGAACCACTTATTTCTATTTGGGAATTTGTGGGATGTTACATTTATTTTTTTGAAAACAATGTATTGTTCCTAATAAAGTTTCTATCTTTATTTACACAATTTTTTATAATTTTATAATTGCAACATTTGTTTCTAAAAATCGTGTACTATACACATGAAAAATAGAGTGTTTTTTATTTTAAAAATTAAAACGCATATTTTAAATTTATTAATATTTTTTTTAAAACAATGTATTGTTCCCAATAAAGTTTCTAGCTTAATTTACACTATTTTTTTAAATTTTTAAAATATCAACATTTGTTTCTAGAAATCGTGTACTATACACTTGAAATATAAGGTGTTTTTTACTTTAAAAATGAAAACGCATATTTTAAATTTATACAATAATTTGATTTTTTGACAACAATGTATTGTTCACCATGAAGTTTCTATCTTAATTTACACTATTTTTTATATCTTTAAAATAGTAACATTTGTTTCGAGAAATCGCGTACTATACACTAGAATAATAGCGTGTTTTTTACTTTAATAATGAAAGCGTATATTTTAAATTTATTAAATTATTTGATTTTTTTCACAACAATGTATTGTTCACCATGATATTTCTAGCTTAATTTACACTATTTTTTAATATTTTTAAAATATCAACATTTGTTTCAAGAAATCGTGTACTATACACTAGAAAACTATGGTGTTTGTTACGAAAAAAAATGAAAACGCATATTTAAATTTATTAAATTATTTAATTTTTTTTCAAATCAATGCATTTTTTACCATGAAGTTTCTAGCTTAATTTACACAATTTTTTATATTTTTAAAATTGCAACATTTATTTGTAGAATTCGTGTACTATACACTTGAAAAATAGGGTGTTTTTTACTTTAAAAATGAAAACACATATTTTAAAGTTATAAAATAATTTAATTTTTCATAAATCAATTTATTGTTCCCCATAAAGTTTATAGGTTAATTTATAAATTTTTAATATTTTTAAAATTGCAACATTAGTTTCTAGAAATCGTGTACTATACACTTGAAAAAATTAGAGTGTTTTTTACTTTAAAAACGAAAATGCATATTTTAAATTTATTTAATTATTTGATTTTTTAAAACAATCTATTGTTCCCCATAAAGTTTCTAGCTTAATTGTTGCAATTTTTTATATTTTTAAAATAGAAACATTTGTTTGTAGAAATCACGTACTATACACTTTAAAAATAGGGTGTTTTTTAGTTTAAAAATGAAAACGCATATTTTAAATTTGTTTAATTTTTTTATTTTTTGACAACAATGTATTGTTCATCAGGAAGTTTGTAGCTTAATTTACACTTTTTTTTATATTTTTAAAATTGCAACATATGTTTCTGGAAATCGTGTTCTATATATACACTTGAAAATTAGGGTGTTTTTTAGTTTAAAATTGAAAACACAAATTTTAAATTTATTAAATTTTTTGATATTATCGACAACAACGTATTGTTCACCATGAAGTTTGTATCTTAATTTACACTATTTTTATATATTTTTAAAATTGCAACATTTGTTTGTAGAAATCGTGTACTATACATTTGAAATATAGGGTGTTTTTTACTTTAAAAATGAAAACACATATTTTAAAGTTATAAAATTATTTGATTTTTTTGAAAACAAATTATTGTTCCCCATAAAGTTTCTAGGTTAATTTATAAATTTTTAATATTTTTAAAATTGCAACATTTGTTTCTAGAAATCGTGTAGTATACACTTGAAAATTAGAGTGTTTTTTACTTTAAAAATGAAAATGTATATTTTAAATTTATTTAATTATTTGATTTTTTTCAAAACAATCTATTGTTCCCCATAAAGTTTCTAGCTTAATTTTTTTAATTTTTTATATTTTTAAAATTGAAACATTTGTTTTTAGAAATCACGTACAATACACTTGAAGAATATGGTGTTTATTACTTTAAAAATGAAAACTTATATTTTAAATTCATTAAATTATTTGATTTTATTAAAACAATGTGTTGTACACCATGAAGTTTCTAACTTAATTTACACTATATTTTATATTTTTAAAATATAAACATTTGTTTCTAGAAATCGTGTACAATGCACTTGAATCATAGGGTGTTTTTAACTAAAAAAATGAATACACATATTTTAAATATATTAAATTATTTGAATTTTTTGACAACCATGTATTGATCACCAAAAATTTTCCAGCATATTTAAATATTTTTAAAATTGCAACATTTGTTTCTAGAAATCGTGTACTATACACTTGAAAATTAGGGTGTTTGTTACTTTAAAAATGATAATGTATATTTTAAATTTATTTAATTATTTGATTTTTTTCAAAACAATCTATTGTTCCCCATAAAGTATCTAGCTTAATTTTTTTTAATTTTTTATATTTTTAAAATTGAAACATTTGTTTCTAGAAATCACGTACAATAAACTTGAAGAATAGAGTGTTTTTTACTTTAAAAATGAAAATGCATATTTAAAATTCATTAAATTATGTGATTCTTTTGAAAACAATGTATTGTTCACCATCAAGTTTCTAGCTTAATTTACACTATTTATTATATTTTTAAAATATCAGCATTTGTTTCTAGAAATTGTGTACTATACACTTGAAAAGTAGGGTGTTTTTCACTAAAAAAATGAAAACACATATTTTTAGTTTATTAAATTATTTGATTTTTTAACAACAATGTATTGTTTACCATGAAGTTTCTAGCTTAATTTACACTTTTTTTTATATTTTTAAAATATCAAAATTTTTTTCTAGAAATCGTGTACTATACACTTGAAAAATAGGGTGTTTTTTACTAAAAAAACTAAAATGCATATTTTAAATTTATTAAATTATTTAATTTTCCTAAAATCAATGTATTTTTTACCATGAAGTTTCTAGCTTAATTTACACAATTTTTTATATTTTTTAAAATTGCAGCATTTGTTTGTAGAAATCGTGTACTATAGACTTGAAATATAGGGTGTTTATTACTTTAAAAATGAAAACATATATTTTAAATTTATTAAATTATATGATTTTTTTAAAACAATGTGTTGTACACCATTAAGTTTCTAGCTTAATTTACACTATATTTTATATTTTTAAAATATCAACATTTGTTTCTAGAAATCGTGTACTATGCACTTGAATCATAGGGTGTTTGTTACTAAAAAAATAAATACACATATTTTAAATTTATTAAATTATTTGAATTTTTTGAAAACCATGTATTGTTCACCAAAAATTTCCAGCATATTTTATATTTTTAAAATCGCAACATTTGTTTCTAGAAATCGTCTACTATAAATTTGAAAATTAGGGTGTTTTCTACTTTAAAAATGAAAATGTATATTTTAAATTTATTTAATTATTTGATTTTTTTCAAAGCAATCTATTGTTCCCCATAAAGTTTCTAGCTTAATTTTTTTTAATTTTTTATATTTTTAAAATTGAAACATTTGTTTCTAGAAATCACGTACAATAAACTTGAAGAATAGGGTGTTTTTTACTTTAAAAATGAAAATGCATATTTAAAATTCATTAAATTATGTGATTCTTTTGAAAACAATGTATTGTTCACCATCAAGTTTCTAGCTTAATTTACTCTATTTATTATATTTTTAAAATATCAACATTTGTTTCTAGAAATTGTGTACTATACACTTGAAAAGTAGGGTGTTTTTTACTACAAAAATGAAAACGCATATTTTAAATTAATTAAATTATTTAATTTTTTTGACAACAATGTATTGATTACCATGAAGTTTATAGCTTAATTTACACTTTTTTTTATATTTTTGAAATATCAAATTTTTTTTCTACAAATCGTGTACTATACACTTGAAAAATAGGGTATTTTTTACTAAAAAAACTAAAATGCATCTTTTAAATTTATTAAATTATTTAATTTTCTTAAAATCAATGTATTTTTTACCATGAAGTTTCTAGCTTAATTTACACAATTTTTTATATTTTTTAAAATTGCAGCATTTGTTTGTAGAAATCGTGTACTATAGACTTGAAATATAGGGTGTTTATTACTTTAAAAGTGAAAACTTATATTTTAAATTTATTAAATTATATGATTTTTGTAAAACAATGTATTGTACACCATTAAGTTTCTAGCTTAATTTACACTATATTTTATATTTTTAAAATATCAACATTTGTTTCTAGAAATCGTGTACTATGCACTTGAATCATAGGGTGTTTGTTACTAAAAAAATAAATACACATATTTTAAATTTGGTAATTTATTTTAATTTTTTGAAAACCATGTATTGTTCACCAAAAATTTCCAGCATATTTTATATTTTTAAAATCGCAACATTTGTTTCTAGAAATCGTCTACTATACACTTGAAAATTAGGGTGTTTTCTACTTTAAAAATCAAAATGTATATTTTAAATTTATTTAATTATTTGATTTTTTTCAAAACAATCTATTGTTCCCCATAATGTTTCTAGCTTAATTTTTTTTAATTTTTTATATTTTTTAAATTGAAACATTTGTTTCTAGAAATCACGTACAATAAACTTGAAGAATAGGGTGTTTTTTACTTTAAAAATGAAAATGCATATTTAAAATTCATTAAATTATGTGATTCTTTTGAAAACAATGTATTGTTCACCATCAAGTTTCTAGCATAATTTAAATTATTTATTATATTTTTAAAATAACAACATTTGTTTCTAGAAATTGTGTACTATACACTTGAAAAGTAGGGTCTTTTTTACTACAAAAATGAAAACGCATATTTTAAATTAATTAAAATATTTAATTTTTTTGACAACAATGTATTGATTACCATGATGTTTATAGCTTAATTTACACTTTTTTTTATATTTTTAAAATATCAAAATTTTTTTCTAGAAATCGTGTACTATACACTTGAAAAATAGGGTGTTTTTTACTAATAAAAAAAAAATGCATATTTTAAATTTATTAAATTATTTAATTTTCTTAAAATCAATGTATTTTTTACCATGAAGTTTCTAGCTTAATTTACACAATTTTTTATATTTTTTAAAATTGCAGCATTTGTTTGTAGACTTGAAATATAGGGTGTTTATTACTTTAAAAATGAAAACTTATATTTTAAATTTATTAAATTATATGATTTTTTTAAAACAATGTATTGTACACCATTAAGTTTCTAGCTTAATTTACCCTATATTTTATATTTTTAAAATATCATCATTTGTTTCTAGAAATCGTGTACTATACATTTGAAAAATAGAGTGTTTTTTACTAAAAAAACAAAAACACATATTTTAAATCTATTAATTTGTTTAATTTTTTTGAAACAATTTATTTTTCACGATGAAGTTTCTTGCTTAATTTAAACTACTTTTTTATATTTTTAAAATATCAACATTTGTTTCGAGAAATCTGGTATTATACACTTGAAAAATAGGGTGTTTTTTACTAAGAAAATGAAAACGCATATTTTAAATTGATTAAGTTATTTGATTTTTTTGTCAACAATGTATTGTTCCCCATGAAGTTTCTAGCTTAATATACACTATTTTTTTATATTTTTAAATTATCAACATTTGTTTCTAGAAATCGTGTACTATACACTTGAAAAATAGAGTATTTTTTAAATTAAAAATGAAAATGCATATTTTAAAGTTATTAAATTATTTGATTTTTTTGAAAACAATATATTGTTACCCATAAAGTTTTTAGGTTATTTTATTAATTTTTTAATATTTTTAAAATTACAACATTTGTTTCTAGAAATCGTATACTATACACTTGAAAATTAGGGCGTTTTTTACATTAAAAATGAAAACGCAAATTTTAATTTTATTAAATTATCTTTTTTTTTTGACAACAATATATTGTTCACCAAGAAGTTTCTAGCTTAGTTTACACTATTTTTTAGATTTTAAGAATATCAAGATTTGTTTCTACAAATCGTGTACTATACACTTGAAAATAGGGTGTTTCTTACTTTAAAATAGAAAACACATATTTTAAATTTATTAAATTATTTGTTTTTTTGAAAACAATGCATTGTTCCTTAAAGTTTCTAGCTTAATTTACGCAATTGTTTATATTTTTTAAATTGCAACATTTTTTTCTAGAAATCGTGTACTATACAATTGAAAAATAGGGTGTTTTTTACTTTAAAAATGAAAACGCATATTTTAAATTTATTAAATTATTTGTTTTTTTTAAAACAATGTATTGTTCACAATGAAGTTTCTAGCTTAATTTGCACGATATTTTATATTTTTAAAATATCAACATTTGTTTCTAGAAATCGTGTACTATGCACTTGAATCATAGGGTGTATTTTACTAAAAAAATGAATACACATATTTTAAATTTAATAAATTATTTGATTTTTTTGACAACCATGTATTGTTTACCATAAAATTTCCAGCATATTTTACACTATTTGATTTATATTTTTAAAATTGCAACATTTGTTTGGAGAAATCGTGTTCTATATATACACTTGAAAAGTAGGGTGCTTTTTAGTTTAAAAATGAAAACGCATATTTTAAATTTATTAAATTTTTTTAATATTTTTGACAACATTGTATTGCTCACCATGAATTTTATAGCTTAATTTTCACTATTTTTATATTTTTAAAATATGAACTTTTGTTTCTAGAAATCGTGTACTTTAACATTTGAACATTAGGGTGTTTTTTACTAAAAAAATGAAAACACATATTTTAAATTTATTAATTTGTTTGATTTTTTTGAAAACAATGTATTGTTCACGATGAAATTTCTTTCTTAATTTAAACTACTTTTTTAATTTTTGAAATATCAACATTTGTTTCGAGAAATCAGGTACTATACACTTGAAAAATAGGGTGTTTTTTACTAAAAGAATAAAATTGCATATTTTAAATTTATTAAGTTATTTGATTTGTTTGTCAACAATGTATTGTTTACCATGAAGTTTCTAGCTTAATTTACACTATTTTTTTATAAGTTTTAAAATATCAACATTTGTTTCTACAAATCGTGTACTATACACTTGAAAAATAGGGTGTTTTTTACTTTAAAAATGAAAATGCATATTTTTAAATTATTAAATTATTTGTTTTTTTGAAAACAATGTATTGTTCCCCATAAAGTTTGTAGCTTAATTTACGCAATTGTTTATATTTTTTAAATTGCAACATTTGTTTCTAGAAATCCAGTACTATACATTTGAAAAATAGCTTGTTTTTTTCTTTAAAAATGAAAACGCATATTTTAAATTAATTAAATTATTTGTTTTTTTTAAAAACAATGTATTATTCACAATGAAATTTCTATCTTAATTTACACTATATTTTATATTTTTAAAATATTAACATACGTTTCTAGAAATCGTGTACTATGCACTTGAATCGTAGTTTTGCAACTTGTTGCCTGCAACACTGTGAAAACGTTTTTCTATAACCGGGGGTTACTGAGATATATGTGAATTCGTATATCTCACGATTACAGTATTGCAGGTAATGCAATGGCCAGAGATGATGGTGCAAAGGAATGAAGACTTACATTAAATGCTTTGTTATATATATAGTTGTAAAACCAAATTGTAATTAAGTTATTATGATTGAGTTCCTCTTTGGATGTCACTTGGACTTGTATTTTGAGACTGTAGCCAAGTAGTTCAGGTCTAACTCTCACTAGTGTGGTTATGTAATTATGTTTTTAGGATTTTTAAACAGGATAATTTTCATAGAATAATTGACAAGGCCACTTAGTTATGTGAATACCATGTAAGTTTTACATTTTAGTTTATTGGCCATTTGACTAGGGTGTTACATTTGGTATAGAGCGGTTCGATCTATTTGGACTGTGAGAGTTAAATTAAGTTAATTGGCTGAGTCTCCTAAGTCCTAGGTTGCCTTTCTCGGAGTTATATACTTTGGATTACAAACCTACTAATATTGAGCTTGATCAACTCAATATTGTGTATTTGTATGAGGCAGATATGGCTTCTCGGAGGCAGGGAAGATTGAGAATGAGTGCGAGGGAAAAGAATAACTTAGAATCACCTATTCCATTAGCATTGATTATTGCCCCAATTAGGTAACCGATGTCTCAAGCTATGGTGAAAACGTTAGAGACATAGGAATGAGACGGGGTAGAATTAAGGAGGGGATTGAATTCCTTAAATTCCAACTAGGGACATGACCATAGCAAAATGGGTGATTAAGTTTAATCAATGTTGAACCCAGACCTCGAATAGTGAATTTAACGATCTCACCCAGTGTGAGTGTTTAAATCGATGCTTTGGATTTCTCCAATTCTTTGAAGGTGTGATTCGGATAGTTATATGGATTAATGAGCTATTGGTAATGTGAAACTAAGGTAGTACGAACACATTAAGTACGTTGCTAATGATTGATGATTAGTGATGGGAACTCATTTGATTCAACAAGTCTTGCTTAGTTATTTGAAGTATCATAAGAGGGATGTATAATTGATGAATGATGGGTGCAAGATGTTGAGTTGTGATATATTTAAGGATTTATGAAGTGGGGAAAGACTCGGATCAAGTTAAGGAGTTGTGAGAGGAGCAAAATTCATAGGATTTCCCTTCACGTATCTAGTTCTTAGGTCCCACATGGTACTCGAGCCCAAAATACTAGAGAAAGATCCCAACTTTAGGGAAGACTAGAGCTCACATAAATTTTGTTCATTGACCCCTCAGGGTAAGAATAGGGGGAGCATAAAAGGGACCTTTACCAATTTCCTCTTTGAATCTCGAGACTTTAATATCCCTTGGACTTGGATTCCCTGAACTTTTACACAAGTTAGTCATTATCGATAGACCGTAGACTATGCACCTCTAATTTTATCAATTATCAATTTCCTGCTTTAAAGTTGGGAGTGAGATTTTTGTTTAGCCGAACTTCAGATTTAAAGTGATATGGACCTTAAGGATTTAGTAACTTCATCTTCATAGCCAAATCGCATTTCAAACTTCAGGTGTTATAACCAAGGGTACCCCAATAAGATTAGTGTCATGGCAAATACTTTAAGAAAGGAATTTTGACACCCCCTTACGATGATAGAATGCGAGTTGAAGTTGTTAAAGAATTATGAATTTTGAATTAGGGGCTTAGTTTAACAAATTCATTCTACCCAGGGGAAGGCTAGACATAAAGAATGAATTCAGAATTCAAATATGAACGACTCAGGCTAAAAATGAGAAACGTTGGCGAGGAAGAATTAGCTCGAGCTCTTCAAATTCAGTGACGGGATTACCTTCATCAAATAGAGGATTTGGCTCCTAAGGAATGAGAACCTTAGAAAGTGGTAAATAGGAGGGAAGCCTCAAGAGCATTACTCAATCCCTCTAAGTTCAACAAAGAGGTACAAGAAGGGAAAATGTTATGGCGACACGGGAGGGAAAGAGACATTGCTTTATGCGACTAAATGCCTACTTGTCAAAAGGTAGGGATTAAACACCAAGTACTTGCTGGCAAATTATGATCCTCAGTTAGCCTTGCATGAAATGAGAGAGTATGATTATGGACTTGTGACATGCTTGCCAAGAACTTAGCTAGACGATAAATCCACATAGGTCATCACTGACAAATTACCAAGTTCGCTTACGTCCGATCATAAGCGCAAATAATCCAAGGATAAACATGCTCAACCTCATAGAAGGAAGATCGTCAAGGTTGCTAGGAAATTTTTATCACGTGTAGAGGCTAACTAAAGCGTTGAACGTCCTCTGTCCGACATTCATGATTAGATAGTTGAGGCTTCGTGAAGGTAACTACCACATCCAGGACCTCGAATCATTAGTGATCATTTCCGAACTAGAAATATGGGGGCATTGCCTTTATGGAGTTAAATTCGAAGTCCTCAGCAACCAAAAAAAAAAGAGCCTTACGAATCCCCTCGGCCAACAAGAATTGGACACTAGACAAAGAAGGTGGATGGAATGTCTCTAGGATTACGATTCTAAGTTGAAACACCACCAAGGGGAAAGTCAACATGGTGGCAGATGCCTTAAGTCGAGAGTCCTTATGTGTTTCAACCATGATGATTCGTAAGTGACAATTGCAAGAGGAATTTAGAGATCTCAACCTCAAAGTTTCAAGAAACCCCTCAAGTATACCCTTGACTAGGCTTGAAATAAGAAATGAACGTAGGGAAAGGATTAGGATAGCCCAACATAAGGATGTGGAATTGATGCGAAAGGAGAGCCAATCGGGCTTCTCCCAAAGCATGTGATGGGGTTACTCTATTGCGAGAGATGATTGTTATTCTTAACGATGAAAGCCTTAAACATATGTTAATAGAGGAAGGCCACAAGAGTGGATACCCTTTCAACCGGGCATCACCAAGATGTATAGAGGTTTGAGGAAAAAAAAAATTCAGTGACTGGGGATGATAAGGATACTGCCCTCTCCGTAGCCAAATGCTTTAACTGTCAGCAAACTAGGATCAGGCATCGAAAACCCTCTAGCAAATTACAACCCAAGAAAACCATTCAGATCTCAGAGGCTATGTGGAGGACCATTCTAGCATGAGGATGACACCGTATGAGGTGTTGTACGACAAGAAAAGTAGTTTTCCTTTATGCTGGTATGAAGTGAGTGAAAAGGCCCTCTTGGCACCAGAGGTGAGCAAGGAGACATCTGTGAGGATTGGGATCATTGGGGAAAGGTTTCAAATTTCTCGATAGACGAAAAATTATACGAATCAAAAGCGAAAGCTTCTCAAATTCAATAAAAGAGAGCATGTATTCTTGAAGGCTACTTCTACCACAGGGGTTGGATGAGCCATTCGAGTCAAAAAGCTTCACTCTCACTTCATAGGACCCTTCTAAACCTTGAAACATGTTGGGCTTTTGGGTATTGAGTCATTTTCCTTCAAACTTCTCTAAATTACATATTGTGTTTCATGTATCCTAACTCCCAAAGCACAATTCGAACCTATTACATTCCCCGAATATCATAGATAGTAAAATTGAAAGAGGATTTGTCTTATCAATCCAAGCTAGTAGAGGTTGTGGACCGTAAATTCAAGACACTAATGAATAAGACAATCTCCTTAATGAAAGTTCTTTGGCAAAGTTTAGATTCCACCGAAGTCACATAGAGAAAGAGCAGGATGTCCGGGACTTGTGCCTTGAGTTGCTTAAGAACTAGTAAGTGCAATTTTGAGGGCAAAATTAAAATAAAGGGGGGAGAATTGTAACATCCCAAATTTACTAGTGATGGTATCTAAGGGTATTTAATTGTGGTATATGTTTAATTCAAGAACCAATTACCAACAATTAAAAGATTTTATAGAAGAGGGGTTAAAAATGGGACTCTCAAAGAAAGGAAGGACCTACTTGCAATTTTAAAAATTGCTAAGTAGTCCATCCCACACACATACATTGTAGGACCACACAAGAGAGAATTAATTTTCCCTTCTCCTTCTTCATGCGCCAATTTCCTCTCTCTCACTAGAAATTCATTTCCTCCTCCTTCTCTCTAAGACCATCATCTCCATTCTTCTTTCCAAGCTTTGCATGTGTGTTTAGGGCACCATTAAGTCCATTCCTCCTAGCTTGAAGCATTGGGTAAGTGTTTTTCTCACCTCTCCTCCTTTCTAATGGCTTCCATGACACTCACTCACATGGGTTTGTGTGATTGAAAATGGTGATAGGGTCCCAAGGGGATAATGTTCAAGACAAGGGAAGAGGCAAATAAGTAGTGGATTTGGAGCAAAAACCCTAGAGCTTGGAGGCTTGAGGTTGAGGACAAGGAGAGTTCTTCAAAGGTAACCCCAAAACCCCAATAGTATAGCTAGCTGGAAAATGTGAATGGATGGTAGGATGAATTGTGTGATGCAAATTGTTATTGTGGTTTGAAATCATGTAAATTATATTGATGTTTGATGAAATTGATTGTAATGTTTGAATGCACATTTGATGTTTGATGAAATGGCTCACATGGATGGGTTTATGGTTTTGGAAGTTGAATTGGGTTAAAGGTTTAGGTTGGTTAGAAACGATTTTGATGAAATTTTGAGTGTTAATGCTGTGACCTTGAACTGAAATTCGAACCATATTTATTATGAATTGGTCATCATGGTCTTCACAAGAGTTGTAGACATTCGTCTTAGCTTTTAAATTCCCTTGGTTTCACTCAATTTGGAGGTCTACAACTCTAGATATGACCTAATCACTGAGACAGGGTCAATCATGAAGTTTCTGTTTTGTAAAATGTCTTTCCCTGTCAAAGATGGATCTTTTTGGAAATTAAACATTTAGAACTTGGTTTTGTGGTCTTCATAAGAGTTGTAGAAAATCCTCTTATCTTTCCAATGCTTTTGGTTTCACTCAATTTGGAGATATACCACGAAAGTTATGGCCAAACAACGAACAGAGTGCAATGCTGAGGAAAAAAAAGAGTTTTGCTTCTATGTCCAATTCGCGGCAGCGAATCTGACACATAATGGGGACCTTTTTCTTTACTTCCAAAATGAAATGTAATCTCAAGGACTCCATTTTTAGGGTTTGAATTAATAAAAATAGGTCCTACTGTTTTAAAAATCATGCGTAGGGCCACGTAAATGTATTGTGGATGAATGACTTCATAGTATGTGATGAATCAAATAGGAAATTGAACATGAACTTGTGTGATTGGTTTGAAATGTTAATGCAATATGTGATCAACTCTCCTCATCAACAAGGGTATGTTTTAAGGCCTTGGTATGAGGAACAAAATGAGGTTTTAACATGTATTTAACATTGCAAGGGAATTGGTAAGGGCCTTGCAATGTTGAGGGGCTTTAAGCCATGTTTTCATGATTAATTAATATTTGAAATTATGTGATTGACTTGAAATACCAATGCAATATGTGAATAACTCTCCTCATCAACAAGGGTATGGGTTAAGGCCTTGGTATGAGGAAGAGAAAGAGGCCGATATTGCATTGGTTTATGCATTTTCATTCATGATAAAAGACATTGCATTGATCACCTTCGGGTGTGAGACCGGGCAGATTGATTGGAGATCTCTATTGTCCAAGGAAGCGTCCCCCCTTGAACCCCCAATCTGCCCGGTCTCACACCCGAAAGTGATCAATGCAGTGTCTTTTATCATGAATGAAAATGCATAAACCAATGCAATATCGGCCTCATTCTCTTCCTCATACCAAGGCCTTTCCCCCATCAACGGATGTTCAGTAAGCGGGTTGATTCCCACCGGTTACACACCGGGTAAGCGGACAAGCATGAAAAGATTGAGAATGTAGGGTCTCCCAATGAACGGGGTAAGATGGCTTGAACTAGTAGGGTTGCCCTGTGACTAGGCAGATGACCCGAAAGAAAGGACTATTCCAATGAACGGGTAAGGAAGTCCTGGGCTATTCCCAATGAATGGGGTCAAGATAGCCCGACAGTTGATCACGGTAGGGACGCTTGCCGTGATCCATGATTGAGCTCAGATGCGCATTGCTGCCATGCGCCTATGGTGAAGTCTAGTGCACGAGGCTTCCGTAAAAGACTAAAGAAAAGAATGAAACAAGTACGATAATGAAAGAACATGGAATGCATACATTTATAATTGTCATTGCATGCGTTATGTTTGAATATGTTGCATTAGATTGATTGTGTAATAGGAATTAAATGGGGTGGTTTCCAGTTAGACTGGATGCGATATGGTATAATTGTTTTTAAAAGTGCCGGGGGTTACTCAGTTATATGTTTGCATATAACTGACGGTTACCATATCACAAGTATCAGAAGATTATGAAGCGAAAGCCACAGATAGGACGAATTGTGTACTTTTCTTAGGTATAGCCACACATGGTGAACCTAAGTCTCAAGTTCATATGTTAATTTGTTCAGCTGTATAGGAATCTATATAAGTTAAAAGAGTTGTAATTATTATTACAAATTATTGTAAAGTAGAATTTTGCCTCCGTTAGTGTTTCGATAAAAAAAAAGGGCTCAAAAATAAGGTGTTACATTATATTTTTAAAATAGTAACATTTCTTTCTAGAAATCGTGTACTATAGAAATGAAATGTAGGGTGTTTTTTACTAAAAAAATGAAAACGCATATTTTAAATTTATTAAATTATTTGATTTTTATGACAACAATGTATTGTTCACCATGAAGTTTCTAGCTCAATTTACACTATTTTTTTATATTTTTAAAATATCAACATTTGTTTCGAAAACGCGTGTACTATACACTTGAAAAAATATGGTGTTTTTTACTAAAAAATTGAAAGCGCATATTTTAATTTATTAAATTATTTGATCTTTTTGACAACAATGTATTGTTCACCTTGAAGTTTGTAGCTTAATTTACACTATTTTTATATTTTTAAATATCAACATTTGTTTCTAGAAATCCTATACTATACACATGAAAAATAGGGTCTTTTTAACTAAAAAATAAAAACACATATTTTAAATTCAATAAATTATTTGATTTTTTTTACAACCATATATTGTTCACAATAAAGTTTCTATCTTAATTTACACTATTTGATTTATATTTTTAAAATTGCAAAATTTCTTTCTAGAAATCGTGTTCTATACACATGAAAAATAGGTTATTTTAAATTTGTCAATTTTTTTGTTTATTTTAAAACAATGTATTATTCACCATGAAGTTTCTAGTTGAATTTTAAAACAAAAAATCATTTTTTTATAATTGCAACATTTATTTCTAAAAATTGTGTACCACACTTGAAAAATAGGGTGTTTTTACTTTAAAAATTAAAACGCATATTTTAAATTTATTAAATTTTTTGTTTTTATTAAAAACAATATATTGTGTTTGTAGGTTAATTTATAATATTTTTCATATTTTTAAAATTGCAACATTTGTTTCTAGAAATCGTGTATATTACACTTGAAAATTATGGTGTTTCTTACTTTAAAAATGAAAACGCATATTTTAAATTTATTAAATTTTTTTATTTTTGGGAAAATAATATAATTTTCCCCATGAAATTTCTAGCTTAATTTACAAAATTGTTTATATTTATATAATTGCAACATTTGTTTCTAGAAATCGTGTTCTATAGACTTGAAATATAGGGTGTTTTTTACTAAAAAAAAATGAAAATGCATATTTTAAAATTATTTAATTATTTGATTTTTTTGAAAACAATCTATTGTTCCCCATAAAGTTTCTAGCTTAATTTTTACAATTTTTTATATTTTAAAAATTGAAACATTTGTTTGTAGAAATCACCTACTATACACTTGAAAAATAGGGTGTTTTTTATTTTAAAATTTAAAACGCATATTTTAAATATATTAATATATTTAATTTTTATGAAAATAATGTATTGTTCCCAATAAAGTTTCTAGCTTTATTTACACAATTTTTTATTTTTTTAAAATTGCAACATTTGTTTCTAAAAATTGTGTACTATAGACTTGAAATATAGGTTGTTTTTTACTTTAAAAATGAAAACGCATATTTTAAATTTATTAAATTATTTAATTTTTTTGAAAATAATGTAATTTTCCCCATGAAATTTCCTTAATTTACACAATTGTTTATATTTTTATAATTGCAACATTTGTTTCTAGAAATCGTGTTCTATACACTTGAAAAATAGGGTGTTTTTTTAAATTAAAAATGAAAATGCATACTTTAATTTTATTTAATTATTTGATTTTTTTTAAAACAATCTATTGTTCCCCATAAAGATTCTAGCTTAATTTTTACAATTATTTTATATTTTAAAAATTGAAATATTTGTTTCTAGAAATCGCGTACTATACACTTGAAAAATAGGGTGTTTTTTACTTTAAAAATGAAAACGCATATTTTAAATTTATTAAATTATTTGATTTTTTTGATCATAATGTAATTTTCCCCATGTGTAACATCCCTAATTTGTAATCTCCTAGAGTAAATTATTTAAATTCACAGTTATGTCCAAAGGGGGTTGTTTTAAAAGAGATAAGGAATATAGGGAACTAAAATAAATTATAAAGCATATAGGATTAAGGGACAAGGACTAGTTTATGATATGAATACAACTACAGGTTTTAAAATGTAGAAAGGTGGGCTTAGATGATTAAAATATAAAATTAGAAAGTTGTAACTATGTCCTTGTGGTTTTAGCTATTTAAATTATTTTAAGTTGAACTTTTATTAAATTTTATAAAGACAAGAATCTTGGTACAATTTTTAATAAATCAAAACTAAGGACTACGCTCTCACCATGCACTCTCCCTTAACTAACCACTACACCCTCACTTATTTCACTCTCACTCACGTACACACACATCAAAACAATCAAACAAAAAGTTGAAAGAAATGAAGAGAGAGGGTGGCGAGAGAGAAAGGAGGAGGTGGTGGTGACAACCACTTTGAGTGCTTGCATGGTGGCTTTCCGGCCGTCGGTTGCCGCCTGAGCAGTTGAAGAAAATGATCTACCCGTCGGGAACTCCAATTCTACCGGTTTAGAATCTTCCACGGTGGAATTTAGAGATTGAGTTTAGAGCTCCAATTTTAAGGTAACCCCACTAAACCCCAAACTAAACTCCAATTAGGCAAATTAGGAATTTGAGGTTTTATGATGTTAGGTTTTGAAGTTGATCTTGGTTGAATTGGTTCTATATGTGTGGGGTTGATGCATTTATGTTGATTCTTTGTTTGGATATTGGATTGTGAATGTGAATGTATGTGTATGATCTTGATGATAATGTGAATTTGATGAAATTGGACTTTGGTCATCTATGTGAACTGATCTTTGAATCATTTATATTGAATTAGATGAATTTAATATGATTTTGAGGAATTGAGATTGAAGGGAGGATTGAAATTTGTGAAAAGTTGATCAATACCATTTTCCCCAGTTTTGGAACAATTTGAACTAGATTTTTGAATTGTTTTTAATTGGAATTTGACTTCTTGGTCTACATAAGAGTTTTAGAGAATCCTCTTAGCTTTCAAATGCTTTTGGTTTCACTCAATTTGGAGGTCTACATTTGTAGTTATGACCAAATTACTAAGACAGTGTCTATATGAAAGTATATGTTTTGTTGATTGCACATCCCTGTCAAAGGTGACTGTTTTTGACAATTAAACTTTTAGAACTAGGTTTTTTGATTTTTGATAAGAGTTGTAGAGAATCCTCTTAGCTTTAAAATTCTTTTGGTTTCACTCAATTTGGCAATCTACAACTCTAGTTATGACCCAATTACTGAGATAAGGTCTATATGAAAGTATCTGTTTTGTTGTATAGAATCCTCTTAGCTTTAAAATGCTTTTGGTTTCACTCAATTTGGAGGTCTACAACTCAAGTTATGGCCAAAATAAGAATAGGGGTGCGCACACCTTCCTGGGTTGTGCGCACAAGATTGGGCAGCAGCTCCAGGGGTGAATTAAGGTGCGCACACCTTCTTGGGCTGTGCGCACAAGATTGTGTTTGACAACTTCTAAGTTTTTTCTAAATCTTTTCTTCAACTTTCTTCATTCTTCCCTTCAATATTCAAGTCCAATCCTCTAAAATCAACACTTCTCCTTGCTTTATTCCTACATGAACATAATCAAACACAATGCAATGTAAACATAATGAATCCATTTCTAGCATAGGAATGAATGAAAATAGGTATATGTGACTTATAAACATGCAATAGGATCATGGAGATGTTGTGGTATGTGTTATGACATATATGATGAATGTTTAATGCATGATAATTTGATAATGAAATGAAATGATAGATAAGCTTTCCCCCTTCAAAGGAAGTTGAGTAAGTGGGTTGAGTTCCACCAGTTACACACCGGGTAAGCAAGCATGAAAAGACTGAGAATGTAGAGTAAGATTGCCTGAACTAGTAGGGTTGCGCTGTGACTGGGCAGATGACCCGAAAGAAAGGACTATTCCAATGAACGAGTAAGAAGGTTTTGGGCTATTCCCAATGAACGGGGTCAAGATAGCCTGATAGTTGATCACGGTAGGGACGCTTGCCGTGGTCCAATGATTTAGCTCAAATGCGCGTTGCTGCCATGCGCCTAGGGAGGAGTCTTGTGCACGGGGCTCCCGTAAAAGATTAAAGAAAAGAAATGATATAAGTATGATAATTAAAGATCATGGCATGCATACATTCTTATTTGTCATTGCATGCATTATGTTTGAATATGTTGCATTGGATTGATTGTGTGATAGGAATTAAATGGGGTGTTTTCCAGTTAAACTGGCTATGAAATGGTATAAAAGTGTTTTAAAAAAAAATGCCGGGGGTTACTCAGTTATATGTTTTTCATATAACTGACGGTTACCATATCGCAGGTGTTAGAAGATTATGAAGCGAAAGCCACAAATAGGACGAGTTGTGGGCTTTTCTTAGGTATAGCCACACATGGTGAACCTAATTCTCAAGTTCATATATATTAATTTGTTTAGTTGTATAGGAATCTATATAAATTAAAAGAGTTGTAACTATTATTATTAATTAGTGTAAATTAGAATTTAATCTCTGTTAGTGTTTCGATAAAAAAAAAGACTCAAAAATAAGGTGTTATATTTATGGTATCAGAGCAGTTTGATCCATCGGATTGTGATGATAATGAGTCGATAGTCAGCTGAACGATTAATATTCTGAACATGTCTGTTAGGCATATCATAAGCTTCGAAGGAACGTGTAGCTAATATTTAGTCTCATCAATTAAATATTGGTGCATGAGAGTAGAAGTTATGACTACTAATAGATATGAATGATCTTTAAAGTGATTGTTTTTCTTTTAGTAACTTTCATTGAAAATAGGTTGAGAGATTGGGACATAGATATACCGGTGTTGTGATTGTAAGATATTGGGTTTGGCCAGTTCCGTACCTTAGTCACAGCATTGATGCATCTGTAACCAATGGATTCAAGCTGCTAGCTTAGAATGGGTACCAAGAAGAATATGATTAAGGACAAATGTGGTTAGCCTTCCAGAATATAGACAGTGGGAAATTAGGGTAAAGTTTATGCGGAGTTGGATTTCACAAATTAGAATTATCCCCAAATTGGTAAGGAAGCCAAGAGGCAGGTAGGACTTAGAGAGTCGGGTAGTGATAATCTCACAACAACAAGTAAGGGGGGTTATGTGTATTCCTAATCAGATTCATGTTAGGAAGATATACTCAATGGGAAATTGGTTAAGTATAGGAATAGATCACGTCATTAAAGCATGAGGAACTCCATCCCAGTTTCTTTCATATAAGTTTTCCCTAGGATTTAAATTCCTTAAACTCTAGTTCCTTTTGTGATTGTCATTGACAAACTATCCATGTAAATTCCAAGAATCAAACTCTTTATCATCTTCAGAAAAATTCACCAAACCTAACTTCGAATTAAATTTTACTTTATACATTTCAATGTTCATTCCAACCCTCATATGCCTTCTTTCTTTAAGAATTTAAGCGTTGATTCTAATTTGACGGTCACATATCCTTAGATAAGTTCAAGGACTTATTTTCCTTTACCGATTTGGTTGATGTCTCTTAATGTAGTTACATCTTATAGTAACCATCTTCCTTCTTCATAGACATGGCGTAACATTGTATCTTGAAGATTGTTCTAATTGAGAGTTTTCCTTTAGATATAACCCAAGCTGTGTTTAAGTTCGAGTTCAAAAAAAAAATTCTCTCTATTTGAGATGTATTAGGTTATTTTTTTTCTCTCTCGATCTAATCATTAAATGAAACAAGTCCTACACCTTATCTATTATCAATTTTAGAATTATTTGTTTTGAACCTTTTCGACACAGAGCATATCCTTACTTGAAGCTGATAATTTAAATGCTAAGTATATCTAGTTTAGACTTCAATTCATATAGTGGACTCAAAACAAATATTTTAATCTTTTGCTACGGCTTAGAGTTTATTCAGGAAAACGATGGAAACTCATATTTTCTTTCTATATTTAAATCCAGACACAAAAACTTTCCCTCTACTTTCCAATACCAAGAACTCCAAATCAATGGCAACCATCATCAATTTTTAACTAAATCCCATTCCTTGGTGGGGATGCCTTTATTCCGTTATCTATTTAATCCTAGTGTAATTCTTATTATAGGATCTAGATAGTGTTGTTTTATACCTCATAACCTAGAGATAAATCTTTCTCTTCTGATGCTGACTACGAAAGTTTTGACAACCAGCTTCCCTCATAATCTACTGACATTTTAAATCACACTCTTAGACGCTCCTATACAAAGGCTTATATCTGCCGTAGACCCCCTAAACATTTTTATGTACTCTACGATGACTAGAAACCACTCCCACCATTTAGCTAAATTCGCTATTCTTGCTGGTCCTCTAAGAAAGTATGTTACCAAGTCGACAACCAAAAAGAAGTCAAATTCATTCCATCTTACCTACTTTGAATTTCACGTTTTCGGAACTGTACTCTTCATGACTTCAAATTTCATTTAATTTTGAAGTTCTAGTCGATCTAAAAAATTATTCGAAACCTTAGTGTGGTGTCATAGTTAAAGATTTCTTTGGTGATCTAAGCTCCTGAAACCATTTTGATGGTTATCAAAGTATCCTTATTTAAGATCAAGTTTTGAATCTTGGATTTGAGTTACCTTGGAAAAAAAACAAACCGTAGGGGCGCAGCGAAAGCGTTAGAGAACTTCGTTATAATCCCCCATTCAGATTCTAAAGATTTAGATCTTCCGAAAATTTGAACCCATATAAGCTTCTATCTATGCGATTTGTCACTAATGGATTACTATTGATCATTTAGAAAGTCCCTTTTAACTCTCCTTGTTGATTTAAACTTAACTTTCCAAAAGTTAATCCTATGAAGTCTATACAACTCCAACTACTCCTACAAATTATGTAAATCCAAGCTTTTAGAAAATCTTCCTCAATGATTCCTAGAGACTGATGGGGATGTTCATAACGGATCTAGTTCACTTGGGTTTCAATCTCCTTAAATTGCTTGAAAAAGGAGCATAAAAGAAATGAACATAAGATATGGAGAAGAAAGAGGAGCATAAAAATTAAGACATGAATATAAAATAAGGCATAAATGGCGCAAAATAAAAGAATGGAGAAGAAGAAGAAGATGGAAGAATTAAAAGTAGGGAGCCACAAATTGCCTAGGCAATTTGATAATCCTTGTTTGATCGCCACAATGGGCTTGATTCCATTGATAAGACCATTTTCTTCATGCTCAAAGAGCTATGAATTCAAGAGAGAAAAATGCTCTCACAAAAGGATTCAATCCAATTTCTATTATATCAAAAAAGTGTCTACAATGTGATTATTCAAGGCTATTTATAGAAGCCTTCCTTGCCTCTTACATGTGCACCTCACATGATCACTAAAAAGGCCTAAAACTAGCGCCTATTTTGCCCCTCTTGTGCGCATGAAATTGGTCAAGAATTGGTCATACCTTGACCAATTGATACATGTCATGAAAATATAAAAAAAGACTTCTAAAAATTCCATTTAACTAACAAGGCATTATTTATTACAAATCTTCACACTAAAATTATTAAAAGTAGAATTAAAAACTCCAAATTCTTCTAAGTGTTCCCCAAACATGATGCTAGTAGCAAATTCTTCAAGTCTCTTCTTTTTGCTCCTAGTCATAGGACCATCTACCCTTAATGCTTGTCCTCCAAAGTCCTTCAAGTTAGGGTCCACTCCTTTATTTCCATCATCCTCTCCTCCATAGAGAGGATTCGTCCTCGAATCCACTTTGGAATCACCTACATCAAAAAAAGAGAGATCACTTACATTGAAAGTGGAAGAAATATTATGCTCACCTCGCAAATCCACTTTGTGGGCATTCTCGTTCACTTTCTCCAAAATTTGAAAAGGACCTCCACCTCTAGGATGAAGCTTAGATTTCCTTTCATTTGGGAACCTTTCCTTTCGAAAATGTACCCAAACCCAATCTCCCGGTGCAAAGTTCACGGCCTTTTTCTTCTTGTTGGCCAATCTCTCATAATGGGCTACTTGTTTTTCAATTTGTGCCTTCACCTTAGCATGTAGCTTCTTCACATAAGAAGCTTTAGCCTCACCATCTTTATGCAACAAAGAACTATCAAGAGGAATAGGCAACAAATCCAAAGGACTCTTCCTAAGATTTCAAATGGTGAGTGCTTAGTAGTAGAGTGAGGCACCCTATTGTAAGCAAACTCAACAAAAGATAAGGACTCTTCCTAAGATTTCAAATTTTTAGAAACAAAAGATCTCAACAAAGTGCCCAAAGTTCTATTTACAACTTCCGTTTATCCATCCGTTTGAGGATGACAAGTAGTGGAGAAAGACAACTCAGTACCAAGTTTGGCCCAAAGTGTTCTCCAAAAATGTGACAAGAATTTAGCATCCCTATCACTCAGAATATTCAAGGGCACCCCATGCAATCTCACAATATTATCAAAAAACAAGTTAGCAACATGAGTAGCATCATCACATTTAGCACAAGGCACAAAATGAGCCATCTTGGAAAATCTATCAACAATAACAAAGATGCTATCTTTACCCCTCTTAGAGCGAGGCAAACCAAGAACAAAATCCATAGAAATATGAGTCCAAGGGGAATTAGGAATGGGGAGAGGGAGATACAAACCATGAGGCATAAGCCTAGACTTAGCCTTTTTACACACAATACACCTCTTACAATGCCGTTGCACATGAATGCGCATATGAGGCCAATAAAATTTGGCATGTAAGATGTCAAATGTTTTAGCCACTCCAAAGTGACCCATCAAGCCTCCTTCATGAGCTTCCACCACAAGCAAATACCTAAGAGAACCTTGAGGCACACAAAGCAAATTAGCCTTAAAAAGAAATCCCTCAACAAGATAATAGTCATCATGTGCCCTAATGATATTCTTGGCGGCCAACTCACATAAATCACCAAAAATAGGACCAAAATGTTTATCACTAGCATACAAGTCCTTTATAGAATCAAAACCAACAAAATGAGAATCAAGAGTGGAAAGGAGACTATATCTCCTAGATAAAGCATCGGCCACCTTGTTGGCCTTGCCTTGCTTATGCTTAATCACATATGAAAATTGTTCCAAAAATTCCACCAACTTAGCATGGCGCCTATTAAGCTTCCCTTGACCTTTAAGGTACTTGAGGGACTCATGGTCACTATGAATGACAAATTCCCTTGGGAGCAAATAATGTTGCCAAACTTGAAGCGCCCTAATCAAAGCATACAATTCTTTATCATAAGTGGGGTAATTAAGACAAGCACCACTCAACTTTTCACTAAAGTAGGCTATAGGGTGGCTTTCTTGAAGAAGAACAGCCCCTATACCTATATTTGAGGCATCACATTCCAATTCAAAGGATTTTTCAAAGTTAGGAAGAGCCAAGATGGGAGCGTTTGTCAACCTATCTTTCAAGGCGGCAAAAGCTTCCTCTTGTTTTTGTCCCCAATGGAATGTCACACCACTTTTCACCAATTCATTTAGAGGAGAAGCAATTGTGCTAAAATCCTTGACAAACCTCCTATAGAAGCTTGCCAAACCATGAAAACTCCTCACATCTTTCACACAAGTAGGTCACGGCCATTCAAGGATAGCCTTAACCTTTTCATCATCAACATGTACACCATGCTCACTAATCACAAATCCTAAAAATGTAACTTTAGGCATACAAAAAGAACATTTCTCAAGATTAGCAAACAAAGTAGCATCTCTCAAAGTTTTCAAAACAAGTTCAACATGCTCCAAGTGTTCATCAAATGATTTAGAATAAATGAGGATATCATCAAAATAAACCACCACAAATTTACCCATAAATTTCCTCAAAACATGATGCATCAACCTCATAAAGGTACTAGGAGCATTTGAAAGTCCAAACGGCATTACCAACCATTCATACAAACCAAATTTAGTTTTAAAAGCCGTTTTCCATTCATCACCTTGTTTCATACGAATTTGATGGTACCCACTTTTCAAATCAATTTTAGAAAACAAAGAAGCACCACATAACTCATCAAGAAGGTCATCAAGTCTAGGGATAGGATGTCTATACCTTATTGTGATTGCATTGATAGGTCTACAATCACAACACATTCTCCATTTACCATCCTTTTTGGGCACCAAAATGACCGGCACCGCGCAAGGGCTCAAACTCTCTCTAATCCACCCTTTGCTCATGAGGTCATCCACTTGCCTTTGTATCTCTTCACTCTCTTGTGGATTTGCTCTATAAGCGGGTCTATTTGGAATTGAAGAACCCGGTATGAAATCAATTTGGTGCTCAATACCACGGATCGGTGGCAATCCCTTTGGTGTCTCAAGTGGAAACACATCTTTGTACCTATCCAACATAGAAGAAAAAGCACTAGGAACCACATGATTATCATTGTTAGAAACAACATTTAAACACATATCATGAGGAATCATAAGATACATGGGCTTGTGAGCCAAAAATAAGTGCTTAAACTCATGTTTAGATAAAAGAAGATTGGAATGAGAAGATGATTCATCCCTACCAAGGCCCTTAGCGCATTGCTTAGCCTTGGAAGAGCTTTTTGAGCTCTTTTCACATGTCTCACTAGCAAAAGGGTTAGTGAAACCCTTATTGGCTTGTTTCAAGGCCAATTGTTCTTTTTCTCTCTTCTTTTTAATGAGGTGTTGATCATGACTCACCTCTTTGGGACTCAAAGGAACAAGGGTCAATTTGGAACCCTTATACTCAAAAGAATACTTGTTTGAGTGCCCATCATGAATAGCATTTCTATCAAATTGCCAAGGCCTCCCAAAAAGGATATGGGCGGCCTCCATAGGTACCACATCGCACACAATGCTATCACAATATTTGCCTATGGTTAACTCCACCAAAACTTGCTTGTCAACAAGCAATTCACCATTATCATTAAGCCATTGAAGTTTATATGGCCTAGGATGGGGAGTAGTAGGCAAATTAAGCTTGGACACTAGTCTTGTGCTTGCCACATTCACACATGAGCCACTATCTATAATCAAAGAACAAGTGGCATTTTTCACCAAGCACCTAGTGTGAAAAATATTTTCTTTGAGTAGTGTCATCTTCTTTGGGGTGACTCCCCAAAAGCCTCCTAACAACCAACAAATCTCCTTCATTGGGGTACAATTCATCATCACTAGAAGAAGCATAAGAAGAAGAATGGTTAGAAGAAAGCTCATCATTAGAGGAATTAGAATGAGAATCATAAACCCCATCAACGCACATCATAGTCTTTTTTGTGGGGCATTGAGAGGCAATGTGACCTCTACCCAAACACTTAAAACACTTGATTTATGGCTTTGACCATGGCCAACTCCCTTAAGCTTGGAAGTTGAGGGAGGAGAATCACTAACTCCCCTTTGGCCGTGGCTTTTCTCATGATCATTGTGGTTCTTTTTCCAATTTTTATTGGAGCCACTCTTGCCATCTTTATCAAATGAATTTTTGAAATCATTTTTTTGAAAACTTTTTGAAGGAAAACGCCCAAAAGAAGATTGAGATTTATAATTTTTTGAATAATATGCATGATCTCTATCTTGCCTTTTCAATTGGGCTTCCACCCTATGACATTGGTGCAATAATGAATCCATGGATGCATGATCATGTAATTCTATAATGTCTCTAATCCTAGGATGCAATCCATCTATGAACCTTGCCATAGTAGCCTCTTCACTCTCAACAATGTTGGCTCTAGTTAGAGCCACCCACATCTCCCTATAATAGGCCTCCACACTTTTGGAACCTTGGGAGATAATTTGAAGCTTCCTATGCAATTCTTTGATGTAATGTGGGGGCACCCAACATTGCCTAAACCGCACCTTTAATTCCTCCCAACTATGGAGAGGATGGAAAGGTAAGATTGTCTTTTTATGATTATCCCACCATAATAAAGCATAATTAGTCAAATGCACCGTAGCAAGGGCTATTTTCCTCTCATCATCAAACCGTTGCGCCTCAAAGATTTGATCCAGGCGCATTTCCCTTTCAAGGTACTTTTCGGGATTCACATTCCCATCAAAAGTGGGAATCTCCAACTTCACACCTAAGTACCTATTTTCAAGCCTAGGATCACCAAATTGGGGAATGTCATCAAGAACATTCCCTTGACCAAACCGTTGGTTAGGCCGTGGGTCAAAGGCTCCATGTCTAGGCATATGATGCAAATTATCATGAATATGAGCATTATTTCGATGCCTATGATGCCTAGAGTGTGCATGCAATTCATCGTCACTTCCACTAGTCAAGGTATGATATGCATGATGCCTACCATGTGCAAGTTCATCATTAGCATTTCGAGAGTTATGAGCAACATTTTTAGTGACATGAGATGAAGTAGCATTAAGAAAAGGAGAGGGTATACCTTCACTTACCCTTGGGGAGGAATGGACTTTTTCCTTCCCCTTGTTGGAGCTTTGAATTTTGTCCAAGGTTTTATATATACCTTCAAGTTCCTTGGACATAATTTGCTTCATTTGTGATGTTAATTGCTCCAAGAGTATAGTATTAGGAGTTTGATTGTCCATGATGAGAAAAAAATAGAATAAAAATGAAAAAAAAGAAAAATCTATGCAAGCCAAGTAGCTCAAACTAAACCAAAAATAAGAAAAGAATACATCAAAGCAAAAGAGAAAAATAATAGTCTATCCTAAGGACCTCACAAATCACACAAACTCACAAGAAATGTATCACTCAAATCCACTCGTGTTTCACACTTTAAAGGCTTTTTCTATAATGTCACACTCTTGCCTTTTACCACTCAACGTCCCTTGACTATCATAGCAAAAAGAGCACAAAATAATCAAAGTCTTATGTCAATTAATTAAATTAATGGATCCAAAGTGGCAAACCCTCAAGAAGTAGCAAAATATCTAAGTCAATACGTGACACAAGAGTACAAATGAAGAAATACTCAAAGACACAACGAAGAGATCAAATAAAGACAAGCAATAAAAACTAACTCAATCAAAGAAAATGGCACACA
Source organism: Cyamopsis tetragonoloba (assembly GCA_037177725.1). NCBI lineage: Eukaryota > Viridiplantae > Streptophyta > Magnoliopsida > Fabales > Fabaceae > Cyamopsis > Cyamopsis tetragonoloba. The sequence goes on along the minus strand of CM074124.1, from coordinate 14,400,561 downwards.
AAAATGGAGTAATTATGTTGACAAAGGCACGAGAAAAGAGTACTAAGAAAACTAGACAAAGTCAAGAAAAATAAGATGCTAGCTAGGATTCACCAAAGCAAAAATGGATGTGAACAAGAATAACACCAATGTAGAAGGAAAGTGTATAAGGCATAATATGTGGATAAACAACGTGAAAGTGTGCAAATCAATGATCAAGAACAAACATACGTATATGAATTGTTTTCTTCTTTTGTATATTGCACCTCTTTTTTTTTTTTTGATATTTGCGCAAATGCTCTTTTTTTTTTTTTTTACACACAAATCACTAGGAATCAAAGATAGAATGAATGTAGAATAAACGGACAAGGTGTTCAAGTGTATTGTAAGGTAGAAAAGCTAGCTAACAAGATTAATGGGGTACAAAACAAGACAAATATGAAGGAAATCCATGAAAAAAATGGAAACAAGTAAGAAAGAAAGCTAGACTCAAACACAAAATTTTTCTTAGGTATTTTCACAAACACCAAATAGGCAAGAATCAAGCATGAACGTCCAAGAACACTCAAGAACACATGTGCAGAATTTTTTTTAATCAACACTTGATCCTAAGGTTTTCCACCATGAGGAATCCAAATTTTAACTCCAAATCACCAAATTCCAAACCAATTAGGCAGAAAATTGCAGAAAATTCAGAATACGAAAATTGGAAAAAATGAGAGAAATCAAAAATCAAGCAAGGAGAACCAAGGATCCATGATTCAATTCCCGCAATCCGGAAAAAGAGGATCAAAATCAAGAACTACCCAATGAACACCATGGCTCGAGATACCAAATGATGGGGATGTTCATAACGGATCTAGTTCACTTGAGTTTCAATCTCCTTAAATTGCTTGAAAAAGGAGCATAAAAGAAATGAACATAAGATATGGAGAAGAAAGAGGAGCATAAAAATTAAGACATGAATATAAAATAAGGCATAAATGGCGCAAAATAAAAGAATGGAGAAGAAGAAGAAGATGGAAGAATTAAAAGTAGGGAGCCACAAATTGCCTAGGCAATTTGATAATCCTTGTTTGATCGCCACAATGGACTTGATTCCATTGATAAGACCATTTGCTTCATGCTCAAAGAGCTATGAATTCAAGAGAGAAAAATGCTCTCACAAAAGGATTCAATCCAATTTCTATTATATCAAAACAGTGTCTACATTGTGATTATTCAAGGCTATTTATAGAAGCCTTCCTTGCCTCTTACATGTGCACCTCATATGATCACTAAAAAGGCCTAAAACTAGCGCCTATTTTGCCCCTCTTGTGCGCATGAAATTGGTCAAGAATTGGTCATACCTTGACCAATTGATACATGTCATGAAAATATAAAAAAAGACTTCTAAAAATGTCATTTAACTAACAAGGCATTATTTATTACAAATCTTCACACTAAAATTATTAAAAGTAGAATTAAAAACTCCAAATTCTTCTAAGTGTTCCCCAAACATGATGCTAGTAGCAAATTCTTCAAGTCTCTTCTTTTTGCTCCTAGTCATAGGACCATCTACCCTTAATGCTTGTCCTCCAAAGTCCTTCAAGTTAGGGTCCACTCCTTTATTTCCATTAGAGACTTAAACGACTCCAATTTTCATATACTTTTGAATTCCGAATAAGCACCTTGACTACTTTATAGGTTTATTAATAGTACCTATTCGGAGAATAAGCAAAATATATATATATATATATATAATAAGTTTAGGTTCACATTAGACCTCTAAAATAAATCCTTATAGGGTTACAAGAATTTCCTTGACATGATACGTCGTCATTGTAGTATAAACTATAATGCTTACACCAAAACAACTATGTTGGTACTCGAATCAACTCCCGATTTTCCAAATCCTGAGTTCTTACTTAAGTAAGGAAACAATGAACCCTTATTAAGTTATCCTCAATTCAGTCATTCTCTTTATATCATGGCAACAAGTTCATGAATGTCCGCGTTTAGAGACACGTGCAAAAACACATTCTGGTCCAATCTAACTCACATCGACAATTTGGGAAGGCTTAATCATCCTAGAATTAAGTTGTATACCCTAAGAAAGTGTAGGATGCTACCTAGGATACAAGGAGTCTTTCATTAATACGTTTAAGAACTTAACACTTCGTGCAGTGAATTCCTTCCACTCTACAACTAGTACCTGGTAGGTTATAATACTTTGAACTTATAACCAAACTTCCCTAGAAGTACCAATACTTGTAAAATTTTAAGCTATACTTCAAACTAAAGTCTTAGTGACCATTTAGACTTTCTTTGAGAAATTCCAAATCTCGACAATGGATTAAGTTAATTCAAGACGTTCGTGTGCCTCTTATTCCATGATGTTTAATTTACAAACTAATGGCTACCTAGGGTTATTTCCTACCCAATTCATGTTTTCACGAGTTTGAAAGTTAACATTATGTCAAATTCGCAAGTTCTATTTCTTATGTTCACTGAGTCTATAGAATTCTATTAAACACTTGATTATCATACTCATCAAGTCTAGATTTATGCAAATTTTTCAAACGTTCTCACTAATTTATATCGAATACCTAGGTGAAATACAGGTCAAGTCACAAGGATAGACCTTGATTTTTCCAAATGAACTTGAGGATTAAATATTATTCTTATCTTAAACTTTTTCAATTCCATAATAGGGGATACCACAACTCAAAAACGAGGCCTCAAAGTCATTCTTCCAAAGAGTATATGTGTTCACCCCATCAGTTTTAGGGTCTTCCAATAATCACATAACATTCATATCAAAAATTGAGAAAGTCGTACTACATTTTTGGTAAACTTACCTCGTCAAGCTTATGGCGTGAGTTGAAACTCTTGCTAGTCAAAATACGTTAGGTTTTGAACCTATAAGTCTCTCAAGATATCTCAGTTATCAATGTTCCGTTGAGCCAGGATTTAGAAGGAATTGTGAGGACACAATTCTTTTAACGGGGTAGAATTGTAACATCCTAAATTTCTAATCTCCTAGAGTATATTATTTAAATTCATAGTTATGTCCATAGGGGGCTGTTTTAGAAGAGATGAGGAATTTAGGGAACTAAAATAAATTATAAAGCATATAGGATTAAGGGAAAATGACTAGTTTATGATATGAATACAACTAGAGGTTTTAAAATGTAGAAAGATGGGCTTAGAGGATTAAAATATAAAATTAGAAAGTTGTAACAATGTCCTTGTGGTTTTATCTATTTAAATTATGTTAAGTTGAACTTTTATTAAATTTTATAAAGACAAGGACCTATGTGCAATTTTTAATAAATTAAAACTAAGGACTACGCTCTTACCATGCACTCTCCCTCACCTAACCACTACACCCTCACTTATTTCACTCTCACTCACGTACACACACATCTCAAAACAATCAAACAAAAAGTTGAAAGAAATGAAGAAAATGATGGCTTGCATGGTGGCTTTCCGGCCGTCGGTTGCCGCCTGAGCAGTTGAAGAAAATGATCTATGCATCGGGAACTCCAATTCTACCGGTTTAGAATCTTCCACGGTGGAATTTAGAGATTGAGTTTAGAGCTCCAATTCTAAGGTAACCCCACTAAACCCCAAACTTAAAACTCCAATTAGGGAAATTAGGAATTTGAGGTGTTATGATGTTAGGTTTTGGACTTGACTTGGTTAGATGACATGAATTTAGTTTGTATGTATATTGGTGTTAAATTAACATGACATATTTCTTGTGTTCTTGAAGTGTGAAGTTGATCTTGGTTGAATTGGTTCTATATGTGTGGGGTTGATGCATTTATGTTGATTCTTTGTTTGGATATTGGATTGTGAATGTGAATGTATGAGAATGATCTTGATGATGATGTGAATTTGATGAAATTGGACTTTGTTCATCCTTGTGAATTGATCTTTGAGTGATTTATATTGAATTAGATGAAGTTAATATGACTTTGAGGAATTGATATGGAAGGGAGGATTGAAACTTGTGAAAAGTTGATCAATACCATTTTCCCCTGTTTTGGCACAATTTGAACTGGATTTATGAAATTGTTTTAATTGGAATTTGACTTTGTAGTATTAATAAGAGTTGTATATAATCCTCTTAGCTTTCAAATGCTTTTGGCTTCATTCAATTTGGAGGTCTACAACTCTAGTTATGACCAAATTACTGAGATAGGGTCTATATGAAAGTATCTATTTTGTTGATTGCACATACCTTTCCAAGATGAATTTTTTTGACAATTAAATTTTTAGAACTGGGTTTTATGGTCTTCATAAGATATGTAGAGAATCCTCTTAGCTTTCAAATTCTTTTGGATTCACTCAATTTGGAGGTCTACAACTCAAGTTATGGCCAAAATACAAACAGGGGTGCACACACCTCTTCCTGGGTTGTGCGCACAAGATTGTGTTTGACAGCTTCTAAGTGTTTTCTACATTTTTTCTTCAACTTTCTTCATTCTTTCCTTCATTATTCAAGTCCAATCCTCTAAAATCAACACTTCTCCATGCTTTATTTCTACATGAACATAATCAAACAAAATGCAATGTAAACATAATGAATCCATTTCTAGGATATGAATGAATGAAAATAGGTATATGTGACTTATAAACATGAATAGGATCATGGAGATGTTGTGTATGTGTTATGACATGTATGATGAATGTTTAATGCATGATAATTTGATAAGGAAATGAATTGATAGATAAGCTTTCCCCCTTCAACGGAAGTTGAGTAAGTGGGTTGAGTTCCACCGGTTACACACCAGCTAAGCGGACAAGCATGAAAAGATTGAGAATGTAGGGTCTCCCAATGAACGGGGTAAGATGGCCTAAACTAGTAGGGTTGCCCTGTGACTGGGGAAATGACCCAAAAGAAAGGACTATTCCAAAGAACGGGTAAGGAAGTCCTGGGCTATTCCTAATGAACGGGGTCAAGATAGCCTGACAGTTGATCACGGTAGGGACGCTTGCCATGGTCCGATGATTGAGCTCAAATGCGCGTTGCTGCCATGTGCCTATGGTGAAGTCTAGTGCACGAGGCTTCCGGAAAAGACTAAAGAAAAGAAATGAATTAAGTATGATAATGAAGGATCATAGAAGGCATACATTTATACTTGTCATTATATCCATTGAGTGTGAATATGTTGCATTGGATTGGTTGTGTGTGATAGGAACCAAATGGGGTGTTTTTCTAGTTAGACTGGCTGTGATATGGTATAAAAGTGTTTTTAAAATGTCGGGGTTACTCAGTTATATGTTTACATATAACTGACGGTTACCATATCGCAGGTATTAGAAGGTTGCGAAGCGAAAGCCACAGATGGGATGAGCTGTGGGCATTTCTTAGGTATAGCCACACATGGTGAACCTAAGTCTCAAGTTCATATATTAATTTGTTCAGCTATATAGGAATCTGTATAAATTGAAAGGGTTGTAATTATTATTATCTTTAATTGTTGTAAATTAGAATTTAGCTTTCACTAGTGTTAAAAAAAAACTTAGCCTTAAATTTTGTTAGGTGTTACAATTGTTTATATTTTTAAAATTACAACATTTATTTTAAGAAATCGTCTAGTATACACTTAAAAAATATGGTGTTTTTTACTTTAAAAATGAAAACGCGTATTTTAAATTTATTAAATTATTTGATTTTTTTGAAAAAAATCTATTGTTCCCCATAAAGATTCTAGCTTAATTTGCACTATTTTTTATATTTTTAAAATATCAACATTTGTTTGTAGAAATCGCGTACTATACACTTGAAAAATAGAGTTTTTTTACTTTAAAAATGAAAAAGCATATTTTAAATTTATTAAATTATTTGATTTTTTTGACAACAATGTATTGTTCACCATAAAGTTTTTAGATTAATTTACACTATTTTTTATATTTAAAATATAAACATTTGTTTCTAGAAATCGTGTACTATAGACATGAAATGTAGGGTGTTTATTACTATAAAAATGAAAACGCATATTTTAAATTTAGTAAATTATTTTATTTTTTTGACAACAATGTATTGTTCACCATGAAGTTTATAACTTAATTTATGCTATTTTTTTATTTTTTAAAATATCAACATTTGTTTCAGAAATCGTGTATACACTTGAAAAAATAGAGTGTTTTTTACTAAAAAAATGAAAACACATATTTTAAATTTATTAAATTTTTTGATTTTCTTGACAACAATGTATTGTTCACCATGATGTTTCTTCCTTAATTTAAACTTTTATTTATATTTTCAAAATATCAACATTTTTTTTCTCTAGAAATCATGTACCATACATTTGAAAAATATGGTGTTTTTGACTAGAAAATGAAAATGCATATTTTTAATTTATTAAATTATTTGATTTTTTTGACAAAATGTATTATTCACCAGGAAGACTCTAGCTTAATTTACAATATTTTTTATATTTTTAAAATAGTAACATTTGTTTCTAGAAATCATGCACTATAGACATGAAATGTAGGGTGTTTATTACTTTAAAAATGAAAACGCATATTTTAAATTTATTAAATTATTTGATTTTTTTGACAACAATGTATTGTTCACCATGAAGTTTCTAGCTTAATTTACACTATTTATTATATTTTTAAAATATCAACTTTTGTTTCTAGAAATCGTGTAGTATACACTTGAAAAATAGGGTGTTTTTTACTAAAAAAATGAAAACGCGTGATTTAATTTATTAAATTATTTAATATTTTTAACAACAATGTATTGTTTACCATCAAGTTTCTTTCTTAATTTGCACTATATTTTTATAATTTTTAATATATCAACATTTGTTTCTAGAAATCGTGTACTATACACATGAAAAATAGGGTGTTTTTTACTTTAAAAATGAAGGTGCATATTTTAAAAATATTAAAATCTTTTATTTTATTTAAAAAATGTATTGTTCACTATGAAGTTTCTAGTTTAATTTACAAAATGTTTTATATTTTTATAATTGCAACATTCGTTTCGAGAAATCGTGTACTATACACTTGAAAAATAAGGTTTTTTTTACTTTAAAAATAAAACGCGTATTTTAGATTTATTAATATATTTATATTTTTGAAAACAATGTATTGTTCCCAATACAGTTTCTAGCTTATTAAATTATTTTTTTTTTTTTGAAAACTATGTATTGTTCACCATGAAGTTTCTAGCTAAATTCACATAATTTTTTATATTTTTAAAATTGCAACATTTGTTTGTAGAAATCATGTACTATAGACTTGAAATATAGTGTTTTTTACTTTAAAAATGAAAATGCATATTTTAAATTTATTAAAATATTTGATTTTTTTGAACACAATGTATTGTTCCCATAAAGATTCTAGCTTAATTTTTACAATTTTCTATACTTTTAAAATTGAATCATTTGTTTCTAGAAATCGCATACTATACACTTGAAAAATATGGTGTTTTTTACTTTAAAAATAAAAACGCATATTTTAAATTTATTAAATTATTTGATTTTTTTGGACAACAGTATTGTTCACCAAGACAATTCTAGCTTAATTTACATTAATTTTTATATTTTTAAAATATCAACATTTGTTTCTAGAAATAGTGTACTATACACTTGAAATATTGGGTGTTTTTTACTTTAAAAATGAAAATGCATATTTTCAATTTATTAAATTGTTTTTTTTTTGTAAACAATGTATTTTTCACCATGAAGTTTCTAGCTATGTTTACAACATTTTTTATTTTTTTAAAATTGCTTCATTTGTTTGTAGAAATCGTGTACTATATAGACTTGAAATATAAAGTGCTTTTTACTTTAAAAATGAAAACACATATTTATAATTTATTAAATTATTTGATTTTTTTGACAACAATGTATTTTTCACCAAAAAGACTCTAGCTTAATTTACAATATTTTTTATATTTCTAAAATAGTAACATTTGTTTCTAAAATCATGCACTATAGACAAGAAATGTAGGGTGTTTATTACTTTAAAAATGAAAACGAATATTTTAAATTTATTAAATTATTTGATTTTTTTGACAACAATGTATTTTTCACCATGAAGTTTCTAGCTTAATTTACACTATTTATTATATTTTTAAAATATCAACTTTTGTTTCTAGAAATCGTGTAGTACACTTGAAAAATAGTGTGTTTTTTACTAAAAAAATAAAAACGCATGATTTAATTTATTAAATTATTTAATATTCTTAACAACAATGTATTGTTTACCATGAAGTTTCTTTCTTAATTTACACAATTTTTTTATAATTTTTAATATATCAGCATATGTTTATAGAAATCGTGTACTATACACATGAAAAATAGGGTGTTTTCTACTTACAAAATTAAAGTGCATATTTAAAAATATAAAAATATTTTATTTTATTTAAAAAATGTATTGTTCACCATGAAGTTCCTAGTTTAATTTACAAAATGTTTTATATTTTTTTAATTGCAACATTCGTTTCGAGAAATCGTATACTATACACTTGAAAAATAGGGTTTTTTTACTTTAAAAATAAAACGCGTATTTTAGATTTATTAATATATTTATATTTTTTAAAAACAATATATTGTTCCCAATACAGTTTCTAGCTTATTAAATAATTTTTTTTTTTTAAAACAATGTATTGTACACCATGAAGTTTCTAGCTAAATTTACACAATTTTTTAAATTTTTAAATTGCAACATTTGTTTGTAAAAATGAAAAAGCATATTTTAAATTTATTAGAATATTTGATTTTTTTGAAAACAATGTATTGTTCCCCATAAAGATTCTTGCTTAATTTTTAGAATTTTTTATATTTTTAAAATTTAATCATTTGTTTCTAGAAATCGCATACTATACACTTAAAAAATATGGTGTTTTTTACTTTAAAAATAAAAATACATATTTTAAATTTATTAAGTTATTTGATTTTTTTGGAAAACAATGTACTGTTCACCAAGACGATTCTAGCTTAATTTACATTAATTTTTATATTTTGAAAATATCAACATTTGTTTCTAGAAATCGTGTACTATACACTTGAAAAATAGGGTGTTTTTTCCTATAAAAATTAAAACGCATATTATAAATTTATTAAATTATATGATTTTTTTTACAACAATATATTGTTCACCATGAATTTTCTAGCTTAATTTACACTATTTTTTATATTTTTAAATTGCAAAATTATTTGAAGAAATCGTGTACTAAAGATTTAAATTATAGGGTGTTTTTTACTTTAAAAATGAAAAGGCATATTTTAAATTTATTAAATTGTTTTATATTTTTTAAATTGCAACATTTGTTTGTAGAAATCTTGTACTATACGCTTGAAAAATAGGGTGTGTTTTAGTTTAAAAATGAAAACGCGTATTTTAAATTTTTTAATTATTTCATTTTTTGACAAAAATGTATTGTTCAACAAGAAATTTCTAGCTTAATTTACACAATTTTTAAAATTTTTTAAATTGCAACATTTGTTTGTAGAAATCGTGTACTATACACTTGAAAAATAGAGTGTTTTTTAGTTTAAAAATGAAAGTGAATATTTTAAAAATATTAAATTATTTGATTTTTTAAAAAACAATGTATTGTTCACCATGAAGTTTCTAAATTAATTTACACTTTTATTTATATTTTAAAAATATCAACATTTTTTTCTAGAAATCGTGTACCATACACTTGAAAAATAGGGTGTTTTTTACTAAAAAAATGAAAATGCATATTTTAAATTTATTAAATTATTTAATTTTTTTGACATCAATGTATTGTTTACCATGAAGTTTCTAGCTTAATTTACACTATTTTTTATATTTTTCAAAATTGCAACATCTGTTTGTAGAAATCGTGTTCTATAGACTTGAAATATAGGGTGTTTTTTACTTTAAAAATGAAAACGCATATTTTAAATTTATTAAATTATTTGATTTTTTGACAAAAACGTATTGTATACCATGATATTTCTAGCTTAATTTACACTATTTTTTATATTTTTAAAATAGTAACATTTATTTCTAGAAATCGCGTATTATACACTTGAAAAATAGGGTGTTTTTTACTTTAAAATTGAAAATGCATATTTTAAATTTATTAAATTATTAGATTTTATTTACAACTATGTATTGTTCCCCATGAAATTTCTAGCTTAATTTACACTATTTTTTTATATTTTTAAAATACAAACATTTGTTTCGAGAAGTCATGTAATACACTTGAAAAATATGGTGCTTTTTTACAAAAAAAACGAAAACGAATATTTTAAATTTATTAAATTATTTCATTTTTTTACAACTATGTATTGATCACCATGAAGTTTCTAGCTTAATTTACACTATTGTTTTTATACTTTTAACATATCAACATTTTTTTCGAGAAATCGTGTACTATACGCTTGAAAAATATGTTGTTTTTTAGTTTAAAATATAAAATGCATATTTTAAATTTATTGAATTATTATATTTTTTTACAACAATGTGTTGTTCACCTTGACGTTTCTAGCTTTATTTACACTATTTTTTTTTATATTTTTAAATATCAACATTTATTTCTAGAAATCGCGTATTATACACTTGAAAAATAGGGTGTTTTTTACTAAAAAAAATAAAACGCATATTTTAAATTTATTAAATTATTAGATTTTTTTGACAACAATGTATTGTTAGAGGTTTCTAGCTTAATTTACACTATTTTTTTATATTTTTAAAATATCAACATTTGTTTCTAGAAATCGTGTACAATACACTTGAAAAATAGGGTGTTTTTTACTTTAAAAATGAAAGTGAATATTTTAAAAATATTAAATTATTTGATATTTTTGAAAACAATGTATTGTTCACCATGAAATTTCTAGCTTAATATAAACTTTTATTTATATTTTTAAAATATCAACATTTTTTTCTAGAAATCGTGTACCATTCACTTGAAAAATAGGGTGTTTTTTACAAAAAAAATGAAAAAGCATATTTTAAATTTATTAAATTTTTTTTGAAATCAATGTATTGTTTACCATTAATTTTCTTGTTTAATTTACACTATTTTTTATATTTTTAAAATTGCAACATTTGTTTGTAGAAATCGTGTACTATAGACTTGCAATATAGGGTGTTTTTTACTTTAAAAATGAAAACGCTTATTTTTAATTTATTAAATTATTTTATTTTTTTGAAAACAATGTATTTTTCATTATGAAGTTTCTAGCTTAATTTACACTATTTTTTGATATTTTTAAAATATCAACATTTGTTTCTAGAAATCGTGTACTATATACTTGAAAAATAGGGTTTTTTTACTAAAAAAATTAAAAGGCATATTTTAAATTTAATACATTATTTAATTTTTTTTGACATCAATGTATTGCTTAATTTACACAACTTTATATATTTTTAAAGTTGCAACATTTGTTTGTAGAAATCGTTTACTATAGACATGAAATATAGGGTGTTTTTCTAAAAATGAAAACACATATTTTAAATTTATTAAGTTGATTGATTTTTTTGACTATAATGTATTGTTCACCATGAAGTTTCTAGCTTAACTTATACTATTTTTTTTAGTTTTTAAAATATCAACATTTATTTCTAGAAATCATATACTATATATACACTTGAAAAATATTGTGTTTTTTACTAAAAAAATGAAAACGCACATTTTAAATTTATTATATTTTTTTTGACAACAATGTATAGTTTGGCATTAAGTTTCTAGCTTAATTTAAATAATTTTTTATATTTTTGAAATTGCAACATTTGTTGGTAGAAATCGTGTACTATAGACTCTAAATATAGGGTGTTTTTTACTTTACAAATGAAAACGTATATTTTAAATTTATTCAATTTTATTTTTAACAACAATGTATTTTTCACAATGAAGTTTGTAGCTTAATTTACACTATTTTTGAAATTGCAACATTTGTTTGTAGAAATCGTGTACTATACATTTGAAAAATAGTGTGTTTTTTACTAAAAAAATGAAAACGCATATTTTTAATTTATTAAATTATTTTATTTTTTTGACTACAATGTATTGTATACCATGAATATTTCTAGCTTAAGTTGCACAATTTTTTATATTTGTAAAATTGCAACATTTGTTTCTAGAAGTCGTGTACTATAGACTTGAAATATAGGGTATTTTTTACTTTAAAAATAAAAACGCATATTTTAAATTTATTAAATTATTTGATTTTTTTGACAACAATGTATTGTTCACCGAGAAGTTGGTAGCTTAATTTACACTATTGTTTTATATTTTTAAAATATCAACATTTGTTTCTAGAAGTCGTGTACTATCACTTGAAAAATAGGTTGTTTTTCACTATAAAAATGAAAAAGCATATTTTAAATTTGTTAAATTATTTAAATTTTTTTTGAAATCAATGTATTGTTCACCATGTAGTTCCTAGCTTAATTTACACTATTTTTTTTATATTTTTATAATATCAATATTTGTTTCTAGAAATCGTGTACTATACACTTAAAAAGTGTTTTTTACTAAAAAAATGAAAACTCGTGTAACACCTAGATTTTTTTTATAGTAGTAGTAGTTTTTTTTTTTTAACAAAAACATAATACAGCGGAATTTAATAAAATATATACATATTTCAAAATACAAGTGTTTGTTTACAGTCCAAGGAATCTACATATGTCCAGCTAAGGTAGCCATACAAAGACTCAAATGACTACCTAAGTATCAGAAAAGGCTGCAAAAATGCTCACGCGTTGACACCCTCCGAGTCCGAGCCACCTGCAATACTATAACCGTCAGTTATACGCTCGACATATAACTGAGTAACCCATCGGTCATAAAAACAGTTTTATACAGTATTACAGTCAGTCTAACTGGAAAACCGTCCCAAATCCAAATCCTAACAAACATACACACAACAAATAATAATACCAATCACATGGATATGTATGCATGATCATTTTCCATTTTAATTCTTTCCTCTTTTAACGGGAAACCCCGTGCACCGGGAATCCACCAAAACACGTGGCAGTAACGCGTATTGTGCTCATCATCATCACGGTCCTGGCGAGCATCCCCCAAGGATCCTCCTGCCGGGCTACTAAATCTCTCTCGAGCTAGCCCAAGGAACCATCTACCTCATGAAGATAGTACCCTTTGTACTTAGACTACCTACCTCGTGAAGATAGTCCAGTACTTCAGGTTATTTTCCCCTTTTCGGGATAACCCTACATTCTCATCTTTTTCCCATTTTCTACTCTGTCCTCTTACCCGGTCTACTTTCGGTGGAACTTAACCCTCTTGCTCAACTTCAGTTGAGTGGGAAAAGCCTCTTTTAACATTTCCATTTTCAATTCTAATGCATCACACAGTCATATTAAGAACATAGCGTACAAACAAGTGTTTCCAATATCCTCTTATCCAATTATCAACACTTATTTACTCGGATTCTATGTGACAGACGTATCATATTCATATATCTATTTGAATATGGAAATCCATATTCAAACACATATTTGAATATACTACTACTGGGACTTGATCCTTTTCAAACTATTTTGAAATCATTTCAATATCAGATCCCCAGTTAGTGTCACATTCAATTCTAGAAAACCTTATTTATACCTTTAACATGTTTCCCCACATCACATACATCATTTATCAACATAAGGCATATCAAAATCATACAATACCAACCATATCATGCATGTTTCAAACATAGTATGCATCATTTATCAAACTTAAACAAAACATAACAGTTTGATTTCCCTAATAACATGTTCCTAGCATTCCCTAATCACATGTTCCTAAATTCCAAGTACTTAAGGATTTGGGGTTTTCATGGTTACCTGGAACTCCTTGAATCCTTTATCCTTTAGCTTCCAGATCCAATCTCCTACTCCGGTTCCTTTCCTGTAGTTGCCTCTAAATCTGAATCAACCGTTTGGAACCTTAGTCTTTTGAGATGGAAGCCTTAGGGTTACAGAGTTATGACTTAGTTGGTTTAGGAACAGAGGTTTTTAGGTGAGTGATAAGCGAGGAATCTGAAGAACAACCCCTTTTGAGTCAAGGCACCCCTATTTATAGATTTTGGGGTCCATATTCGAATATGTATTCGAATATAGGGCTCCTGTTTTCAATTTCTCACCTGCATATTCGAATATAAGCTTGCATATTCGAATAATATTCGAATATAAGCTTGCAAATTCGAATATTATTCGAATATGGACATGCATATTCGAATACTATTCAAATATGACAAGGCATATTCGAATATTATTCGAATATGACAGTTCATATTCAAATATTTACTTTATCTTTGTTTCTCTTTGTAAATTGTAATCAATCCCTTAAGTCCTAAGCCTCTTTGATGGATTTTCAGGATGTTACAACTCCTATTTTAAATTTTTTAAATTATTTGATTTTTTTGACAACAATGAATTGTTTACCTTGAAATTTCTAGCTTAATATACACAATTTTTAAAATTTTTAAAATTGCAACATTTGTTTGTAGAAATCGTGTACTATAAACTTGAAATATAGGGTGTTTTTTACTTTAAAAATGAAAACGCATATTTCAAATTTATTAAATTATTTGATTTTTTTGACGACAATGTATTTTTCACCATGAAGTTTCTAGCTTAAATTAAACTATTTTTTGTATTTTCAAAATGTCAACATTTGTTTCTAGAAATCGTGTACTATACACTTGAAAAATAGGGTGTTTTTTACTAAAAAAATGAAAAAGCATATTTTAAATTTATTAAACGATTTAATTTTTTTTGAAATCAATGTATTGTTTACCATGATGTTTCTAGCTTAATTTACACAATTTTTTATATTTTTAAAATTGCAACATTTGTTTGTAGAAATCGTGTACTATAAACATGAAATATATGGTGTTTTTTACTTTAAAAATTAAAATGCATATTTTAAATTTATTAAATTATTTTATTTCTTTGACAACAATTTATTGTTCACCATGAAGTTTCTAGCATAATTTACACTATTTTTTTATATTTTTAAAATATCAACAATTGTTTCTTGAAATCGTGTACTATACACTTGAAAAAAGTGTGTTTTTTACTAAAAAAATGAAACCCATATTTTAAATTTATTAAATTATTTGATTTTTTTGACAACAATGTATTGTTCACCAAGAATTTTCTAGCTTAATTTACACTGTTTTTTAAATTTTTAAACTATCAACATTTGTTTCTAGAAATCGTGCACTATACACTTAAAAAATAGGGTGTTTTTTACTAAAAAAATGAAAAAGCATATTTTAAATTTATTAAATGATTTAATTTCTTTTGAAATCAATGTATTTTTTACAATGCATTTCTAGCTTAATTTACACAATTTTTTATTTTTTTAAAATTGTAACATTTGTTTTTAGAAATCGTGTACTATAGACATGAAATATAGGGTGTTTTTTACTTTAAAAATGAAAATGCATATTTTAAATTTATTAAATTATTTCATTTTTTTGACAACAATGTATTGTTCACCATGAAGTTTCTAGCTTAATTTACACTATTTTTTTATATTTTTAAAATATCAACATTTGTTTGTAGAAATCGTGTACTACACTTGAAAAACGTGTTTTTTACTAAAAAAAATGAAAACGCATATTTTAAATTTATTAAATTATTTAATTTTTTTGACAACAATGTATTGTTTACCATGAAGTTTCTAGCTTAATTTACACAATTTTTTATATTTTTAAAATTGCAACATTTGTTTGTAGAAACCGTGTACTATAGACTTGAAATATAGGGTGTTTTTTACTTTAAAAATTAAAATGCATATTTTAAATTTATTCAATTATTTGATTTTTTTTGACAACAATGTATTTTTCACCATGAAATTTCTAGCTTAGTTTAAACTATTTTTTATATTTTTAAAAGGTCAACATTTGTTTCTAAAAATCGTGTACTATAACTTGAAAAATAGGGTGTTTTTTACTAAAAAATTTAAACGCATATTTTACATTTATTAAATTATTTAATTTTTTTGAAAATATTTTATTGTTCACTATAAAGTTTCTAGTTTAATTTACAAACTTTTTATATTTTTATCATTGCAGCATTTGTTTATATAAATCATGTACTATACACTTGAAAAATAGGGTGTTTTTTACTTTAAAAATTAAAACACATATTTTAAATTTATTAATATATTTAATTCTTTTGCAAACTATGTATTGTTCCAAATAAAGTTTCTAGCTTACTTTACAAAATTATATATTTTTAAAATTGAAACATTTGTTTCTAAAAATTGTGTACTATAGACTTGAAATATTGGGTGTTTTTTACTTTAAAAATTAAAACGCGTATTTTAAATTTATTAAATTATTTGATTATTTTGAAAACAATGTATTGTTCCCCTTAAAGTTTCTACCTTAAGTTTTACAATTTTTTATGGTTTAAAAATTGAAACATTTGATTCTAGAAATCGAGTACTATACACTTGAAAAATAGGGGTGTTTTTTAATTTAAAAATAAAAATGCATATTTTAAATTTATTAAATTATTTGATTTTTTTGACAACAATGTTTTGTTTACTAAGAAGTTTCTAGCTTAATTTACACTGTTTTTTATATTTTTAAAATATCACATTTGTATCTAGAAATTGTGTACTATACACTTGAAATATAGGGTGTTTTTTACTTTAAAAATGAAAACGCATATTTTAAATTTATTAAATTATTTGATTTTTTTGAAAACAATGTATTGTTTCCCTTAAGTTTCTAGCTTAATTTACACAATTGTTTATTTTAACACCATAATTTTTGAGTCAGTTGTTTTTTTCAAAACACTAGTGGAAGCTAAATTCTAATTTACAACAATTAATAATAAAAATTATAATTACACCCCTTTCAAATTTTACAATATCTTATACAGTTGAACAAATTAACGTATGAACTTGAGACTTAGGTTTACCATGTGTGGCTATACCTAAGAAAAGCCCACTGCTCATCTCATCTGTGGCTTTCGCTTCACAATCTTCTGATACCTGCGATATTGTAACCGTCAGTTATATGTTTCATATAACTGAGTAACCTCCGGCGTTTTATTAAAACAGTTTTGTACCATATCGCAGCCAGTCTAACTGGAAAACACCGCATTTAATCCCTAACACACAATTCAATCCACAATCAATGCAACAACTCATACATAATGCATGCTATGACAATTATGGACCACGGCAAGCGTCCCTACCGTGATCAAACTGGCTGTTGGGCTATCTTACCCCAATCACTAGGATAGCCCAGGACTATCTTACCCCATTCATCAGGATAGTCCTTTCTTTCGGGCTATCTTCCCAGTCACCGGGCAACCCTACTAGTTCAGGTCATCTTACCCCGTTCATTGGGAGACCCTACACTCTCAATCTTTTCATGCTTGTCTGGTGTCTGGCCGGTGGGATTTAACCCGCTTACTCAACATCCGTTGATGGGGGAAAGCTTAAACTTGTCTTTAAATTTCATTTTCATTTCACATAAAATATTATAATGCATTTCACATTCAACTCATCATTTGCATACAACATTCATCATTAATATTTCATTAATCATTCATTTAAGCAATTGCCACCCATGTAATAACACTATACTTATCATAATCATTTCATGACCCTAATACATGTTACTAAGTCATAAGGACCTATTTACATTGATTCTAACCCTAGAAATAGTCTATTAGGGTCCACAATGCATTTTGGAAGTTAAAACAGGTCAAGGAGGTACAGAGCACTGGCGCTTGAGCGCCCATTCTGGTGCTTGAGCGCCCATTCTGGCGCTTGAGCGCCCATTCTGGCACTTGAGCGTTAGGCAACATTTTTACACTCCTTGGAATTTCATCTGGCGCTCGAGCCCCAATCCTTGCGCTTGAGCGCCAGACATCCATTTGCCACTTCCAGGAATTTTGTCCTGGCGCTCGAGCCCCAATCCTGGCACTCGAGCCCCAGCCATAGATGACAGCTTCTGCAAATTTCACCAAAAATTCAGTTTCTTTACTTTCAACCTCTTTCCTTGACCTCATTCTAACTTCCAAAACACTACCCACATCATGGCACAACAAATTCACACATATACAATCAAATTGTCACAAATCAAGTGTACATTAGCATGATTCAAACACAAATGCTTCATTCATTCAATCTCACATCAAAATCACAAGACACAATTTCAACACTACTACATCAAAATATGACAACAAGGAAAACTCTCACACTTCACTTTCATTGCCACACTAGTTTCCAAAATAACCTACATGCATCAAACTAAATCATCCCACTTAACAAGTCTAATCCTAATCATCACACATTTCACAATTTGACAATAGTCAATCCACATGCATCAAAACCCAATTCATTTAACATTATAAGTTCAAACCAATTCCTATCATATATTTCATAATAGCTCAAAATCAAGTCATGTATCTTTTCTATTCCTTATCTTGCCTAAGTTTTGGGGTTTAGTGGGGTTACCTTCAAACTTTGAGTCCCTAAGAACTTCTTGTTCTCAAGCTCCACCAAATCCTTCAATCTCTACTACTAGACTTGGGAATCCCTAAATACCCCCAAATAAGAGTCATTATCACCCTTAGGAACTCATTTTAGGGTTTTCATGTTAGAGGAGAGGATCAAAAGCCCATTTGCCCCAAAATGGAGCTTTATCAAAGAATGGGAGATGAGGGTGCATGCCTTACCTAAGTAGCTTGTTGGTGTCCCAAAGCTTGAAAATGTCCTCTCAAAAGCTTCAATGTTGGAGATTGATGAATGAACCTTGATGTTTTGGGCTTGAAGGTCAAACCCTAGGAGAACAAGTGTGAAAATGAGAAGTGAAGAGAGTGAGGAAGGGAGAAAGGGGCGAGAATGAGGGAGGAAGTAAGGGGCTTGCATGTTCAATTAAAGAGAAGAATTACCTTCCTTGTGGCTTGGTGATGATGATTTCTTAAGGAAACAACATGGAACTTGAGCTTCTATGGTGAGATTGATCAAGGAATTAGGAGAGGGTTTGAGGAGGGGATGAAGAACTAGAGAGAAGAGCTTGGTCTTTGTGTGGGCTGAAATGAGAGGGGGAGAAAGGGGAAATGAGAGTTTTGCCTCACTTAACTAATTTCTAAATCTTGCTAAGTGGTCCCTCATGGCACTTATAAAATTGCAACCTAGTCCTTCCCTCTAATTTCTTAGGGTCTGTTTGGTTGGAGGTTTTTGGAGGGGAGGGGAGAGGAGGGATTTTAGTTCATTTTAAAATCCCTCCAAAAGTGGGGGGGTTTGGAGGGGAGGGGAGGGCAAAATTAACACATTAAATCACTTAAAATCCCTCCCCTCCCCTCCAACCAAACACAAAAACATTATTTTCCCTTCCCTCCCCTCCCCTCCCCTCCCCTCCCCTCCATTTGAACCAAACACACACTCAGATTTTTTATTTTCCCTCCCATCCCCTCCCCTCAACTCCATTAAAATCCCTCCCCCCCCTCTGTTGAACCAAACAGGCCGTTAAGGATTGCAACCAAATCCCCAAATCCCAATTACCCATAGCTCTTTTCTAGGAAATTTATGGGATGTTACATTTATGTTTTTAAAATTGCAACATTTGTTTCAAGAAATCGTGTACTATATATACACTTGAAAAAAAGGGTGTTTTTTACTTTAAAAAGGAAAATGCATATTTTAAATTTATTAAATTATTTGATTTTTTTGAAAACAATCTATTGTTCCCCATAAAGTTTCTAGCTTAATTTTTACAATTTTATATATTTTTGAAATTGAAACATTTATTTCTAGAAATCGCGCACAATACACTTGAAAAATAGGGTGTTTTTTACTTTAAAAATGAAAATGCATATTTTAAATTTATTATATAATTTGATTTTTTTTGAAAAAATCTATTGTTCCCCAAAAAGATTCTAGCTTAACTTTTACAATTTTTTATATTTTTAAAATTGAAACATTTGTTTCTAGAAATTGCGTACTATGCACTTGAAAAATATGGTGTTTTTTACTTTAAAAATGAAAATGCATATTTTAATATTAATACATTATTAGTTTTTTTTAAACAATGTATTGTTCACCATGAAGTTTCTAGCTTAATTCACACTATATTTAATAATTTTAAAATATCAACATTTGTTTCTAGAAATCGTGTACTATGCACTTGAAAAATAGGGTGTTTTTCACTAAAAAAATGAAAACACATATTTTAAATTTATTAAATTATTTGATTTTTTTTGAAAACCATCTATTGTTCACAATAAATTTTCTAGCTTAATTTAAACTATTTGATTTATATTTTTAAAATTGCAACATTTATTTCTAGAAATCGTGTTTTATACACTTGAAAAATAGGGTGTTTTTTACTTTAAAAATGAAAATGCATATTTTAAATTTATTAAATTTTTTGATATTTTTGGAAACAATATTGTTCACCATTAAGTTTCTAGTTTAATTTACAAAGAAATTTATATTTTTATAATTGCAACATTTGTTTCTAAAAATCGTGTACTATACACTTGAAAAATAGGGTGTTTTTTACTTTAAAAATTAAAACGCATATTTTAAATTTATTAAGATAATTGATTTTTTTAAAACACATTATTGTTCCCAATAAAGTTTCTAGCTTAATTTACACAATTTTTTATATTTTTAAAATTGCAACATTTGTTTCTAAAAATTGTGTATTATAGACTTGAAATATATGGTGCTTTTTACTTTAAAAATGAAAAATCATATTTTAAATTTATTAAATTATTTGATTTTTTTGAAATTAATGTATTTTTCCCCATAAAGTTTCTAGCTTAATTTAAACAATTGTTTATATTTTTAAAATTGCAACATTTGTTTCTAGAAATCGTGTACTATACACTTGAAAAATAAGGTGTTTTTTACTTTAGAAATGAAAATGCATATTTGAAAATTATTAAATAATCTGATTATTTTTAATCAATCTATTGTTCCCCATAAATTTTCTAGCTTAATTTTTACAATTTTATATATTTTTAAAATATCAAAATTTGTTTCAAGAAATCGTGTACTATCACTTGAAAAATACAGTGTTTTTTACTAAAAAAATGAAAACGCATATTTTAAAATTATTAAATTATTTGATTTATTTGACAACATTTTATTGTTCACCATGAAGTTTCTAGCTTAATTTACACTATTTTTTTATTTTCTTCAAATATCAACATTTATTTCTATAAATCGTGTACTATACACTTGAAAAATTGGGTGTTTTTTACCAAAAAAATGAAAACGCATATTTTAAATTTATTAAATTATTTGATTTTTTTTACAACAATTTATTGTTCACCAAGAAGTTTCTAGCTTAATTTACACTATTTTTTATATTTTAAAATTTAAACATTTGTTTCTAGAAATTGTGCACTATATACACTTGAAAAATAGGGTGTTTTTTACTAATAAAATGAAAACGCATATTTTAAATTTATTAAATTATTTGATTTTTTTGACAAAAATGTATTGTTCACCATGAAGTTTCTAGGTTAATTTACACTATAAATAACACCCTAATTTTTTAAAAGAGTAGTTAGTGAAAAATGTTAACTTTGAAAGCCTGATACTTATTTTTTTCTTGAAAATACAACTCTGGTTACTTGGTTTTATTTAAAATACAGCGGAAAACTTTTCTTTATTTATATGATAATTCCCTATACAGCTGAACCACATAATCTCTGAACAACAGGCTTAGGTTCACCAAGTGTGGTTTTACCTAAGCAAAGACTAACGCTTTGTCTTATCCATTTCTTTAGCTCCACAGTCTTCCAATACCTGCAATACTGCGACCGTTAGTTATATGTAAAACATATAACCGAGTAACCCTCGGTCTAACTAAAAACATTTTATAGTATTGCAGACAGTCTAACTGGAAAACTGCCCCAAATCACATTCCTAGTAAACACACATTATTCACATAACACTTACACATACAAATTCACACATTCATATACAATGCATGCAATAATATCATGTATGTATGCATGCCATGATCATTTTCCATTTTCCATTCTTTCCTCTTTTATCGAGAAACCCGATGCACGCAGGAATCCACCATTGTGCGTGGCAATAGCACTATAGAGCTCTCTGCAAACCCTGGTAAGCGTCATTAGCCAGAGTCCATGCCTCACCTCCAATAGAGGTCTGCAAGAACTATTACCCCTTCTGATAATAGCCCCCAATTGTTTCTCTTTCTCAGAGTCATCACCCATTACAACTATTACCCCTTCCGGTAATAGCCCCCAAATCATTTCTCTTTCTATGCTTGTCCACTTACGCGGTCTACTTCCGGTAGAACTCAACCCTTTTACTCAACCAATGTTGATAGGGGAAGCATTTCCATATTTCTTTTCTGTTTGAATTCACATTTATATGTTCTAATGTATCAAACATCACATTCATATCACAATCAATCAAACAAGAGTTCTAGTAGCATAATATTCGAACACAAGTATCCTATGTTTGAATATTATGTATCATAAGTTCCACACTCAAATATGTATTCAAATATGGCCTGCCATATTTGAGTACATATTAGATTTCATATTGACTCTAGACTTATCCCTTCAAAACAATTTGAAAATCTATCCAGAGTCCCATTCTCAATTTCATGGTATGATAATCTGGAATCTCTTGTCTGTTAAATACACTTTATCATTTTCATACATCATTCACAATCTCTAAACATGCAACGTCTCTTTTCACATTTGATCACATAGCATCATACAAACATATCAAGCATCATATTCATTCATATTCTCAATTCCAACATGCAACGTCTCTTTGCACATTTGATCACATAGCATCATACAGACATATCAAGCATCATATTCATTCATATTCTCAATTCCATTCATGCAACATCATTTAACATGTTAAAAGAACATCATACAGGCATACCAAACATCATATTCATTCATATCTCCCATTCCATTCATGCAACTTCGGTTAGCATGTTAACATCACGCAAACATAACAAATAATATCAGACAGATTCCTAATTCAGCCAATTCCTAACAGATTATCTATAGTTCCTAATCACATGTTCCTAACATTTCATAATGTCCTCAATTTGGGGTTTTAGGGTTACCTTGGGATCCCAGAATCTTTTATCCTTCAACTCCAATCCAGTTTCCAATTCCCTTGTTCAGCATTCTTTATCTTTGAGTTGGAATCTCAACTCTTGGAATCCTACTGTGAGAAGGAAACCTTAAGATGAATGAGTTGTGGCATGTGATTGATTAGTGGCAGAGGTCTATCAAAGAATTGAAAGAGCGTAGAGCAAGGAAGAGGGAAACAATGAGTTTTGAATGTGAAACACCCCTATTTATAGGCTTTGGGGTCCATATTCGAATATATATTTGAATATAAGGTTGTTTTTTTCAATTCCAAACTTCCATATTCGAATATTGACATGCATATTCGAATACTATTCGAATATGACAGTTCATATTCGAATTGATAGTGCATATTCGAATATTCATGTTATTTTTATCCCTCCTTTGACCTCTCTACTTACAACCAATCCTCCTCTTTCTTTTCTTTGTAAATTGTAATCAAATCCCTTAAATTCTAAGTTTCCTTTATGAATTTTCGAGATGTTACAATTCTACCCCTCTTAAAAGAATTGTGTCCTCACAATTTACTTTGATTTCTAGACCAAAGGAATATTCATATCTAAAGTATCTTGAGGGATTTATAGATAACTTTGTCAAATATAGTGCGGCTTTCATAAGGTCAGTACGTCATATAATTGTAGAAAGATCTGATAGAGTGAATACTTACACTATTTGGGAAAAAATGGTTTTAGGACTGTGATTCCCTTAATCATGGGTTTGAAAGGGGTTCAAATAAAAGTGATATTTGGATTTCTAGTTCATTTTGAGAAATCAGGGTCTACCCTTGAAACTTTCGATGCATTTCACTTAGATATAAGTCAATGATATATTGAAAAATTTGGGTAACTCTAAGTATGATCGTTAAGTATTTAATAGGATCCTATAGACTTAGTGAACATAAGTAGAAGATCTTACAAAGTTAACACGAAGGTTATCTTTGCAACTTGTGAAAACTTGAATTAGGTAGGAAATAACCCTAGGTGGCTATTAGTTTAAAATTATAACTCAATGGAATAAGAGGCGTCATCACATCTTGATTTAGTCTCTTGCTAATATTTAGAAATCTTTGAAGAAAGTTTTTAGGTGGTCCATCAAGACATTAGTTTTAGGATAGGGTTAAAATTCACAATTCTTGATCTTTTGAGTACAAGTTGGTTCTGAATTCTAATAAGTATTTCCTGTTATATTTTTGTTTAAAGGCGGAATGATATTGATTGCAAAAATCACAAGGTTCTTAGGCGAGTCGTGAAAGACTATTTGGAGTAAGGTGTCTCCTTATTCCTACTTACTTCTAGGATGATTGAATTGTTCCAAGTGGTTAGAGTGGATTAGAATGCGTTCCGCATGTAGTTCTTAACATCTATAGTTTATTTTATTGACACGCTATAAAGAGATTGGCTGAAATAATAGTTTAGTTGTTTCCTTTAAGTAAGAACTCGGGTGGAGAAAATTGAGGATTGATTCGAATGTCAACATCTTTGTTTTTAGTGGGAACATTATAGTGGATGACTAATGAAGGCGTATTATGTCAAGGAAATTCTCATAAACTTACAAGGATTTAATTTGGAGACTTAATATAAGATTAGACTTATCTTTAGCTGATACCTTGGATAAGTACAGTAAATAAATTTACCAGGTGGTCAAAGTGCTTAGCCGGAATTCAAAACTGTATGGAAACCAGTTTTTGTTCTAGTCTCTAGGAATTTCTCAGGAAAAGCTTGAATTCAGATAATTTGATAGAAGTATTTGGAGTTGTATAGGTTTCATAGGTATTGGAACCAAGGAGAGGAATTTTCTTAATAATCAATAGAAATCTTTTAGCACTAAGTCGCATAGATAAAAACTTATATGGGTTCTAACTTTTGGAGAGGTTCAAATGAAAGATTTATAGAATTCCTCTAACGCTATCGTTAGGTTGCTCTGGTTGAATCGTCTTTCGAGGTAACTCAAATATGATATTTGAAATTCGAATATCAAGAAAGATAATTTGATAACCATCAAGATGGTGTTATGAGCTAAGATTGCCAAAGAAATCTTTTAACAGTGATGTTGTACTAATGCTTGGAAGAATTTCATATATTCACTAAAACTAAATTAAACGAAATTTGGGATCATGAGAAGTACGGTTCTGAAAACGGGAAATTCAAGGTAGGTATGATGAAAATAAACTTATCTTCCATTTGATTATTGACTCGGTAACATACTTTCTTAGATAACAAACGAGTGTAACAAACTTAGTTAAGGTTCAAGAGTGGTTTCTAGTCTTCGTAGAGTACCTAAAAATGTTTGATAGATCTATGTCTTATGGAATCCTTTGTATAGGAGCGTCTAAGGGTGTGTTTTAAAATACCGGTAGATTATAATGGAGATCGATTTCTAGAACTTCCATAGTTAGCATCAGAAGGAACAACATTGTTTAGATCCTATAAGGAGGTTTAGACCAAGATGAAATGAATAACTGGATAAAAGTGTCTTATTTTGAGAATGGAATTTAGATATAATTTAGTGACAGTTGCCGTTTAGGAGTTCTTGATATTGGTAGAGAAAGGTTGTGTCTTGATTTATATATGGAAAGAAAACAGGAGTTTTCGTTGTTGTCCTGAATTAGCTCTAAGTGGTGGTAAAATATTTAAACAAATTTTTGCTTTGTTTCCACAATATGAATTGAAGTCCAAATCGGATATGCTTACCCTCTAACTTATCAGTTTTGAGTAAGGATATACTTAGTGTCTAAAGTGTTCTGAAACAATTAATTCTTAAGATTGATGATAAGGTAAGGTGTAGAACTTAAGGAACTGTATGCTAAGATTTTCACGATTAACTTAAGGAAAGAAAGGTTTATTTCTAAAGTCATTATGTGTAATATTATCTGAATCCCATGATTAGATTTAGACTAGGATTATATGAATATTGAAATAGAGTGCTTACAAAGAATTGATTGGGAAAGAGTAAGATGTGGGACATAAGTTTCTCTAAGATTCAGTCCATGAAACTAACTTATTAAATCCTCAAGCAGAAAGAATTTCTAAAGATTGACCCTAATGAGACAAATTTCTCGATACGATATTACGCTATCATTATGAAAAGGAAAAAGGTTATTATACGATATGAGTTCTTGAACTTTTCTAAGAATACATGATCGTTCAATTAGAGTTGATGCTTAAATCCTTCCAATAAAGGTTCTTCACTCACAGCGTCTACTTGAATTTAGGCTTGGTGACTTTTCGAAAGAATTTGATTTCTAGGATTCACATGGATAGTTTACAATCATAAAAGAACTAGAGTTTTATGAAATTTAAGTCCTAGAGAAAACTTAAATGAAACTAGAATAGAGTTCCTTATGCTTGATGGCATGATCTATTCCTATACTTACCCAATTTCCCACCGAGAATATCTACATAGACCCCCTTAGTTGTCGTTGTGAGATTATCACTACCCGACTCTCTAGGTTCTTCCTGCCTCTGGGCTTTCTTACCAATTTGGCTATAATTTGTCTTTGAGAAATCCAACTTCGCCTAGGCTTTATACCAATTTCCCACTATCTATATTCCATAGGGCTAACCACATTTATCCTTAACATATTCTACCTAGTATTCAGTCTAGGCTAGTGACTTGAATCCATTGGTCATAAATGCGTCGGTGCCGTGAGTAAGGTACTGAATTGGCCAGGCTCAATATCTTATAGTCACAAACACTGGTACATCTTATCCCAATGCCTCATCCTATTTTCAAGGAAAGTTTCTAAAAGAAGAACGATCCTTTTAAAGATCATTCCTATCCATTAGCATTTATAACTTCTACTCTCATGCGCCAATACTCAGTTGATCAGATCAAATATTAGCCGCATGTTCCTTCGAAGCTTATGACGTGCCTAATAGATATGTTCAAAATATTATTCATTTAGTTGACTATCAACTTATCACAGTCCGAAGGATCAAACACCTCTGATACCATATTATAACACCCTAATTTTTGAAAAAAGTAGTTACTGAAAGATGTTAACTTTGAAAACCTGATACTTTAATTATTTTCTTGAAAATACAACTCTGGTTACTTGGTTTCATTTAATATACAGTGGAAAACTTTTCTTTATTTATATGATAATTCCCTATATAGCTGAACCACATAATCTCTGAATAATAGGCTTAGGTTCACCAAGTGTGGTATTACCTAAGCAAAGCCTAACGCTTTGTCTTATCCATTGCTTTAGCTCCACAGTCTTCCAATACGTGCAATACTGCGACCGTCAGTTATATGTAAAACATATAACCGAGTAACCCTCGGTCTAACTAAAAACATTTTACAGTATTGCAGCCAGTCTAACTGGAAAACTGCCCCAAATCACATTCCTAGTAAACACACATTATTCACATAACACTTACACATACAAATTCACACATTCATATACAATGCATGCAATAATATCATGTATGTATGCATGCCATGATCATTTTCCATTTTCCATTCTTTCCTCTTTTATCGAGAAACTCGGTGCACGCGGAAATCCACCATTGTGCGTGGCAATAGCACTATAGAGCTCTCTGCAAACCCTGGTAAGCGTCCTTAGCCAGAGTCCATGCCTAACCTCCAATAGAGGTCTACAAGAACTATTATCCCTTTTGATAATAGCCCCCAATTGTTTCTCTTTCTTAGAGTCATCACCCATTACAGGTCTGCAAGAACTATTACCCCTTCCGGTAATAGCCCCCAAATCATTTCCCTTTCTATGCTTGTCCACTTACCCAGTCTATTACCGGCGGAACTCAACCCTCTTACTCAACCAATGTTGATGGGGGAAGCATTTCCATATTCCTTTTCTGTTTGATTTCACATTTATAGGTTCTAATGCATCAAACATCACATTCATATCACAATCAATCAAACAAGAGTTCCAGTAGCATAATATTCGAACACAAGCATCCTATGTTTGAATATTATGTATCATAAGTTCCACACTCAAATATGTATTCAAATATGGCCTGCCATATTTGAGTACATATTAGAGTTCATACTGACTCTAGACTTATCCATTCAAAAACAGTTTCAAAATCTATCAAAAGTCCTATTCTCAATTTCATCGTATTATAATCTGGAATCTCTTGTCTATTAAATACACTTTATCATTTTCATACATCATTCACAATCTCTGCAACGTCTATTTGCACATTTGATCACATAGCATCATACAGACATATCAAGCATCACAATGATTCATATTCTCAATTCCATTCTTGCAACATCGTTTAGCATGTTAACAGAACATCATACAGGCATATCAAACATCATATTCATTCATATCTCCCATTCCATTCATGCAACTTCGGTCAGCATTTTAACATCACCCAAACATAACAAATAATATCAGACAGATTCCTAATTCAGCCAATTCCTAACACATTATCTATAGTTCCTAATCACATGTTCCTAACATTTCATAATGTTCTCAATTTGGGGTTTTATCCAAGAATCTTTTATCCTTCAACTCCAATCCAGTTTCCAATTCCTTTCTTCAGCATTCTTTATCTCTGAGTTGGAATCTCAACTCTTGGAATCCTACTGTGAGAAGGAAACCATAAGATGAATGAGTTGTGGCATGTGATTGATTAGTGGCAGAGGTCTATCAAAGAATTGAAAGAGCGTATAGCGAGGAAGAGCGAAACAGTGAGTTTTGAATGTGAAACACCCCTATTTATAGGCTTTGGGTATATTAGAATATAAGGTTGCTATTTTCAATTCGAAACTTCCATATTCGAATATTGACATGCATATTCGAATACTATTCGAATATGACGGTTCATATTCGAATACTATTCGAATATGACAGTGCATATTCGAAATTCATGTTATATTTATCCCTCCTTTGACCTCTCTACTTACAACCAATCCTCCTCTTTCTTTTCGTTGTAAATTGTAATTAAATCTCTTAAATCCTAAGTTTCCTTTATGAATTTTCGAGATGTTACACTATATTTAATATTTTTAAAATATCAACATTTGTTTCTAGAAATCGTGTACTATGCACTTGAAAAATAGGGTGTTTTTTACTAAAAAATGAAAACACATATTTTAAAATTATTAAATTATTTGATTTTTTCTACAACCATGTATTGTTCACAATAAAGTTCTAGCTTAATTTACACAATTTGATTTATATTTTTAAAATTGCAACATTTGTTTATAGAAATCGTGTTCTATACACTTGAAAAATAGGGTGTATTTTACTTTAAAAATGAAAACGCACATTTTAAATTTATTAAATTTTTTGAATTTTTTGAAAACAATGTATTGTTCACCATGAAGTTTCAAGTTTAATTTACAAAATGTTTTATATTTTTATAATTGCAACATTTATTTCTAAAAATCGTGTACTATACACTTGAAAAATATGGTGTTTTTTAAAAACGAAAAAATGCAAATTTTAAATTTACTAAATTATTTGATTTTTATGATAACAATGTATTGTTCCTCATAAAGTTTCTATCTAAATTTACACAATTGTTTATATTTTTTAAATTGCAACTTTTGTTTCTAGAAATCCTGTACTATAGTTATTTAATTATTTAATTTTTTTGAAAACAATATATTGTTCCCCATAAAGTTTCTAGCTTAATTTTTAAATTTTTTTATAGTTTGAAAATTGAAACATTTGTTTCTAGAAATCGAGTACTATACACCTGAAAAATAGGGTATTTTTTAATTTAAAAATGAAAATGCATATTTAAATTTATTAAATTATTTTATTGTTTTGACAACAATGTATTTTTCACCATGAAGTTTCTAGCTTAATTTACACTACTTTTTTATATTTTTAAAATATCAACATTTGTTTCTAGAAATCGTGTCTTATACACTTGAAAAATAGGATATTTTTTACTAAAAAAATGTAAACGCATATTTTAAATTTATTAAATTATTCAATTTTTTTACAATAATGTATTGTTCACCATGAAGTTTCTAGCTTAATTTAAACTTTTTTTATATTTTTAAAATATCAACATTTTTTTTCTTGAAATCATGTACCATACACTTGAAAAATAGGGTGTTTTTTACTAATAAAATAAAAATGCATATTTTAAATTTATTAAATTATTTTATTTTTTTTAAATCAATGTACTCTTCTCCATGAAATTTCTAACTTAATTTAAATAATTTTTTATATTTTAAAAATTACAACATTTTTTTGGAGAAATCGTGTACTATAGACTTGAAATATAGAGTGTTTTTTTCTTTAAAAATGAAAACGCATATTCTAAAATTTCTATCTTAATTTACACTATTTTTTATATTTTAAAATATAGAGTGTTTATATCAACATTTGTTTCTTGTCATCGTGTACTGTACACTTGAAAAATAGGGTTTTTATTGCTAAAAAAATGAAAACGTTTATTTTAAAATTTTTAAATTATTTTATTGTTTTGACAACA
The DNA here is from genome assembly GCA_037177725.1 of Cyamopsis tetragonoloba. Lineage (NCBI taxonomy): Eukaryota > Viridiplantae > Streptophyta > Magnoliopsida > Fabales > Fabaceae > Cyamopsis > Cyamopsis tetragonoloba. Next base: position 14,370,079 of record CM074124.1, on the reverse strand, counting down.
ATGTATTATTCACTATGAAGTTTCTAGCTTAATTTAAATTATTTTTTTATATTTTTAAAATATCATTTGTTTCTAGAAATCGTGTACTATACATTTGAAAGATAGGGTGTTTTTTACTTTAAAAATAAAAACACATATTTTAAATTTATTAAATTATTTAATTTTTTTGACAAAAATTTATTGTTCACCAAGAAGTTTCTAGCTTAATTTACATCATTATTTATATTTTTAAAATATCAGCCTTTGTTTCTAGAAATCCTGTACTATACACTTGAAATATAGGGTGTTTTTTACTTTAAAAATGAAAACGCATATTTTAAATTTATTAAATTATTTGATTTTTTGACAAAAATATATTGTTCACCATGAAGTTTCTAGCTTAATTTACACTTTTATTTTTATTTTGAAAATATCAACATTTTTTTTTAGAAATTGTGTACCATACACTTGAAAAATTGGGTGTTTTTTACTAATAAAATGAAAACACAAATTTTAAATTTGTTAAATTATTTAATTTTTTTTAAATCAGTGTATGGTTCACCATGAAATTTATAGCTTAATTTACACAGTTTTTTATAATTTTAAAATTGCAACATTTGTTTCTTGAAATCGTGTACTATATACTTGAAATATAGAGTGTTTTTTACTTTAAAAATGAAAACACAAGTTTTAAACTTATTAAATTATTTTATTTTTTTTACAACAATGTATTGTTTACCAAGAAGTTTCTAGCTTAATTTACACTATTTTTTATACTTTAAAATATCAACATTTGTTTCTAGAAATCTTGTACTGTACACTTGAAAAATAGGATCTTTTTTGCTAAAAAAAATTAAATGCAGATTTTAAATTTATTAAATTATTTTATTTTTTTGACAACAATATATTTTTCACCATGAAGTTTCTAGCTTAATTTAGACTACTTTTATATATTTTTAAAATATCAACATTTGTGTCTAAAAATCGTGTACTATAAACTTGAAATATAGGGTGTTTTTTACTTTAAAAATGAAAATGAAAATTTTAAATTTATTAAATTATTTGATTTTTTTGAAAACAATCCCATCAAGTTTCTAGCTTAATTTACACTATTTTTTATATTTTTGAAATTGCAACCTTTGTTTATAGAAATCTTGTACTATACAGTTGAAATATAGGATGTTTTTTACTTTAAAAATGAAAATGTATATTTTATAATTATTTAGTTATTTAATTTTTTTTAAAACAATATATTGTTCCCCATAAAGTTTCTAGCTTAATTTTTACAATTTTTTATAGTTTAAAAATTGAAACATTTGTTTCTAGAAATCTAGTACTATACACTTGAAAAATAGGGTATTTTTTAATTTAAAAATGAAAATGCATATTTTAAATTTATTAAATTATTTTATTTTTTTGACAACAATTTGTTGTTCACCATGAAATTTCTAGCTTAATTTACACAACTTTTATAAATTTTTAACATATCAACATTTGTTTCTATAAATCGTGTCTTATACACTTGAAAAATAGGGTGTTTTTTACTAAAAAAATGTAAACGCATATAATAATTTATTTGATTTTTTTTACAACAATGTATTGTTTACCATAAAGTTTCTAGCTTTATTTACACTATTTTTTAAATTTTTAAAATATCAACATTTGTTTCTAGAAATCGTGTACTATACACTTGAAATATATGGTGTTTTTTAGTTTAAAAATGAAAACACATATTTTCAATTTATTAAATTATTTGATTTTTTTGAAAATAATGTATTGTTCCCCGTAAATTTTTAGCTTAATTTACACAATTGTTAATATTTTTAAAATTGCAACATTTGTTTCTAGAAACGTGTACTATACACTTGAAAATTAGAGTGTTTTTTACTTAAAAAATGAAAATGCATATTTTAAATTTATTAAATTATTTTATTTTTTTTTAAAAACACTCTTATGTTCACCATAAAGTTTTTAACTTAAATATTACAATTTTTATATTTTTAAAATTGAAACATTTATTTCTAGATTTCGCGTACCATACACTTGGAAAATAGGGTGTTTTTTAGTTTAAAAATGAAAACGAATATTTTAAATTTAAAAAATTATTTGATTTTTTTACCAAAAATGTATTGTTCACCAAGAAGTTACTACCTTAATTTACACTATTTTTTATATTTTAAAATATCAACATTTGTTTCTATAAATCGTGTACTTTATACACTTGAAAAATTTGGTCTTTTTTACTAAAAATATAAAAAGTCTTATTTTAAATTTATTAAATTATTTGATTTTTTTAACAACAATGTATTATTCACCATGAAGTTTCTAGCTTAATTTACACTATTTTTTTATTTTTACGATATCAACATTTGTTTGTACAAATCGTGTACTATACACTTGAAAAATAGGGTGTTTTTTACTAAAAAAATGAAAACGCATGATTTAAATTTATTTGATTGTTTGATTTGATTGACAACAATGAATTGTTCACCATGAAGGTTCTTGCTTAATTTAAACTATTTTTTACATTTTTAAAATATCAGCATTTGTATCTCGAAATCGTGTACTATACACTTGAAATATTGGGTGATTTTACTTAAAAAATGAAAACTCATATTTTCCATTTATTAAATTATTTGATTTTTTGAAAACAATGTATTGTTCCCCATAAAGTTTTTAGCTTAATTGACACAATTGTTAATATTTTTAAAATTGCAACATTTGTTTCTAGAAATCGTGTACTATATACTTGAAGTATAAAGTGTTTTGTTACTTTAAAAATGAAACACATATTTTAAATTTATTAAATTATTTGAATTTTTTCACAACAATGTATTGTTCAGCAAGAAAATTCTAGCTTAATTTACACTTTTTTTTATATTTTTAAAATAGTAATATTTGTTTCAAGAAATCGTGTACTATAGACATGAAATGTAGGGTGTTTATTACTTTAAAAATGAAAATGCATATTTTAAATTTATTAAATTATTTGAGTTTTTTTTACAATAATGAATTGTTCACCATGAAGTTTCTAGCTTAATTTACACTATTATTTTATTTTTAAAATATCAACATTTGTTTCTAAAAATCGTGTACTATACACTTGAAAAATAGGGTGTTTTTTACTTTAAAAATAAAAATACATATTTTCAATTTATTAAATTATTTGATTTTTTTAAAAACAATCTATTGTTCCCCATAAAGTTTCTAGCTCAATTTTTACAATTTTTTATATTTTTATAATTGCAACATTTGTTTCTAAAAATCCTGTACTATACACTTGAAAAATACGTTGTTTTTTACTTTAAAAATTAAAACGCATATTTTAAAATTATTAATATATTTAATATTTTGAAAACAATGTATTGGTTCCAATAAAGTTTCTAGCTTAATTTACACAATTTTTTATTTTTTTAAAATTGCAACATTTGTTTCTTAAAATTGTGTACTATACACTTGAAATATAGGGTGTCTTTTACTTTAAAAATGAAAGCACATATTTTAAATTGCTTAAATTATTTAATTTTTTTAACAACAATGTAATTTTCACCATGTAGTTTCTAGCTTAATTTACACTATATTTTATATTTAAAATATCAACATTTGTTTCTAGAAATCGTGTACTATACACTTGAAAAATAGGGTGTTTTTTACTAAAAAATGAAAAAACATATTTTAAATTTATTAAATTACTTAATTTTTTTGTCAACAATGTATTGTTCACCATGAAGTTTCTAGCTTAATTTACACTTTTTTTTTATTTTTTAAAATATCAACATTTTTTTCTAGAAATCGTGTAACATACACTTGAAAAATAGTGTTTTTTACTAATAAAATGAAAACGCATATTTTAAAATTATTAAATTATTTAAATTTTTTTGAAATCAATATATTGTTCACCATGAAGTTTCTAGCTTAATTTACACAATTTTTTATATTTTTAAAATTGTAACATTTGTTTGTAGAACTCGTGTACTATAGACTTGAAATATAGTGTTTTTTACTTTAAAAATGAAAACGCATATTTTAAATTTATTAAATTATTTTATTATTTTGACAACAATGTATTATTTACTAAGAAGATTCAAGCTTAATTTACACTATTTTTTATATTTTTAAAATAGTAAATTTGTTTGTAGAAATCATGTACTATAGACATGAAATGTAGGGTGTATATTACTTTAAAAATGAAAACGCAGAAGATTTCAAATTTATTAAATTATTTGTTTTTTTGACAACAATGTATTTTTCACCATTAAATTTCTAGCTTAATTTGTACTATTTTTTATATTTTTAAAATATCAACATTTGTTTGTAGAAATCGTGTACTATACACTTGAAAAATAGGGTTTTTTTTACTAAAAACGTTAAAACGCATGATTTCAATTTATTAGATAATTCGATTTTTTTGAAAACAATGTATTGTTCACCATGAATTTTATAGCTTAATTTACACAATTTTTTTATATTTTTAAAATATCAACATTTGTTTCTGTAACACCTTAATTTTTGAGTCTGTTTTTTTTCCATCACACTAACGGATGCTAAATTCTAATTTATAACAATTAATAATAATGATTACAACCCTTTCAATTTATACGGATTCCTATACAGCTGAACAAATTAATATATGAACTTTTGAGTTACGTTCACCATGTGTGGCTATACCTAAGAAAAACCCACAACTCGTCTTATCTGTGGCTTTCGCTTCATAATCTTCTGATACCTAATAAGTGTCCACTATTTTAGTCTCTTTTTATTAGTATTGGAGTGTGTTTGTGGCCTTTTAGCTCTTAGAAATGAATAAAATCAAATAAAGTGCTTTCTTGCATAGTTAGTTGTAGTTTCTTGGAAATTGATGAATTTTGATGTAGTTTTGATGATCTTTGATCTTGATTTGTGTTTCATTATGTTCATGTAGGAATAAATGATGGAGAAGTTTTGTTTTTAGAAGATTGGACTTGAAGAATAAAGAAAAGAATGAAGAAAGTTGAAGAAAGGAGGTTAGAAAACACTAAGAAGCTGTCAAATGCTGTCAAGTCCCAACCCGTGCGCACACCCTCCTCAACATGTGCGCACCTTAAATGGTCCTGGAAGGTGCTGCCTCATCTTGTGTGCACACCTCCAAGACATGTGCGCACCTCAAATGTACAGGGACAATTTTAAGTAGTGCGAAACACAACAGTTTAAGGAACTTTTGGGTGCGATTTTCTCTCATTTTTCTCACCTTATCTCCTCATCTTTGTGGATGAACTTGGAAGATCATTGGAGTTCTTGGTGATTCTTAGTTTCTTCATGATGATTTCCTTCATCTCCTCTTCTATTTCTTCTTCTCTCTCCATGTTTGGCTAGTTTCTACGTTAGGAGATTGGGGATTTTGATCCCAAACCTGATGTAATCTGAATTCTTGTGGTTAATTCTTGTTCTTATGATTCTAATTGAGTAATTTCTTATATGCTTAACGCTCTTTCTCTGTTGATTATGCTCAATTGTTGAATTGCGTCCGATGTTGAATGCTCACTTGAAATTGATCAACGAGAATCTGATTTTGATGCAATTGTGAATTGGAAAATTGATAGTTGTGCTAGAATTGAAGTAGATTACCATAATCTTGCATGTTCTTAGGGATAAGACTTGTAGATTGTGAGGTCTTGATGAATTTACTCTTTCTCTTGTTTATTGGATTTGTTCTAAGGGATTAGGGAATTTGATTAGAAGCAAAGAGATTAGTGATCTAGGAATAGACTTAATCTATAGTTCGGTAAATTCTGCCTTCAATTAGGATTTCTGAACTTGAATTGACCTTAAAATTAGGATGCATAAGGGAAGGATCAAATGAACCAAATCTCCTAGCTCTCTTCTCAATTGGTTGCGCCATCTTTTTAGCCAGTTCTTGTAATTTCTCGGTTTTTGTGTAAAATTCTGCTACGATACTGTATTCTCTATGCATTATGTTGGTCCAAATAGCGAAAGTCTTGGGAATTCGATAGTCTATCGCATAGTCCCTGTGGATACGAAAACCCCTATTCTCCCTATTCTATCTAAACTCGACTAGTGCACTTGCTAATGTGGAATTCAAGCTATCAAGTTTATGGCGCCGTTGCCGGGGACTATTGATTAGATATCAATAGTTCCCAAGACAATTGCTAATTTGGACACTTCACTTCATTGTCTATACTCATTTTTTGTGTTTTTCTTTTCCATCTTCCACTATTATCATATATTGCTAAATTTACTTTATTAGTAAACATTTTTAAAATCAAACTCAATTTTTTTGAGAGATCGTTAACTATACATTTGAAGAATAGGGCAATTTTTCAAAAATAATGAAAACGAGATTTTTAAATTACTTAACTTATTACAAGCCTTATTTAGAGCAATATATTATTAACATTGAAATCTCGAGCTCAATTTACTTAATTCTTCAACATTTTCAAAATCAAACTCAATTCTTTGAGAGATCGTTAATTATACATTTGAAGAATAGGGAAGGTTTTAAAAAATATGGGAAAAGAGATTTTTAAATTACTTAACTTATTACAAGCCTTATTGGGAGAAATGTATTATTAACGTTGAAATCTCGAGCTAAATTTACTTTATTAGTCAACATTTTTAAAATCAATTTCAATTTTTTGAGAGATCGTTAACTATACATTTGAAGAGTAGGGCACTTTTTAAAATATAATGAAAACGAGATTTTTAAATTACTTAAGTTATTACAAGCCTTATTTAGAGCAATATATTGTTAACATTGAAGTCTCGAGCTCAATTTTCTTAATTCTTCAACATTTTTAAAATAAAACACAATTTTTTGAGAGATAGTTAACTATACATTTGAAGAATAGGGAAGTTTTTGAAAATAATGAAAACGAGATTTTTAAATTACTTAACATATTACAAGCCTTATTTAGAGCAATATATTATTAACATTGAAATCTTGACCTAAATTTACTTAATTCTTCAACATTTTCAGAATCAAACTCAATTTATTTTTAGAGATCGTTAACTATACATTTGAAAAATAGGGTAATTTTTGAAAAATAATGAAAACGATACTTTTATATTACTTAACTTATTAAAAGACTTATTGAGAGAAATGTATTATAAACATCTAAGTCTTGAGCTCAATTTACTTAATTTTTCAACATTTTAAACATCAAGCTCAATTTTTTGAGAGATTGTTAACTATACATTTCAAGAATAGGGCAATTTTTGAAAAATAATGAAAACGATTTTTTTATATTACTTAACTTATTACAAGCCTTATTTAGAGAAATTTATTATTAACATATAAGTCTTGAGCTGAATTTACTTAATTGTTCAACATTTTTGAAATCAAACTCAATTCTTTGAGAGATCGTTAACTATACATTTGCAGAATAGGGAAGTTTTTAAAAAAATATGGGAAACGAGATTTTTAAATTAATTAACTCATTACAAGCCATATTGAGAGAAAAGTATTATTAACATTGAAATCTCGAGCTAAATTTTCTTTATTAGTAAACAATTTTAAAATCAAACTCAATTTTTTCAGAGATCGTTAACTATACGTTTGAAGAATAGGGCAATTTGTCAAAAATAATGAAAACGAGATTTTTAAAATACTTAACTTATTACAAGCCTTTTTGAGAGCAATGTATTATTAACATTGAAATCTCGAGCTAAATTTACTTTATTAGTCAAGATTTTTAAAATCAAACTCAATTTTTTTAGAGATCGTTAAATATACGTTTAAACAGTATGGCAGTTTTTAAAATATAATGGAAACCAGATTTTTAAATTACATAACTTATTACAAGACTTATTTAGAGCAATATATTATTAACATTGAAATCTCGAGCTCAATTTAGTTAATTCTTCAAAAAAATTTAAATCTAACACAATTTTTTGAGAGATCGTTAACTATACATTTGAAGAATAGGGCACTTTTTGAAAAATAATGAAAATGATATTTTTATATTACTTAACTTATTACAAGCCTTATTTACAGCAATATATTATAAACATTGAAGTCTCGAGCTCAATTTACTTAATTGTTCAACATTTTCAAAATCAAACTCAATTTTTTTGAGAGATCGTTAACTATATACATTTGAAGAATAGGGCAATTTTTCAAAAATATTGAAAAAGAGATTTTTAAAATACTTAACTTATTACAAGCCATTTTGAGAGCAATGTATTATTAACCTTGAAATCTCGAGCTAAATTTACTTAATTAGTCAACATTTTAAAAATCAAACTCAATTTTTTAAGAGATCGTTAACTATACATTTGAAGAAAAGAGCAATTTTTAAAATATAAAGGAAACCAGATTTTTAAATTACATAACTTATTACAAGCCTTATTTAGAGCAATATATTATTAACATTGAAGTCTCTAGCTCAATTTACTTAATTCTACAAAAAATTATAAATCGAACACAATTTTTTGAGAGAATGTTAACTATATACATTTGAATAATAGGGCAATTTTTCAAAAATAATGAAAACGAGATTTTTAAAATACTTAACTTATTACAAGCCCTTTTGAGAGCAATGTATTATTAACATTGAAATCTCGAGCTAAATTTACTTAATTAGTCAACATTTTTAAAATCAAACTCAATTTTTTAAGAGATCGTTAATTATACATTTGAAGAATAGAGCAATTTTTAAAATATAATGGAAACCAGATTCTTAAATTACATAACTTATTACAAGACTTATTTAGAGCAATATATTATTAACATTGAAATCTCGAGCTCAATTTACTTAATTCTTCAAAAAAATTTAAATCTAACACAATTTTTTGAGAGATCGTTAACTATACATTTGAAGAATAGGTTAATTTTTGAAAAATAATGAAAATGATATTTTTATATTACTTAACTTATTACAAGCCTTATTTACAGCAATATATTATTAACATTGAAGTCTCGAGCTCAATTTACTTAATTTTTCAACATTTTCAAAATCAAACTCAATTATTTTGAGAGATCGTTAACAATATACATTTGAAGATAGGGCAATTTTTCAAAAATAATGAAAACAAGATTTTTAAAATACTTAACTTATTACAAGCCTTTTTGAGAGCAATGTATTATTAACCTTGAAATCTCGAGCTAAATTTACTTAATTAGTCAACATTTTAAAAATCAAACTCAATTTTTTAAGAGATCGTTAACTATACATTTGAAGAATAGAGCAATTTTTAAAATATAATGGAAACCAGATTTTTAAATTATATAACTTATTACAAGACTTATTTAGAGCAATATATTATTAACATTGAAATCTCGAGCTCTATTGATTTAATTTTTTAACATTTTCAAAATCAAACTCAATTTTTTTGAGAGATCGTTAACTATACATTTGAAGAATAGGGCAATTTTTAAAAAATAATGAAAACGAGATTTTTGAATTACTTAACTTATTACAAGCCTTATTTAGAGCAATATATTATTAACATTGAAGTCTCCAGCTCAATTTACTTAATTCTTCAACATTTTCAAAATCAAACTCAATTCTTTGAGAGATCTTTAACTATATACATTTGAAGAATAGGGAAGTTTTTAAAAAATATGGGAAAAGAGATTTTTAAATTACTCAAAATATTATAAGCCTTATTCAAAGAAATTTATTCTTTACATTGAAATCGGGATCTAAATTTACTTAATTAGTCAGTATTTTTAAAATCAATCTCAATTTTTTGAAAAATCGTTAACTATACATTTGAAGAATAGGGCAGTTTCTAAAATATAATGGAAACGAGATTTTAAAATTCTAATTTAGAGCAATATATTATTAACATTGAAGTCTCGAGCTCAATTTTCTTAATTAGTCAACATTTTTAACATCAAACTCAATTTTTTGAGAGATCGTTAACTTACATTTGAAGAATAGAGCAATTTTTAAAATATTATGGAAACGAGATTTTAAAATTTCTTAACTAATTACAAGCCTTATTGAGAGTAATGTATTATTAAAATTGAAATCTCGAGCTAATTTTACTTAATTAGTCAACTTTTTAAAATCACACTCAATTTTTTGAGAGATCGTTAACTATACATTTGAAGAATTGGAAAGTTTTTAAAATATAATGGAAACGAGATTTTTAAATTACTTAACTTATTACAAGCCTTATTTAGAGCAATATTTTATTAACATTGAGCTCAATTTACTTAATTCTTCAACATCTTCAAAAGCAAACTCAATTCTTTGAGAGATCGCTAACTATACATTTTAAGAATAGGGAAGTTTTTAAAAAATATGGGAAAAGAGATTTTAAATTACTCAAAATATTATAAGCCTTATTGAGAGAAATTTATTCTTTACATTGAAATCTGGATCTAAATTTACTTACTTAGTCAACATTTTTAAAATCAAACTCAATTTTTTGAAAAATCGTTAACTATACATTTGAAGAATAGGGCAGTTTTTAAAATATAATGGAAACGATATTTTTAAATTACTTAACTTATTACAAGCCTAATTTAGAGCAATATATTATTAACATTGAAGTCTCGAGCTCAATTTTCTTAATTAGTCAACATTTTTAAAATCAAACTCCATTTTTTGAGAGATCGTTAACTTACATTTGAAGAATAGAGCAGGTTTTCAAATATAATGGAAACGAGATTTTTAAATTACTTAATTTTACAAGCCTTATTGAGAGAAATGTATTATTAACATTGAAATCTGGAGATACATTTACTTAATTAGTCAACATTTTTAAAATCAAACTCAATTTTTTTAAAAATCGTTAACTATACATTTGAAGAATAGGACAATTTTTAAAATATAATGGAAACGAGATTTTTAAATTACTTTACTTATTACAAGCCTAATTTAGAGCAACATATTATTAACATTGAAGTCTCGAGCTCAATTTTCTTAATTAGTCAACATTTTTAAAATCAAACTCAATTTTTTGAGAGATCGTTAACTTTCATTTGAAGAATAGAGCAGTTTTTTAAATATTATGGAAACGAGATTTTAAAATTTCTTAACTAATTACAAGCCTTATTGAGAGTAATGTATTATTAAAATTGAAATCTCGAGCTAATTTTACTTAATTAGTCAACTTTTTTAAAATCCAACACAATTATTTGAGAGATCGTTAACTATACATTTGAAGAATAGGAAAGTTTTTAAAATATAATGGAAACGAGATTTTTAAATTACTGAACTTATTACAAGCCTTATTTAGATCAATATATTATTAACATTGAAGTCTCGAGCTCAATTTACTGAATTCTTCAACATCTTCAAAATCAAACTCAATTCTTTGAGAGATCGTTAACTATACATTTGAAGAATAGGGCTATTTTTAAAAAATATGGGAAAAGAGATTTTTAAATTACTCAAAATATTATAAGCCTTATTGGGAGAAATTTATTCTTTACATTGAAATCTGGATCTAAATTTACTTAATTAGTCAACATTTTTAAAATCAAACTCAATTTTTTGAAAAATCGTTAACTATACATTTGAAGAATTGGGCAGTTTTTAAAATATAATGGAAACGATATTTTTAAATTATTTAACTTATTACAAGCCTAATTTAGAGCAATATATTATTAATATTAAAGTCTCGAGCTCAATTTTCTTAATTAGTCCACATTTTTAAAATCAAACTCCATTTTTTGAGAGATCGTTAACTTACATTTGCAGAATAGAGCAGTTTTTCAAATATAATGGAAACGAGATTTTTAAATTACTTAACTTATTACAAGCCTTATTGACAGAAATGTATTATTAACATTAAAATCTGGAGCTAAATTTACTTAATTAGTCAACCTTTTTAAAATCAAACTCAATTTTTTGAGAGATCGTTAACTTACATTTGAAGAAAAGAGCAGTTTTTAAAATATTATGTAAACGAGATTTTAAAATTACTTAACTTATTACAAGCCTTATTGAGAGTAATGTATTATTAACATTGAAATCTCAAGCTAAATTTACTTAATTAGTCAACATTTTTAAAATCAAACTAAATTTTGAGAGATCGTTAACTATACATTTGAAGAATATGGAAGTTTATAAAATATAACTGAAACGAGATTTTTAAAATACTTAACTTATTACAAGCCTTATTGAGAGCAATGTATTTTTAACATTCAAATCTCGAGCTAAATTTTCTTAATTAGTCACCATTTTTAAAATCAAATTCAATTTTTTGAGAGATCGTTAACTTAGATTTGAAGAATAGAGCAGTTTTTAAAATATTATGGAAACGAGATTTTAAAATTACTTAACTTATTACAAGCCTTATTGAGAGTAATATATTATTAACATTGAAATCTCGAGTTAAATTTTCTTAATTAGTCAATATTTTTAAAATCAGACTCAATTTTTTGAAAGATGGTTAACTATACATTTTAAGAATATGGAAGTTTTTAAAATATAATGGAAACGAGATTTTAAAATTCCTTAACTTATTACAAGCCTTATTGAGAGCAATATATTTTTATTAACATTGAAGTCTCACGCTCAATTTACTTAATTCTTCAAAAAAATTTTAAATCGAACACAATTTTTTGAGAGATCGTTAACTATACATTGAAGAATTCGGCAGTTCTTGAAAAATAAAGAAAACGAGATACTTTGATTACTTATCTTAATACAGGCCTTATTGAGAGAAATGTATTATTAAAATCTATGTCTCAATCTCAATTTACTTAATTCTTCAACATTTTTAAAATCAAACTCAAATCTTTGAAAGATCGTTAACTATATATTTAAGGAATTCGGAAGTTTTAAAAAATATGAGAAATGAGATTTTTAAGTTACTTAACTTATAACAAGCCTTATTGAGAGCAATGTATTATTAACATTCAAATCTCGACCTAAATTTACTTAATTAGTAAACATTTTTAAAAACAAACACATTTTTATGAGAGATCGTTAAGAATAGGGCAGTTTTTGAAAAATAATGAAAACGAGATTTTTAAATTATTAAACTTATTACAAGCCTTATTTAGAGCAATATATTATTATTAACATTGAAGTCTCGAGCTCAATTTACTTAATTCTTCGAAAAAATTTAAATCAAACTCAATTTTTTGAGAGATCGTTAACTATACATTTGAAGAATTCGGCAGTTTTTGAAAAATAATGAAAACGAGATATTTTGATTACTTATCTTAATACAGGCCTTATTGAGAGAAATGTGTTATTAAAATCTTTGTCTCGAACTCAATTTACTTAATTCGTCAACGTTTTTAAAATCAAACTCAATTCTTTGAAAGATCGTTAACTATATATTTAAAGAATTGGGAAGTTTTAAAAAAATACGAGAAATGAGATTTTTAAATTACTTAACTTATAACAAGCCTTATTGAGAGCAATGTATTATTAACATTCAAATCTCGACCTAAATTTACTTAATTAGTAAACATTTTTAAAAACAAACACATTTTTCTGAGAGATCGTTAACTATACATTTGAAGAATAGGGCAGTTTTTGAAAAATAATGAAAACGAGATTTTTAAATTAGTAAACTTATTACAAGCCTTATTTAGAGCAATATATTATTATTAACATTGAAGTCTCGAGCTCAATTTACTTAATTATTCGAAAAAATTTAAATCAAACTCAATTTTTTGAGAGATCGTTAACAACACATTTGAAGAATTCGGCAGTTTTTGAAAAATAACGAAAACGAGATATTTTGATTACTTATCTTAATACAGGCCTTATTGAGAGAAATGTGTTATTAAAATCTATGTCTCGAACTCAATTTACTTAATTCGTCAACGTTTTTAAAATCAAACTCAATTCTTTGAAAGATCGTTAACTATATATTTAAAGAATTGGGAAGTTTTAAAAAAATATGAGAAACGAGATTTTTAAATTACTTAACTTATAACTAGCCTAATTGAGAGCAATGTATTATTAACATTCAAATCTCGACCTAAATTTACTTAATTAGTAAACATTTATAAAATCCAACACATTTTTATGAGAGATCGTTAAGTAGACATTTGAAGAATAGGGCAGTTTTTGAAAAATAATGAAAACGAGACTTTTAAATTATTAAACTTATTACAATCCTTATTTAGAGCAATATATTATTATTAACATTGAAGTCTCGAGCTCAATTTACTTAATTCTTCGAAAAAATTTAAATCAAACTCAATTTTTTGAGAGATCGTTAACTATACATTTGAAGAATTCGGCAGTTTTTGAAAAATAATGAAAACGAGATATTTTGATTACTTATCTTAATACAGGCCTTATTGAGAGAAATGTGTTATTAAAATCTATGACTCGAACTCAATTTACTTAATTCGTCAACGTTTTTAAAATCAAACTCAATTCTTTGAAAGATCGTTAACTATATATTTAAAGAATTGGGAAGTTTTAAAAAAATATGAGAAACGAGATTTTTAAATTACTTAACATATAACTAGCCTAATTGAGAGCAATGTATTATTAACATTCAAATCTCGACCTAAATTTACTTAATTAGTAAACATTTTTGAAATCAAACACATTTTTATGAGAGATCGTTAACTATACATTTGAAGAATAAGGTAGTTTTTGAAAAATAATGAAAACGAGATTTTTAAATTATTAAACTTACTACAAGCCTTATTTAGAGCAATATATTATTATTAACATTGAAGTCTCTAGCTCAATTTACTTAATTCTTCGAAAAAATTTAAATCAAACTCAGTTTTTTGAGAGATAGTTAACTATACATTTGAAGAATTCGGCAGTTTTTGAAAAATAATGAAAACGTGATATTTTGATTACTTATCTTAATACAGGCCTTATTGAGAGAAATGTGTTATTAAAATCTATGTCTCGAACTCAATTTACTTAATTCGTCAACATTTTTAAAATCAAACTCAATTCTTTGAAAGATCGTTAACTATATATTTAAAGAATTGGGAAGTTTTAGAAAAATATGAGAAACGAGATTTTTAAATTACTTAACTTATAACAAGCCTTATTGAGAGTAATGTATTATTAACATTCAAATCTCGACGTAAATTTTCTTAATTAGTAAACATTTTTAAAATCAAACTCAATTTTTTAAGAGATCGTTAACTATACATTTGAAGAATAGGTAGTTTTTGAAAAATAATGAAAACGAGATTTTTAAATTATTAAACTTATTACAAGCCTTATTTAGAGAAATATATTATTAATAACATTGAAGTCTCGAGCTCAATTTACTTAATTCTTCAAAAAAATTTAAATCGAACACAATTTTTTGAGAGATCGTTAACTATACATTTGAGGAATAGGGCAGTTTTTGAAAAATAATGAAAACGAGATTTTTAAATTATTTAACTTATTACAAGCCTTATTTAGAGCAATATATTATTATTAACATTGAAGTCTCACGCTCAATTTACTTAATTCTAAAAAATGTTTTAAATCGAACACAATTTTTTGAGAGATCGTTATATATAAATTTGAATAATTCGGTAGTTTTTGAAAAATAATGAAAACTAGATATTTTGATTACTTATCTTAATACAGTCCTTATCGAGAGAAATGTATTATTAAAATCTATGTCTCGAGCTCAATTTACTTAATTCTTCAACACTTTTAAAATCAAACTCAATTCTTTGAGAGATCGTTAACTATAAATTTAAAGAATAGGGATGTTTTAAAAAAATCATAGAAACGAGATTTCTAAATTACTTAACTTATTACAAGCCTTGTTAAGAGCAATGTATTATTAACATTCAAATCTCGGCCTAAATTTACTTAATTAGTAAACATTTTAATATCAAACTCAATTTTTTGAGAGATCGTTAACTATACATTTGAAGAATAGGGCAGTTTTTGAAAAATAATGAAAACGAGATTTTTAAATTATTTAACTTATTACAAGCCTTATTTAGAGCAATATATTATTATTAACATTGAAGTCTCACGCTCAATTTACTTAATTCTAAAAAAAGTTTTAAATCGAACACAATTTTTTGAGAGATCGTTATATATACATTTGAATAATTCGGTAGTTTTTGAAAAATAATGAAAACTAGATATTTTGATTACTTATCTTAATACAGGCCTTATCGAGAGAAATGTATTATTAAAATCTATGTCTCGAGCTCAATTTACTTAATTCTTCAACATTTTTAAAATCATACTCAATTCTTTGAGAGATCGTTAACTATAAATTTAAAGAATAGGGATGTTTTAAAAAAATCTTAGAAACGAGATTTCTAAATTACTTAACTTATTACAAGCCTTATTAAGAGAAATGTATTATTAACATTCAAATCTCGACCTAAATTTACTTAATTAGTAAACATTTTAATATCAAACTCAATTTTTTGAGAGATCGTTAACTATACATTTGAAGAATAGGGCAGTTTTTGAAAAATAATGAAAACGAGATTTTTAAATTATTTAACCTATTACAAGCCTTATTTAGAGCAATATATTATTATTAACATGGAAGTCTCCAGCTCAATTTACTTAATTCTTCAAAAAGTTTTAAATCGAACACAAATTTTTGAGAGATCGTTAACTATACATTTGAAGAATAGAGCAATTTTTCTGAAATAATGAAAACGAGATTTTTAGATTACTTAACTTATTAAAAGCCTTATTCAGAGAAATGTATTATTCAAATCTACGTCTCAAGCTAAATTTACTTAATTCTTCAGTATTTTAAAAATCAAACTCAATTCTTTGAGAGATCGTTAACTATACATTTGAAGAATCGAGCAGTTTTTAAAATATAAGGGAAACAAGATTTTTAAATTACTTAACTTATTAGAAGTATTATATAGAGCAATATATTATTAACATTGAAGTCTCGAGCTAAATTTACTTAATTCTTCAACAATTTTTAAATCAAACTCAATTTTTTTTGAGAGATCGTTAAGTATACATATGAAGAATAGGGCAGTTTTTCAAAAATAATGAAAACTAGAATTTTAAATTAATTAACTTATTACAAGCCTTATTAAGAACAATGTATTATTAATATTGAAATCTCGAGCTCAATTTACTTAATTGTTCAACATTTTTAAAATCAATTTCAATTCCTTGAGAAATTGTTAACTATACATTTGAAAAATAGGGCACTTTTTAAAAAATATGGGAAACGATATTTTTAAATTAATTAACTTATTACAAGCCTTATTGAGAGTAATGTATTATGAACATTGAAATCTCGAGCCAAATTTACTTAATTACCAAAAATTTTTAAATTCAAACTCAATTTTTTAAGAGATAGTTAACTATACATTTGAAGAATAGGGAAGTTTTTAAAATATCCTGGAAACGATATTTTAAAATTACTTAACATATTACAAGTCTAAATTAGAGCAATATATTATTAACATTGAAGTCTCCAGCTCAATTTACTTAATTCTTCAAAAAAAATTTAAATCAAACACAATTTTTTGAGAGATCGTTAACTATACATTTGAAGAATAGGCCAGTTTTTGAAAAATAATGAAAACGAGATTTTTAAATTACTTAACTTATTACAAGCTTTACTTAGAGCAATATATTATTAACATTGAAGTCTCGAGCTCAATTTACTTAATTCTTCAACATTTTCAAAATCAAACTCAATTTTTTGAGAGATCGTTAACTATACATTTGAAGAATAGGGCAATTTTTCAAAAGTAATGAAAACGAGATTTTTAAATTACTTAACTTATTACAAGCCTTATTGAGAGAAATGTATTATTAAAATCTACGTTTCGAGATCAATTTACTTAATTCTTCAATATTTTTAAAATCAAACTATACATTTGAAGAACAGGGAACTTTTTTAAAAATATGGGAAAGGAGATTTTTAAATTACTTAACTTATTACAAGCTGAGAGTAATGTATTATTAACATTGAAATCTCGAGCTAAATTTACTTAATTAGGCAACATTTTTAAAATCAATTTTTGAGAGATCGTTAAGAATAGGGCAGTTTTTAAAATATATAATGGAAACGAGATTTTTTAATTACTTAACTTATTGCAAGCCTTATTTAGAGCAATTTTTTATTAACCTTTATGTCTCGAGCTCAATTTACTTAATTCTTCAACATTTTCAAAATCAAACTCAATTTTTTTGAGAGATCGTTAACTATACATTTGAAGAATAGGGAAATTTTTAAAAAATAATGAAAATTAGATTTTTAAATTACTTAACATATTATAAGCCTTATTGAGAGAAATGTATTATTGAAATCTACGCCTCAAGCCCAATTTACTTAATTCTGCAACATTTTTCAAATCAAACTCAATTCTTTGAGAGATTGTTAACTATACATTTAAACAATAGGGAAGTTTTAAAAAAAATGGGAAACGAGATTTTAAAGCTACTCAAATTATTACAAGACTTATTGAGAGCAGTTTTTAATGGAAACGAGATTTTAAATTATACATTTTAAAGCTACTCAAATCAAACTCAATTTTTTGAAAGATCGTTATCTATACATTTGAAGAATAGGGCAGTTTTTAAAATATAATGGAAACGAGATTTTAAATTACTCAACTTATTACAATCCTAATTTAGAGAAATATATTATTAACAATGAAGTCTCAAGCTCAATTTACTGAATTCTTCAACATTTTCAAAATCAAACTCAGCTTTTTGGAGAGATGGTTAACTATACATTTGAAGAATAGGGTAATTTTTCAAAAATAATGAAAATGAGATTTTTAAATTACTTAACATATTACAAGCCTTATTGAGAGAAATGTATTATTGAAATCTACGTCTCAAGCTCAATTTACTTAATTGTTCAACATTTTTAAAATCAAACTCAATTCTTTGAGAGATCGTTAACTATACATTTGAAGAATAGGGAAGTTTTTAAAAAATATGGGAAACGAGATTTTTAAATTACTTAATTTATTACAAGCCTTATTGAGAGCAATGTATTTTTAACATTGAAATCTCGAGCTAAATTTACTTAATTAGTCAACATTTTTAAAATCAAACTCAATTTTTTGAGAGATCGTTAACTATACATTTGAAGAATAGGGAAGTTTTTAAAATATAATAGAAATGAGAATTTTAAATTACTTAACTTATTACAAGCCTTATTTACATCAATATATTATTAACATTGAAGTCTCGAGTTCAATTTACTTAATTCTTCAAAAAAATTTAAATCGAACACAATTTTTTGAGATATCGTTAACTATACATTTGAAGAATAGGGCAATTTTTCAAAAATAATGAAAACGAGATTTTTAAATTACTTAACTTATTACAAGCCTTATTGATAGCAATGTATTATTAACAATTAAATCTCGAGCTAAATTTACTTAATTAGTAAACATTTTAAAATCAAACTCAATTTTTTGAGAGATCGTTAACTATACATTTGAAGAATAGAGCAGTTTTTAAAATATAATGGAAACAAGATTTTTAAATTACTTAACTTATTACAAGCCTTATTGAGAGCAATGTATTATTAACATTGAAATCTCAAGCTAAATTTACTTAATAAGTCAACATTTTTAAAATCAAACTCAATTTTTGACAGATCGTTAATTTTACATTTGAAGAATTGGGAAGTTTTTAAAATATAATGGAAACGAGATTTTTAAATTGCTTAACTTATTAAAAGCCTTATTGAGAGAAAAGTATTACTAACATTAAAATCTCGAGCTAAATTTACTTAATTAGTCAACATTTTTAACATCTCATTAAGTTTTGCAATTAGGTCCTTCTCCCAATCTTTTAAAAAATTGCTTTCTAGTCCTGCTCCCTTTTCTGTTGTTAGAATTCCTACAAACCCTTATATTCCCAATCTTTTCTAAGGAACCACTAATTCCTATTTGAGAATTTGTGGGATGTTACAACTCTCCCACCCTTAAAATAATTTATTCCTCAAAATTAAGAACTAATATGTGTCGTCAAAATAATTCGGGGTAGGCGTCATTCATGTCTTGTTCCTTTTCCCAATTGATTTCCGACGAATCGATGCTTTGCCATAGCACCTTAACCAACGGAATCACCTTGTTCTGCAAGGTCTTCTCCCCACGATCTAGGATCTCAACAGGTTGAACTTGGTATGATGTGTTGGACTTTAATTGGATCTTGTCGGGACTTAGCATGTGAGAAGGGTTTGGTACGTATTTTTGGATTTGGGATACATGGAACACATCGTGCAGATTTTAAAGGTTCGGAGGCAAAGCTAATCGGTATGCCACGGGCCCAACCCTTTGCAAGATTTGGAAGGGTTCGACATATCTCGGTTGGAGTTTCCTCATTTTCATGGATCTTCCCACAGCTGTAGTAGGAGAGACTTTGAGAAATACATGTTCACCTTCTTCAAACTCCAGTGTCTTCCTTCTCTTATCCACATTGCTTCTTTATCGATCTTGGGCTACCTTTAACTTGATTCGCCTGATCTTGTGAATGGTTTCTTGCACTAATTCCAACCCTAAGAGGACTTTCTCCCAAGTCTCATACCAACATTTTGGTGACCTACACTTCCTACCATACAAAGCTTCGAACGGGGCCATTCCGATGCTTGAATGATAACTGTTGTTGTAAGCAAATTCTACCAAGGGCAAGTATCTGTCCCAATCTCCTCCTTCCTCTAGGATGCATGCTCTTAGCATATCCTCCAAAGTGTGAATTATTCTCTCTGATTGTCCATCTGTCTGGGGGTGATATGTTATGCTCAATTGCAACTGAGTTCCAAAGGCTCTTTGTAGAACTTCCCAAAATATGGAGGTGAACTTCGGATCTCTGTCCGACACAATACTGAGTAGTGCTCTATCTAATCGAACAATCTCCTGAATGTACCCCTTGGCATACCTCTCTACAGTATAGTTGGATTTAACGGGTAGAAAGTGAGAAGACTTCGTTAATCGGTCTATTATCACCCATATGGAATCATATCCAGCTAGGGTCCTTGGTAACCCAACCACGAAGTCCATTGCAACCGATTCCCACTTTCATTTTGGAATCTCTAAAGTTTGAAGTGGTTCAGATGGCTTTTGATGCTCCACCTTTCACTTTTTGACATGCTAAACATCGAGCTACAAAACCGGCAATGTCACGCTTCATATCCGACCACCAAAAAGACTTCTTCATATCCTGATACATCTTAGTAGCACCTGGATGCACCAAGTACTGACTGTTGTGACTCTCTTTAAGCACCAAGTCTTTGATCTCATCACTGATGGGAATGCATACTCGGTCTCTAAACAGGATCATCCCATCACCAGACACTGAGAAATCTGGCTGCTCTTTAAGCTCTTGTAGTTCAAAATCATGCCTCTGTGTCTCTCGAATTCAATCTTGGAGCAAACTCCTCACATCTACTTTGCTCACTGACAAATTGGCATCACAACAAACTACGTTCAGCCTCAAGTCTCTAAATCTCTCCAAAAGCTCCAATTCATGCACCATCATGGTAGACACATGCAGAGATTTTCGACTCAAGGCATCAGCCACTACATTTGCCTTTCCCGGGTGGTATTTCAATTGAAAATCATAATCTTTCAGAAACTCCATCCATCGGCGTTGTCTCATGTTCAATTCTTTTTGATCAAACAAATACTTCAAGATCTTGTGGTCACTGAACACTTCAAAAGTGACGCCATACAAGTAGTGCCTCCACACATTTAGCGTGAATACGACTGCAGCTAATTCCAAATCATGTGTAGGGTAATTTCCCTCGTGTGGTCTGAGTTGCCTAGAAGCATAGGCTACCACTTGTCCCTCTTGCATAAGAACACATCCCTTGCTTGGATGCATCGCAGTAGACCTGGAAATTCTTGGAGGGATCCGGTATGACTAACACCGGCGTTGAGGTCAACTTCTCCTTCAACAATTTAAAACTTGCCTCACACTTAGAATCCCATTCAAAAGGAATTCCCTTTCGAGTCAGCTTACTCAATGGAATTTCTATTTGTGAGAATCCCTTAATGAACTGTTGGTAATATCCAGCTAATCCGAGAAAAATCCGAATCTCGATGACATTTGTGGGTCTTTCCCATTTCAGTAGTGCTTCAACCTTACTGGGGTCAACGACCATACCATCTTTATTCACCACATGACCAAGGAATTGAACCTCGTCCAACAAAAACTCACATTTCTCAAGCTTTACATACAGCTGTTTCTCTTTGAGAATTTCCAATACAATCTTCAAATGTTCCTCATGTACTATACACTTGAAAATTAGGGTGTTTTTTACTTTAAAAGTTTAAACTCATATTTAAAATTTATTAAATTATTTGATTTTTTTTTAAAATAATGTAATTTTCCCCATGAAGTTTCTAGCTTAATTTACACAATTGTTAATATTTTTATAATTGCAACATTTGTTTCTAGAAATCGTGTTCTATACACTTGAAAAATAGGGTGTTTTTTATTTTAAAATGAAAATGCATATTTTAAATTTATTAAATTATTTGAATTTTTTGAAAACAAAGTATTGTACACCATGAAGTTTCTAGTTTAATTTACAAAATTTTTCTATTTTTATATTTGCAACATTTGTTTGTAAAAATCGTGTACTATACACTTGAAAAATAGGGTTTTTTGGAATTTAAAAATGAAAATGAAAACTTTAAATTTATTAATATATTTGATTTTTTTGAAAACAACATATTGTTCCCAATAAAGTTTCTAGCTTAATTTACACAATTTTTTATATTTTAAAATTGCAACATTTGTTTCTAAAAATCGTGTACTATAGACTTGAAATATAGGGTGTTTTTTACTTTAAAAATGAAAACGCATATTTTAAATTTATTAAATTATTTGATTTTTTTGAAAACAATGTATTGTTCCCCATAAAGTTTCTAGCTTAATTTACACAATTGTTTATATTTTTAAAATTGCAACATTTGTTTCTAGAAATCGTGTACTATACACTTGAAAAATATGATGTTTTTTACTTTAAAAATTAAAATGAATATATTAAATTTATTTAATTATTTGATTTTTTTGAAAATAATCTATTGTTTCCCATAAATATTGTTGGCAGAGCGATGAAAACAAAGAAGCTACAACCTCGATTCATTGGTCCTTATCAGATTCTCCGAAGAGTAGGACCAGTTGCTTATCAACTTGCTTTGCCACCTCATCTTTCGAACCTTCACGATGTTTTTCACCTATCCCAACTCTGGAAGTACGTGTTTGATTCATCACATGTTTTGGAAACTGATGACATTCCGTTGAAGCCCAACGTCTCATATCAGTTGAAAGCCTATGAGGATTTTAGACCGAGGAGATAAGACACTAAGAAACAAGGTGATTCCATTAGTGAAGGTCCTCTGGGAGAACATTGATTCTTCATAAATCACTTGGGAGAAGGAACAAGATATGTGGAGCACATATCCAAAGTTATTTACATAGTTAAGGAAATTCCTAATTTTGAGGGGAAAATTATTTTAAGGGGGGTAGAATTGTAACATCCCGAAAATCTATAAAAGAGGATTAGGACTTAAATGGATTTGGTTACAAATTACAAAGAAAAGGAAAGAAGGATTAGTTGTAAATAGAAAGGTCAAAAGAGGGACAAAGATAACATGAATATTTGAATATGAACTGCCATATTCGAATAGTATTCGAATATGCATGTCCATATTCAAATAGTATTCGAATATGCAAGATAATATTAGAATAGTATTCGAATATGCAAGCTAATATTCGAATATGCAGGTGAGGAACTGAACACAGGAACCTTATATTCGAATATATATTCGAATATGGACCCCAAAGTCTATAAATAGGGGTGCCTTGTCTCCGAACTGGCTGTTCTTCAGTTTCATCACTTGTCACACTCCTAAAACCTCTGTTCCCAAACCAACTACATCACAAATCTTCGACCCTAAGGCTTCCATCTCAAAAGACTAAGTTTCCAAATTGTTTGATTCAGATTCAGAGGCAACTACGGCAAAGGAACCGGAGTATGAGATTGGATCTGGAAGCTAAAGGATAAAGGATTCAGGGAATGCTAGGGAATGCTAGGAATATGTTATTAGGGAAATTAAACTAATATGTTATGTTCAAAGTTTGAGGTATGATTGAATTATGAATACTATGTGCGAAATATGCATGATATGACTGATACTTGTATGAATTCGATATGCTTTATGATGCATGTGATATTGTGAAACATGTTAAGGTATAAATAAGGTTTTCCAGAATTGGATGTGACTCTAACTGGGAATTTGATATTGAGTCGGTTTTAAATTAGACTAAGCCCAGTATTAGCATATTCGGATATGTATTTCAATATGGAATGCCATCTTCTAATAGATATATGAATATAACACGTCTGTCACATAGAATCCGAGTAAATAAGTGTTGATAATCGGATAAGAGTATACTGGAAACCCTTGTTTATATGCTATATGCTTAATATGAATGTGTGATGCATTAGAACTGTAAATGGAAATGTTAAAAGAGGCTCTTCTCACTCAATAGAAATTGAGCAAGAGGGTTAAGTTCCACCGGAAGTAGACCGGGTAAGAGGACATAGCAGAAAATGGAAAAAGATGAGAATGTAGGGTTATCCCAAAAAGGGGAAAATAACCTAAAGTATTGGGCTATCTTCACGAGGTAGGTAGTCTAAGTACAAAGGAACTATCTTCACGAGGTAGATGGTTCCCTGCTGGGCTAGCTCGAGAGAGAGTTAGTAGCCTGGCAGGAGGATCCTTGGGGGGACGCTTGCCAAGACCGTGATGATGATGAGCTCAATACGCGTTACTGCCACGTGTTTTGGTGGATTCCCGGTGCACAGGGTTTCCCGTTAAAAGAGAAAAGAAATGGAAATGGAAAATGATCATGCATGCTTATGTATGTGATTGAAATTATACTTGTTGTTTGTATGTTTGGTAGGACTTGGATTTGGGACGGTTTTCCAATTAGACTGGCTGTGGTACTGTATAAAACTCTTTTTATGGCCGATGGGTTACTCAGTTATATGTCGAGCATATAACTGACAGTTACAGTATTGCAGGTGGCTCGGATTCGGAGGGTGTCAACGCGTGACCAGTTTTGCAGGCCTTTCCTGATACTTAGGTAGTCATTAGAGTCATTGTATGGCTACCTTAGCTGGACATATGTAGATTCTCTGTACTGTAGTTGAAACACTTGTATTTTGATAGATGTATATATTTTATTAAATTCTGCGGCGTTTTGTTTAAAAAAAAAATACCCTAAAAATCTAGGTGTTTCAATTTTTTTGACAACAATGTATTGTTCACCAAGAAGTTTCTAGCTTAATTTACACAATTGTTTATATTTTTAAAATTGCAACATTTGCTTCTAGAAATCGTGTACTATCACTTGAAAAATATGGTGTTTTTTACTTTAAAAATGAAAATTCATATTTTAAATTTATTAAACTATTTAATTTTTTAAAAACAATGTATTGTTCACTATGATGTTTCTAGCTTAATTTACACTATATTTTATAATTTTAAAATATAAACATTTGTTTCTAGAAATTGTGTACTATGCACTTGAATCATAGGATGTTTTTTACTAACAAAATGAATACACATATTTTAAATTTATTAAATTATTTGATTTTTTTGACAATTATGTATTGTTCACCATAAATTTTCTAGCATATTTTACACTATTTGATTTATAATTTGAAAATTGCAACATTTGTTTCTAGAAATCGTGTTCTATATATACACTTGAAAAATAGGATGTTTTTTAGTTTAAAAATGAAAACGCATATTTTAACTTTATTAAAATTTTTCATATTTTTGACAACAATGTATTGTTCACCATGAAGTTCATTTCTTCATTTACACTATTTTTTTATATTTTTAAAATTGCAACATTTGTTTCTAAAAATCGTGTACTATAGACTTGAAATATAGGGTGTTTTTTACTTTAAAAATATAAACACATATTTTAAATTTAATAAATCATTTGATTTTTTTGACAACAATGTATTGTTCACCATAAAGTTTCTAGCTTAATTTACACTATTTTTTATATTTGTAAAATATCAACATTTGATTCGAGAGATCGTGTACTATACACTTGAAAAATAGTGTTTTTTACTAAAAGAATGAAACTGCATATTTTAAATTATTTGATGTTTTTTTACAACAATGTGTTGTTCACTATGAAGTTTCTAGCTTAATTTACAGTATTTTGTTTATATTTTTAAAATATCAACATTCGTTTCTAGAAATAGTGCACTATACACTAGAAAAATATGGTGTTTTTTACTAAAAAAATGAAAATGCATATTTTAAATTTATTAAGTTATTTGATTTTTTTGAAAACAATGTATTGTTCACCATGAAGTTTCTAGCTTAATTTACACTATTTTTTTATATTTTAAAATTATCAACATTTGTTTCTAGAAATCTTGTACTATACACTTGAAAAATAGGGTGTTTTTTAATTTAAAAATGAAAACGCTTATTTTAAAGTTATTAAATTATTTGATTTTTTTGAAAACAATATATTGTTCCCCATAAAGTTTCTAGGTTATTTTATAAATTTTTTAATATTTTTAAAATTGCAACATTTGATTCTAGAAATCGTGTAATATAAACTTGAAAATTAGGGTGTTTTTTACTTTAAAAATGAAAACGCATATTTTAAATATATTAAATTATTTTAATTTTTTTACAACAATGTATTGTTCACCAAGAATTTTCAAGCTTAATTTACACTATTTTTTATATTTTAAAAATATCAACATTTGTTTCTATAAATCGTGTACTATACACTTGAAAAATATGGTGTTTTTTACTTTAAAAATAAAAATGCATATTTAAATTTATTAAATATTTGATTTTTTTGAAAACAATGTATTGTTCCCCATATAGTTTCTAGCTTAATTTACACAATTGTTTATATTTTTAAAATTGCAACATTTGTTTCTAGAAATCGTGTACTATCACTTGAAAAATATGGTGTTTTTTACTTTAAAAATGAAAACGCATATTTTAAATTTATTAAACTATTTGTTTTTTTAAAAACAATGTCTTTTTCACTATGATGTTTCTAGCCTAATTTACACTATATTTTATATTTTTAAAATATGAACATTTGTTTCTAGAAATCGTGTACTATGCACTTGAATCATAGGGTGTCTTTTACTAAAAAAATTAATACACATATTTTAAATTTATTAAATTATTTGATTTTTTTGAAAACAATGTATTGTTCACCATGAAGTTTCTAGCTTAATTTACACTACTTTGTAGGTTTTTAAAATATCAACTTTTGTTTCTAGAAATAGTGTTCTATACACTTGAAAAATTGGATGTTCTTTACTAAAAAATGAAACCGCATATTTTAAATTTAGTTAATTATTTGATTTTTTTGACAACAATGTATTGTTCACCATGAATTTTCTAGCTTAATTTACACTATTTTTTATATTTTTAAAATATCAACATTTGTTTCGAAAAATCGTGTACTACATATTTGAAAAATAGGGTGTTTTTTACTTTAAAAATTAATACGCATATTTTAAATTTATTAATTTTTTTGAATTTTATGAAAACAATATATTGTTCCTAATAAGTTTTCTAGGTTAATTTATAAATTTTTTAATATTTTTAAAATGTCAACATTTTTTTCTAGAAATCGTGTACTATAGACTTGAAATATAGGGTATTTTTTATGAAAAATAATAACACATATTTTAAGTTTATTAAATCGTTTGATTTTTTGAAAACTATGTATTGTTCACCATGAAGTTTCTAGCTTAATTTACACAATTTTTTATATTTTGAAAATTGCAACATTTGTTTCTAAAAATCGTGTACTATAGACTTGAAATATAGGGTGTTTTTTACTTTATAAATGAAAATGCATATTTTCAATTTATTAAATTATTTGATTTTTAGAAAACAATGTATTGTTCCCCAAAATGTTTCTAGCTTAATTTACACAATTGTTTATATTTTTAAAATTGCAACATTTGTTTCTATAAATTCTATATTATACACTTGAAAAATAGGGTGTTTTATACTTTAAAAATGAAAATAGATAGATTAAATTTATTAAATTATTTGATTTTTTTGAAAACAATCTATTGTTCCCCATAAAGTTTCTAGCTTAATTACAATTTTATATATTTTTAAAATTGAAACATTAATTTCAAGAAATCGCGTACTATACACTTAAAAAATAGGGTGTTTTTTACTTTAAAAATGAAAACACATATTTTAAAGTTACTAAATTATTTGATTTTTTTTCCAACAATGTATTGTTCATCATGAAGTTTCTAGCTTAAGTTACACTATTTTTTGTGTTTTTAAAATATCAACATTTATTTCTAGAAATAGTGTACTATACACTTGCAAAATTGGGTGTTTTTTACTAAAAAATCGGAAACGCATATTTCAAATTTATTAAATTATATGATTTTTTTGAAAACAATGTAATTTTTCCCATGAAAATTCTAGCTTAATTTATACAATTTTGTATGTTTTTAAAATTGAAACATTTGTTTCTAGAAATCGTGTACTATATACCCTTGAAAAATATGGTGTTTTTTACTTTAAAAATCAAAATGCATATTTTCAACTTATTAAATTATTTGATTTTTTTTACAACAATATATTGTTCACCAAGAAGTTTCTAGCTTAATTTACACTATTTTTTATATTTTTAAAATATCAACATTTGTTTCTAGAAATCGTGTACTATACACTTGACAAATAGGGTCTTTTTAAATTTATTAAATTATTTAATCTTTATTAAAACCATATATTGTTAACAATAAAGTATCTAGCTTCATTTACACTATTTTTTTCTAGAAATTGTGTTCTATACACTTGAAAAATAAGGTGTTTTATACTTTAAAAATGAAAACGCATATTTTAAATTTATCAATTTTTTTGATTTAATTGAAAACAATGTATTGTTCACCATGAAGTTTCTAGTTGAATTTACAAAAAAATTTATATTTTTATAATTGAAACATTTATTTCTAAAAATGGTGAACGACACTTGAAAAATAGGGTGTTTTTTTCTTTAAAAATTAAAACACATATTTTAAATTTATTAATTTTTTTGATTTTATTGAAAACAATATATTGTTCGCCATAAAGTTTGTAGGTTAATTTATAAAATTTTTTATATTTTTAAAATTGCAACATTTGTTTCTAGAAATCGTGTACTATGCACTTAAAAAATAGGGTGTTTTTTACTTTATAAATGAAAACACATATTTTAAATTTATTAAATTATTTGAGTTTTTTGAAAATAATGTAATTATCCCCATGAAATTTCTATCTTAATTTACAAAATTGTTTATATATTTATAATTGCAACATTTGTTTCTGGAAATCGTGTACTATACACTTGAAAATTAGGGTGTTTTTTACTTTAAAAAATATAACGCATATTTTAAACTAATTAATATATTTAATTTTTTTGGACACAATGTATTGTTCCTAGTAAACTTTCTAGCTTAATTTACACAATTTTATATATTTTTTAAAATTGAAACATTTATTTCTAGAAATCTCGTACTACACACTTCAAAAATAGGGTCTTTTTTACTTTAAAAATCAAAAAGCATATTTTGAATTTATTAAATTATTTGATTTTTTCACAACAATGTATTGTTCACCAAGAAATTTCTAGCTTAATTTAAACTTTTTTTATATTTTTTAAATATCAACATTTGTTTCTTGAAATCGTGTACTATACACTTGAAATATAGGGTGTTTTTAACTAAAAAAATGAAAACGCATATTTTAAATTTAATTAATTATTCGATTTTTTTGAGAACAATGTATTGTTCAGCATGAAGTTTCTAACTTAATTTACACAATTTTTTATATTTTTAAAATTGCAACATTTGTTTCTAAAAATTATGTACTATAGACTTGAAATATAGGGTGTTTTTTACTAAAAAAATGAAAATGCAAATTTAAAATTTATTAAATTATTTCAGTTTTTTGACAACCATGTATTGTTCACCATAATGTTTCTAGCTTAATTTACACTATTTAATTTAAATTTTTGAAATTGCAACATTTGTTTCTAGCGTGTATTATACACAAGAAAAATAGTGTGTTTTTTACTTTAAAAATAAAGATTCATATTTTAAATTTATTAAATTATTTTAATTTTTTTCAAAACAATCTATTGTTCCCCGTAAAGTTTCTAGCTTAACTTTTACAATTTTATATATATTTAAAATTGAAACATTTATTTCTACAAATCGCATATTATAAACTTTAAAAATAGGGTGTTTTTTACTTTAAAAATGAAAACGCCCATTTTAGATTTATTAAATTATTTGATTTTTTTGAAAACAATGTATTGTCACCAAGAAGTTTCAAGCTTAATTTACACTATTTTTTATATTTTTAAAATATCAACATTTTTTTCTAGATATCGTGTATTATACACTTGAAAAATAAGGTGTTTTTTGCTAAAAACTGAAAATGCATATTTTAAATTTATTAAATTATTTAACTTTTTTGAAAACAATGTATTGTTCACCATGAAGTTTCTAGCTTAATTTACACTATTTTTTTATATTTTTTAAATATCAACATTTGTTTCTAGAAATCGTGTACTATACACTTGAAAAAAAAAGGGTGTTTTTTACTTTAAAAATGAAAACGCATATATTAAAATTATTAAATTATTTGTTTTTTTTAAAAAAATGTATTTTTCACCATGAAATTTCTAGCTTAATTTACACTGTATATAATATTTTTAAAATATCAACATTTGTTTCTAGAAATCGTGTACTATACACTTTAAAAATAGGGTGTTTTTTACTAAAAAATGAAAACCCATATTTTAATTTTTTTAAATTATTAGATTTTTTTGACAACCATGTATTGTTCACAATAAAGTTTCAAGCTTAATTTTCACTATTTGATTTATACTTTTAAAATTGCAATATTTTTTTCTAGAAATCGTGTTCTATCACTTGAAAAATAGGGTTTTTTACTTTAAAAATTAAAATGCATTTTTTAAATTTATTAAATTTTTTGATTTGTTTGAAAACAATGTATTGTTCACCATGAAGTCATATTTTAAATTTATTAAATTTTTTCAGTGTTTTGAAAACAATATATTGTTCCCCATAAAGTTTCTAGGTTAATTTATAAACATATTTATATTTTTTAAATGGCAACATTTGTTTCTAGAAATCGTGTACTATATAGACTTGAAATATAGGGTGCTTTTTACTAAAAATAACAACACATATTTTTAATTTATTAGATTGTTTGATTTTTTGAAAACAATGTATTGTTCACCATGAAGTTTCTAGCTTAATTTACACAATTTTTTATATTTTTAAAATTGCAACATTTGTTTCTAAAAATCGTGTACTATAGACTTGAAATATAGGGTGTTTTTTACCTTAAAAATGAAAACGCATATTTTCAATTTATTAAATTATTTGATTTTTTTGAAAACAATCTATTGTTCCCCAAAACGTTTCTAGCTTAATTTACACAATTGTTTATATTTTTAAAATTGCAACATTTGTTTCTATAAATCCTATACTATACACTTTAAAAATAGGTGTTTCTTAATTTAAAAATAAAAATGGATATTTTAAATTTATTAAATTATTTTATTTTTTGGAAAACAATCTATTGTTCCCCATGAAGTTTCTAGCTTAATGTTTACAATTTTATATATTTTTAAAATTGAAACATTAATTTCATGAAATCGCGTACTATACACTTAAAAAATAGGGTGTTTTTTACTTTAAAAATTAAAACATATTTTATATTTATTAAATTATTTAATTTTTTTGACAACAATGTATTATTTACCATGAAGTTTCGAGCTTAATTTACACTATTTTTTATGTTTTTAAAATATCAACATTTGTTTGTAGAAATAGTGTACTATACATCTGAAAATTGGGTGTTTTTTACTAAAAAAATGAAAACTCATATTTTAAATTTAATTAATTATTTGATTTTTTTGACTACAATGTATTGTTCACCATGAAGTTTCTAGCTTAATTTACACAATTTTTTTTATTTTTAAAATTGCAACATTTGTTTCTAAAAATTATGTACCATAGACTTAAAATATAGGACATTTTTTACTAAAAAAATGAAAATAAAAATTTTAAATTTATTAAATTATTTCATTTTTTTTGACAACCATGTATTGTTCACAATAAATTTTCTAGCTTAGTTTACACTATTTGATTTATATTTTTGAAATTTCAAAATTTGTTTCTAGAAATCGTGTACTATACACTTAAAAATAGGGTGTTTTTTACTTTAAAAATTAATACGCATATTCTAAATTTATAAAAAATTTTCATTTTTTTGAAAACAATTTATTGTTCCCCATAAAGTTTTTAGGTTAATTTATAAAATTATTTATATTTTTAAAATGGAAACATTTGTTTCTAGAAATCGTGTACTATGACTTGAAATATAGGGTGTTTTTTACTAAAAGTAATAACACATATTTTTAATATATTAGATTGTTTGATTTTTTGAAAACAATGTATTTTTCACCTTGAAGTTTCTAGCTTAATTTACACAATTTTTTATTTTTTTAAAATTGCAACATTTGTTTCTAAAAATCGTGTACTATAGACTTGAAATATAGGGTGTTTTTTACTTTAAAAATGAAAATACATTTTTTCAATTTATTAAATTATTTGATTTTTTTGAAAACAATGTATTGTTCCCCATAAATTTCTAGCTTAATTTACACAATTGTTTATATTTTTAAAATTGCAACATTTGTTTCTAGAAATTATGCACTATACACTGGAAAAATATGGTGTTTTTTACTTTAAATACAAAAATACATATTTTAAATTTATTAAATTCTTTGATTTTTTTAAAACAATCATTTGCTCCCTTTAAAGATTCTAGCTTAATTTGTACAATTTTTTATATTTTTCAAATACACCCTACTTTACTAAATTATTCATTTTTTTGACAACAATGTATTGTTCACCTAGAAATTTCTAGCTTAATTTACACAATTGTTTATATTTTAAAAATTGCAACATGTTTTTCTAGAGATCGTGTACTATACACTTGAAAAATAAGGTGTTTTTTACTTTAAAAATGAAAACGCATTTTTAAAATTATTAAATTTTTTGTTTTTTTTAAAATAATTTATTGTTCACCATGAAGTTTCTAGCATAATGTTTCACTATATTTAATATTTTTAAAATTACAACATTTGTTTCTATAAATCCTATACTATACACTTGAAAAATAGGGTGTTTTTTACTTTAAAATGAAAATGGATATTTTAAATTTATAAATTTTTTTGATTTTTTTGAAAACAATCTATTGTTCCCCATAAAGTTTCAAGCTTAATTTTTACAATTTTATATATTTTTAAATATGAAACATTCATTTCTAGAAATCACGTACGATACACTCGAAAAATAGGGTGTTTTTTACTTTAAAAATGAAAACACATATTTTAAATTTATTAAATTATTTGATTTTTTTTAAAATAATGTAATTATCCCCATGAAATTTCTATCTTAATTTACAAAATTGTTTATATATTTATAATTGCAACATTTTTTCTAAAAATCGTGTACTATACACTTGAAAATTAGGATGTTTTTTACTTAAAAAAATATAACGCATATTTTAAACTAACTAATATATTTAATTTTTTTGGACACAATGTATTGTTCCCAGTAAATTTTCTTCCTTAATTTACACAATTTTATATATTTTTTAAAATTGAAACATTTATTTCTAGAAATCGCGTACTACACACTTCAAAAAATGGTCTTTTTTACTTTAAAAATCAAAACGCATATTTTGAATTTATTAAATTATTTGATTTTTTCACAACAATTTATTTTTCACCAAGAACTTTCTAGCTTAATTTAAACTATTTTTTATATTTTTTAAATATCAACATTTGTTTCTTGAAATTGTGTACTATACACTTGAAATATAGGGTGTTTTTAACTAAAAAAATGAAAACGCATATTTTAAATTTAATTAATTATTCAATTTTTTTGAGAACAATGTATTGTTCAACATGAAGTTTCTAGCTTAATTTACACAATTTTTTATATTTTTAAAATTGCAACATTTGTTTCTAAAAATTATGTACTATAGACTTGAAATATAGGGTGTTTTTTACTAAAAAAATGAAAATGCAAATTTTAAATTTATTTAATTATTTAATTTTTTTGAGAACCATGTATTGTTCACCATAAAGTTTCTAGCTTAATTTACACTATTTGATTTATATTTTTGAAATTGCAACATTTGTTTCTAGAAATCGTGTATTATACACATGACAAATAGGGTGTTTTTTACTTTAAAAATGAAAATTCATATTTTAAGATTATTAAATTATTTTAATATTTTTTGAAAACAATATATTGTTCCCCGTAAAGTTTCTAGCTTAACTTTTACAGTTTTATATATATTTAAAATTGAAACATTTATTTCTAGAAATCATGTACTATAAATTTGAAAAATAGGGTGTTTTTTACTTTAAAAATGAAAACTCCCATTTTAAATTTATTAAATTATTTGATTTTTTTGAAAACAATGTATTGTCACCAAGAAGTTTCAAGCTTAATTTACACTATTTTTTATATTTTTAAAATATCAACATTTGTTTCTAGAAATCGTGTACTATACACTTGAAAAATAAGGTGTTTTTTTCTAAAAAATGAAAATGCATATTTTAATTTTATTAAATTGTTTTAATTTCTTAAAAACAATGTATTGTTCACCATGAAGATTCTAGCTTAATTTACACAATTGTTTATATTTTTAAAATTGCAACATTTGTTTCTATAAATCCTATATTATACACTTGAAAAATATGGTGTTTTATACTTTAAAAATGAAAATGGATATTTAAAATTTATTAAATTCTTTGATTTTTTTGAAAACAATCTATTGTTCCCCATAAAGTTTCTAGCTTAATTTTTACAATTTTATATATTTTTAAAATTGAAACATTAATTTCAAGAAATTGCGTACTATACACTTAAAAAATAGGGTGTTTTTTACTTTAAAAATGAAAACACATATTTTAAAGTTACTAAATTATTTGATTTTTTTTTCCAACAATGTATTGTTCACCATGAAGTTTCTAACTTAATTTACACTATTTTTTTTTATTTTTTATATATCAACATTTGTTTCTAGAAATCGTGTGCTATACACTTGAAAAAAAATGGTGTTTTTTACTTTAAAAATGAAAACGCATATATTAAAATTATTAAATTATTCATTTTTTTAAAAAAAATGTATTTTTCACCATGAAATTTCTAGCTTAATTTACATTGTATATAATATTTTTAAAATATCGACATTTGTTTCTAGAAATCGCGTACTATACACTTAAAAAATAGGGTGTTTTTTAATTTAAAAATGAAAACATATTTTAAATTTATTAAATTATTTAATTTTTTTGACCGCAATGTTTTGCTTACCATGAAGTTTCGAGCTTAATTTACACTATTTTTTATGTTTTTAAAATATCAACATTTGTTTCTAGAAATCATGTACTATACACTTAAAAATGAAAATGCATATTTTAAATTTATTAAATTTTTTGATTTGTTTGAAAACAATGTATTGTTCACCACGAAGTTTCTAGTTTAGTTTACAAAACTTTTTATGTTTTTATTTTTGCAACATTTGTTTCTACAAATCGTGTACTATACACTAAAAAATATGGTGTTTTTTACTTTAAAAATTAATGTGCATATTTTAAATTTATTAAATTTTTTCAGTTTTTGAAAACAATATATTGTTCCCCATAAAGTTTCTAGGTTAATTTATAAACATATTTATATTTTTTAAATGGAAACATTTGTTTCTAGAAATCGTGTACTAATAGACTTGAAATATAGAGTGCTTTTTACTAAAAATAACAACACATATTTTTAATTTATTAGATTGTTTGATTTTTTGAAAATAATGAATTGTTCACCATGAAGTTTCTAGCTTAATTTACACAATTTTTTATATTTTTAAAATTGCAACATTTGTTTCTAAAATTCGTGTACTATAGACTTGAAATATAGGGTGTTTTTTACCTTAAAAATGAAAACGCATATTTTCAATTTATTAAATTATTTGATTTTTTTGAAAACAATCTATTGTTCCCCAAAACGTTTCTAGCTTAATTTACACAATTATTTATATTTTCAAAATTGCAACATTTGTTTCTATAAATCCTATACTATACACTTCAAAAATAGGGTGCTTTTTAATTTAAAAATTAAAATGGATATTTTAAATTTATTAAATTATTTGATTTTTTGAAAAACAATCTATTGTTCCCCATGAAGTTTATAGCTTAGTTTTTACAATTTTATATATTTTTAAAATTGAAACATTAATTTCAAGAAATCGCGTACTATATACTTAAAAAATAGGGTTTTTTTATTTTAAAAAAATGAAAACTCATATTTTAAATTTAATTAATTATTTGATTTTTTTAACTACAATGTATTGTTCACCGTAAAGTTTCTAGCTTAATGTACACAATTTTTTATATTTTTAAAATTGCAACATTTGTTTCTAAAAATTATGTACTATAGACTTGAAATATAGGGTGTTTTTTACTAAAAAAATGAAAATGAAAATTTTAAATTTATTAAATTATTTCATTTTTTTTGACAACCATGTATTGTTCACAATAAAGTTTCTAGCTTAGTTTACACTATTTGACTTATATTTTTGAAATTTCAAAATTTGTTTCTAGAAATCGTGTACTATACACTTAAAAATAGGGTGTTTTTTACTTTAAAAATTAATACGCATATTCTAAATTTAATAAATTTTTTCATTTTTTTGAAAACAATTTATTGTTCCCGATAAAGTTTCTAGGTTAATTTATAAAATTATTTATATTTTTAAAATGGCAACATTTGTTTCTAAAATTGTGTACTATATAGACTTGAAATATAGGGTGCTTTTTACTAAAAGTAATAACACATATTTTTAATTTATTAGATTGATTGATTTTTTGAAAACAATGTATTGTTCACCATGAAGTTTCTAGCTTAATTTACACAATTTTTTATATTTTTAAAATTGCAACATTTGTTTCTAAAAATCGTGTACTATAGACATGAAATATAGGGTGTTTTTTACTTTAAAAATTAAAACGCATATTTTCAATTTATTAAATTATTTGATTTTTTTGAAAACACTGTATTGTTCCCCAAAACGTTTCTAGCTTAATTTACACAATTGTTTATATTTTTAAATTTGCAACATTTGTTTCTATAAATCCTATACTATACACTTGAAAAATAGGGTGTTTTTTAATTTAAAAATGAAAATGGTTATTTTAAATTTATTAAATTATTTGATTTTTTTAAAACAATCTTTTGTTCCCCATGAAGTTTCTAGCTTAACTTTTACAATTTTATATATATTTAAAATTTAAACATTTATTTCTAGAAATCGCGTACTATACACTTGAAAAATAGGGTAATTTTTACTTTAAAAATGAAAATGCCCATTTT
This sequence comes from Cyamopsis tetragonoloba, assembly GCA_037177725.1. Taxonomy (NCBI): domain Eukaryota; kingdom Viridiplantae; phylum Streptophyta; class Magnoliopsida; order Fabales; family Fabaceae; genus Cyamopsis; species Cyamopsis tetragonoloba. Next base: position 14,332,738 of record CM074124.1, on the reverse strand, counting down.
AAATTTATTAAATTATTTGATTTTTTTGAAATCAATGTATCGTCACCAAGAAGTTTCAAGCTTAATTTACACTATTTTTTATATTTTTAAAATATCAACAGTTGTTTTTAGAAATCATGTACTATAAACTTGAAAAAGAAGGTGTTTTTTGCTAAAAAATGAAAACACATATTTTAAATTTATTAAATTATTTGATTTATATTTTTGAAATTACAACATTTATTTCTAGAAATCGTGTATTATACACATGAAAATTAGGGTGTTTTTTACTTTAAAAATGAAAACGCCTATTTTAAATTTATTAAATTATTTGATTTTTTTGAGAACAAAGTGTTGTCAACAAGAAGTTTCTAGATTAATTTACACTATTTTATATATTTTTAAAATATCAACATTTATTTCTAGAAATCGTGTAATATACTCTTGAAAAATAAGGTGTTTTTTAATAAAAAATGAAAACGCATATTATAAATTTATTAAATTATTTGACTTTTTTGAAAACAATGTATTGTTCCACATGAAGTTTCTAGCTTAATTTACACTATTGTTTTATATTTTTGAAATATAAAGATTTTTTTCTAGAAATCGAGTTCTATACACTTGAAAAACAGGGTGTTTTTTACTTTAAAAATGAAAATGCATATTTTAAATTTATTAAATTTTTTGATTTTTTGAAAACAATGTATTGTTCTCCTCGAAGTTTCTAGTTTAGTTTACAAAAATTTTATATTTTTATAAATGGAACATTTGTTTCTAAAAATCGTGTACCACTTAAAAATATGGTGTTTTTACTTTAAAAATTAATACGGATATTTTAAAGTTATTAAATTTTCTATTTTTTGAAAACAATATATTGTTCCCAATAAAGTATCTAGGTTAATTTATAAAATTATTTATATTTTTAAAATGGAAACATTTTTTTCTAGAAATCATGTACTATAGACTTGAAATATAGTGTGTTTTTTACTTAAAATAATAACGCATATTTTAAATTTATTAAATGTTGGATTTTTTTAAAACAATGTATTGTTCACCTTGAAAGTTCTAGCTTACTTTACAAAATTTTTTATACTTTTAAAATTGCAACATTTGTTTCTAAAAATCGTGTACTATAGACTTGAAATATACGGTATTTTTTACTTTAAAAATGAAAACGCATATTTTCCATTTATTAAATTATATAATTTTTTTGAAAATAATGTATTGTTTCCCAAAACGTTTCCAGCTTAATTTACACAATTGTTTATATTTTTAAAATTGCAACATTTGTTTCTATAAATCCTATACTATACACTTGAAAAATAGGGTGTTTTTTACTTTAAAAATGAAAATGGATATTTTAAATTTATTAAATTTTTAAATTTTTTTAAAACAATCTATTGTTCCCTATAAAGTTTCTAGCTTAATTTTTACAATTTTATATATTTTTTAAAATTGAAACATTAATTTCAAGAAATCGCGTACTATACACTTAAAAAATAGGGTGGTTTTCACTTTAAAAATGAAAACACATTTTTAAATTTATTAAATTATTTGATTTTTTTTTACAACAATGTATTGTTCACGATGAAGTTTCAAGCTTAATTTATACTATCTTTTATGATTTTAAAATATCAACATTTTTTTCTTGAAATAATGTACTATACACTTAAAAAATTGGGTGTTTTTTACTTAAAAAAATGAAAACGCATATTTTAAATTTAATTAATTATATGATTTTTTTTTACAACAAAGTATTGTTCACCATGAAGTTTCTAGCTTAATTTACACATTTTTTATATTTTTAAAATTGCAACATTTGTTTCTAAAAATTATGTACTATAGACTTGAAATATAGGGTTTTTTTTACTTAAAAAATGCAAATGCAAATTTTAAATTTATTAAATTATTTAATTTTTTTTTGACAACCATGTATGGTTCACAATAAAAATTCTAGAATTCGTTTACTATACACATGAAAAATATGGTGTTTTGTACTTTAAAAATGACAATTCATATTTTAAATTTATAAAATTGTTTGATTTTTTTTTCAAACAATCTATTATTCCCCGTAAAGTTTCTATCGTAATTTTTACAATTTTATATATTTTTAAAATTGAAACATTTATTTCTAGAAATCGCGTACTATACACTTGAAAAATAGGGTATTTTTTACTTTAAAAATGAAAATGCATATTTTAAATTTATTAAATTATTTGATTTTTTGAAAACAATGTATTGTCGCCAAGAAGTTGCTAGCTTAATTTACACTATTTTTTATATTTTTAAAATACAAACATTTGTTTCTAGAAATCGTGTACTATACACTTGAAAAATAAGTTGTTTTTTACTAAAAAATGAAAACGCATATTTTAAAACTATTAAATTATTTGTTTTTTTAAAACAATGTATTGTTCACCATGAAGTTTCTAGCTTAATTTTCACTATTTGATTTATATTTTTAAAATTGCAACATGTGCTTCTAGAAATCAAGTTTTATCACTTGAAAAATAGGGTGTTTTTACTTTAAAAATGAAAATGCATATTTTAAATTTATTAAATTTTTTGATTTTTTCAAAACAATGTATTGTTCACCATAAAGTTTCTAGGTTAGTTTACAAAATTTTTTAGATTTTTATGATTGCATCATTTGTTTCTAAAAATCGTGTACTATACACTTGAAAAATAGAGTGCCTTTTACTTTAAAAATGAAAATGCATATTTTAAAATTATTAAATTATTTGTTTTTTTTAAAACAATGTATTGTTCACCATGAAGTTTTTAGCTTAATTTTCACTATTTGATTTATATTTTTAAAATTGCAACATTTGTTTCTAAAAATCGTGTTCTATCACTTGAAAAATAGGGTGTTTTTACTTTATAAATGAAAATGCATATTTTAAATTTATTAAATTTTTTGATTTTTATGAAAACAATGTATTGTTCACCATAAAGTTTCTTGGTTAGTTTACAAAATGTTTTATATTTTTATAATTGCAAAATTTGTTTCTAAAAATCGTGTACTATACACTTGACAAATTGGGTGTTTTTTACTATAAAAATGAAAACGCATATTTCAAATTTATTAAATAATTTATTTTTTTTGACAACAATGTATTCTTCACGAAGAAGATTCTAGCTTAAATTACACTATTTTGATATTTTTAAAATAATAACATTTGTTTCTAGAAATCGTGTACTATAGAAATCAAATGTAGTGTGTTTTTTACTTTAAAAATGAAAACGCATATTTTAAAACTATTAAATTATTTGTCTTTTTAAAACAATGTATTGTTCACCATGAAGTTTCTAGCTTAATTTTTACTATTTGATTTATATTTTTAAAATTGCAACATGTGTTTCTAGAAATCATGTTTTATCACTTGAAAAATAGGGTGTTTTTACTTTAAAAATGAAAATGCATATTTTAAATTTATTAAATTTTTTGATTTTTTCAAAACAATGTAGTGTTCACGATAAAGTTTCTAGGTTAGTTTACAAAATGTTTTAGATTTTTATGATTGCAACATTTGTTTCTAAAAATCGTGTACTATACACTTGAAAAATAGGGTGTTTTTTACTTTAAAAATGAAAACGCATATTTTAAAATTATTAAATTATTTGTTTTTTTTAAAACAATGTATTGTTCACCATGAAGTTTTTAGCTTAATTTTCACTATTTGATTTATATTTTTAAAATTGCAACATTTGTTTCTAAAAATCGTGTTCTATCACTTGAAAAATAGGGTGTTTTTACTTTATAAATGAAAATGCATATTTTAAATTTATTAAATTTTTTGATTTTTATGAAAACAATGTATTGTTCACCATAAAGTTTCTTGGTTAGTTTATAAGATTTTTTATATTTTTATAATTGCAAAATTTGTTTCTAAAAATCGTGTACTATACACTTGACAAATTGGGTGTTTTTTACAATAAAAATGAAAACGCATATTTCAAATTTATTAAATAATTTATTTTTTTGACAACAATGTATTCTTCACGAAGAAGATTCTAGCTTAAATTACACTATTTTGATATTTTTAAAATAGTAACATTTGTGTCTAGAAATCGTATACTATAGAAATCAAATGTAGTGTGTTTTTTACTTTAAAAATGAAAACGCATATTTTAAATTTATTACATTATTTGACGTTTTTGACAACAATGTATTGTTCACCTTGAAGTTTCTAGCTTAATTTACACTATTTGTTATATTTTTAAAATTGTAACATTTGTTTCTAGAAATCATGTAGTATAGAAATGAAATGTAGGGTTTTTTTACTTTGAAAATGAAAACGCATATTTTAAATTTCTTTAATTTTTTGATTTTTATGACAACAATGTATTGTTCACCATGAAGATTCTAGCTTAATTTACACCATTTTTATATTTTTAAAATAGTAACATTTGTTTCTAGAAATCGTGTAGTATAGAAATGAAATGTAGGGTGTTTTTTACTTTAAAAATGAAAACGCATATTTTAATTATATTAAATTATTTGATATTTTTGACAACAATGTATAGTTCACCTTGAAGTTTCTAGCTTAATTTACACTATTTTTATATTTTTAAAATAGTAACATTTGTTTTTAGATATCGTGTAGTATAGAAATGAAATGTAGGGTGTTTTTTACTTTAAAAATGAAAACACATATTTTAAATTTATTAAATTATTTGATTTTTTTGACAACAATGTATTTTTCGTCATGAAGTTTCTAGCTTAATTTATACTATTTTTTTATATTTTTAAAATATAAACATTTGTTTCTAGAAATCGTGTACTATACACATGAAAACTAGGGTGTTTTTTACTAAAAATTGAAAACGCATATTTCAAATTTATTAAATTACTTAATTATTTTTAAAACAATGTATTGTTCACTATGAAGTTTCTAGTTTAATTTACAAAATTTTTTATACTTTTATGATTGCAACATTTGTTTATAAAAATCGTGTACTATACACTTGAAAAATAGGGTGTTTTTACTTTAAAAATTAATACGCATAATTTAAAGTTATTAATTTTTTTTATTTTTTTGAAAACAATATATTGTTTCCAATAAAGTTTCTAGGTTAATTTATAAAATTATTTATATTTTTAAAATGGCAACATTTGTTTCTAGAAATCGTGTACTATAGATTTGAAATATATGGTGTTTTTTACTAAAAATAATAATGCATATTTTAAATTTATTAAATTGTTTGATTTTTTTAAAACAATGTATTGTTCACCATGAAGTTTCTAGCTTAATTTACACAATTTTTTATATTTTTAAAATTGAAATATTTGTTTCTAAATATCGTGTACTATAGACTTGAAATATAGGGTGTTTTTTACTTTAAAAATGAAAATGCATATTTTAAAATTACTAAATTATTTGGTTTTTTAAAACAATGTATTGTTCACCATGAAGTTTCTAGCTTAATTTTAACTATTTGATTTATATTTTTAAAATTGCAACATGTGTTTCTAGAAATCATGTTTTATCACTTGAAAAATAGGGTGTTTTTAGTTTAAAAATTAAAATGCATATTTTTAATTTATTAAATTTTTTAATTTTTTTGAAAACAATGTATTGTTCAGCATAAAGTTTCTAGGTTAGTTTACAAAATGTTTTATATTTTTATAATTGCAACATTTGTTTCTAAAAATCGTGTACTATACACTTGAAAAATAGGGTGTTTTTTACTTTAAAAATTAATACGCACATCTAAAATTTATTAAATTGTTTGATTTTTTGGAAACAATATATTTTTCCCCAAAAATAAGGTGTTACATTTATGATATCAGAGCAGTTCGATCCTTCAGACTGTAATGATAATGAGACGATAGTTAGCTGAACGATTAATATTCTAAACATATCTATTAGGTGTGTCATAAGCTTCGAAGGAACATGTAGCTAATATTTAGTCTGATCAATTAAATATTGGTGCATGAGAGTAGAAGTTATGACCACTAATGGACAAGAATGATCTTTAAAGTGATTGTTCTTCTTTTAGTAACTTTCATGGAAAATAGGACGAGACATTGGGATATAGGTGTACTGGTGTTGTGATTGTAAGATATTGGACTTGGCCAGTTCAATACCTTAGTCATAGTATTGATGCATTTATAACCAATGGATTCAAGTCACTAGCCTAGAAGGAGTATCAAGTAGGATATGTTTTAAGGATAAATTTGGTTAGCCTTCTAGAATAGATAATGGAAAATGGGTGTGAATATTTTCCGAAATTAGGATTCGAATTCCTTAAATCCTCTTCCCTTTATAATTGTGATTGACGAACTATCCACGTAAATCCTAGAAATCAAATTCTCTATCTTATTCGGGAAATTCACCAAGCCTAAATTCGAATCAATGTTGTGATTGAATAACTTTTATTGCTTATTCCATACCATTATGTGCTTTCTTTCTTGATGAATTCATCATAAATTTTAATTTGACAGTCACGTATCCTTAGAGAAGTTCAAGGACTTATTTGCCTATACCGATTCCATTGATGCCTCTTCATGTAGCTACATCTTATAGTAACCCTATTTCCTTTTTATAGATGTGGCGTAACATTGTATCTTGAAAATTGTTATAATTAAGAGTTTTCCTGTAGATAAAATCCAAGCTGCCTTTAGGTTCAAGATTTACAAATTCTTTCCGCTTGAGGATTGTATTAAGTTAGTTTTGTAAACCTAATCTTAAAAAGATTCAAGTCACACATCTTACTCTATCATTAACTTTGGAATCAATTCTTTTGAGACACTCTATTCCAATGTTCATGTAATCTCGGTCTAAACCTTATTATGGGATTCACATAGTATTGTTTTACGCGTGATGACTCTAGAGATAAGTCTCTCTTTCCTTAAGTTAATCGCAAAAGTCTTAGCATTCAGTTCCCTCAAATTTTAGCAATATTTTAAGCCACACCATTAGACGTTTCTATACAAAGACCTAGAGAGGCCCTAGGATAAGATGAGTTCAATTTCGGATACCATTTCAATTTAGTCGGATTATCCCCAACGATCTTCTAAAAGTTCTATTTTTACTCTGGAACAAGCACTAAGACCTCTCCACATGAAGATTTCTAAATAGTCCATTCGACTCTTAAAAATGCCTTACAAGCGCACTATAGGAGCCATGAAATATTTTCTCTATTTTCAAGAATATACTTAATCCTTGTTGGGTTTGTTTTTTGTTGAACATATCTCTAATGTACAAATATTTAGTTTCCACTTGAATTGTTTCATTTTCCTTAGCATGAACCCCTCTTGATTCGAGAGACCAATTAGCTATTGGAATCTTTCTGTGTAGATCATTACAGACGACTACTAGTGAAACTCCCACTCTCGAAACCATGTTATGGGGCTTTCTAGCATACTCGGTAGATGATTATGTCCCTAAGCCTAGCTCTTAGTTACTTGTGTTTAGTTTCTCTGGTTAGTCCAAAAACACAAAATCCTAAATTCCTTCAATTATAATCATGTGAAAATCTCTAATAGATCATTGAGAAACTTGTTGCCTTAGGAGTAGACAAGAATCGTATAAGATTCGGGTCATAAGTAAATTAGAATTGCGCTACAGGAGTATAAACACATTCAATCTCATATTTCCATCCACTTCCATGGAGCCCAATTTTTTCCGAGGTTAAACCACACTTGCAACCTACCTAAGCATGCTACACCTATTGGTTCTTTAAGAATGTACGTTACCACGCCGACTTTAAGACTAAGTTAAGCTTGTTTCATTTTATCTATCTTGAATTCCACGGTTTAGAACTTTACTTTTCGTGATTTCAAATTCTATTTAATTTTGAAGTTCTAATCAGTATAGGAAATTCTTTCAAAACCCTAGTGCACTATCACAGTTAAAGATTTCCTTGGTGACCTAAAATCATGAAGCCATTTGGACAGTCACGAAAAAACCCTTATTTATGTTCAAGTTCCTAATCTAGGGTGTTTTACAATTGCAACATTTGTTTCAAGAAATCGTGTTCTATACACTTGAAAAATATGGTGTTTTTTACTTTAAAAATGAAAATGCATATTTTAAATTTATTAAATTATTTGATTTTTTTGAAAAAAAACCTATTGTTCCCCATAAAGTTTCTAGTTTAATTTACATTATTTTTTATATTTTTAAAATATAACATTTGTTTCTAAAAATTGTGTACTATAGACTTGAAATATAGGGTGTTTTTTACTTTAAAAATGAAAACGCGTATTTTAAATTTATTAAATTATTTAATTTTTTTGACAACAATGTATTGTTTACCAAGAAGTTTCTAGCTTAATTTACACTATTTTTTATATTTTTAAAATAGTAACATTTGTTTCTAGAAATTGTGTACTATAGAAATGAAATGTAGGGTGTTTTTTACTTTAAAAATGAAAACGCATATTTGAAATTTATAAATTATTTTATTTTTATGACAACAATGTATTGTTTACCATGAAGTTTTTAACTTAATTTACACTATTTTTTTATATTTTAAAATATCAACATTTGTTTCGAGAAATCGTGTACTATACACTTGAAAAATATGGTGTTTTTTATTAAAAAAAATGAAAATACATATTTTAAATTATTTGATGTTTTTTCAAAACAATGTATTGTTCACCATGAAGTTTCTAGCTTAATTTACACTATATTTTTTTTTTAAATATCAATATTTGTTTCTAGAAATCGTGTACTATACACTTGAAAAATAAGGTATTTTTTACTTTAAAAATGAAAACGAGAATTTTAAAGTTATTAAATTATTTGATTTTTTTAAAACAATATATTGTTATCCATAAATTTTCTAGGTTAATTTATTAAATTTTTTATAATTTTGAAATTGCAACATTTGTTTCTAGAAATCGTGTACTATATACTTGAAAAATAGGTTGTTTTTTACTTTAAAAAATAAAACGCATATTTTAAATTTATTAAATTATTTGATTTTTTTGAAAATTGTAACACCTTAATTTTTGAGTCCGTTCTTTTTTTCCAAAACACTAGTGGAAGCTAAATTCTAATTTACAACAATTAATAATAATAATAATAATTACAACCCTTTCAATTTATACGGATTCCTACATAGCTGAACAATTTAATATATGAACTTGAAACTTAGGTTCACCATGCGTGGCTATACCTAAGAAAAGCCCACAGCTCATCCCATCTATGGCTTTTGCTTTGCAGTCTTCTGATACCTGCGATATGGTAACTGTCAATTATATGTAAACATATAACTGAATAACCCCTGGCATTTTTGAAAACAACTTTATACCATATCGCACCCAGTCTAACTGGAAAACACCCCATTTAATCCCTAACTCTCAATTCAATCCACAATCAATGCAACAACTCATACATAATGCATGTTATGACAATTATGGATGTATGCATGCCATGTTCTTTCATTAACAAACTTGGTTTTTTCTTTTCTTGAATCTTTTATGGAAGCCTCGTGCACTAGACTTCCCCTAACGCGTGGTAGTAACGCGAGGTTGAGCTCAAAACTAGGACCACGGCAAGCGTCCCTACCGTGATCAAACTGGCTGCCGGGCTATCTTAACCCCACATCAGTGGGATAGCCCAGGACTATCTTGACCCCACATCAATGGGATAGTTCTTTCTTTCGGGCCATGATTCCCTGTCACAGGGCACCCTACTAGTTCAGGTCATCTGACCCTACATTCTCATGTTTAATCATGCTTGTCCACTTACCCGGTTTATAACCGGTGGGATTCAACCCACTTACTCAACATCCATTGAAGGGGGAAAGCTTAACTTATCATTTAGTTTCATTTTACAAGTCATCATGTATTTTCATTCAATATCCATCACATAACAATTCCACAATTCAAAATCAAAGAGCTTGCCATATCATTTCATACCCTAATTCATGTTACTAAGTCCTATAAGCCTATTTCCATTCATTCCTATCTTAGAAATAGGTTACAATGCATTTTAGAAGCTAAAACAGGTCAAGGAGGTACAGAGTATTGGCACTTGAGCGCCAGACGCCCATTTTTCACTGCCAGAAATTTTATCCTGGCGCTCGAGCGCCAGACATCCATTCGCTGCTGCCCAAAATTTTCTCCTGGCGCTCGAGCCCTAGTCCTGGCGCTCGTGCCCCAGCGACAGATGACAGCCTTTTGCGAATTTCACTAAAAACTTAGTTTCTTTCCTTTCAACCTCCTTGTTTGACCCCATTTTCACTTCCAAAACACTACCAACATTATAGCACAACAAACTCACACATATTCAATCAAATGGTCACAATTCAAGTGCACATTAACATGATTTAAACACAAATGCTCCACTAATTCAATCTCACATCTACATCACAAGACACAATTTCAACACACACACCCATTGTTTCTCAATTCAACAACATAACATTATGTCACTCATACAAATTCTCATTATGACATACATTTCTCAAAACTCAATCATCAAACCATATGCATCCAAACTAAATCATCAATTCACAAGTTCAAACATGTGTGTATATATATATATATATATATATGTAAATCACTATAACTCTAATCAAGGTACATGGGTCAAAATCCAACCATCTACCTTAGTAAGTCTAAACCTATTTCTACCACATTTTCACAACATACCAAAACCAAACCTCATACCAATTCCTATTCCCCTAATTAGTCTAATTTTAGGGTTTAGTGGGATTACCTCAACTTGAAGTTCCATGCTTCCAATCCTGACACAACTTCATCAACTTGCCATATCTGGAGTTTCAGATACAATATTGTTGGTGAAACCAATTGGAGATGAAACCTAAAAGATTTATTTACAATTAATATGAAGGAGTCATGTTCCAAATCTAACATCTAGAGGGTGAATTTCGGGTGGTAAGTTGACTACACAACAGAAGCTGAATTTGTGAACCTACTTCATTCTTTTGACCATAAATTGGGCTGTGGTTAGTGGATTGACATGAAACCAGTTTCATTTCAAAGATAATAAAATTATCTATAACATTTATGAAGAGCTCGAAGGCAGAATCAAAGGTTTAGGAGGTTAAAATTACAAATAAAGATGAATTACAATTTCTGGACCTGAAACTGTTCTACCTTGGTTACTACTTTAGTAATCAAGGTATATCTTGAGCTATGGACCATGGATTGATATAAAGTCAGAATCATATTGAAGCTAAAAGGGTTTCCTACAACGTTCATGAAGACATCAAAACCTAGTTCTAAAATTTCAATTGTCAAAATGGTTCCTCAAACAGAAAGGTACATTTAGACAAACCTAGCCCATAAATATTGACACAGTCTCCGTGTTTGGGCCATAACTTGAGTTTTAGGTACCCAAATGGAGTGAAACAAAAGTCATTGGAAAGATAACAAGATTTCCTACAACTTCTATGAAGAGTACAAAGTCAAATGATCTCATCTACGAACCCTAATTTACATGCAACTCGCAGATTTGGGACAGATCAGAACAGAACCAGAATCCTAACTCAACTCACACCAAAGTGCTTTCTACTCTGAAATTCTTAGCTTTTGGACTTAGAATTCTTTTAGATTTTCAACATGCAGAGCTAATATACTAGATTGAAGATGGAGATAAGGGTTACCATGTAGCTTTTCCTCAATTTCTTGCCTCCTTTAAGCTTGCCTTCTAATTCTTGAGCTTCCTTCTCCATGAATTCTTGATCTCCATTTTATCCTCTTCTTTAGTTTCCTCCAACCCCAGCCCTCCATAAGCACTTCAAATGAAAGAGAAAATGAGGGTGATGAATATTCTCTAGTTGCATGTGTGAATGGGGGTTGGAGACTTGGGTTTTCTTAGAGAGAAGGTGGAGGATTTTTTTGGAGAGTGTAGAGAGAGAAGTGGAGTGTGGTTTATGTTTTTGGGGCTAGAGGAGAAGCAACTCAATGAGAGGGAAATGAGTGAGTGTGTCGTGTGACAAGGGGAGAAGAAAGGGAGAGTACTTGTGTGTGGTTATTCAATGGTTATTGGGTGAACTTATTAAAAATTGCTATAGAGTCCTTACCTAAAAGGTTATTTGTGAGGAGAATTTAAGGGAAAATATAGAGATTCCTTCAAATGTGTGTTGTTTACTCTAAAGCTAATAAATACTCCTTCGTGATTTGATTTTTGGGATGTTACAATTCTACCCACATTAAAAGAACTGTGTCCTCACAATTCGAATAACTTGGTTTAAATTCTACTCCTTAAAGGAATCTAGAGCTCTTGAAGGAAATCTTAGACTAACAACGAGAGTGATGACATTAAGTCTTATGTTTCATTGGGATAGTTGAGAAGAAAACGTAATGTCTCCTTTTTGATTCTATATGCTATCACCACGTTTGAAGTAAAATTTCTCTCAAACGCACATGTTATTTAGAGAGAATTGTTTAAAGAATTCCTATAACCTAAAGAAAACATTCTTCGCATTCATTTCCGAATTGGATGATGTCTAACTTAAAGGAATCAATTTGGTAATAGGTCTATCTCATATTAAAGGTAAGAGTAATATATGATTAGTAGGTCGGATGTCCATTGGTACTTGGGAACCAACTCGGGGTAATCTTTGAAAGAATGGTCTAATAAAAGTGGCAGAGTGTTTCTCATTAAAATTTAGATTGACGAGCGGAACTATGGATCTATGTATTGTCCGTGAAACTAAGAAGCTCATTTAGGATTTGGTGGAAGCAAACCTTTAAGATTGGGGATTACGCCCGTAGTCGCGGTACTTTGTGAGGTCCTATTCACAAAAGGTTGGAATCGATAAGCTAAGGTCCGTCCTTAGTGCTTGATTCGAAACGCAATTGAGTATGAAACTTTGTGGGTGATAAGGTTTCACAAAGAAGTAATAAAAGTTCCTCCGTGATTCTGCTGCCACTACAAGAAAACATTGTATTTGCGTCGGAAAACTTGTGTCGGCCTCAAGGCCGACGCTAAGACTCTAGGCCGACACTAAGTTGTGATTTTTTTAAAAAAAAAATTAAAGAAGTTGCGTCGGCCGTATTCGTAGTTTGCGTCGGCTTATAACCGACACAAATTTTATAATTCTGTTGCGATGGCCAGTGGCCTACACAACGTTTTTTATTAAAAACAAAACGCTAAAGTGACTAATAAACCGAAGAAAAGAATGAAGCCTTCAATTTGTTAGGGTTCTTCATTTGTGCTCTTAGGGTTCTTCACGTAGAGCCTTCAATCCTTCTTCTTTGAAATCCCTAAATTGAACTCTAAATTGCACACACCCTTCTTCAATTCGTTCGTTCGTTCCTTCAATTCGTTGTTGGACCTTCTCCTTCGCCGTTGGACCTTCTATTTCGTCGTTGGCCCTTCTCCTTCGCTGCTGGACCTTCGTTGTTTGCTGCTGCTGGACCTTCGTCGTTGACACCAGCAGGTAAGGAGGCTAAAGATAGGGATCAAGATTTAAGAGAATTCAAGGATGAGGTGTCTAAGGGAAAGAAGAAAGACTTTGAGATATTAGGAGAAGGGTTAATCACGTTCAAAAAAAGACTTTATGTGCCTAATGATCATAACCTAAGGAGTCAAATTTTAGAAGAGGCACATAAGAGTAAATACACTATACACCCAGGAATAAATAAAATGTATCAAGATTTAAAGAAACATTTTTGGTGGCCAGGCATGAAGGTAGAAATAGCCAAGTTCATAAATCAATGTTTGATATGCCATAAAACAAAAATCGGACACCAAAAGCCTGCAGGGATGTTGCAACCACTAGATATTCCGGAATGGAAATGGGGTAGCATATCAATGGATTTTGTCGTTGGATTACCTAGGACATTAAAAGGAAATAATAGCATATGGGTTATAATAGATAGACTAACCAAATCTGCTCATTTTCTTCCTATAAAAATAAATAGTCCATTAAACAAACTAGCATATCTTTATATAAAAGAAATTGTGCGGTTACATGGCATACCCACAACTATTGTTTCTGATAGAGAGCCCAGGTTTACCTCTAGGTTTTGGAAAACGTTACATAAAGCCTTCGGAACTAACTTATCGCTTAGTACCTCATATCACCCCCAAACTGATAGACAAACGGAAAGAACAATTCAAACATTGGAAGATATGCTCAGGGCATGTGTTTTGGAATTTAAGGGTAATTGGGATTCCTATCTTCCATTAATAGAATTCGCTTACAATAATAGTTATCATTCTAGTATTGATATGGCACCATATGAAGCACTATATGGAAGAAAATGTAGGTCTCCATTATGCTGGTTCGAGAATGGAGAAAAAACTTTAATAGGCCCTGAATTGATACAACAAACCTCTGATCAAATAAAACTAATAAAAAGGAAGTTAGAAACTGCACAGAGTAGACAAAAGAGCTATGCGGATACTAAAAGACGGCCTCTAGAATTTCAGGAAGGGGAACATGTATTCCTTAGAGTCACAATTGGCAAAGCACCGAAAGCAAAGAAATTAAGCCTCCGATTTTTTGGACCATTTGAAATCCTTCAAACAATAGGCCCAGTGGCATACTGCATTGCTTTACCACCTAATTTGTCCAAACTACACAATGTGTTCCATGTTTCTCAACTCAGGAAATATTGTCATAATCCTTCACACATCATTGAGAAGGAATCAATACAGTTAAATGATAATTTGACATATGAGGTGTATCCTGCACAAATCATTGGAAGAGATATGAAAAAGCTAAGGAATAGAGAAATTCCAATGGTCAAAGTCTTGTGGCAAGGACAAACTGAAGAGGAGGCAATTTGGGAAGTTGAAGAGGAGGTTAAGAAAAAATATTCTCAATTAGCAGGTATACTTTAAATTTTGAGGACAAAATTTTTAAAGAAAGGGAGAATGTGAGGATCTTAAAATAATAAGAATAGATGCTAATAATAAACTAGTTATTATTTTACTATGACATATAGTTAAGGAAAAATTGGGTCACGTACCAAATTGGGATGGCGAAAATTTAGCTAAGTTTTCCATCAAATGCTAAAAAAGACATGAGAAGGATATGACTAAGGAAATAATTTCCCTAATTACTATGAGAAAAACATAAGAAAAATGAGGTGGCATGATTTCACCACACATTTTGGTAATTAGAAATTCCTTCTGAAGTTACCCAAAACACATGGAGGGTAAATAGATAGATGCATAATATTTACAGCCACCTGTTTTAACACTTGTAAAAAACTAAACACTGAAAATTATTTTTGGACACCTGGTTAACACTTGTACAAATTTTACTAAATTACCTCAACTATATATAGCGAATTCTCAGAATTCATATTTCAACACACCACTAAGAAACACTTATACTAATTTTAATATAAACACTTCTCTCTTTGGTTACTCATTACTACTGCAGAACATAAGGATAAATCTTCATCTACAACAAGGTGTTCCGGACTAATATCCACAAAGGTAGGAAGAGTGAAAGTGACTCATTTTCTTATCACTTCATTCTTCTGAACTCAAGACTTCACTTTTAGTAATCTGTTTACTATAATTTTATTTCTGAAATTTTATCTTAAATCCTCAAATTTGCCATTTTAGAATGAGTTTTATATGTGAATCTGGAGAACAGGAAATCCCTATATTATGATAAGAACTATTGTGCACTAACTATGGCCATAGAAGGTTAAATAAAAAGGGGGAACGCCTCAACAGGAGCTCAAATGAATTCAATGTCATGTGTGCACTAAGAAAGGGGATTGAATAAGAAACTCCAGCATGTAATAAGACTTTAATCTGATATAGAATAATTTCTTTTTTGTTTTCAGAATGCTTGAATGCTAAGAAAGTTTTGAGATATTTTCATTTTTCCTACTGAGATGTTTATCTCACTCTGTTGTTTCTTATATTTTTCAGATGCCTCAACTAGCTTTTTATATTGATATGTTTTATATTTGGGTGATGATTCCAGACCTGGGATTAGTTTTACCGGCTGTCATAGACCTTAAGATTACCATGGTGCATGTCTTTGAAGAGTATGAGGAATATGAATGGTTTCACTATGATGATGCAGAACCAGATGACTATTATATCATGTAGTTAAAGTTGCTAAGTTAGTACATAAGCATCTTGAAGAACTCAATGTAAAGGACAAAATATAAAGTCCTCTTTTGATGCCTACTTATAGCATAAATATATATATATATATATATATATATATATATATATATATATATATATATATATTATAAGGACTAGTAACCTTGAACAAATGGCTCTATGTAATGGATTAGGAGTATCTTACTATGAAGTGTATGCCTTTAGTTACTATTTTTTTTTCTTCTTCGTTCAATCTTTTATTTTTGATTGTTCTGTTTTAATCCTTACTATAGTAATTAGGCTAGCTACTCCTATAGTCTCACACTACTATTTTGGTTTTAAATAAAATAATAAAAAATAAAGCTAGTCCCTAGTTCCTAATTTGAAGGGATTGATCATCATAATAATTATACATAAATAGAATGTAAATAGAGATGTTGATTAATTCTGATTATGAAATCAATTTCATTCATACCTTAGGGATTGAGTAATTTATTCTCACCAACTTTGAATCTGACAAGTGATATAGCCTAAAATGTCTAAGTTTTGAATACTTTGCCTATTCATAAAATTTAACTTCAGGACCCTAAATTCAATAAAGTAGTGTAATTCCATTTTAATCTAAAGTATATGAAAGACAGGATTTAGGATATTATTGGTTTTCATTTTACAAGTGATGCTGAGTAGCTAGTAAGGAAAATAGACAGAGGTTTGGAAGTACATTGATGTGTTCATTGTAGTTGTTAACCCTTATGATGCACAAAACGAGTAGTTGCTATGATAAAAATGTATCTTTTGACCATAGGAATAATTTATTTTACTATATATATACATAACAAGTTTGTGATGGTACGTGAATAACATAGAAATGATATAGTTTGAGATAGAAAATCAATCATTAAACATTAAGATATCCTTAACAAGTCTATATATACAAATTTCAATGAGAATAACTGCTAGTATATCACATTCCTAAATTTTAAAATTTCTTCTTATTAATCTCTAATAAATTTCAATTTAAGAAATAAAACTGTAAATCATAATACAAAATTAGGACGTGACATTTTCCCCATAAAGTTTCTAGCTTAATTAGCACACTTTTTTTTTTATATTTTTAACATATCAACATTTGTTTCTACAAATCGTGTGCTATGCACTTTAAATATAGGGTTATTTTTACTTTAAAAATGAAAACGCATATTTTCAAATTATTAAATTAATTGATTTTTTTGAAAACAATGTAATTTTCCTCATGAAATTTCTAGCTTAATTTACACAATTGTTTATATTTTTATAATTGTAACATTTGTTTATAGAAATCGTTTTCTATACACTTGAAAAATAAGGTGTTTTTACTTTAACAATTAAAATGCATATTTTAAGTTTATTAAATTTTTTGATTTATTTGAAAACAATGTATTGTTCACCATGAAGTTTCTAGTTGAATTTACAAAAAAATTATATTTTTATAATTGCAACATTTGTTTCTAAAATTCTTGTACTACATTTGAAAAATTGGGTGTTTTTTACTTTAAAAATTAAAACGCATATTTTAAATTGATTAAATTATTTAATTTTTTTGACAACAATGTATTGTTTACCAAGAAATTTCTAGCTTAATTTACACTATTTTTTATATTTTAAAATATCAACATTTGTTTCGAGAAATCATGTACTATACACTTGAAAAATAATGTGTTTCTTACTAAAAAAATAAAAATGCATATTTTAAATTTATTAAACTATTTGATGTTTTGTACAACATTGTAGTGTTCACCATGAAATTTCTAGCTTAATTTACACTATATTTTTATATTTTTCAAATATCAACATGTGTTTCTAGAAATCGTGTACTATACACTTGAAAAATAGGGTGTTTTTTAATTTAAAAATGAAAACGTAAGTTTTAAAGTTATTAAATAATTTGATTTTTTTAAAAATAATATATAATTCCCCATAAAGTTTCTAGATTAATTTATTAAAATTTTTATAATTTTAAAATTGCAACATTTGTTTCTAGAAATCATGTACTATACACTTGAAAAATAGGTTATTTCTTACTTTAAAAATTAATACGCATATTTTAAATTTATTCAATTATTTGATTTATTTAAAAATAATGTAATTTTCCCCATAAAGTTTCTAGCTTAATTAACACACTTTTTTTATATTTTTAAAATATCAACATTTGTTTCTACAAATCGTGTACTTGAAATATAGGGTATTTTTTACTTTAAAAATGAAAGTGTATATTTTAAATTTATTAAATTATTTTGATTTTTTTGAAAACAATGTATTGTTCACCAAGAAGTTTCTAATTTAATTTACAAAATTTTTTATATTTTTATAATTGCAACATTTGTTTCTAGAAATTGTGTTCTATACACTTGAAAAGTAGGGCGTTTTTTTCTTTAAAAATGAAAATTCTTATTTTTATTTTATTTAATTATTTTATTTTTTTGAAAACAATCTATTGTTCCCCATAAAGTTTCTAGGTTAATTTATTAAATTTTTTATATTTTCAAAATTGCAACATTTGTTTCTAGAAATCGTGTACTATACACTCGAAAATTAGGATGTTTTTTACTTTAAAAATGAAAACGCATCTTTTTAAATTTATTAAAGTATTTTATTTTTTTGACAACAATGTATTGTTCACCATGAAGTTTCTTGCTTAATTTGCACTATTTTTTTATATTTTTAAAACAACAACATTTGTTTCTAGAAATCGTGCATTATATACTAGAAAAACAGGGTGTTTTTTACTAAAAAAATGTAAACGCATATTTTAAGATTATTAAAATTATTTGTTTTTTTAAAATAATGTATTGTTCATTATGAAGTTTCTAGCTTAATTTACACTATATTTAGTATTTTTAAAATATCAACATTTATTTCTAAAAATCGTGTACTATATACACTTGAAAAATAGGGTGTTTTTTACTTTTAAAATGAAAATGCAAATTTTAAAGTTATTAAATTATTTTATTTTTTTTAAAACAATATATTGTTCCCCATAAACTTTCAAGGTTAATTTATTAAAACTTTTATAATTTTAAAATTGCAACATTTGTTTGTAGAAATCGTGTACTATGCACTTGTAAAATAGGTTGTTTTTTACTTTAAAAACAATACGCAGATTTTAAATTTATTAAATTATTTGATATTTTTTAAAATAATTTAAATTTCCCCATAAAGTTTCTAGCTTAATTAACACACATTTTTTATATTTTTAACATATCAACATTTGTTTACAAATCGTGTACTATACACTTGAAATATAGGGTGTTTTTTATTTTAAAAATGAAAACGCATATTTTCAATTTATTAAATTATTTTATTTTTTTGAAAATAATGTAATTTTCCTCATGAAATTTCTAGCTTAATTTAAACAATTGTTTACATTTTTATAATTGCAACTTTTGTTTCTAGAAATGGTGTTCTATACACTAGAAAAATAGGGTGTTTTTTACTTTAACAATTAAAACGAATATTTTAAATTTATTAAATTTTTTGATTTATTTGAAAACAATGTATTGTTCACCATGAAGTTTCTAGTTGAATTTACAAAAAATTTTATATTTTTATAATTGCAACATTTGTTTCTAAAAATCGTGTACTACACTTGAAAAATAGGGTGTTTTTTACTTTAAAAATTAAAACGCAAATTTTAAATTTATTAAATTATTTAATTTTTTTGACAAAAATGTATTGTTTACCAAGAGGTTTCTAGCTTAATTTAACTATTTTTTATATTTTAAAATATCAACATTTGATTCGAGAAATCGTGTACTATAGACTTGAAAAATAATGTGTTTCTTACTAAAAAAATGAAAATGCATATTTTAAATTTATTAGATTATTTGATGTTTTTTACAACAATGTATTGTTCATCATGAAAATTCTAGCTTAATTTATACTATATTTTTATATTTTTAAAATATCAACATTTGTTTCTAGAAATCGTGCATTATACACTTGAAAAATAGGGTGTTTTTTACTAAAAAAATGAAAACGCATATTTTAAGATTATTAAATTATTTGTTTTTTTAAAAAAATTTATTGTTCATCATTAAGTTCCTAGCTTAATTTACACTATATTTAATAAATTTAAAATATCAATATTTGTTTCTAGAAATCGTGTACTATATACACTTGAAAAATAGGTTTTTTTACTTTACAAATCAAGACGCATATTAGAAATTTATTAAATTATTTGATTTTTTTTAAAACAATGTATTGTTCACCAAGAAGTTTCTAGCTTAATTTGCATTATTTTTTATATTTTTAAAATATCAACATTTGTTTCTAGAAATCGTGTACTATAAACTTGAAAAATAGGGTGTTTTTTAATTTTAAAATGAAAACGCAAATTTTAAAGTTATTAAATTATTTGATTTTTTTTAAAACAATATATTGTTCCCAATAAAGTTTCTAGGTTAATTTATTAAAATTTTTATAATTTTAAAATTTCAACATTTGTTTCTAGAAATCGTGTACTATACACTTGAAAAATAGGTTGTTTTTTACTTTAAAAAGCAATACGCATAGTTTAAATTTAATAAATTATTTGATTTTTTTGAAAATAGTTTAATTTTCCCCATAAAGGTTCTATCTTAATTAACACACCTTTTTATATTTTTAACATATCAACATTCGTTTCTACAAATCGTGCACTAAGCACTTGAAATATAGGGTGTTTTTTACTTTAAAAATGAAAATGCATATTTTCAATTTATTAAATTAATGAAATTTTTTGAAAATAGTATAATTTCGCTCATGAAATTTCTAGCTTAATTTACGCAATTGTCTATATTTTTATAATTGCAACATTAGTTTCTAGAAATCGTGTTCTATACATTTGAAAAATAGAGTGTTATTTACTTTAACAATTTAAATGCATAATTTTAATTTATTAAATATTTTGATTTATTTGAAAACAATGTATTATTCATCATGAAGTTTCTAGTTGAATTTACAAAAAAATTTATATTTTTAAAATTGCAACATTTGTTTCAAAAAATCGTGTACTACATTTGAAAAATAGGGTTTTTTTACTTTAAAAATTAAAATCCATATTTTTTATTTATTAAATTATTTGATTTTTTCAACAACAATGTATTGTTCCCCATGAAATTTCTAGCTTATTTACACAATTTTTTATATTTTAATAATTGCAACATTTATTTCTAGAAATCGTGTTCTATACACTTAAAAAATAGGGTGTTTTTTCCTAAAAAATGAAAACACATATTTTAAAATTTTGTAATTCTTTGATTTTTTTGAAAACAATCTATTGTTCCCCATAAAGTTTCTAGCTAAATTTTAATGATTTTTTATATTTTAAAAATTGAAACATTTCTTTCTAAAAATCGCGTACTATACACTTGAAAAATAGGGGGTTTTTTACTCTAAATCTGAAAACGCATAATTTAAATTTATTAAATTATTTTATTTTTTTGACAATAATGTATTGTTCACCATGAACTTTCTAGCTTAATTTACACTATTTTTTGTATTTGTAAAATATGAACATTTGTTTCTAGAAATCGTGTACTGTACACTTGAAAAGTAGGGTGTTTTTAACATCAAAACTGAAAACGCATATTTTAAATTTCTTAAATTATTTGAATTTTTTGAAAACAATCTATTGTTCCCCATAAAGATTCTAGCTTATTTTTTACAATTTGTTATATTTTAAAAATTGAAACATTTGTTTCTAGAATTCGCGTACTATACACTTTAAAATAGGGTGTTTTTTACTAAAAAAATGAAAACCCATATTTTAAAATTATTAAATTATTTGTTTTTTTCCATACAATTTATTTTTCACCATGAAGTTCCTAGCTTATTTTACACTATATTTAATATTTTTAAATTATAAACATTTGTTTTTAGAAATCGTGTACTATGCACTTGATAAATAGGGTGTTTTTTACTTTAAAAATGAAAACGCATATTTTAAATTTATTAAATTATTTTATTTTTTTGAAAAAAATGTATTGTTCACCTTGAAGTTTCTAATTTAATTTACGAAATTTTTTATATTTTTATAATTTCAACATTTGATTCTAGAAATTGTGTTCTATACACTTGAAAAATAGGGCCTTTTTTTCTTTAAAAATGAAAATGAATATCTTAATTTTATTTTATTATTTTATTTTTTTGAAAACAATCTATTTTTTTCCATAAAGTTTCTAGGTTAATTTATTAAGTTTTTTATATTTTTAAAATTGCAACATTTGTTTCTAGAAATCGTGTTCAATACACTTGAAAAATAGTGTGTTTTTTAATTTAAAAATAAAAATGCATATTTTAAATTTATTAAATTATTTGATTTTTTACAACTTTGTATTGTTCACCAAGAAGTTTTTAGCTTAATTTAAACTTTTATTTATATTTTTAAAATATCAACATTTTTTTTCTAGCTTAATTTTTACAATTTTTTATATTTTTGAAATTAAAACATTTGTTTCTAGAAATTGCATACTATAGACCTGAAATGTAGGGTGTTTATTACTTTAAAAATGAAAATGCATATTTTAAATTTAGTAAATTATTTGATTTTTTTGACAAAAATGTATTGTTCCCCATGAATTTTATTGCTTAATTTACACTATTTTTTATATTTTTAAAATATCAACATTTGTTTCTAGAAATCATGTACTATTAACTTGAAAATTTGGGTGTTTTTATCTTCAAAACTGAAAACGCATATTTTAAATTTCTTAAATTATTTGATTATTTTGAAAACAATGTAATTTTCCCAGTGAAATTTCTAGCTTAATTTATACAATTTTTTATATTTTAATAATTGCAACATTTGTTTCTAGAAATCGTGTTCTATACACTTAAAAATAGGGTGTTGTTTACTAAAAAATTGAAAACGCATATTTTAAAATTTTTTAATTATTTGATTTTTTTGAAAACAATCTATTGTTCCCCATAAAGTTTCTAGCTAAATCTTAACGATTTTTTATATTTTTAAAAGTTGAAACATTTGTTTCTAAAAATCGCGTACTATACAGTTGAAAAATTGAGGATTTTTACTTTAAATCTGAAAACGCATAATTTAAATTTGTTAAATTATTTTTTTGACAACAATGTATTGTTCACCATGAAGTTTCTAGCTTAATTTACACTATTTTTTATATTTGTAAAATATGAACATTTGTTTCTAGAAATCGTGTACTATACACTAGAAAATTAGGGTGTTTTTAACATCAAAACTGAAAACGGATATTTTAAATTTCTTAAATTGTTTAATTTTTTTGAAAACAATCTATTGTTCCCCATAAAGATTCTAGCTTATTTTTTACAATTTGTTATATTTTAAAAATTGAAACATTTGTTTCTAGAAATCGCGTACTATACACTTTAAAATAGGGTGTTTATTACTAAAAAAATGAAAACACATATTTTAAAATTATTAAATTATTTGTTTTTTTTCATACAATGTATTGTTCACCATGAAGTTCCTAGCTAAATTTACACTTTATTTAATATTTTTAAATTATCAACATTTGTTTTTAGAAATCGTGTACTATGCACTTGATAAATAGGGTGTTTTTACTTTAAAAATGAAAACGCAAATTTGAAAGTTATTATATTATTTGATTTTTTTAAAACAATATATTGTTCCCCATAAAGTTTCTAGGTTAATTTATTAAATTTTTTATAATTTTAAAATTGCAACATTTGTTTATATAAATCGTATACTATACACTTTAATAATAGGTGATTTTTTACTTTAAAAAATAAAACGTATATTCTAAATTTATTAAATTATTTGACTTTTTTG
Organism: Cyamopsis tetragonoloba; assembly: GCA_037177725.1. Lineage (NCBI taxonomy): Eukaryota > Viridiplantae > Streptophyta > Magnoliopsida > Fabales > Fabaceae > Cyamopsis > Cyamopsis tetragonoloba. Next base: position 14,308,948 of record CM074124.1, on the reverse strand, counting down.
AAAATAATGTAATTTTCCCCTTAAAGTATCTTGCTTAATTAACACAATTGTTTATATTTTTATAATCGCAACATTTGTTTCTAGAAATTGTGTTCTATACACTTGAAAAATAGGGTGTTTTTTACTTTAAAAATAATAGCGCATATTTTAAATTTATTAAATGATTTGATTTTTTTGAAAAAATGTATTGTTCACCATGAAGTTTCTAATTTAATTTATGAATTTTTTTATATTTTTATAATTGCAACATTTGTTTCTAGAAATTGTGTTCTATACAATTGAAAAATAGGGCGTTTTTTTCTTTAAAAATGAAAATGCATATTTTCATTTTATTTTATTATTTTATTTTTTTGAAAACAATCTATTGTTCTCGATAAATTTTCTAGGTAAATTTATTAAATTTTTTATATTTTTAAAATTGCAACATTTGTTTATATAAATCGTATACTATACACTTTAATAATAGGTGGTTTTTTACTTTAAAAAATAAAACGTATATTTTAAATTTATTAAATTATTTGATTTTTTTGAAAATAATGTAATTTTCCCCTTAAAGTATCTAGCTTAATTAACACAATTGTTTATATTTTTATAATCGTAACATTTGTTTCTAGAAATTGTGTTCTATACACTTGAAAAATAGGGTGTTTTTTACTTTAAAAATAATAACGCATATTTTAAATTTATTAAATGATTTGATTTTTTTGAAAAAATGTATTGTTCACCATGATGTTTCTAATTTAATTTACGAAATTTTTTATATTTTTATAATTGCAACATTTGTTTCTAGAAATTGTGTTCTATACACTTGAAAAATAGGGCGTTTTTTTCTTTAAAAATGAAAATGCATATTTTCATTTTATTTTATTATTTTATTTTTTTGAAAACAATCTATTGTTCCCGATAAATTTTCTAGGTTAATTTATTAAATTTTTTATATTTTTAAAATTGTAACATTTGTTTCTAGAAATCGTGTTCTATACACTTAAAAAATAGGGTGATTTTTAATTTAAAAATGAAAACACATATTTTAAATTTATTAAATTATTTGAATTTTTTACAACAATGTAATTTTCACCATGAAATTTCTTGCTTAATTTACACTATTTTTTATATTTTTAAAATATCAACATTTGTTTCTAGAAATCGTGTACTATTCAATTGAAAATTAGGGTGTTTTTAACTTTAAAACGGAAAACGCATATTTTAAATTTCTTAAAATATTTGATTTTTTTGAAAATAATGTAATTATCCCCATGAAATTTCTAGCTTAATTTACACAACTTTCTATATTTTAATAATTGCAACATTTGTTTCTAGAAATCGTGTTCTATACACTTAAAAAATAGGGTGTTTTTTACTAAAAAAATGAAAACGCATATTTTAAAATTTTTTAATTATTTGATTTTTTTGAAAACAATCTATTGTTCCCCATAAAGTTTCTAGCAAAATTTTAATGATTTTTTATATTTTAAAAATTGAAACATTTGTTTCTAAAAATCGCGTATTATATATACTTGAAAAATAGGGGATTTTTTACTTTAAATCTGAAAACGCATAATTTAAATTTATTAAATTATTTGATTTTTTTGACAACAATGTACTTTTCACCATGAAGTTTCTATCTTAATTTACACTATTTTTTATATTTGTAAAATATGAACATTTGTTTCTAGAAATCGTGTACAATACACTTGAAAATTAGGGTGTTGTTAACATCAAAACTGAAAACACATATTTTAAATTTCTTAAATTATTTGATTTTTTGAAAACAATCTATTGTTCCCCATAAAGATTCTAGCTTATTTTTTACAATTCGTTATATTTTAAAAATTGAACTATTTGTTTCTAGATATCGCGTACTATACACTTTAAAATAGGGTGTTTTTTACTAAAAAAATGAAAAAACATATTTTAAAATTATTAAATTATTTGTTTTTTTTCATACAATGTATTTTTCACCATGAAATTCCTAGCTTAATTTACACTATATTTAATATTTTTAAATTATCAATGTTTGTTTTTAGAAATTGTGTACCATGATAAATAGGGTATTTTTTACTTTAAAAATGAAAACGCAAATTCGAAAGTTATTAAATTATTTGATTTTTTTAAAACAATATATTTTTCCCCATAAATTTTCTAGGTTAATTTATTAAATTTTTTATAATTTTAAAATTACAACATTTGTTTATAGAAATCATGTACTATACACTTGAATAATAGGTTGTTTTTTACTTTAAAAAATAAAATGTATATTTTAAATTTATTAAATTATTTACTTTTTTTGAAAATAATGTAATTTTCCCCATAAAGTATCTAGCTTAATTAACACAATTTTTTATATTTTTATAATCGCAACATTTGTTTCTAGAAGTCGTGTTCTATACACTTGAAAAATAGGGTGTTTTTTATTTTAAAAATGAAAACGCCTATTTTAAATTTATTAAATTATTTGATTTTTTTTAAAAAAATTTATTGTTCACCATGAAGTTTCTAATTTAATTTACAAAATTTTTTATATTTTTATAATTGCAACATTTGTTTCTAGAAATTATGACACTTGAAAAATAGGGCTTTTTTTCTTTAAAAATGAAAATGCATATTTTAATTTTATTTTATTATTTTATTTTTTTGAAAACAATATATTGTTCTCCATAAAGTTTCTAGGTTAATTTATTAAATTTTTTATATTTTTAAAATTGCAACATTTGTTTCTAGAAATCCTGTTCTATACACTTGAAAAATAGGGTGTTTTTTAATTTAAAAATGAAAACGCATATTTTAAATTTATTAAATTATTTGATATTTTTACAACAATGTATTGTTCACCATGAAGTTTCTAGCTTAATTTACACTATTTTTTATATTTTTAAAATATCAACATTTGTTTCTAGAAATCGTGTACTATTCACTTGAAAATTAGGGTGTTTTTAACTTTAAAACTGAAAATGCATATTTTAAATTTATTACATTATTTGATTTTTTTGAAAATAATGTAATTTTCCCCATGAAATTTCTAGCTTAATTTACACTATTTTTTATTTTTTTAAAATATCAAAATTTGTTTGTAGAAATCATGTACTGTACACATGAAAAATAGGGTGTTTTTTACAATAAAAATGAAAAGTCATATTTTAATTTTTTAAATTTATTTGATTTTTTTATTAACAATGTGTTGTTCACCATTAAGTCTCTTGCTTAATTTACACTATTTTTTTATATTTTTAAAATATCAACTTTTGTTTCTAGAAATTGTGTACTATACACTTGAAAAACAGGGTGTTTTTTACTAAAAAAATGAAAACGCATATTTTAAAATTATTAAATAATTTGTTTTTTTAAATAATTTATTTTTCACCATGAAATTCCTAGCTTAATTTACACTATATTTAATATTTTTAAAAAATTAATATTTGTTTCTATAAATCGTGTACTATGCACTTGAAAAATAGAGTGGTGTTTACTAAAAAAATTAAAACACATATTGTAAAATTATTAAATTATTTGGTTTTTTTTTACAACCATATATTTTTCACAATAATGTTTCTAGCTTAATTTACACTATTTAATTTATATTTTTTAAAGTGCAACATTTGTTTCTAGATATCGTGTTCTTTAAAAATGAAAACGCATATTTTAAATTTATTAAATTTTTGGTTTTTTTGAAAACAATGTATTGTTCACCATGAAGTTTCTAGTTTAATTTATAAAAATTTTTATATTTTTCTAATTGCAACATTTGTTTCTAAAAATCATGTATTATACACTTGTAAAATAGGGTGTTTTTTACTTTAAAATATAAAACACATATTTTAAATTTATTAAATTTTTTGATTTTATTGAAAATAATATATTGTTCCCCATAAAGTTTCTAGGTTAATTTCGAAAAGAATTTATATTTTGAAAATTGTAACATTAGTTTCTAGAAATCGTGTACTATACACCTGAAAATTATGATGTTTTTTACTTTAAAAAATAAAGTGCAAATTTTAAATTTATTAATATATTTAATTTTTTTGAAAACAATGTATTGTTCCCAATAAATTTTCTAGCTTAATTTACACTATTTTTTTATATTTTTAAAATATCAACATTTGTTTCTAGAAATCGTGTACTATACACTTGAAAAATTGGGTGTTTCTTAATTTAAATATGAAAACGCATATTTTAAATTTATTAAATTATTTGGTTTTTTTAAAAATAATGTAATTTTCCCCATTAAATTTCCTGCTTAATTTACACAATTTTTTATAATTTTATAATTGCAACATTTGTTTCTAGAAATCGTGTTACACTTGAAAAATACTGTGTTTTTTACTTTAAAAATGAAAATGCATATTTTTATTTTATTTAGTTATTTAATTTTTTTTAAAACAATATATTGTTCCCCATAAATATTCTAGCTTAATTTTTACAATTTTTTATATTTTAAAAATTGAAACATTGGTTTCTAGAAATCGCGTACTATACACTTGAAAAATAGGGTGTTTTTACTTTAAAAATGAAAACCCATATTTTAAATTTTTTAAATTGTTTGATTTTTTTGACTACAATTAATTTTTCACCATGAAGTTTCTATCTTAATTTACACTATTTTTTATATATTTAAAATATCAACATTTGTTTCTAGAAATCCTGTTATGTACACATGAAAAATAGGGTGTTTTATACTATAAAAATGAAAATGCATATTTTAAATTTATTAAATTATTTGATTATTTTGACAACAATTTTTTGTTCACCATGAAGTTTCTTGCTTAGTTTACTCTATTTTTTTTATATTTTTAAAATATCAACATTTGTTTCTAGTAATCATATACTATACACTTGAAAAACAAGGTGTTTTTTACTAAACAAATGAAAACGCATATTTTAAAATTATTAAATTTTTTTTTGAAAACAATGTATTGTTCACCATCAAGATCCTAGCTTAATTTAACCTATATTTAACATTTTTAAAATATTAACATTTGTTTCTAGAAATCGTGTATATACACTTGAAAAATAGGGTGTTTTTTCCTAAAAAAATGAAAACACATATTTTAAATTTATTAAATTATTTGATTTTTTTTAGAACCATGTATTGTTCACAATATTGTTTATAGCTTAATTTACACTATTTGATTTATATTTTTAAAATTGCAACATTTGTTTCTAGAAATTGTGTTCTATTCACTTGAAAAATACGGTGTTTTTTAATTTAAAAATGAAAACGCATATTTTAAATTTATTAAATTTTTTGATTTTTTTAAAACAATGTATTTTTCACCATGTAGTTTTCAGTTTAATTTACAAAACTTTATATATTTTTATAATTGCAACATTTGTTTCTAAAAATCGTGTACTATATACACTTGAAAAATAGGGTGTTTTTTACTTTAAAAATTAAATTGCATATTTAAATTTATTAAATTTTTTGATTTTATTGAAAACAATATATTGTTCCCCATAAATTTTGTAGGTTAATTTATAAAAAATTTATATTTTTAAAATTGTAACATTTGTTTCTAGAAATCGTGTACCGTACACTTGAAAATTATGATGTTTTTTACTTTAAAAAAGAAAACGCATATTTTAAATTTATTAATATATTTAATTTTTTTGAAAACAATGTATTGTTCCCAATAAAGTTTCTAGCTTAATTTACACAATTTTTCTTTTTTTAAAAATGGTAACATTTGTTTCTTTTTTTAGTTTAAAAATTAAAACGCATATTTTAAATTTATTAAATGATTTTGAATTTTTTGAAAATAATGTAATTTTCCCCATGAAGTTTCTAGTTTAATTTACACAATTGTTTATGTTTTTATAATTGCAACATTGGTTTCTAGAAATCGTGTTCTATACACTTGAAAATTTGGGTGTTTTTACTTAAAAAATGAAAATGCATATTTTAAATTTATTAAATTATTTGATTTTTTTTAAAAAAATCTATTGTTCCCCATAAAGTTTCTAGCTTAATTTTTACAATTTTATATATTTTTTTAAATTGAAACATTTATTTCTAAAAATCGTGTACTATACAATTCAAAAATTAGGTGTTTTTTACTTTAAAAATCAAAACGCATATTTTAAATTTATTAAATTATTTGATTTTTTGACAACAATATATTGTTCACCAAGAAGTTTCTAGCTTAATTTACACTATTTTTTATATTTGAAAAATATCAACATTTATTTCTAGAAATCGTGTACTATACACTTGAAAAATAGGGTGTTTTTAACTAAATAAATGCAAACGCATATTTTAAATTTATTAAAGTATTTGATTTTTTTTTACGTGTTTTGAACTAAAAAAAAATATCAACATTTGTTTCTAGAAATCGTGTACTATAAGTTAAATGCTAAGTATATCCAGTTTAGACTTCAATTCATATAGTGGACTCGAAACAAATTTTTGAATATTTTGCTACGCCTTAGGGTTAATTTAGGACAACGACAAAAACTTACATTTTCTTTTTATATGTGAATCCAGACACCTCAAATTTCTCTCTATTTTCCAATACCAATAACTCCAAATCAAGGGCAACCATCATCAATTTTTAACTAAATCTCATTCCTTGGTGGGGATGCCTGTATTCCGTTATCTATTTAATCCTAGTGTAATTCTTATAATAGGATCTAGATAGTGTTGTTTTACACCTGATAACCTAGAGATAAATCTTTCTCTTCTGATGCTAACTACGAAAGTTTTGACAACCAGCTTCCCTCATAATCTACTGACATTTTGACTCACACTCTTAGACGCTCCTATACAAAGGCTAATATCTGACGTAGTCCCCCGAAACATTTTTAGGTACTCTACGATGACTAGAAACCACTCCCGCCATTTAGCTAAATTCTCTATTCTTGCTGGTCCTCTAAGAAAGTATGTTACCAAGTTGACAACTGAAAAGAAGTCAAATTCATTCCATCTTACCTACTTTGAATTTCACGTTTTCGGAACTATACTCTTCATGACTTCAAATTTCATTTAATTTTGAAGTTCCAGTCGATCTAAGAAATTATTCTAAACCTTAGTGCGATGTCACAATTAAAGATTTCTTTTGTGATCTAAGCTCCTGAAACCATTTTGATGGTTATCAAAGTATCCTTATTTAAGATCAAGTTTTGAATCTTGGATCTGAGTTACCTTGGAAAACAAACCAACCATAGGGGCGCAGCGAAAGTGTTAGAGAACTTCTTTATAATCCTCCATTCAGATTCTGAAGATTTAGATCTTGCGAAAATTTGAACCCATATAAGCTTCTATCTATGTGATTTGTCGCTAATGGCTTAGTATTGATCATTTAGAAAGTCCCTTTTAATTCTCCTTGTTGATTTAAACTTAACTTTCCAAAATTTAATGCTATGAAGTCTATACAACTCCAACTACTCCTACAAATTATGTGAATCCAAGCTTTTAGAAAATCTTCCTCTAAGATTCCTAGAGACTTAAACAACTCCAATTTTCATATACTTTTGAATTCCGGCTAAGCACCCCGACTACTTTATAAGTTTATTAAAAGTACCTATTCGGAGAATAAGCTAAATATATATATAGATTGATAAGTGGTTCTAGGGATGGTAGAACTTGTCTCTATTCCCTGTGGACACCTGATCCTCCCCTTACTAAGGGAGAAGAAGAACAAGATTTCCTTAGGTTAATTAACCAATTAACTATCCAAAAGTTCTATATCAAAGTCAAAATCAAAATAGAGGATTTTGTATTAGATACTATGACACTCTTCGACACCGGTGATGATTCAAATTGTATTCTTGAAGGTTTGATTCCAACCAAATACTTTGAGAAAACCACAGAGAAACTAAGCACCGCTAGTGGATCTAGGCTTAAAATCAAATATAAGCTCTCTAGTGCCCTTATTGAGAACGACGATTATCAGGTAAAAACAACCCTTCTAGCCCTCCAAGATTGTGGCTTAACCCATCTTCCAACCAAAACCTGGGCAGAAATTGCCTCAGAAGACGAAAATGAAACCCTTGACCTAGCTACCCTCATTAAAGAAATGGCTAAGTCAAAGACAATAATTTCTGGCCATAGCCATAACCATATCCAAACCCAAACCCAACCTCCCAAAAAGCCAACCAACCCTTACATTCCAAAGAACAAATTTTCTTCAGTAATCCAAATGGAACGAGAGTTTTGGGATAAATCCCCTCACAAAATTCCAATGAAAATTTTTCTAGAAGGCTTCCATTTTAAGCCAACGGCTTTGAACAAAACTCGACAGTTTTATGAATTCATATTAATTGGTTCTGATTGTGTCACAATCAAACATTACAAAGACAAAAATGATTCTTCAGTAATCACCCATTCAACAATTCAAATTTTAAAGGTGATTACTCAAAATCAATTTGGGAAAAATCCCAACAATTTGAAAAAGTTTTCACAAAATTTTGATCTCATTGGTTACAACTATTAGGATTATATTGATGCTTGGAGCCGAGTTTTCTGGTTTCAAAACAAAATCAATCGGCACTCCTGGCTCATTTATTTCAAGAGAAGTGTTAATTACATTTTTCCAAACTGGTTTATTAAATGGTGGGATTTCTTTGGTCCCATTCCCCAAATTTTACCTCCTCCAGCAGAGGAAGGTTTCAAACTATTTTCAAAAATGTACGATTCAAAGGAATCATGTATTCCGACGGATTTAAAATTTTTCTCAGTATTCTCTTTGGCCTGGATATTTTCCTGGCAGTACAGATATGGAAACAGAGATCATCCTGAAAGGCTCCCTCTGTTAAGGAGAGATTTTTTTGTCAAATGGTGGACCGAATTTGATGCATCTAAGGCAAGCCCAGATGAGGTCAAAAAATGGTTCTCTACAAACTCCAACTTCTTAAAGCCGGCTGATCCTGAAACGTCTTTGTTTCTCAACCAGAAGGCAAAGATCATAGCAGCACTTGCGGCTTCACAAACAAAGGAAAGCTTTGCAAAAAAAATTGCAAGATATTCTAAATTTACTCCAAGAAAAGGAGAAGTCATCTCTTCCAAGCTCTTCTGCTTCAGCAGCATCTTCCGATGAATACTATCAAAATGAAGATGATTGTTTTGGAAACAACTTAGGAGACGATTGAACAAGAGTCATCATTTCCTATCAACCTGAACTGTAGCTGTCAACTTGAACTGTAGCTCATTTTCAAGTCACGATACCGGAACTGTAGCTACCAGACTAAAACCGGCACTGTAGCATAGGATCCAGTCACATGATCGGAACTATGCAAATAGTGTTTTTAAATTCCTATTTAAGGAGGTCTCGTCCATGTTGTGAGGTACCCTTTTGTTTAGAGAAATTCAGAGAGAGAAGCTCTGAGAGATATTCTGTAAGCTTTTCTTTTGTGTTTTAATAATAAGTCTCTTTCTGTAAATTTTTTTTCCCCTTCTCCCTCCAGCCGACATTGTTGAGACTACTCGCAATCGGCTTTGTTTTTTTTATTTGGCTAATTTAATTAAAATTTTATGATACTGGTCCATTTCCAGTTTTAATTTCTGCACTTTATATTCTTGCATACTATATTGTTGCACATATTTAGCAGTCCGTCTGCATTCCTGCTTCCTTCTGCCTTTTAATTTTCCAGTAGCTTCCCTCGGGATCTCTGGTATCATATATATATATATATATATATATATATATATATATATATAATAAGTTTAGGTTCACATTAGGCCTCTAAACTAAATCCGTATAGGGTTACAAGAATTTCCTTGACATGATACGTCGTCATTGTAGTCATAAACTATAATGCTTACACCAAAACAACTATGTTGGTACTCGAATCAACTCCTGATTTTCCAAATCCTGGGTTCTTACTTAAGTAAGGAAACAATGAGCCCTTATCAAGTTATTCTCAATTCAGTCATTCTCTTTCTATCATGGCAACAAGTTCATGAATGTCCGCGTTTAGAGACATGGGCAAAAACACATTATGGTCCAATCTAACTCACATCGACAATTTGGGAAGGCTTAATCATCCTAGAATTAAGTTGTATACCCTAAGAAAGTGTAGGATGCTACCTAGGATACAAGGATTCTTTCATTAATACGTTTAAGAACTTAACACTTCGTGCAGTGAATTCCTTCCACTCTACAACTTGTACCTGGTAGGTTATAATACTTTGAACTTATAACCAAACTTCACTAGAAGTACCAATACTTAAAATTTTAACCTATACTTCAAACTAAAGTCTTAATGACCATTTAGACTTTCTTTGAGAAATTCCAAATCTCGGCAATGGATTAAGTTAATTCAAGATGTTTGTGTGCCTCTTATTCTATGATGTTTAATTTACAAACTAATGGCTACCTAGGGTTATTTCCTACCCAATTCGAGTTTTTACGAGTTTGAAAGTTAACATTATGTCAACTTCGCAAGTTCTATTTCTTCTGTTCACTAAGTCTATAGAATTCTATTAAACACTTGATGATCATACTCACCAAGTCTAGATTTATGCAAATTTTTCAAACATTCTCACTAATTTATATCGAATACCTAGGTGAAATATAGGTCAAGTCTCAAGGGTAGACCTTGATTTTTCCCAATGAACTTAAGGACTAAATATTATTCTTATCTTAAACTTTTTCAATTCCATAATAGGGGATACCACAACTCAAAAACGAGGCCTCAAAGTCATTCTTCCAAAGAGTATATGTGTTCACCCCATCAGTTTTAGGGTCTTCCAATAATCACATAACATTCATAACAAAAATTGAGAAAGTCATACTCCATTCTTGGTAAAACTTACCTCATCAAGCTTATGACGTGAGTTGAAACTCTTGCTAGTCAAAATGCGTTAGGTTTTGAACCTATAACTCTCTCAAGATATCTCAGTTATCAATGTTCCTTTGAGCCAGCACTTAGAACGAATTTGAGGACACAATTCTTTTAAAATTGCAACATTTGTTTGTAGAAATCGTGTACTATAGACTTGAAATATAGAGTGTTTTTTACTTTAAAAATGAAAACGCATATTTTTAATTTATTAATTATTGGATTTTTTTTACAGCAATGTACTGTTCACCAAGAAGATCCTAGCTTAATTTACACTATTTTTTATATTTAAAATATCAACATTTGTTTCTAAAAATCGTGTACTATAGACATGAAATGTAGGGTGTTTATTACTTTAAAAATGAAAACGCATATTTTAAATTTAGTAAATTATTTGATTTTTTTGATAACAATGTATTGTTCACCATGAAGTTTCTAGCTTAATTTAAACTATTTTTATATCTTTAAAATATCAACTTTTGTTTCTAGAAATCGTTTAGTATACACTTGAAAAATAGGGTGTTTTTTACTAAAAAAATGAAAACGCATGATTTAATTTAATAAATTATTTAATTTTTTGACAACAATGTATTATTTACCATGAAGTTTCTTGCTTAATTTACAGTATTGTTTTTATATTTTTAATATATCAGCATTTGTTTCTAGAAATCTTGTACTATACACTTGAAAAATAAGGTGTTTTTTACTTTAAAAATGAAAGTGCATATTTTAAAAATATTAAATTATTTGATTTTTTTAAAACAGTATATTGTTCACCATGAAGTTTCTAGTTTAATTTACAAAATGTTTTATATTTTTTTAATTGCAACATTCGTTTCTAGAAATCGCGTACTATACACTTGAAAAATAGGGTGTTTTTTACTTTAAAAATAAAATGCATATTTTAGATATTTTAATATATTTAATTTTTTTGAAAACAATGTATTGTTTCCAATAAAGTTATTAGCTTAAGTTACACAATTTTTTATTTTTTTAAAATTGCAGCATTTGTTTCTAAAATATGTGTACTACTTGAAATATGGGTGTTTTTTACTTTAAAAATGAAAATGCCTATTTTAAATTTATTAAAATATTTGATTTTTATGAAAACAATGTATTGTTCCCCATAAAGATTCTAGCTAAATTTTTACAATTTTTTATATTTTTAAAATTAAAACATTTGTTTCTAGATATCGCGTACTATACACTTGAAAAATAGGGTGTTTTTTAATTTAAAAAACAAAACGCATATTTTAAATTTATTAAATTATTTGATTTTTTTTAAATCAATATATTATTCACCAAAACGTTTCTAGCTTAATTTATACTAACTTTTATATTTTTAAAATATCAACATTTGTTTCTAGAAATCGTGTATACACTTGAAAAATAGGGTGCTTTTACTAAAAAAATGAAAACGCATATTATAAATTTATTAAATTTTTTCTTTTTGAAATCAATTTATTGTTCACCATGAAGTTTCTAGCATAATTTACACAATTTTTTATATTTTTCAAATTGCAACATTTGTTTGTAGAAATCGTGTACTTTAAAATTGAAATATCAAGTGTTTTTTACTTTAAAAATGAAAACGCTTATTTTTTATTTATTAAATTATTTGATTTTTTTTAAAACAATGTATTTTTCACCAAGAATATTATAGCTTAATTTACTCTATATTTTATATTTTTAAAATAGTAACATTTGCTTCTAGAAATCATGTACTATAGACATGAAATGTAGGGTGTTTATTACTTTAAAAATGAAAATGCATATTTTTAATTTATTAAATTATTTGATTTTTTTGACAACAATGTAATGTTCACCATCAAGTTTCTATCTTAATTTTTACTATTTTTTTATAAATTTAAAATATCAACATTTGTTTCTAGAAATCGTGTACTCTACACTTGAAAAATAGGGTTTTTTTACTTTAAAAATGAAAATGCATATTTTAAATTTATTAAATTTTTTAATTTTTTTGAAAACAATGTTTTGTTTACCATGAATATTTTAGCTTAATTTAAACTTTTATTTATAATTTTAAAATATCACTTTTTTTTCTTGAAATCGTGTACCATACTCTTGAAAAATAGGGTGTTTTTTACTAAAAAAATGAAAATGCATATTTCAAATTTAATAAATTATTAAATTTTTTTTGAAATCAATGTATTTTTTACCATGAAGTTTCAAGCTTAATTTACACTATTTTTTATATTTTTAAAATTGCAACATATGTTTCTAGAAATCATGTACACATTTGAAAAATAGGGTGTTTTTTACTAAAAAAATGAAAACGCATATTTTAAATTTCTGAAATTATTTGATTTTTTTGACAACAATTTATTGTTCACCAATCAGTTTCTAGCTTAATTTACACTATTTTTTCTATTTTTTAAAAATGAACATTTGTTTCTAGAAATCGTGTACTATACACTTTAAATATAGGGTGTTTTTTACTTTAAAAATGAAAACGCATATTTTCAATTTATTAAATTATTTGATTTTTTTGAAAAGATTGTATTGTTCCCCAAAACATTTCTAGCTTAATTTACACAATAGTTTATATTTTAAAAATGCAACATTTGTTTCTAGAAATCGTGTACTATACACTTGAAAAATAGGGTGTTTTTTACTTAAAAATGAAAATTCATATTTTAAATTTATTAAATTATTTGATTTTTTTGAAAACAATCTATTGTTCGCCATAAAGATTCTAGCTTAATTTTTACAATTTTTTATATTTTTAAAATTAAAACATTTGTTTCTAGAAATCGCATACTATAGACCTGAAATGTAGGGTGTTTATTACTTTAAAAATGAAAACGCATATTTAAAATTTAGTAAATTATTTGATTTTTTTGACAAAAATTTATTGTTCCCCATGAATTTTCTAGCTTAATTTACATTATTTTTTATATTTTTAAAATATCTACATTTGTTTCTAGAAATCGTGTGCTGTACACTTGAAAAATAGGGTGTTTTTTACTTTAAAAATGAAGGTGAATATTTTAAAAATATTAAATTATTTGATTTTTTTTAAACAATGTATTGTTCACCATGAAGTTTCTAGTTTAATTTACAAAATGTTTTATATTTTTTTAATTGCAACATTCGTTTCTAGAAATCGTGTACTATACACTTGAATAATAGGGTGTTTTTTACTTTAAAAATAAAAAGCATATTTTAGATATTTAAATATATTTACGTGTTTTGAAAAAAATGTATTATTCCCAATAAAGTTACTAGCTTAATTTACACAATTTTTTATTTTTTTAAAATTGCAACATTTGTTTCTAAAATATGTGTACTATAGACTTGAAATATGAGTGTTTTTTACTTTAAAAATGAAAACGCCTATTTTAAATTTTTTAAAATATTTGATTTTTTTGAAAACAATGTATTGTTCCCCATAAAGATTCTAGCTAAATTTTTACAATTTTTTATATTTTTAAAATTGAAACATTTGTTTCTAGATATCGCATACTATACACTTGAAAAACAGGGTGTTTTCTAATTTAAAAAACAAAACGTATATTTTAAATTTATTAAATTATTTGGTTTTTTTTAAAACAATATATTATTCACCAAGACGTTTCTAGCTTAATTTATACTAACTTTTATATTTTTAAAATATCAACATTTGTTTCTAGAAATTGTGTATACACTTGAAAAATAGGGTGTTTTTTACTAAAAAAATGAAAACGCATAATTCAAATTTATTAAATTTTTTTTTGAAATCAATTTATTGTTCATCATGAAGTTTCTAGTGTAATTTACACAATTTTTTATATTTTTAAAATTGCAACATTTGTTTGTAGAAATTGTGTACTATAGAATTGAAATATAGAGTGTGTTTTACTTTAAAAATGAAAACGCTTATTTTCTATTTATTAAATTATTTGATTTTTTTGACAACAATGTATTTTTCAGCAAGAATATTCTAGCTTAATTTACACTATTTGTAACACCTAAAATTTTAGGGTAGTTTTTTTTATTTTTTTAAAACAGAACACAGCGGAATTTAATAAAATATATACATATCAAAATATAAGTGTTTGTCTACAGTCCAGAGGATCTACATATGTCCAGCTAAGGTAGCCATACAAAGACTCAAATGACTACCTAAGTATTAGAAAAGGCTGCAAAACGTCTTTACGCGCTGACACCCTCCGAATCCGAGCCACCTGCAATACTGTAACCGTCAGTTATATGCTCGACATATAACTGAGTAACCCGTCGGTCATAAAAACAATTTTGTACAGTATTACAGCCAGTCTAACTGGAAAACCGTCATAAATCCAAGTCCTACAAAACATACAAACAACAAGTATAATCTCAATCACATAGATATGTATGCATGATCATTTTCCATTGTCATTTCTTTCCTCTTTTAACGGGAAACCCTGTGCACCGGGAATCCACCAAAACACGTGGCAGTAACGCGTATTGAGCTCATCATCATTACGGTCCTGGCGAGCGTCCCCCAAGGATCCTCCTGCCGGGCTACTAACTCTCTCTCGAGCCAGCACAGGGAACCATCTACCTCATGAAGATAGTACCCTTTGTACTTAGACTACCTACCTCGTGAAGATAGCCCAGTACTTCAGGTTATTTTCCCCCTTTTGGGATAACCCTACATTCTCATCTTTTCCATTTTTTGCTATGTCCTCTTACCCGGTCTACTTCCGGCGGAACTTAACCCTCTTGCTCAATTTCTATTGAGTGGGAAGAGCCTCTTTTAACATTTCCATTTACAGTTTTAATGCATCACACATTCATATTAAGAACATAGCGTACAAGCAAGGGTTTCCAGTATCCTCTTATGCGATTACACACTCTCATTTATTTGGATTCTATGTGACAAACGTGTTATATTCATATATCTATTTGAACATGGCATTCCATATTCAAATACATATTTGAATATGCTAATACTGGGACTCAAACCTTTTCAAATCAATGTTGAAATCATTTCAATATCAGATTCCTAGTTAGTGTCACATTCAATTCTGGAGAAACCTTATTTATACCTTTAACATGTTTCTAATAACACATGCATCATCTATCAGCATAAGGTATATCAAAATCACACAGGTATCAGTCATATCATGCATATTTCACACGTATTATTCACAATTCAATCATATCATGCATATTTATCAATCCTAAACAAAACATGATAGTTTGGTTTCCCTAATAACATGTTCCTATCATTCCCTAGTCACATGTTCCAAAATTCCAAGTATTTTAAGGATTTTTGGGGTTTTTCAGAGTTACCTGGAACTCCCTGAATCCTTTATCCTTTAGCTTCCAGACCCAATCTCCTACTCCGGTTCCTTTGCTGTAGTAGCCTCAGAATCTGAATCAACCGTTAGGAACCTTAAATCTTGCATGATGGAAGCCTTAGGGTTACAGAGTTATGACTTAGTTGGTTTAGGAACAGAGGTTTTTAGGTGTGTGAGAAGCGAGGAATCTGAAGAACAGCCCCTTTTGAGCCAAGACACCCCTATTTATAGATTTTGGGCTCTATATTCGAATACATATTCGAATATGGGGTTCCTGTTTTCAATTTCTCACCTGTATATTCGAATATAACCTTGCATATTCGAATACTATTCGAATATGGACAAGCATATTCGAATACTATTCGAATATGACAAGGCATATTTGAATATTATTCGAATATGACAGTTCATATTCGAATATTTACTTTGTTTTTGTTTCTTTTTGTAAATTGTAATCAATCCCTTAAGTCCTAAGTCTCTTTTATGGATTTTTGGGATGTTACAATTCTACCCCCCTTAAAATAATTTTGCCCTCAAAATTAGACATTACCTCAACTATGTAAATAATTCTGGATTCGTGCTTCTCATATCTTGCTCCTTCTCCCAAGTGATTTCTGAGGAGTCGATGTTCTCCCAGAGGATCTTCACTAATGGGATCACCTTGTTTCTAAGTGTCTTCTCTCCTCGGTCTAAAATCCTCATAGGCTTCAACTGATATGAGACGTTGGGCTTCAACGGAATGTCATCAGTTTCCAAAACATGTGATAGATCAGACACGTACTTCCGGAGTTGGGATACGTGAAAAACGTCATGAAGGTTCGATAGATGAGGTGGCAAAGTGAGTTGATAAGCAATAGGTCCTACTCTCCGAAGAATCTGATAAGGACCAATGAATCGGGGTTGCAACTTCTTTGTTTTCATTGCTCTGCCAACAGCGGTGTAAGGTGTGACCTTCAAAAACACATGATCTCCCTCTTCAAATTCCAGAGGCTTTCTCCGCTGATCTGCATAACTCTTCTGGCGGTCTTGGGATTTTTTTAACTTTTCCTTGATACGCCCAATCTTGTCTGTTGTTTCTTGTACCAGATCCGGCCCCAATAACAACTTTTCTCCTGTTTCAAACCAACAAACTGGAGACCGGCATTTTCTCCCGTAGAGTGCTTCATAAGGTGCCATGCCTATACTCGAATGAAAACTGTTGTTATAGGCAAACTCAACTAATGGCAAATATTTTCCCCAGTCACCGCCTTCTTCTAGTACACAAGCCCGCAACATATCTTCCAAATTCTGTATGGTTCTTTCGGACTGTCCGTCGGTTTGGGGATGGTGAGAAGTACTCAGATGTAGCCGAGTCCCAAAAGCTTTCTGCAATGCTCCCCAAAAGCGAGAAGTAAACTTAGGGTCTCTATCCGAGATAATACTGGTCGGTGCTCCATGTAGTCGGACTATCTCTGCAATATACAACTTGGCATACTTCTCTACGGAATAAGTCATCTTAACGGGCAAACAGTGGGCAATCTTAGTCAATCTTCAATGATAACCCAGATTGAGTCGTGTCCTGCTGGCGTTCTGGGTAATCCAACCACAAAGTCCATGGCTATTGACTCCCATTTCCACTCTGGAATGTCCAATGGTTGAAGCGGTCCAGAGGGTCTTTGATGTTCGACCTTGATCTTCTAGCAAGTGAGACACTTGGAAACAAATTCTGCAATGTCCTTCTTCATTCCAGGCCACCAAAATAGCTTCTTCATGTCTTGGTACATTTTTGTAGCTCCCGGGTGTACCGAGTACTGGCTACTTTGACTCTCTTCCAGCACTATCTTCTTGATCTCTGCATTATTCGGAATACATACTCTGTCTCTGAACAAGATCATTCCATCACCAGTAAAAGAGAAGTCATCTTGCCCCTTGAACTTCTGTAACTCAAAATCTTGTTTCTGCGCTTCTCGGATTCAGTCTCTGAATGTATTTTTCAAGTCAAGCTTATACACAGATATGCTATCATCGTAGGAAGACACATCCAAGTGCAGATCTCTAAATTTCTCCAAGAGCTCCATCTGATGAATCATCATAGTCGACACGTGTAAGGATTTTCTGCTTAAGGCATCGACCACTCCATTAGCCTTTTCCGGATGATACTTCAACTCAAAATCATAATCTTTCAGGAATTCCATCCATCGCCTCTGCCTCATGTTCAGTTCCTTCTGATTGAACATGTACTTCAAACTTTTGTGGTCACTGAACACTTCAAATGTGACTCCGTACAAGTAGTGTCTCCAAACTTTCAATGCAAAAACTACTGCAGCTAACTCCAAGTCATGCGTTGGGTAATTTGCTTCATGCGGTCGCAACTGTCAGGAAGTGTAAGCAACTGCTTGTCCTTCTTGCATAAGCGCACACCCCAAGCCTTGCTTAGACGCATCGCAGTATACTTGGAAATTCTTGGTCGGATTAGGAATTACCAACACCGGCGCTGTTTTCTTTCAACAACTGAAAACGGTCTTCACACTTGGCATCCCACACAAACGGAACACCTTTCCTTGTTAACTTAGTCAAGGGAATGGCAATCTGAGAGAATCCCTTGATGAATCGCCAGTAGTATCCTGCTAGTCCCAGAAAACTTCGAATTTCTGTGGCATTGGTTGGTCTTCCCACTTCATCACGGCTTCAACTTTACTTGGATCCACAGCCACACCATCTTTGTTAATCACATGGCCTAGAAATTGAACTTCTTCTAGCCAGAACTCACACTTGTCCAACTTAGCATACAGTTGTTTCTCTCTGAGTATTCCTAGCACCAGCCTTAAGTGTTCTTCATGTTCTTCCGCAGTCTTGGAGTAGATGAGAATATCGTCAATGAAAACTACAACAAACTTGTCCAAGTAAGGTCGAAAAATCCGGTTCATGTAGTCCATGAAAATTGCAGGAGCATTTGTCAATCCGAACGGCATCACCAAGTACTCATAATGATCGTACCGCGTCCGGAAAGCAGTCTTAGGAATATCTTCAGGCTTGATTCTGATTTGATGATATCCTGATCGAAGATCAATCTTTGAAAACACCTTGGCTCCCCCTAATTGATCAAGTAAATCATCAATCCGCGGCAAAGGATACTTATTTTTCACTGTCAGCTTATTCAGCTCTCTGTAGTCTACACACAGCCGCAATTTCCCATCTTTCTTCTTGACAAGCAATACTGGGGCTCCCCACGGCGAAGCGCTTTGTCTAATGAACTGCTTCTGCATAAGTTCTTCAATCTGCCACTTTACTTCTGCCAACTCCAACGGTGCCATCCGATATGGTGCCTTAGAGATAGGTCCAGCTCCTGGAATTAGCTCAATCGAGAACTCTACTTCCCTTTTGGGTGGCAAGGATTCTATGTCTTCGGGGAATACATCGGGAAAGTCTCGGACTATAGGGAGAGAATCAACACGCAAGTCCTCTTGTTCTTGTAACATTCTCCTCTATGGAACTTCCCACAAGTCTCACACTTCTGAATGGTACTCTTGCCTTTGTTCGCTTCCTTGTGCTTTTTCCCTTTATAGCTTCCTTCCTCCCTCTTACGTTTCCACAACAACTGTCTACTAGCCGACACCGCGGCCAAAGATTGCTCAGCAAGCTGACATGCCTGAATCAAAGTCTGGTACTCCTGAATTTGCTGAGTAATCACCAAGTTTCTGACCTCCGGTCTAAGTCCTTGTTCAAATATCTTGGATTTTCACGCCTCATCAGGTTGGTTCTGAAGATTATTCGAGAATCGGGCCAAACTCTCGAATCTAGCAACATATTCATCTCCCGTCATGTCCCCCTGTTATAGCGTCAGAAATTCTATCTCCTTCTAATCTTTCACATTCGAGGGAAAATACTTGTTCAGGAACAGAGTTTTAAATTCTTCCCATGTCACATTTCCTCCTGTTGCCTCCATATGATCACGATACCGTTTCCACCACTGTGCCGCTTCTCTTCTCAGTCTATAGGTAGCTAGCTCTACCTTGTCCTGGTCGGCAGATCTAGTTATTGTAAATATCTCCTCCAACTAATCTAGCCACTCTTCTGCTACCATGGGGTCTCTTCCACCAGGAGGAAATCATGTAAATTGTCTTTATGTTTGATGAAATTGGTTGTTTTGTTGCTATGTTAGTATGTTGCTTGTAATTGTGATTGTAATGTTTGAATGCACATTTGATGTTTGATGAAATGGCTCACATGGATGGGTTTATGGTTTTGGAAGTTGAATTGGGTTAAAGGTTTAGGTTAGTTAGAAACAGGGCATGATTTTGATGAAATTCTGAGTGTTAAAGCTGTGACTTTGAACTGAAATTCTAACTATTTTGATTAAGAATTGGTCATCATAGTCTTCACAATAGTTGTAGAAAATCCTCCTAGCTTTCCAATGACTTTGGTTTCACTCTATTTGGAGATTTACAACTCTAGTTATGACCAAATTACTGAGACAGGGTCTATATGAAAGTATCTATTTTGTTGATTGCACATACCTGTCAAAGATGACTGTTTTTGACAATTAAAATTTTAGAACTGGGTTTTGTAGTCTTCATAAGAGTTGTAGAGAATCCTCTTAGCTTTCAAATGTTTTTGGTCTCACTCTATTTGGAGGTTTACAACTAAAGTTATGTCCAAAATACAAACAGGGGTGCGCACACATTCCTGGGCTGTGCGCATAGGACTGGACAGCAGCTCCAGGGGTGAATTAAGGTGCGCACACCTTCATGGGCTGTGCGCACAAGATGGTGTTTGACATCTTCTAAGTGTTTTCTACATCTTTTCTTCAAATGTCTTCATTCTTTCCTTCATTATTCAAGTCCAATCCTCTAAAATCAACACTTCTCCATGCTTTATTTCTACATGAACATAATCAAACAAAATGCAATGTAAACATAATGAATCCATCTCTAGGATTGGAATCGATGAAAATAGGTCCCATTGTTTTACAATGAAATTGTGTGGTGCATGATTGTGGATGAATGGCTTCATTGTATGTTATGAATAAGGTAGAAATTGAACATGTATTTGTGTGATTGAATGTTCAAGATTTATGTTTAAGGAATCAAATGCCTCTCCTCATCAACAAGGGTATGTTTTAAGGCCTTGGTATGAGGAAGAGAATGAGGTTTTAACATGTATTTAACATTGCAAGGGAATTGGTAAGGGTCTTGCAATGTTAAGGGGCTTTAAGCCATGTTTTCATGATTAATTAATAATTGAAATTATGTGATTGACTTGAAATACCAATGCAATATGTGAATAACTCTCCTCATCAACAAGGGTATAGGTTAAGGCCTTGGTATGAGGAAGAGAATGAGGCCGATATTGCATTGGTTTATGCATTTTCATTCATGATAAAAGACACTGCATTGATCACCTTCGGGTGTGAGACCGGGCAGATTGAGGGTTCAAGGGAGGACGCTTCCTTGGACAATGGAGATCTCTAATGAGGGTGTGGGCTGTCGGCACAAAACTGATAAAAAAGGAACATGCATAGCATACCTCATTAGAGTTCATAGATTATGAATGATTGATTGTGTGATGGAACTTAATGTTTATGTGACTGATTGACTTTTTGACTGTTTAAGGAACTTGAGGTTCATATGGACGATGTTAGTATTAAATCTAGGAGGGGATAGTTTTGCAACTTGTTGCTTGCAACACTATGGAAACGTTTTTATATAACCTGGGGTTACTCAGATATATGTGAATTCGTATATCTCACGGTTATAGTATTGCAGGTGATGTCATGGCTAGAGATGACAGAGCAAAAGAATGAAGACTTATATTAGATGTTTTATTGTACCTATAGTTGTAATCTTAAATTGTAATAAAGTTACTATCATAGATTTCCTCTTTTGATGTCACTTGGACTTGTATTTTGAGACACTAGCCAAGTAATTCAGGTCTAACTCTCACTAGTGTCGTCATGTAATTATATATTCAAGATTTATTTTTTCTAAATCGGGTAATTTTCATAGAATCATTGACAAGGCCACTTAATCATGTGAAAAGCATGTATGTTTTACATGTTAGTTTAAGGCCATTTTATGAGGGTGTTACTGAAAATATCAACATTTATTTCTAGAAATCGTGTACCATACACTTGAAAAATAAGGTATTTTTTACTAAAAAAATGAAAACGTATATTTTAAATTTATTAAATTATTTAATTTTTTTTGAAATCAATGTATTTTTCACCATGAAGTTTCTAGCTAAATTTACACAATTTTTCTATATTTTTAAAATTGCAACATTTGTTTGTAGAAATCGTGTACTATATAAAATTGAAATATAGAGTGTTTTTTACTTTAAAAATGAACACACATATTTTTTATTTATTAAATATTTTGATTTTTTTGACAACAATGTATTTTTCACCAAGAACATTCTATCTTAATTTACACTGTTTTTTATATTTTTAAAATAGTAACATTTGCTTCTAAAAATCGTGTACTATAGACATGAAATGTAGGGTGTTTATTACTTTAAAAATAAAAACGAATATTTTTAATTTATTAAATTATTTTTTTTTACAACAATGTATTGTTCACCATTAAGTTTCTAGCTTAATTTATACTATTTTTTTATGTTTTTAAAATATCAACATTTGTTTCTAGAAATCGTGTACTATACACTTGAAAAATAAGGTGTTTTTTACTTTAAAAATGAAAACGCATATTTTAAATTTATTAAATTTTTTGATTTTTTTGAAAACAATGTTTTGTTCACCATGAAGTTTCTAGCTTAATTTACAATTATATTTATATTTTTAAAATATCAAATTTTTTTCTTGAAATCGTGTACCATACACTTGAAAAATAGGGTGTTTTTTACTAAAAAATGATAATGCATATTTTAAATTTATTAAATTATTTAATTTTTTTTAAATCAATGTATTGCTCACCAAGAGGTTTCTAGCGTAAATTACAAAAATTTTTATATTTTTAAAATTGCAACATTTATTTGTAGAAATCGTGTACTATAAAATTGAAATATAGAGTGTTTTTTACTTTAAAAATGAAAATGCATATTTTTTATTTATTAAATTATTTGATTTTTTTGACAATAATGTATTTTTAATCAAGAAGATTCTAGCTTAATTTACACTATTTTTTATATTTTTAAAATAGTAACATTTGCTTCTGAAAATCATGTACTATAGACATGAAATGTAGGGTGTTTATTACTTTAAAAATGAAAATGAATATTTTAAATTTATTAAATTATTTGATTTTTTGACAAAAATGTATTGTTCACCATGAAGTTTCTAGCTTAATTTAAACTAATTTTTTATATTTTTAAAATATCAACATTTGTTTCTAGAAATCGTGTACTATACACTTGAAAAATAGGGTGTTTTTTACTTTAAAAATGAAAAAGATATTTTAAATTTATTAAATTTTGTTTTTTGAAATCAATTTGTTGTTCACCATGATGTTTTTAGAGTAATTTACACAATTTTTTATATTTTTAAAATTGCAACATTTGTTTGTAGAAATCGTGTACTATAGAATTGAAATATAGAGTGTTTTTTACATTAAAAATGAAAACGCATATTTTTTATCGATTAAATTATTTAATTTTTTTGACAACAATGTATTTTTCACCAAGAAGATTCTAGCTTAATTTACACTATTTTTTATATTTTTAAAATAGTAACATTTGGTTCTAGAATTCATGTACTATAGACATGGAATGTAGGGTGTTTATTACTTTAAAAATGAAAACGCATATTTTTAATTTATATAATTATTTGATTTTTTGATAACAATGTATTTTTCAACATCATTTTTTCTATCTTAATTTACACTATTTTTTTATATTTTTAAAATATCAACATTTGTTTCTAGAAATCGTGTACTATACAATTGAGAAATAGGGTGTTTTTTACTTCAAAAATGAAAACGCCTATTTTAAATTTATTAAATTTTTTTATTTTTTTGAAAACCATGTTTAGTTCACCATGAAGTTTCTAGCATAATTTACAAAAATTTTTATATTTTTAAAATTGCAACATTTGTTTGTAGAAATCGTGTACTATAAAATTGAAATATAGAGTGTTTTTTACTTTAAAAATGAAAATGCATATTTTTTATTTATTAAATTATTTGATTTTTTTGACAATAATGTATTTTTCACCAAGAATATTCTAGCTTAATTTACACTATTTTTTATATTTTTAAAATAGTAACATTTTCTTCTAAAAATCATGTACTATAGACATGAAATGTAGGGTGTTTATTACTTTAAAAATGAAAACGAATATTTTTAATTTATTAAATTATTTGATTTTTTTTACAAAAATGTATTGTTCACCATGAAGTTTCTAGCTTAATTTAAACTAATTTTTTATATTTTTAAAATATCAACATTTGTTTCTAGAAATCGTGTACTATACACTTGAAAAATAGGGTGTTTTACTTTAAAAATGAAAACGCATATCTTTTATTTATTAAACTATTTCATTTTTTTGACAACAATGTAATTTTCATTAAGAAGATTCTAGCTTAATTTACAGTATTTTTTATATTTTGAAAATAGTAACATTTTTTTGAAAACAATCTATTGTTCCCCATAAAGTTTCTAGCTTATATTTTGACAATTTTCTATATTTTAAAAACTAAAACATTTGTTTCTAGAAATCGCGTACTATACACTTAAAAAATATGATGTTTTTTGCTTTAAAAATGAAAACGCATTTTTTAAAGTTATTGAATTAATTTTTTTAAAAAAAACAATGTATTGTTCACTAAGAAGATTCTATCTTAATTTACAATATTTTTATATTTTTATATTTTTAAAATTGTAAAATTTGTTTCTAGATATCGTGTACTATAGACATGAAATGTAGGGTGTTTATTACTTTAAAAATGAAAGCGCATATTTTAAATTTATTAAATTATTTGATTATTTTGACAATAATGTATTGTTTACCATGAAGTTTCTAGCTTAATTTACACTATTTTTTTATTTCTTAAAATATCAACATTTGTTTCTAAAAATCGTGTACTATACAATTGAAAATAGGGTGTTTTTTACCAAAAAAATAAAAATTCATATTTTAAAATTATTAAATTATTTATTTTCTTTTGAAAACAATCTATTGTTCCCCATAAAGATTCTAGCTTAATTTTTTATATTTTTTATATTTTGAAAATTGAAATATTTGTTTCTAGAAATCGCGTACTATATACACTTGAAAAATATGGTGTTTTTTCCTTTAAACATGAAAACGCATATTTTAAATTTATTAAGTTATATCAATTTTGTGACAATAGTGTATTGTTCACCATGAAGTTTCTAGATTAGTTTACACTATTTTTTATATTTAAAATATCAACATTTGTTTTAGAAATCGTGTACTATCGA
Organism: Cyamopsis tetragonoloba; assembly: GCA_037177725.1. NCBI lineage: Eukaryota > Viridiplantae > Streptophyta > Magnoliopsida > Fabales > Fabaceae > Cyamopsis > Cyamopsis tetragonoloba. The sequence goes on along the minus strand of CM074124.1, from coordinate 14,283,512 downwards.
CATCAAATGTAGGGTGTTTATTACATTAAAAATGAAAATGTATATTTCAAATTTTGTAAATTATTTGAATTTTTTTACAAAAATGTATTTTTCACAAAGACGTTTCTAGCTAGATTTACACTGTTTTTACATTTTTAAAATATTAACATTTGTCTCTAGAAATCGTGTACTATACACTTTAAATATAGGGTGTTTTTTACTTTAAAAATGAAAACGCATATTTTCAATTTATTAAATTATTTGATTTTTTTTAAAACAATGTATTGTTCCCCATAAAGTTTCTAGCTTAATTTACACAATTGTTTATATTTTTAAAATTGTAACATTTTTTTCTAGAAATCGTGTACTATACACTTGAAAAATAGGGTGTTTTTTACTTTAAAAATGAAAACACATATTTTAAATTTATTAAATTATTTGAATTTTTTGCAAACAATCTATTGTTCCCCATAAAGTTTCTAGCTTAATTTTTACAATTTTTTTATATTTTTAAAATTGAAATATTTGTTTCTAGAAATCGCGTACTCTATACACTTGAAAAATAGGGTGTTTTTTCCTTTAAAAATGAAAACGCATATTTTAAATTTTTTAAATTATTTCATTTTTTTGACAACAGTGTATTGTTCACCATGAAGTTTCTAGCTTAATTTACATTATTTTTTATATATTTAAAATATCAACATTTGATTCTAGAAATCGTGTACTATTAAAAAATAGGGTGTTTTTTACTAAAAAAAATGAAAATGCCTATTTTAAATTTATTAAATTTTTTTAATTGCTTAACAACAATGTATTGTTCATCATGAAAACGCATATACTTGAAATCGTGTACACTTTTATTTACATTTTTAAAATATCAACATTTGTTTCTACAAATCGTGTACCATATACTTGAAAAATAGGTTGATTTTTACTAAAAAAATGAAAACGCATATTTGAAATTTATTAAATTATTTAATTTATTTGAAATCACTGTATTGTTCACCATGAAGTTTCTAGCTAAATTTAAACAATTTTTTATATTTTTAAGATTGTAACATTTGTTTGTAGAAATCATGTACTAAAGACTTAAAATATAGAGCGTTTTTTACTTTAAAAATTAATTCGCATATTTTTAATTTATTAAATTATTTGATTTTTTTGACTACACTGTGTTGTTCACCAAGAAGATTCTAGCTTAATTTACACTATTTTTTATATTTAAAATATCAACATTTGTTTCTAAAAATCGTGTACTACATACATGAAATGTAGGGTGTTTATTACTTTGAAAATGAAAACGCATATTTAAAATTTAGTAAATTATTTGATTTTTTTTACAACAATGTATTTTTCACCATGATGTTTCTAGCTTAATTGAAACTGTTTTTTATATTATTAAAATATCAACTTTTGTTTCTTGAAATCGTGCAGTATACACTTGAAAAATAGGGTGTTTTTTACTAAAAAAATGAAGACGCATATTTTAAATTTATTTAATTATTTGATTTTTTTGACAACAGGTATTGTTCACCAAGAAATTTATAGATTAATTTACACTATTTTTAATATTTTTAAAATTGTAACATTTGTTTCTAGAAATCATGTACTATACACTTTAAATATAGGGTGTTTTTTACTTTAAAAATGAAAACGCATATTTTCAATTTATTAAATTATTTTATTTTTTTGAAAATAATGTATTGTTCCCCATAAATTTTCTAGCTTAATTTTCACAAGTTGTTATATTTTTAAAATTGAAACATTTGTTTCTAGAAATCGCGTACTATACACTTGAAAAATAGGGTGTTTTTAACTTTAAAAATGAAAACGCATATTTTAAATTTACTAAAGTATTTTATTTTTTGACAACAATGTATTGTTCACGATGAAGTTTCTAGCTTAATTTTACACTTTTTTTATATTTAAAATATCAACATTTGTTTCTAAAAATCGCGTACTATATACATAAAATGTAGGGCGTTTATTACTTTAAAAATGAAAATGCATATTTTAAATTTCGTAAATTATTTTATTTTATTGACAACAATGTATTGTTCTCCATGAATTTTCTATCTTAATTTACACTATTTTTTATATTTTTAAAATATCAACATTTATTTCTTGAAATCGTGTACTATACACTTGAAAAATAGGGTGTTTTTTACTTAAAAAATGAAAACGCATATTTTAAATTTATTAAATTATTTGAGTTTTTTAGACAACAATGTATTGTTCACCAAGAAGTTTCTAGCTTAATTTATACTATTTTTTATATTTTTAAAATATCAACATTTGTTTCTAGAAATTGTGTACACACTTGAATTATAAAGTGTTTTTAACTTTAAAAATGAAAACGCATATTTTAAATTTTTTTAAAATTATTTGATTTTTTTTACAACAATGTATTTTTTACCAAGTAGTTTCTAGCTTAATTTACACTATTTTTTATATTTTTAAAATATCACCATTTATTTCTAGAAATCGTGTAGTGCACACTTGAAAAATAGGGTGTTTTTTTCTCAAAAACGAAAATGCATATTTTAAATTTATTAAATTATTTTATTTTTTTGACAACAATGAATTGTTCACAATGAAGTTTCTAGCTTAATTTTACACTTTTTTTTTTATATTTAAAATATCAACATTTGTTTCTAAAAATCGCCTACTATAGACATGAAATGTAGGGTGTTTATTACTATAAAAATGAAAACGCATATTTTAAATTTCTTAAATTATTTGATTTTTTTGACAACAATGTATTGTTCCCCATGAAGTTTCTAGCTTTTTACACTATTTTTTATATTTTTAAAATATCAACATTTGTTTCTTGAAATCGTGTACTTTACACTTGAAAAATCGGGTGCTTTTTACTAAAAAAATGAAAACGCATATTTTAAATTCATTTATTTTTTTTATTTTCTTGACAACAATGTAATGTTCATCATGAAGTTTCTTTCTTAATTTACAAAAAATTTTATATTTTTAAAATTGCAACATTTGATTGTAGAAATCGTGTATTATAGACTTGAAATATAGAGTGTTTTTTACTTTTAAAATGAAAATGTATATTTTTAATTTATTAAATTATTTGATTTTTTGGACAACAATGTATTGTTCACCATGAAGTTTCTAGCTTGATTTACACTATTTTTTATATTTCAAATATCAACATTTGTTTCGAAAAATCGTGTACTAAAGACATGAAATGTAGGGGGTTTATTACTTTAAAAATGAAAACGCATATTATAAATTTAGTAAATTATTTGATTTTTTTGACAACAATGTATTTTTCACAATGAAGTTTCTATCTTAATTTACACTATTTTTAAAATATCAACATTTGTTTCTAGAAATCGTGTACTATACATATGAAAAATAGGGTGTTTTTTACTAAAAAAATGAAAACGCATATTTTAAATTTATTAAATTTTTTTACTTTCTTGACAACAATGTCTTGTTCACCATGAAGTTTCTTGCTTCATTTACACTTTTATTTATATTTTTAAAATATTAACATATTTTTCTAGAAATCGTATTCTATACACTTAAAAAATAGGCTGTTTTTTACTAAAAAAATGAAAACGCATATTTTAAATTTACTAAATTATTTCATTTTTTTGAAATCAATGTATTGTTCACCATGAAGTTTCTAGCTAAATTTACACAATTTGTTATATTTTTAAAATTGCAACATTTGTTTGTAGAAATCGTGTACTATAGACTTGAAATATAGAGTGTTTTTACTTTAAAAGTTAAAATGTATATTTTAAATTTATTAAGTTATTTCATTTTTTAAAAAAAAATCTATAGTTCCCCATAAATATTCTAGCTTAATTTTTACAATTTTTTATATTTTTAAAATTGAAACATTTGTTTTTAAAAATCGCGTACTATACACTTGAAAAATCGGATGTTTTTAAAAAACTGAAAACGCAAATTTTAAATTTATTAAATTATTTGATTTTTTTGACAACAATGTATTGTTCACCTTGAATTTTCTAGCTTAATTTACACTATTTTTATATTTTTTAAATATCAACTTTTGTTTCTAGAAATCGTGTAGTATACACTTGAAAAATAAGGTGTTTTTTACTAAAAATACTGAAAACACATGATTTAATTTATTAAATTATTTGATTTTTTTTACAACTATGTATTTTTTACGATGGTGTTTCTTGCTCAATTTACACTTTTTTTTATATTTTTCATATATCAGCATTTGTTTTTAGAAATCGTATACTATACACTTGAAAATAGGGTTTTTTTACTCTAAAAATGAAAGTGCATATTTTAAAAATATTAAATTAGTTTATTTTTTTGAAAAAAATATATTATTCACCATGAAGTTTCTAGTTCAATTTACAAAATGTTTTAGATATTTATAATTCCAACATTAGTTTCTAGAAATCGTGTAGTATACACTTGAAAAATATGGTGTTTTTTACTTTAAAAATAAAACGCATATTTTATATTTATTAATCTACTTAATTTTTTTGAAAACAATGTATTGTTCCCAATAAAGATTCTAGCTTAATTTACACAATTTTCTAAATTTATTAAAATTTTTGATTTTTTTGAAAACAATATATTGTTCCCCCATAAGGATTCTAGCTTAATTTTTAAAATTTTTTATATTTTTAAAATTGAAACATTTGTTTCTATAAATCGAGTACTATAAAGTAGAAAAATAGGGTGTTTTTACTTTAAAAATGAAAACACATATTTTAAATATATTAAATTATTTGATTTTTTTAACAACAATATATATTTAACCAAGACATTTCTAGCTTAATTTACACTAATTTTTATATTTTTAAAATATCAACATTTGTTTTTAGAAATCGTGTACTTTACACTTGAAAAATAGAATGTTTTTTACTTTAAAAATAAACACGCATATTTTAAATTTATTAAATTTTTTAATTTTTTTGACAACAATGTTTTGTTCACCATGAAGTTTCTAGTTTAATTTACATAATTTTTTATATTTTTAAAATTGCAACATTTGTTTGTAGAAATTGTGTACTATACAATTGAAAAGTAAGGTGTTTTTTACTAAAAAAATGAAAACGCATATTTTAAATTTATTAAATTATTTATTTTTTTAAAACAAATTTATTATTTACCATGAGGGTTCTAGCTTAATTTACACAATTTTTTATAGTTTTAAAATTGCAGCAATTGTTTGTAGATATCGTATACTATAGACTTGAAATATAGTGTGTTTTTTACTAAAAAAATGAAAACGCATATTTTAAATTTATTATATTATTTAATTTTTTTAAATCAATGTATTGTTTACCATGAAGTTTATAGCTTAATTTACATAATTTTTTATGTTTTTAAAATTACAACATTTGTTTGTAGAAATCGTGTACTATAGAGTTGAAATATACAGTGTTTTTTACTTTAAAAATGAAAACGGATATTTTAAAATTATTAAATTGTTTCATTTTTTTTATAACAATGTATTGTTCACCATGAATTTTCTAGCTTAGTTTACACTATTTTTTATATTTTTAAAATTGCAACATTTGTTTGTAGAAATCATGTACTATAGACTTGAAATATAGTGTGTTTTTTACTTTAAAAATTAAAATGCATATTTTAAATTTATTAAGTTATTTAATTTTTTTTTCAATCGATGTATAGTTTACGATGAAGTTTCTAGCTTAAGTTACACTATTTTTTTATATTTTAAAAATATCAACATTTTTTTCTAGAAATCGTGTACTATACAGTTGAAAAATAGGGTGTTTTTTACTAAAAAAATGAAAAGACATATTTTAAAATCAGTGTATTGTTTACCATGAAGTTTTTAACTTAATTTACACAATATTTATATTTTTAAAATTTCAACATTTGTTTTGTAGAAATCATGTACTATAGAATAGAAATATAGGTTGTTTTTTACTTTAAAAAGTAAAACGCATATTTTAAACTAATTAAATTATTTGATTTTTTTGAAAACAATGTACTGTTCACCAAGAAGTTCCTAGCTTATTTTACACTATTTTTTATATTTTTAAAATAGTAACATTTGTTTCTTGAAATCGCGTACTATACACTTGAAAAATAGGGTGTTTTTTACTTGAAAAATTAAAATTCATATTTTAAATTCATAAAATTATTTGTTTTTTTTTTTACAATAATGTATTGTTCACCATGAAGCTTCTAGCTTAATTTACACTTTTTTTAATATTTTTAAAATATCAACATTTTTTTCGAGAAATCGTGTGCTATACACTTGCAAAATAGGGTCTTTTTACCTGAAAAAATGAAAACACATATTTTACATTTATTGAATTATTTGATTTTTTTGACAACAATGTATTGTTCACCATTAAGTTTCGAGCTTAATTTACACTTTTTTTTTATATTTTTAAAATATCAACATTTGTTTCTAGAAATCGTGTACTATACACTTGAAAAATAGGGTGTTTTTTACTTTAAAAATTAAAGTGAATATTTTAAAAATATTAACTATTTGATTATTTTGAAAACAACATATTGTTTACCATGAAGTTTCTAGCTTAATTTACACTTTTTTTGATATATTTAAAATATCAACATTTTTTTCTAGAAATCGTGTATCATACACTTGAAAAATAGGGTGTTTTTACTAAAAAAATGAAAACGCATATTTTTAATTTATTAAATTATTTAATTTTTTTAAATCAATGTATTTTTTACCATGAAGTTTCTAGCATAATTTACACAATTTTTTTAAAATTGTAACATTTGTTTGTAGAAATCGTGTACTATAGTGTTGAAATATAGGGTGTTTATTACTTTAAAAACTAAAACGCATATTTTAATTTTATTATATTGTTTCATTTTTTTGACAACAATGTATTCTTTACCATGAATTTTCTAGCTTAGTTTACACAACTTTTTATATTTTTAAAATTGCAACATTTGTTTGTAGAAATCGTGTACTGTAGACTTGAAATATAGTATGTTTTTTACTTTAAAATTGAAAACGCATATTTTAAATTTATTAAATTATTTAATTTTTTTCAATCAATGTATTGTTTACGATGAAGTTTCTAGCTTAATTTACATAATTTTTTATATTTTTAAAATTCCAATATTTGTTTGTAGAAAATCGGATACTATAGACTTGAAATATACGGTGTTTTTTACTTTAAAAATGAAAACGCATATTTTAAACTTATTGAATTATTTGTTTTTTTTGTCAACATTGTATTTTCCACCATGAAGTTTCTATCTTAATTTACACTATTTTTTTATATTTTTAAAATATCAACATTTATTTCTAGAAATCGTGTACTATTATACACTTGAAAAATAAGATGTTTTTTACTTTAAAAATTAAAGTGAATATTTTAAAAATATTAATTATTTGATTTTTTTAAAACAATGTATTGTTCACCATGAAGTTTCTAGCTTAATTTACACTTTTATTTATATATTTAAAATGTCAACATTTTTTTCTTGAAATCGTGTATCATACACTTGAAAAATAGGGTGTTTTTACTAAAAAAATGAAAACGCATATTTTAAATTTATTAAATTGTTTAATTTTTTTTAAATCAATATATTGTTTACCATGAAGTTTCTAGCTTAATTTATAGTAATTTTTATATTTTCAAAATTGCAACATTTGTTTGTAGAAATTGTGTACTATAGACTTGAAATATAGGGTTTTTATTATTTTAAAAATGAAAACGCATATTTTAAATTTATTAAATTATTTGATTTTTTTGAAAACAATGTATTTTTCACCATGAAGTTTCTAGCTTAATTTACACTTTTATTTATATATTTAAAATATCAACATTTTTTCTAGAAATCATGTATCATACACTTGAAAAATAGGGTGTTTTTTACTAAAAAAATGAAAATGCATATTTTAAATTTATTAAATTATTGAATTTTTTTTAAATCAATGTATTGTTTACCATGAATTTTCTAGCTTAATTTATACTATTTTTTATATTTTTAAAATTGCAACATTTGTTTGTATAAATTGTGTACTATAGCCTTAAAATATAGTGTGTTTTTTACTTTAAAAATGAAAAGAAATATTTAAAATTAATTAAATTACATATTTTTTTTCAAAATCAGTGTATTGTTTACCAAGAAGTTTCTAGCTTAATTTACACACTTTTTTATATTTTTAAAATTGCAACATTTGTTTGTAGAAATCGTGTACTATAGACTAGAAATATAGGTTGTTTTTTACCTTAAAAAGTAATACACATATTTTAAAATTATTAAATTATTTTATTTTTTTGACTATAATGTATTGTTCACCATGAAGTTTCTAGCTTAATTTACACTATCTTTTTATATTTTTAAAATATCAACATTTGTTTCTAGAAATCGTGTACTATACACATAAAAAATAGTGTGTTTTTTACTAAAAAAATGAAAATGCATATTTTAAATTTATTAAATTATTTGATTTTTTTGACAACAATGTATAGTTTACCATGAAGTTTTTAGCTTAATTTACACAATTTTTTATATTTTTAAAATTGCAACATTTGTTTGTAGAAAGTGTGTATTATAGACTTGAAATATAGGTTGTTTTTTACTTTAAAAATGAAAACGCATATTTTAAATTTATGCAGTTATTTGATTTTTTTGACAACAAATGTATTTTTCACCATGACGTTTCTAGCTTAATTTACACTATTTTTTTATATTTTTAAAATATCAAAATTTGTTTCTAGAAATCGTGTATTATATACTTGAAAAATAGTGTGTTTTTTACAAGTAAAAGGAAAACGCATATTTTTAATTTTTAAATTATATGATTTTTTTGACAACAATGTATTGTTTACCATGAATGTTTCTAGCTTAATTTACCCAATTTTTTATATTTTTAAAATTGCAATATTTGTTTGTAGAAATCGTGTACTATAGATATGAAATATAGGTTGTTTTTTTGCTTTAAAAATGAAAATGCATATTTTAAATTTATTAAATTATTTGATTTTTTAGAAGACAATGTATTGTTCACCAAGAAGTTTCTAGCTTAATTTACACTATTTTTTATATTTTTAAAATATGAACATTTGTTTCTAGAAATTGTGTACTATACACGAGAAAAATAGGATGTTTTTTACTAAAAAAATGAAAACGCATATTTTAAATTTATTAAATTATTTAATTTTTTTTAAATCAATGTATTGTTTACCATGAAGTTTATAGATTAATTTAAACAATTTTTTATATTTTTAAAATTGCAACATTTGTTTGTAGAACTCGTGTACTATAGACATGAAATATAGGGTGTTTTTTACTTTAAAAATGAAAGGGCATATTTTAAATTTATTAAATTATTTGATTTTATTAACAACAATGTATTTTTCACCATGAAATTTCTAGCTTAATTTACAATATTTTTTTATATTTTTAAAATATCAACATTTGTTTCTAGAAATCGTGTACTATACACTTGAAAAAAGTGTGTTTTTTACTAAAAAATGAAAACGCCTATTTTAAATTTATTAAATTATTTGATTTTTTTGACAACAATGATTTGTTTAGCATGAAGTTTCTAGCTTAATTTACATAATTTTTGATATTTTTAAAATTGCAACATTTGTTTGTAGAAATCGTGTACTATAGAATTGAAATATAGGGTGTTTTTTACTTTAAAAATGAAAACACATATTTTAAATTTATTCAATTATTTGATTTTTTGACAATAATGTATTTTTCACCATAAAGTTTCTAGGTTAATTAACACTGTTTTTTATATTTTTAAAATGTCAACATTTGTTTCTAGAAATCGTGTACTATACACTAGAAAAATAGGGTGTTTTTTACTAAAAAAATGAAAACGCATATTTTACATTTATTAAATTATTTAATTTTTTTAAAAAAAAATGTATTTTTCACTATGAGGTATCTATTTTAATATACAAATTTTTTTATATTTTTATAATTGCAGCATTTTTTTATATAATTCATGTACTATACATTTGAAAAATAGGGTGTTTTTTACTTTAAAAATTAAAATGCATATTTTAAATTTATTAATATATTTAATTCTTTTGCAAACTATCTATTGTTCCCAATAAAGTTTCTAGCTTAATTTACACAATTTTTATATTTTTAAAATTGCAACATTTATTTCTAAAAATTGTGTATTATAGACTTGAAATATAGAGTGTTTTTTCTTTAAAAATGAAAACGCATATTTTAAATTTATTAAATAATTTGATTTTTTTGAAATCAATGTATTGTTTCCCTTAAAGTTTCTAGCTTAATTTACACAATTGTTTATCGTAACACCTTAATTTTTGAGTCCGTTTTTTTTTTCAAAACACTAGTGGAAGTTAAATTCTAATTTACAACAATTAATAATAATAATAATAATTACACCCCTTTCAAATTTTACAAATTCCTATACAGTTGAACAAATTAACATATGAACTTGAAAACACCCCATTTAATCCCTAACACACAATTCAATCCACAATCAATGCAACAACTCATACATAATGCATGCTATGACAATTATGGATGTATGCATGCCATGGTCTTTCATTAACATACTTAATTCTTTTCTTTTCTTGAATCTTTTATGGAACCCTCGTGCACTAGACTTCCCCTAGTGCGTGGCAGTAACCCGAGGTTGAGCTCAAAACTAGGACCACGGCAAGCGTCCCTACCGTGATCAAACTGGCTGCCAGGCTATCTTACCCCAATCACTAGGATAGCCCAGGACTATCTTACCCCAATCACTAGGATAGCCCAGGACTATCTTACCCCATTCATCGGGATAGTCCTTTCTTTCGGGCCATCTTCCCGGTCACCGGGCAACCCTACTAGTTCAGGTCATCTTACCCCGTTCATTGGGAGACCCTACACTCTCAATCTTTTCATGCTTGTCCGGTGTCTGGCCGGTGGGATTTAACCCGCTTACTCAACATCCGTTGATGGGGGAAAGCTTAAACTTGTCTTTAAATTTCATTTTCATTTCACAAAATATTATCATGCATTTCACATTCAACTCATATCATTTGCATACAACATTTATTATAAAAGAACCAATAGCTCTTTTCTAGGAAATTTATGGGATGTTACATTTATGTTTTTAAAATTGCAACATTTGTTTCTAGAAATCGTGCACTATATATACACTTGAAAAAAAAAGGGTGTTTTTTATTTTAAAAATGCATATTTTAAATTTATTAAATTATTCGATTTTTTTTAAAATAATCTATTGTTCCCCATAAAGTTTCTAGCTTAATTTTTACAATTTTATATATTTTTAAAATATCAAGAAATCGTGTACTATACACTTGAAAAATAGGGTGTTTTCTACTAAAAAATGAAAATGCATATTTTAAATTTATTAAATTATTTTATTTTTTTGAAAACAATGTATTGTTCACCATGAAGTTTCTAGCTTAATTTACACTATTTTTTATATTTTTAAAATATCATCATTTATTTCTAGAATCGCGTACTATACACTTGAAAAATAGGGTGTTTTTTTACTAAAAAAATGAAAATGCATATTTTAAATTTATTAAATTATTTTATTTTTTTAGACAACAATGTAATGTTCACCAAGAAGTTTCTAGCTTAATTTACACTATTTTTTATATTTTTAAAATATCAATATTTGTTTCTAGAAATCGTGCACTATACACTTTAAAAATAAGGTGTTTTTTACTAAAAAAATGAAAACGTATATTTTAAATTTATTAAATTATTTTATTTTTTGACAAAAATGTATTGTTCACCATGAAGTTTCTAGGTTAATTTACACTATATATAACACCCTAATTTTTGAAAAGAGTGGTTACTGAAAAATGTTAACTTTGAAAACCTGATACTTAAATTTTTTTCTTGAAAATACAACTCTGGTTACTTGGTTTTATTTAAAATACTAGGGTAAATTTTTCTTTATTTATATGATAATTCCCTATACAGCTTAACCACATAATCTCTGAACAACCGGCTTAGGTTCACCAAGAGTGGTTTTACCTAAGCAAAGACTAACGCTTTGTCTTATCCATTGCTTTAGCTCCACTGTCTTCCAATACCTGCAATACAACGACCATCAGTTATATGTAAAACATATAACCGAGTAACCCTCGGTCTAACTAAAAACATTTTACAGTACTGCAGCCAGTCTAACTGGAAAACTGCCCCAAATCACATTCCTAGCAAACACACATCATTAACATAACACTTACACATACAAATTCACACATTCAAATACAATGCATGCAATAATATGATGTATGTATGCATGCCATGATCATTTTCCATTTTCCATTCTTTCCTCTTTTATCGAGAAACCCGGTGCACGCGAGAATCCACCATTGTGCGTGGCAATAGCACTATAGAGCTCTCTGCAAACCCTGGTAAGCGTCCTTAGCCAGAGTCCATGCCTCACCTCCAATAGAGGTCTGCAAGAACTATTATCCCTTCTGATAATAGCCCCCAATTGTTTCTCTTTCTCAGAGTCATCACCCATTACAGGTCTGCAAGAACTATTACCCCTTTCGGTAATAGCCCCCAAATCAATTCTCTTTCTATGCTTGTCCACTTACCCGGTCTACTTCTGGCGGAACTCAACCCTCTTACTCAACCAATGTTGATGGGGGAAGCATTTCCATATTTCTTTTCTGTTTGATTTCACATTTATAGGTTCTAATGCATCAAACATCACATTCATATCACAATCAATCAAACAAGATTTCCAGTAGCATAATATTCGAACACAAGCATCCTATGTTTGAATATTATGTATCATAAGTTCTACACTCAAATATCTATTCAAATATGGCCTGTCATATTTGAGTACATATTAGAGTTCATACTGACTCTAGACTTATCCATTCAAAAACAGTTTGAAAATCTATCGAGAGTCCTATTCTCAATTTCATCGTATTATAATCAGGAATCTCTTGTCTGTTAAATACACTTTATCATTTTCATACATCATTCACAATCTCTAAACATGCAACGTCTCTTTGCACATTTGATCACATAGCATCATACAAACATATCAAGCATCATATTCATTCATATTCTCAATTCCATTCATGCAACATCGTTTAGCATGTTAACAGAACATCATATAGGCATATCAAACATCATATTCATTCATATCTCCCATTCCATTCATGCAACTTCGGTTAGCATGTTAACATCACGCAAATATAACAAATAATATCAGACAGATTTCTAATTCAGCCAATTCCTAACACATTATCTATAGTTCCTAATCACATGTTCCTAACATTTAATAATGTTCTCAATTTGCGGTTTTAGGGTTACCTTGGGATCCCATAATCTTTTATCCTTCAACTCCAATCCAGTTTCCAATTCCCTTCTTCAACATTCTTTATCTCTGAGTTGGAATCTCAACTCTTGGGCTCCTACTGTTAGAAGGAAACCTTAAGATGAATGAGTTGTGGCATGTGATTGATTAGTGGCAGAGGTCTATCAAAGAATTGAAAGAGCGTAGAGCGAGGAAGAGGGAAACAATGAGTTTTGAATGTGAAACACCCCTATTTATAGGCTTTGGGGTCCATATTCGAATATATATTCGAATATAAGGTTGCTGTTTTCAATTCCAAACTTCCATATTCAAATATTGACATGCATATTCGAATACTATTCGAATATGACAGTTCATATTCGAATACTATTCGAATATGACAGTGCATATTAAAATATTCATGTTATTTTTATCCCTTCTTTGACCTCTCTACTTAAAACCAATCCTCCTCTTTTTTTCTTTGTAAATTGTAATCAAATCCCTAAATACTAAGTTTCCTTTATGAATTTTTGAGATGTTACACTATATTTAATATTTTTAAAATATCAACATTTGTTTCTAGAAATCGTATACTATGCACTTGACAAATAGGGTGTTTTTTACTAAAAAATGAAAACACATATTTTAAATTTATTAAATTATTTGATTTTTTTCTACAACCATGTATTGTTCAAAATAAATTTTCTAGCTTAATTTACATTATTTGATTTATATTTTTAAAATTGCAACATTTGTTTATAGAACTCGTGTTCTATACACTTGAAAAATAGGGTGTTTTTTACTTTAAAAATGAAAACGCATATTTTAAATTTATTAAATTTTTTGAAAACATTTTATTGTTCACCATGAAGTTTCAAGTTTAATTTACAAATTTTTTTATATTTTTATAATTGCAACATTTGTTTCTAAAAATCGTGTACTATATACAGTTGAAAAATAAGGTGTTTTTTGCTAAAAAAATTAAAACACGTGATTTAAATTATTAGATTATTTGATTTTTTTTACAACAATGTATTGTTCAGCATGAAGTTTCTAGCTTAATTTACACAAATTTTTTATATTTTTAAAATATCAACATTTGTTTCTGTAACACCTTAATTTTTGAGTGTGTTTTTTTTTTCAACACACTAACGGAAGTTAAATTCTAATTTACAACAGTTAATAATAATAATAATTACAACCCTTTCAATTTATACGGATTCTTATAAGCTGAACAAATTAATATATGAACTTGAGACTTAGGTTCACCATGTGTGGCTATACCTAAGAAAAGCTCACAACTCGTCCTATCTGTGGCTTTCACTTCATAATCTTCTGATACCTGCGATATGGTAATTGTCAGTTATATGCAAAACAAATAACTGAGTAACCCCCGACGTTTTGAAAACAATTTTATATCATATCACAGCCAGTGTAACTGGAAAACACCCCATTTAAATTCCAAACACACAATCAATTCAATGCAACGATTTCATACATAATTCATGCTATGACAATTATGGATGTATGCATGCCATGATCTTTCATTAACATAATTAGTTCTTTTCTTTTCTTGAGTCTTTTATGGAAGCCTCGTGCACTACTTCCCCTAGCGCGTGGCAGTAACGCGAGGTTGAGCTCAAAACTAGCACCACGGCAAGCGTCCCTACCGTGATCAAAATAGCTGCCAGGCTATCTTGACCCCACATCAATGGGATAGCCCAGGACTATCTTAACCCCACATCAATGGGATAGTCCTTTCTTTCGGGCCATCTTCCTGGTCACCGGGCAACTGTACTAGTTCAGGTCATCTTACCTCGTTCATTTGGAGACCCTACATTCTCAATCTTTTCATGCTTGTCCACTTACCCGGTGTCTGACCGGTGGGAATCAACCCGCTTACTCAACATCCGTTGATGGGGGAAAGCTTAAATTTGTCTTTAAATTTCATTTTCATTTCACATAAAATATTTTCATGCATTTCACATTCAATTCATATCATTTGCATACAACATTCATCATTTATCATTTATGGCATTACGATTCACCCCTGGAGCTGCTGCCCAATCTTGTGCGCATAGCCCAGGATGGTGCGCACACCCCTGTTCATATTTTGCCCATAACTTCAGTTGTAGACCTCCAAATTGAGTGAAACCAAAAGCATTTTAAATCTAAGAGGATGCTCTACAGCTATTATGAAGACTATAAAACCTATTTCTAAAATTTTAATTGTCAAAAAGAGTCATCTTTGACAGGGATGTGCAATCAACAAAAATAGATACTTTCATATAGACCATGTCTCAGTAATTTGGTCATAACTAAAGTTGTAGACCTCCACATTGAATGAATTCAAAAGAATTTGAAAGCCATGAGAGTGCTCTACAACTCTTATGAAGACCACGAAGTGAAATTCCAATTAAAACCAATTCAAAAATCCAGTTCAAATTGTTCCAAAACAGGGGAAAATGGTCTTGATCAACTTTTCACATATTTCAATCTTCCCTTCCATCTCAATTCCTCAAAATCATATTAACTTCATTTAATTCAATGTAAATAACTCAAAGATCAATTCACAAGGATGACCAAAGTCCAATTTCATCAAATTCACGTTATCATCAAGATCATTTTCATACATTCACATTCACAATCCAATATCCAAACAAAGAATCAACATAAATGCATCAACCCCACACATATAGAACCAATTCAACCAAGATCAACCTCACACTTCAAGAACACAAGAAACATGTCATGTTAATTTAACACCAATACGAATACAAGCTAAATCCATGTCATCTAACCAAGTCAAGTCCAAAACCTAACATGATAAAACCTCAAATTCCTAATTTCCCTAATTGGAGTTTTAAGTTTGGGGTTTAGTAGGGTTACCTTAGAATTAGAGCTCTAAACTCAATCTCTAAATTTTACCGTGAAAGATTCTAAACTGGTAGAATTGGAGTTCCCAACGCGTAGATCATTTTCTTCAACTGCTCCGGCGGCAACCGGTGGCCGGAAGGCCACCATGCAAGCACTCAAAGTGGTGGCCACCACCACCTTCTCCTTTCTCTCTCTCCACCCTCTCTCTTCATTTCTTTCAAGTTTTGTTTATTGTGTTGTGATGTGTGTGTGCGTGAGTGAGAGTGAAATAAGTGAGGGTGTAGTGGTTAGGTGAGGGTGAGTGCATGGTAAGAGCATAGTCCTTAGTTTTAATTTATTAAAAATTGCATCTAGGTCCTTGTCTTTATAAAATTTAATAAAAGTTCAACTTAACAAAATTTGAATAAATAAAACCACAAGGACATAGTTACAACTTTCTAATTTTATATTTTAATCCCCTAACCCAACCTTGCTACATTTTTAAATCTCTAGTTGTATTCATATCATAACCTAGTCCTTTTCCTTAATCCTATATGCTTTATAATTTATTTTAGTTCCCTAAATTCCTTATTTCTTCTAAAATAGCCCCATAAGAATGAGTTTGTGAATCTAAATAATTTGCTCTAGGAAATTAAAAATTTGGGATGTTACAATTCTACCCCTCTTAAAAGAATTGTGTCCTCACAATTCATTCTAAACCCTTAGCTCATAGAAGACATTATAACTTAGCAAGGGTTCCGATTGATGTCATGAGTTTGCTTGAGGTAGGTTGTAATGAAAGATAGTTCAAATTTCTAGAATTTCCCCCAAGATTGTCATATGATTTTAGGAAAACCTTAAATCATATAGAGCGAACCTACATATTCTTCGAAAAATGACTTTAGGATCTTGTTCTAGAATTGTAGTATCCTCAATCATGAGTATGGAAAGGATAAGGTGATTATGGAATGAGCCCACAAGTATATTTTTCGAAAATAAGGTCTACCCCTGAGATTTGACCTTCACTTTGCTAGAGTATTCACTGCAATTTAGTGGAAAGTGTTGATAAGAATTGCACAATTTAAATTGATGATATTGGATATTAAGTATTTAATAGAATTTCATGGACTTAGTGAATAGAATAGGCGTAATTGAATAAGTCGCGATTAAGGTTATCCTTCACGTTCAGGGGAATTTGAACTGGCGAAAAGTAACTTAAGGTGCCTATAACTTATGAATTAGGCTTCAAAAGTTACAAGACCTACTAATGAATTAATGTAGCTTAATTCATCACCGAGATTTAGAATTTATAAAAGAAAGTTTAAAAGGGTTACTAAGACTCTAGTTTTGAAGCAGAGGTCAAGATTCTACAAGCATTGATGTTTCTAGTGGAATTTGGTTCTAAGTTCAAGGTCGTATAACCTGTTAGTTCTTGGTTGTAGAGTGGGAGGAATACAATGTAAGAAGCATAGATTCCTTGAATGCGCGGTGAAAGACTACTTGAATTAAAGCGTATTCTTATTCCTTCTTAGGGGTAACACTTTAATTCTAGGATGATTAAATAATTTCAAGTTGTTGATGTGAGTTAGAGTGGATCAGAATGTGTCTTTGCACGTGTCTTTGAAGGCGGACGTCCATGAACTTGTTGCCATGATATAAAGAGAATG
Organism: Cyamopsis tetragonoloba; assembly: GCA_037177725.1. NCBI lineage: Eukaryota > Viridiplantae > Streptophyta > Magnoliopsida > Fabales > Fabaceae > Cyamopsis > Cyamopsis tetragonoloba. Next base: position 14,265,746 of record CM074124.1, on the reverse strand, counting down.
GTTGAAATGATAATAGCATGATAAGAGCTCTTTGTCTCCTTACCTAAATTAATTGATTTTTTTGACAACAAATTATTGCTCACCATGAAGTTTCTAGCTTAATTTACACTATTTTTTTTATATTTTTAAAATATCCACATTTGTTTCTAGAAATCGTGTACTATACACTTTAAAAATAGGGTATTTTTTACTAAAAAAATGAAAACGCATATTTTAAATTTATTAAATTATTTAATTTTTTTTAAATCAATGCATTGTTTACCATGAAGTTTCCAGCTTAATTTACACAATTTTTTATATTTTTAAAATTGCAACATTAGTTTGCAGAAATCGTGCACTATACACTTGAAAAATATGGTGTTTTTTACTTTAAAAATGAAAACGCATATTTTAAAGTTATTAAATTATTTGATTTTTTTGAAAACAAAATATTGTTCCCCATAAACTTTAAAAATAAAAATGCATATTCTAGTAACTTTTGAAGCCTAATTCACAAATTAAAGTCGCTTTAAGTTACTATTTACCAATTCAAAATCCCCTCAATTTGAAGGATAGCTATGATAGCAACTTTTTCAGTTACACCAATTTTATTCAATAAGCCTATGAAACTTCTATTAAGTACTTGATATTCGGTACCATCAAGTCTAAATTGAGCAAGTCTTCTAGATAGTTCTCAAAAAAAAAAAGGTCGCATCTCAAGAGTAGATCCTTATTCCCTCAATGTACTTTTCATCTAAATGTCATTTTCATCTTGATCTCTTCCAAGTCCATGATTGTGGAAATCACGATTCTAAAACACGGTCCTAAAGCCATTTTCCCCAAATAAGGTATTTGTTCACTCTATCGAATTAGGGTCTTCTTAAATTTATATAACATTTGTGTTGAAATTCTAACTTAGTCGTACTACACTTCGTTAAAATTTACTCCATCAAGCTCCCGACCTTTGTCAAAAATCTTGCTAGTTTAAAATGCGTTAGGTTTTGGAACCTATAGCTCCCTCAAGGTATCTCAGTTATGAATGTTCCTTGAGCTAGGAATTCAAACGAATTGTGAGGACACAATTCTTTTAAAGGGGGTACAATTGTAACATCCCAAATTTCTTATTTCTTATAGTAAATTATTTACATTCACAAACTCGCTCTTAAGGGGCTATTTGAGAAAAGATAAGGAATTTGGGAAACTAGAATAGATTAGAAAGCAAATTAGATTAGGGGAAAGAACTAGATTATAATGAAAATAGAGATTAAATGGGTAACAAGGTGGGCTCAAGGGACTTGGTTGAGAAAAATATAGAAATGTGGAGAAGGGATTAAGTTGAAATTTTAAGGTTTCATAAGTGGGGGCTTGGATTGCAAAGTAGGGAAACAACTTCCCTTCACTTCTTCCCTTCTTCTCTGATGCCACTTCACTCTCCCAAATGACAATCACCTCTTCTTCTTCATCTTCCATAAGGGCTCCCTTCTTCCCTACCACCATTAACTAACTTCCTCACTTTACTCTTCCATTTCATACATGCAATGAATGATTGACCAACTTTGGCTCATAAGTTCCCCTCTCATTCTCGCCCCTTTCTCCTTTCCTCACTCTATTCACTTCTCATTTTCACTCTTGCTCTCCTAGGGTTGCCCAAGCCCAAGAGAGATGAAGCTTCTCTTTCCTTGATTCTTCACCATTGGAGCTTGGAGAAGGAATTTGGAAGCTTAGAAAAGCCATTGAAGTGCCTAGGTAAGCCATGCATCTCCACACACTCTCATTCTTAGTCAAGCCCCATTTTGGGGAAAATGATCTCCCAACTCAAATCTATAGCATGCAAGCTTGAAATGGAGTCCTAATGGGGTTCTAATAGCTTCTATTTGTGAATATTAGGGATTAACAAGTCATTTGGGAAAGTTAGAGATTTTGGGTACACTAAAAAGAGACAAGGGCTTTGGAGCTCACTTGAGAGATAACCCCACTAAACCCCAAGTAGATTAGTTAGGAAATTGAAAATGGTATGAGGTTAAGTTTGAAATTGTGAAACTTTAGGAGTTAGTTTGATGCATGTGGCTTGATGTTGGACCATTGTGAATAAGTATAATAAATTGTGATTTTTGCTTGTTTGTGTGTGTATGAGTGCTAATGTGAATTGTGGTTGTATGAAAATATGTTGCTTGTAGACCATGTGAGGAAATGAAATTGAAATGGGAGAGTTATCCTTGTTGGAATAATGTTATGTGATGGTGTGAATTGAGAAGTAATGGGTGAGTGTGTTGAAAGTGTTTTTTGTGGTCTTAATGTGAAGTTGAATTTTGAAGCAATTAACATTTGAATCATGCTAAATTGCACTTGATTTATGATAATTTGATTGCATAAGAGTGAATTTGTTGTGTCATAATGTGGGTAGTGTTTTGGAAGTGAAAAAGGGGTCAAGGAAGGAGGTTGAAAGGAAAGAAAGTGAGTTTTTAGTGAAATTCGCAAAAAGCTGTCATCTGTCGCTGGGGCTCGAGCGCCAGGACAAAATTTGTAGCAGTGGCAAATGGATGTCTGGCGCTCAAGCGCTAGGATTGGGGCTCGAGCGCCAGGATGAATTTTCTGGCAGTGGAAAAACGTTGCCTGGTGCTCAAGCGCCAGTGCTCTATACCTCCTTGACCTGTTTTAGCTTCTAAAATGCATTGTAACCTATTTTTAAGATAGGAATGAATGGAAATAGGCTTATAGGACTTAGTAACATGTATTAGGGTCAGGAAATGATTATGATAAGTAGAGTGTTATGAAATGGATGGAAAGTGATTTACTTAATGAGTAATGAAATTGTAATGTCATGAATGATGAATATTGTATGCAAATGATATGAGTTGAATGTGAAATGCATGATAGTATTTTTTGTGAAATGAAAATGAAATTTAAAGACAAGTTTAAGCTTTGCCCCCATCTAAGGATGTTGAGTAAGTGGATTGAGTTCCACGGTCAGACACCGCGTAAGTGGACAAGCATGAAAAGATTGAGAATGTAGGGTCTCCCAATGAATGGGGTCAGATGGCTTAAACTAGTATGGTTGCCCTGTGACTGGGCAAATGACCCGGAAGAAAGGACTATTCCAATGAAAGGTTAAGGAAGTCTTGGGCTTTTCCCAATGAACGGGGTCAAGATAGCCCGATAGTTGATCACGGTAGGGACGCTTGCCGTGGTCCATGATTGAGCTCAAATGCGCGTTGCTGCCATGCGCCTAGGGAGAAGTCTTGTGCACGAGGCTTCCATAAAAGACTATAGAAAAGAAATGAAACAAGTATGATAATGAAAGATCATGACATGCATACATCCATAATTGTCATAGCATGCATTATGTATGAGTTGTTGCATTGATTGTGGATTGAATTGTGTGTTAGGGATTAAATGGGGTGTTTTCCAGTTAGACTAGCTGCGATATGGTATAAAAATGTTTTAAAAAATGCCGGGGGTTACTCAGTTATATGTTTACATATAATTGACGGTTACCATATTGCAGGTATCGGAAGATTGTGAAGTAAAAGCCACAGATGGGATGAGCTGTGGGCTTTTCTTAGGTATAGCCACTCATGGTGAACCTAAGTTTCAAGTTCATATATTAATTTGTTCAGCTGTATAGGAATCTGTATAAATTGAAAGGGTTGTAATTAATATTATTATTAATTTTTTATTAATTATGGTAAATTAGAATTTAGCGGAACTTATTATTATTATTACTATGAACTCGTGTATTTTGATGGGGCATATGATAGTCCCTTAAACTAAGTGTTATGTAACTTACGAAGGTGAACCATCTATGATGCATATTACTTAACAGTGTTTTACAAAAAAAAAAAAAAAACTTAGCCTTAAATTTCATTAGGTGTTACAATTTGGTATCGAAGCAATTTGATCCTTCAGACTGTAATGATAATGAGACGATAGTCGGCTGAACGATTAGTATTCTAAACATATCTATTAGGCGTGTCATAAGCTTCGAAGGAACGTGTAGCTAATATTTAGTCTGATCATAAATATTGGTGCATGAGAGTAGAAGTTATGACTACTAATGGATAAGAATGATCTTTAAAGGGATTGTTCTTGTTTTAGTAACTTTCATGGAAAATAGGATGAGACATTGGGATATAGGTGTACTGGTGTTGTGATTGTAAGATATTGGGCCTAGCCAGTTCAGTACCTTAGTCGCATTTGTAACAAATGGATTCAAGTCACTAGCCTAGGAGTGCCAAGTAGGATATGTTTTAAGGATAAATTGGGTTAGCCTTCTAGAATAGATAGTGGAAAATGGGTGTGAAGATTTTGCGAAATTAGGATTCGAATTCCTTAAATCCTCTTCCATTTATAATTGTGATTGATGAACTATCCACGTAAATCCTAGAAATCAAATTCTCTATCTTATTCGGGAAATTTATCAAGCCTAAATTCGAATCGATGTAGATATTAAATAACTTTATTGCTTATTCCATACAATTATATGCTTTCTTTCTTGATGAATTCATCATAAATTTTAATTTGACGGTCACGTATCCTTAGAGAAGTTCAAGGACTTATTTGCCTATACCTATTCCATTGACGTCTCTTCATGTAGCTACATTTTATAGTAACCCTTTTTCCTTCTCTTTTTCTACTACGAGTTTTCTTCTAGATAAGATCAAAAGCTACCTTTAGGTTTGAGATTTTGAAATTCTTTCCATTTGAGGTTGTATTAAGTTAGTTTTGTAAACCTAATCCTAGAAAGATTCAAGTCCCACATCTTACTCTATCATTAACTTTGGCATCAATTCTTTTGAGACACTATATTTCAATATTCATATAATCTTGGTCTAAACCTTATTATGAGATTTAGATAGTATTATTTTACACGTGATGACTATAGAGTTAAGTCTCTCTTCCCTTAAGTTGATCGCGAAAGTCTTAGCATTCAGCTCCCTCAAATTTTAACAATATTTTAAGCCACACCCTTAGACGCTTCTATATAGAAACCTAGAGAGGCCATAAGATAGGATGAGTTCACTTTCGGATACTAATTCAATTTAGTCGGATTATCCCCAACGATCTCCTAAAGTACTATTTCTACTCTGGAACACGCACTAAGACCTCTCCACATGAAGATTTCTAAATGGTCCATTTGACTCTTAAAATGCCTTACAAGCACACTATAGGATCCATGAAATATTTTCTCTATTTTCAAGAATATACTTAACCCTTATTGGTTCTTTTGAACATATCTCTAATGTGTAAATATTAAATTTCCACTCGACTTGTTTTATTCTGCTTAGCATCAACCCCTTTTGATTCAGAGACCAATTAGCTATTGGAATCTTTCCATGTAGATCATTACAGGAGACGACTACTAGTGAAACTCCAACTCTCGAAACCACATTGTGGGACTTTCTAGCAAGCTCGGTAGATGAACATGTACCAAAGCCTAGCTCCTATTTACTTGTGTTTAACTTCTCTGTTTAGTCTAAAAACACAAAATTCTGAACTCCTTCAATTCTAAGCATCTTAAAATCTCCAATAGATCATTGAGAAATTGGTTTCCTTTGGAGTAGACAAGAATCGTATAAGATTCGGGTCATAAGTAAATTGGAATTGCGCTACAGGAGTATAAACATATTTAATCTCATATCTCCATCCAATTGCATGGAACCCAAATTTCTCCGAGGTTAAACCACGCTTGCAACCTACCTAAGCATACTACACCTATTGGTTCTTTGATAACATACATTACCACGCCGACTTTAAGACTAAGTTAAGCCTGTTTCATTTTCTCTATCTCAAATTCCACGGTTTGGAACTTTACTCTTCGTAATTTCAAATTCTCTTCAATTCTGACATTCTAATAAGTATAGGAAATTCTTTCAAATCTTAGTACAATATCACAGTTAAAGATTTTCTTGGTGACCTAAGCTCATGAAGCCATTTAGGCAGTCACCAAAATACCTTAATTATGTTCAAGTTTCAAATCTTAGATCCAAGTTGCCTTGAAAGATGACCCAATCAGTGTGGCACCACTAAAGCGTTAGAGGAATTCTTAATAATCGTCCATTCAGATTGTGAAGATTTGGATCCTCCTAAAGTTTGAACCCATATAAGCCTCTATTTATGCGGTTTATCGCTAACAGATTTCTATTGACCATTTAGAGAATTCCTTTTAATTCTCCCTGTCAATTTGAACTTAGATTTCCAAAATTTAATCCTATAAGTCTAGACAAGCCCAACTACTCCTAGTAACTATTTGACTTCAAGCTTTTAGATAATCTCCCTCAGAGATTCCTAGAGACCTAAACAACTCCGGTTGTCATATGATTTTGTATTCCGGCTAAGCACCCCGACTTCCTTGTAAATTCAGTTACTTATTCGAAGTATAAGCTAAAGATAAGTTTAGCTTTGTAGTAAATCTCTAACTCAAATCCTTGTAGGGTTACAAGAATTTCCTTGACGTGATACATCGTCATTATAGTCATAAACTACAATGCTTCCACCAAAACAAATATGTTGGCACATGACAGTTCCTAACTTTCCAAATCCCGAATTCTTACTTAGGTAAGGAGAGAACGAGCTCTTATCATGCTATTATCATTTCAACCAAATTTCACTAGAAACATCAATGCTTATGGAATCTCGACCTCTGCTTCAAAACCAGAGTCTTAGTAACCATTTAACCTTCTTTTAGAAATTCTAAATCTCGGCGATGAATTAAGTTAAGTTAATTCATTAGTAGGTCTTGTAACTTTTGAAGCCTAATTCACAAATTAAAGTCATTTTAAGTTACTTCTTACCAATTCAAAATCCCCTCAATTTGAAGGATAGCTAGGATAGCAACTTCTTCAGTTACCCCTAATTTCTTCAATAAGCCTATGAAACTTCTATTAAGTACTTGATATTCGGTACCATCAAGTCTTAATTGAGTAAGTCTTCCAAATAGTTATAAAAAAAAAAGGTCGCATCTCAGGAGTAGATCCTTATTCCCTCAATGTACTTTTGATCTAAATGTCATTTTCATCTTGATCCCTTCCAAGTCTATGATTGTGGAAATCACGATTCTAAAACAAGGTCCTAAAGCCATTTCCCCCAAATAAGGTATTTGTTCACTCTATCGAATTAGGGTCTTTCTTAAAATTATATAACATTTATGTTGAAATTCTAACGTAGTCGTACTACACTTCGTTAAAATTTACTCCATCAAGCTCCCGACCTTGGTCAAAACTCTTGCTAGTTTAAAATGCGTTAGGTTTTGGAACCTATAGCTCTCTCAAGTTATCTCACTTATGAACGTTCCTTGAGCTAGGAATTCAAACGAATTGTGAGGACACAATTCTTTTAAGGGTGGTAGAATTGTAACATCCCAAATTTCTAATTTCCTATAGTAGATTATTTATATTCACAAACTCACTCTTAAGGGGCTATTTGAGAAAAGATAAGGAATTTGGGAAACTAGAATAGATTAGAAAGCAAATTAGATTAGGGGGAAAGAACTAGATTATAATGAAAATAGAGATTAAATGGGTAACAAGGTGGGCTCAAGGGACTTGGTTGCAAAAACTATAGAAATGTGGAGAAGGGATTAAGTTGCAATTTTAAGGTTTCATAAGTGGGGGCTTGGATTGCAAAGTAGGGAAACAACTTCCCTTCACTTTTTCCCATCTTCTCTCACGCCACTTCACTTTCCCAACTCACAATCACCTCTTCTTCTTCATCTTCCATTAGGGCTGTCTTCTTCCCCACCACCATTAACGAACTTCCTCACTTTACTCTTCCATTTCATACATGCAATGAATGATTGACCAACTTTGGCTCATAAGTTCCCTTCTCATTCTCGCCCCTTTCTCCCTTCCTCACTCTCTTCACTTCTCATTGTCACACTTGCTCTCCTAGGGTTGCCTAAGCCCAAGAGAGATGAAGCTTCTCCTTCCTTGATTCTTCACCATTGGAGCTTGGAGAAGGCATTTGGAAGCTTAGAGAAGCCATTGAAGTGCCTAGGTAAGCCATGCATCTCCACTCACTCTCATTCTTAGTCAAGCCCTATTTTGGGGAAAATGATCTCCCAACTCAAATCTCTAGCATGGAAGCTTGAAATGGGGTGCTAATAGCTTATATTTGTGAATATTAGGGATTAACAAGTCATTTGGGAAAGTTATAGTTTTTGGGTACACTTGGAGAAGACAAGGGCTTTGGAGCTCACTTGAGAGGTAACCCCATTAAACCCAAAGTAGATTAGTTTGGAAATAGAAAATGGTATGAGGTTAGGTTTGAAATTGTGAAACTATAGGATTTAGTTTTGATGCATGTGGCTTGATGTTGGACCATTGTGAATAAGTATAATAAATTGTGATTTTTGCTTGTTTGTGTGTGTATGAGTGCTAATGTGAATTGTGGTTGTATGAAAATATGTTGCTTGTAGACCATGTGAGGAAATGAAATTGAAATGGGAGAGTTCTCCTTGCTGGAATAATGTTATGTGATGGTGTGAATTGAGAAGTAATGGGTGAGTGTGTTGAAAGTGTCTTTTGTGGTCTTAATGTGAAGTTGAATTTTGAAGCAATTGATATTTGAATCATGCTAAATTGCACTTGATTTATGATAATTTGATTGCATATGTGTGAATTTGTTGTGCCATAATGTGGGTAGTGTTTTGGAAGTGAAAATGGGGTTAAGGAAGGAGGTTGAAAGGAAAGAAAGTGAGTTTTTAGTGAAATTCGCAAAAAGCTGTTGCTGGGGCTCGAGCGCCAGGACAAAATTTCTGGCAGTGGCAAATGGATGTCTGGCGCTCAAGTGCCAGTGCTTTGTACCTCCTTGACCTGTTTTAGCTTCTAAAATGCATTGTAACCTATTTCTAAGATAGGAATGAATTGAAATAGGCTTATAGTACTTAGTAACATTTATTAGGCTCATGAAATGATTATGATAAATAGAGTGTTATGACATGGATGGAAAGTGATTTAATTCATGAGTAATGAAATTGTAATGTCATGAATAATGAATGATGGAGGTTGTATGCAAATGATATGAGTTGAATGTGAAATGCATGATAGTATTTTATGTGAAATGAAAATGAAATTTAAAGAGAAGTTTAATCTTTCCCCCATCAACGGATGATGAGTAAGCGGGTTGAGTTCCACCGGTCAGACACCGAGTAAGCGGACAAGTATGAAAAGATTGAGAATGTAGGGTCTCCCAATGAACGGGGTAAGATGGCCTGAACTAGTAGGGTTTCCCTATGACTGGGCAGATGACCCGAAAGAAATGACTATTCCAATGAACGGGTAAGGAAGTCCTAGGCTATTCCCAATGAACGAGGTCAAGATAGCCCGGCAGTTGATCACAGTAGGGACGCTTGCCGTGGTCCATGATTGAGCTCAAATGCACGTTGCTGCCATGCGCCTAGGGAGAAGTCTTGTGCACAAGGCTTCCGTAAAAGACTAAAGAAAGAAATGAAACAAGTATGATAATGAAAGATCATGGCATGCATACATCCATAATTGTCAGAGCATGCATTATGTATGAGTTGTTGCATTGATTGTGGATTGAATTGTGTGTTAGGGATTAAATGGGGTGTTTTCAAGTTACACTGGTTGTGGTATAAAACTGTTTTCAAAAATGTCGGGGGTTACTCAGTTATATGTTTACATATAACTGACGGTTACCCTATCGCAAGTATCGGAAGATTTTGAAGCAAAAGCCACAAATGTGATGAGTTGTGGGCTTTTCTTAGGTATACCCACGCATGGTGAACCTAAGTTTCAAGTTCATATATTAATTTGTTCAGCTGTATAGGAATCCGTATAAATTGAAAGGGTTGTAATTATTATTATTATTATTTTTTAATTATGGTAAATTATAATTTAGCAGAACTTATTATTATTATTATTATTATTACTATGAACTAGTGTATCTTGATGGGGGCATATGATAGTCCCTTAAACTAAGTGTTATGTAACTTACGAAGGTGAACCATCTATGATACATATTACTTAACCGTGTTTTACAAAAAAAAAAAAAAAATATATCCTTAAATTTCATTAGGTGTTACAATATGCATACTATAAATTTATTAAATTATTTAATTTTTTTAAAACCAATGTATTGTTTACCACGAAGTTTCTAGCTTAATTTACACAATTTTTATATTTTTAAAATTGCAACATTTGTTTGTAGAAATCGTGTACTATAGACTTGAAATATATAGTGTTTTTTACTTTAAAAATGAAAACGCATATTTTAAACTTTTTAAATTATTTGATTTTTTTTTTGACAACAATGTATTGTTCACCAAGATGTTTCTAGCTTAATTTACACTATTTGTTATATTTTTAAAATATCAACTTTTGTTGCAAGAAATCGTGTATTATACACTTGAAATATAGGGTGTTTTTTACTTTAAAAATGAAAAGGCATATTTTAAATTTATTAAATTATTTGATTTTTTTGAAAACAATCTATTGTTCCCCATAAAGATTCTAGCTTAATTTTTACAATTTTTTATATTTTTAAAATATCAACATTAGTTTCTAGAAATCGTGTTGAAAAATAGGGTGTTTTTTGCTAAAAAAATGAAAACGCACATTTTATATTTATTAAATTATTTGAGTTTTTTGACAATAATATATTATTTACCAAAAAGTTTCTAGTTTAATTTACACTATTTTTTTATATTTTTAAAATATCAACATTTGTTTCTAGAAATCGTGTAATATAGACATGAAATATAGAGTGTTTTTTACTTTAAAATGTTGTACTATACACGTGAAAAATAGTGCACACTTTTAAATATCACTATTTGTTTTTTTGACATCAATATATTATTCACCATGAAGTTTCTATCTTAATTTACACTAATTTTTTATATTTTTAAAATATCCAGATTTGTTTCTAGAAATCATGTACTATATACACTTGAAAAATAGGGTTTTTTTTACTAAAAAAATTAAAACGCATATTTTAAATGTATTAAATTATTTTTGTTATTTTTGACAACAATATATTGTTCACCAAGAATTTTCTAGCTTAATTTACACTATCTTTTATATTTTTAAAATATCAACATTTGTTTCTAGAAATCGTGTAGTGCACACTTGAAAAATAGGGTGTTTTTGGCTAAAAAAATGAAAACGCATATTTTAAATTTATTAAATTATTTGATTTTTTTTCAACAATGTATTGTTGACCAAGAAGTTTCTAGCTTAATTTACATCATTTTTTATATTTTTAAAATATCAACTTTTGTTTCTAGAAATCGTGTACTGTACACCTCAAAAATTAGGTGTTTTTTACTAAAAAAATGAAAACGCATATTTTAAATTTATTAAATTATTTTATTTTTTACAACAATGTATTGTTCACCAAGAAGTTTGTAGCTTAATTTTTACAATTTTTTATACTTTTAAAATTGAAACATTTATTTCTAGAAATCGTGTACTATACACATGAAAAAGATGGTGTTTTTTAGTTTAAAAATGAATGGGTGTATTTTAAAGTTATTAAATTATTTGATTTTTTTGACAATACTGTATTGTTCACCAAGAAGTGTCTAGCTTAATTTACACTATTTTTAATATTTTTAAAATAACAACATTTGTTTTTTGAAATCGTATACTGTACACTTGAAAAATTGGGTGTTTTTCGCTAAAAAAATGACAAGCATATTTTAAATTTGTTAAATTATTTAATTTTTTTGACAACACTCTATTGTTAACCAATAAGTTTCTAGCTAAGTTTACACTATTTTTTATACTTTCAAAATATCAACATTTGTTTCTAGAAATTGTGTACTATAGACTTGAAATATAGATAGTTTTTTACTTTAATAATGAAAACGCATATTCTAAATTTATTAAATTATTTGATTTTTTTTTACCAATGTAATGTTCACCAAGAAGTTTTATAGCTTAATTTAGACTATTTCTTATATTCTTAAAATATCAACATTTGTTTCTAGAAATCGTGTAGTGTACAACCGAAAAATAAGGTGTTTTTTACTAAAAAAATGGAAACGCATATTTTAAATTTGTTAAATTATTTCATTTTTTTCAAAATAATATATTATTCACCATGAAGGTTCTAGCTTAATTTACACTATTTTTTTTATATTTTTAAAATATGAACATTTGTTTCTAGAAATCGTGTACTATAAACTTGAAAAATAGGGTGTCTTTTACAAAAAAAATGAAAACGCATATTTTAAATTTATTAAATTATTTGATTTTTTTCAACAATGTATTGTTGACCAAGAAGTTTCTAGCTTAATTTACATCTTTTTTTATATTTTTAAAATATCAACTTTTGTGTCTAGAAATCGTGTACTGTACACCTCAAAAATTAGGTGTTTTTTACTAAAAAAATGAAAACGCATATTTTAAATTTATTAAATTATTTGATTTTTTTACAACAATGTATTGTTCACCAAGAAGTTTGTAGCTTAATTTTTACAATTTTTTATACTTTTAAAATTGAAACATTTATTTCTAGAAATCGCGTACTATACACATGAAAAAGATGGTGTTTTTTAGTTTAAAAATGAAAGGGTGTATTTTAAATTTATTAAATTAATTGATTTTTTTGAAAACAATATTATGTTCCCCATAAAGTTTCTACCTTAATGTACACTATTTTTTATATTTTTAAAGCATCAACATTTGTTTCTAGAAATCGTGTACTATACACTTAAAAAATATGGTCTTTTTTACTAAAAAAATAAAAACCCATATTTTAAATATATTAAATTATTTGATTTTTTTTACAATACTGTATTGTTCACCAAGAAGTGTCTAGATTAATTTACACTATTTTTAATATTTTTAAAATAACAACATTTGTTTCTTGAAATCGTATACTGTACACTTGAAAAATTTGGTGTTTTTCGCTAAAAAAATGACAACGCATAATTTAAATTTGTTAAATTATTTAATTTTTTTGACAACACTCTATTGTTAACCAATAAGTTTCTAGCTAAGTTTACACTATTTTTTATACTTTCAAAATATCAACATTTGTTTCTAGAAATTGTGTACTATAGACTTGAAATATAGATAGTTTTTTACTTTAATAATGAAAACGCATATTCTAAATTTCTTAAATTATTTGATTTTTTTTTTACCAATGTAATGTTCACCAAGAAGTTTTATAGATTAATTTAGACTATGTCTTATATTCTTAAAATATCAACATTTGTTTCTAAAAATCGTGTACTGTACAACCGAAAAATAAGGTGTTTTTTACTAAAAAAATGGAAACACATATTTTAAATTTATAAAATTATTTAATTTTTTTCAAAACAATATATTATTCACCATGAAGGTTCTAGCTTAATTTACACTATTTTTTTTATATTTTTAAAATATGAACATTTGTTTCTAGAAATCGTGTACTATACACTTGAAAAATAGGTTGTCTTTTACAAAAAAAATGAAAATGCATAGTTTAAATTTATTAAATTATTTGATTTTTTTACAACAATGTATTGTTCACCAAGAAATTTTTAGCTTAATTTTTACAATTTTTTATATTTTTAAAATTGAAACATTTATTTCTAGAAATCGCGTACTATACACTTGAAAAAGATGGTGTTTTTTAGTTTCAAAATGAAAGGGGGTATTTTAAATTTATTAAATTATTTGATTTTTTTCACAACAATGTATTGTTCACCAAGAAGTTTCTACCTTAATATACACTATATTTTATATTTTTAAAATATCCGCATTTGTTTCTAGAAATCGTGTACTATACACTTGAAAAATATGGTCTTTTTTACTAAAAAAATAAAAATGCGTATTTTAAATATATTTAATTATTTGATTTTTTTGACAACAATGTATTGTTAAACAAGAGGTTTTTAGCTTAGTTTCCACTATTTTTTATATCTTTAAAATGCAACATTTGTTTCTAGAAATCGTGTACTATGACTTCAAATATAGAGTGTTTATTACTTTAAAAATGAAAACGCATATTTTAAATTTATCAAATTATTTGATTTTTTTTACAACAATGTATTGTTCACCAAGAAGTTTCTAGCTTAATTTACAAAATTTTTAATATTTTTAAAATATCAACATTTGTTTCTAGAAATCGTATACTCTACAGTTGAAAAATAGGGTGTTTTTCGCTTAAAAAATGAAAACGCATATTTTAAATTTATTAAATTATTTGATTTTTTTGACCAAACTGTATTGTTAACCAAGAAGTTCCTAGCTTAGTTTACACTATTTTTTTATAATTTTAAAATATCAACATTTGTTTCTAGAAATCGTGTAATATAGACTTGAAATATAGAGTGTTTTTTACTTTAAAAATGAAAACACATATTTTAAATTTATTAAATTATTTGATTTTTTTTACAACAATGTAATGTTCACCATGAAGTTTATAGCTTAATTTACACAATTTTTTATATTTTTAAAATATTAACATTTGTTTCTATAAATCGTGTACTATACACTTGAATTGTAGAGTGTTTTTTACTTTAAAAATGAAAACGCATATTTTAAATTTTTTTAAATTATTTGATTTTTTTTTTACAAAAATGTATTTCTCACCAAGTAGTTTCTAGCTTAATTTACACTATTTTTTATATTTTTAAAATATCAACATTTGTTTCTAGAAATCGTGTAGTGCTCACTTGAAAAATAGGGTGTTTTTTGTTAAAAAAAGAAAATGCATATTTCAAATTTATTAAATTATTTGATTTTTTTGACATCAATATATTATTCACCATGAAGTTTCTATCTTAATTTACACTAATTTTTTATATTTTTAAAATATCCACATTTGTTTCTAGAAATCGTGTACTATACACTTGAAAAATAGGGTGTTTTTTATTAGAAAAATGAAAACGCATATTTTAAATGTATTAAATTATTTTTGTTATTTTTGACAACAATGTATTGTTCACCAAGAATTTTCTTGCTTAATTTACACTATCTTTTATATTTTTAAAATATCAACATTTGTTTCTAGAAATCGTGTAGTGCACACTTGAAAAATAGGGTGTTTTTTGCTAAAAAACCGAAAATGCATATTTTAAATTTATTAAATTATTTGATTTGTTTTTCAAAACAATGTATTGTTCACCAAGAAGTTTCTAGCTTAATTTACACTATTTTTTATATTTTTAAAATATCAACATTTGTTTCGAGAAAACGTGTAGTGCACACTTGAAAAATAGGGTGTTTTTTGCTAAAAAAACGAAAACGCATATTTTAAATTTATTAAATTATTTGATTTTTTTAAAATGAATATATCATTCACCATGAAGTTTCTATCTTTATTTACACTAATTTTTTATATTTTTTAAATATCCACATTTGTTTCTAGAAATCATGTACTATACACTTGAAAAATAGGGTTTTTTTTACTAAAAAAATGAAAACGCATATTTTAAATGTATTAAATTTTTTTAGTTATTTTTGACCACAATGTATTGTTCACCAAGAATTTTCTTGCTTAATTCACACTATCTTTTATATTTTTAAAATATCAACATTTATTTCTAGAAATCGTGTAGTGCAAACTTGAAAAATAGGGTGTTTTTTGCTAAAAAAATGAAAACGTATATTCTAAATTAATTAAATTATTTGATTTTTTTTTACAAAAATGTATTGTTCACCAAGAAGTTTCTAGCTTAATTTACACTATTTTTTATATTTTTAAAATATCAACATGTGTATCGAGAAATCGTATAAGGCACACTTGAAAAATATGGTGTTTTTTGCTAAAAAAACGAAAACGCATATTTTAAATTTCTTAAATTATTTGATTTGTTTTACATCAATATATTATTCACCATGAAGTGTCTTTCTTAATTTACACTAATTTTTTATTTTTTTAAAATATCCACATTTGTTTCTAGAAATCGTGTACTATACACTTGAAAAATAGGGTGATTTTTACTAAAAAAATGAAAATGGATTCTTTAAATGTATTAAATTATTTTTGTTATTTTTGACAACAATGTATTGTTCGCCAAGATTTTCTAGCTTAATTTACACTATCTTTTATATTTTTAAAATATAAACATTTGTTTCTAGAAATCGTGTACTATACACGTGAAATATAGGTTTTTATTTACTTTAAAAATGAAAACGTATATTTTCAATTTAATAAATTAATGATTTTTTTTTAAAACAATGTATTGTTTCCCATAAAGTTTGTAGCTGAATTTACACAATTTTTTATATTTTTAAAATTGCAGCATTTGTTTCTAGAAATCGTGTACTATACATTTGAAAAATAATGTGTTTTTTACTTTATAAATTAAAATGCATATTTTAAATTTATTAAATTAATTTATTTTTTTGAAAACATTATTATGTTCCCCATAAAGTTTCTACCTGAATATATACTATTTTTTATATTTTTAAAACATCAACATTTATTTCTAGAAATCGTGTACTATACACTTGAAAAATATGGTCTTTTTTACTAAAAAAATAAAAACGCATATTTTATATATATTAAATTATTTGATTTTTTTGACTACACTGTATTGTTAACCAAAAAGTTTCTAGCTTAATTTACACTATTTTTTATATTTTTAAAATAACAACATTTGTTTCTTGAAATCGTATACTGTACACTTGAAAAATTAGGTGTTTTTCTCTAAAAAAATGACAACGCATATTTTAAATTTATTAAATTATTTGATTTTTTTTACAACACTGTATTGCTAACCAAGAAGTTTCTAGCTTAGTTTACATTATTTTTTTATATTTTCAAAATATCAACATTTGTTTCTAGAAATTGTGTAGAATAGACTTGAAATATAGAAAGTTTTTTACTTTAATAATGAAAATGCATATTTTAAATTTATTAAATTATTTGATTTTTTTTACAACAATGTATTGTTCACCAAGAAGTTTGTAGCTTAATTTCAACATTTTTTTATACTTTTAAAATTGAAATATTTATTTCTAGAAATCGCGTACTATACACTTGAAAAAGATAGTGTTTTTTAGTTTAAAAATGAAAGGGTGTATTTTAAATTCATTAAATTATTTGATTTTTTTGAAAACAATGTTATGTTCCCCATAAAGTTTCTACCTTAATGTACACTATTTTTTATATTTTTAAAACATCAACATTTGTTTCTAGAAATCGTGTACTATAACACTTGAAAAATATGGTCTTTTTTACTAAAAAAATAAAAATGCATAATTTAAATATGTTAAATTTTTTGATTTTTTTGACAACACTGTATTGTTAACCAAGAAATTTCTAGCTTAGTTTACACTATTTTTTTATATTTTTGAAATATCAACATTTGATTCTAGAAATCGTGTACTATAGACTTGAAATATAGAGTGTTTTTTATTTTATAAATGAAAACGCATATTTTAAAATTTTTAAATTATTTTATTTTTTTTACAATAATGTATTTTTCACCAAGAAGTTTCTAGCTTACTTTACACTATTTTTTATTTTTAAAATATCAACATTTGTTTCTAGAAATCGTGTAGTGCACACCTAAAAATTAGGGTGTTTTTTGTTAAAAAAATGAAAACGCATATTTTAATTTTTTTAAATTATTTGATTTTTTTGACAACAATATATTATTCACCATTAAGTTTCTAGCTTAATTTTCACCAGCTTTTTATATATCTAAAATATCTACATTTGTTTCGAGAAATCCTGTACTATACACTTGAAAAATAGCGTGTTTTTTACTTAAAAAATGAAAACGCATATTTTAAATTTATTGAAATATTTGATTTTTTTTGGAAACAATGTATTGTTCACCAAGAGGTTTCTAGCTTAATTTACACTATTTTTTATATATTTAAAATATCAACATTTGTTTCTAGAATTCGTGTACTATACACTTGAATTAAAATGTGTTTTTTACTTTAAAAATGAAAACGGATAGTTTAAATTTATTAAATTATTTGATTTTTTTGACAACAATGTATTGTTCACCAAGAAGTTTCTACCTTAATATACACTATTTTTTATATTTTTAAGAAATCCACATTTGTTTCTAGAAATCGTGTACTATACACTTGAATTATAAGGTGTTTTTTACTTTAGAAATCAAACCGCATATTTTACTTTTATTAAATTATTTGATTTTCTTGACAACAATATATTATTCACCATGAAGTTTCTAGCTTAATTTACACTAGCTTTTTATATTTTTAAAATATCTACATTTGTTTCGAGAAATTGTTTACTATACATTGGAAAAATAGGGTGTCTTTTACTTAAAAAGTGAAAATGCATATTTTAAATGTCTTAAATTATTTTTTAATTTTTTGACAACAATGTATTGTTCACCAAGAATTTTCTACATTAATTTACACTATCTATTATATTTTTAAAATATCAACATTTGTTTCTAGAAATCGTGTACAAAACACTTGAAATATAGGGTGTTTTTTAATTTAAAAATGAAAACACATATGTTAAATTTATTAAATTATTTTATTTTTTTCACAACAATGTATTGTTCACCAAGAAGTTTCTACCTTAATATACACTATTTTTTATATTTTTAAAATAACAACATTTGTTTCTAGAAATCGTGTACTGTACACTTGAAAAATAGGGTGTTTTACGCTAAAAATATGAAAACGCATATTTTAAATTTATTAAATTATTTTATTTTTTTGACAACACTGTATTGTTAACCAAGAAGTTTCTAGCTTAGTTTAATCTATTTTTTTATATTTTCAAAATATCAACATTTGTTTCTAGAAATTGTGTAGAATAGACTTGAAATATAGAAAGTTTTTTACTTTAATAATGAAAATGCATATTTTAAATTTATTAAATTATTTGATTTTTTTACAACAATGTATTGTTCACCAAGAAGTTTGTAGCTTAATTTTTACAATTTTTTATACTTTTAAAATTGAAATATTTATTTCTAGAAATCGCGTACTATACACTTGAAAAAGATGGTGTTTTTTAGTTTAAAAATGAAAGGGTGTATTTTAAATTCATTAAATTATTTGATTTTTTTGAAAAAAATGTTATGTTCCCCATAAAGTTTCTACCTTAATGTACACTATTTTTTATATTTTTAAAACATCAACATTTGTTTCTAGAAATCGTGCACTATAACACTTGAAAAATATGGTCTTTTTTACTAAAAAAATAAAAATGCATAATTTAAATATGTTAAATTATTTGATTTTTTTGACAACACTGTATTGTTAACCAAGAAATTTCTAGCTTAGTTTACACTATTTTTTTATATTTTTGAAATATCAACATTTGATTCTAGAAATCGTGTACTATAGACTTGAAATATAGAGTGTTTTTTATTTTAAAAATGAAAACGCATATTTTAAAATTTTTAAATTATTTTATTTTTTTTACAACAATGTATTTTTCACCAAGAAGTTTCTAGCTTACTTTACACTATTTTTTATTTTTAAAATATCAACATTTGTTTCTAGAAATCGTGTAGTGCACACCTAAAAAATAGGGTGTTTTTTGTTAAAAAAATGAAAACGCATATTTTAATTTTTTTAAATTATTTGATTTTTTTGACAACAATATATTATTCACATGAAGTTTCTAGCTTAATTTTCACCAGCTTTTTATATATCTAAAATATCTACATTTGTTTCGACAAATCCTGTACTATACACTTGAAAAATAGGGTGTTTTTTACTTAAAAAATGAAAACGCATATTTTAAATTTATTGAATTATTTGATTTTTTTTGACAACAATGTATTGTTCACCAAGAAGTTTCTAGCTTAATTTACACTATTTTTTATATATTTAAAATATCAGTATTTGTTTCTAGAATTCGTGTACTATACACTTGAATTATAATGTGTTTTTTACTTTAAAAATGAAAACGGATAGTTTAAATTTATTAAATTATTTGATTTTTTTGACAACAATGTATTGTTCACAAAGAAGTTTCTACCTTAATATACACTATTTTTTATATTTTTAAAATATCTACATTTGTTTCGAGAAATTGTTTACTATACACTTGAAAAATAAGGTGTTTTTTACTTAAAAAGTGAAAATGCATATTTTAAATGTCTTAAATTATTTTTTAATTTTTTGACAACAATGTATTATTCACCAAGAACTTTCTACCTTAATTTACACTATCTATTATATTTTTAAAATATCAACATTTGTTTCTAGAAATCGTGTACAAAACACTTGAAATATAGGGTGTTTTTTAATTTAAAAATGAAAACACATATTTTAAATTTATTAAATTATTTTATTTTTTTCACAACAATGTATTGTTCACCAAGAAGTTTCTACCTTAATATACACTATTTTTTATATTTTTAAAATATCAACATTTGTTTCTAGAAATCGTGTACTGTACACTTGAAAAATAGGGTGTTTTACGCTAAAAATATGAAAACGCATATTTTAAATTTATTAAATTATTTTATTTTTTTGACAACACTGTATTGTAAACCAAGAAGTTTCTAGATTAGTTTAACCTATTTTTTTATATTTTTAAAATATCAACATTTGTTTCTAGAAATCGTGTACTATAGACTTAAAATATATAGTGTTTTTTACTTTAAAAATGAAAACGCATATTTTAAATTTATTAAATTATTTGATTTGTTTTACAACAATGTATTGTTCACCAAGAAGTTTCTTGCTTAATTTACACTATTTTTTATATTTTTAAAATATCAACATTTGTTTCTAGAAATCGTGTACTATATACACTTGAATTATAGGGTGTTTTTTACTTTGAAAACGAAAATGCATAGTATTTATTAAATTATTTGAGTTTTTTAACCACAATGTATTGTTCACCATGAAGTTTCTAGCTTTATTTACACTTTTATTTATATTTTTAAAATATCAACATTTTTTTCTAGAAATAGTGTACCATACACTTGAAAAATATGGTGTTTTTTACTAATAAATGAAAACGCATATTTTAAATTTATTAAATTATTTAATTTTTTTTTAATCAATGTATTATTCACTCTGAAATTTCTAGCTTAATTTAAACAATTCTTTATATTTTTAAAATTGCAAAATTTGTTTCTATAAATCGTGTATTATAGACTTGAAATATAGAGTGTTTTTTACTTTAAAAATTAAAACGCATATTTTAAATTTTTTAAATTATTTGATTTTTTTTACAACAATGTTTTGTTCACCAAGTAGTTTCTAGCTTAATTTACACTATTTTTTATATTTTTAAAATACCAACATTTGTTTCTAGTAATGTGTAGCGCACACTTGAACTATAGGGTGTTTTTTGCTAAAAAACTGAAAACACATATTTTAAATGTATTAAATTATTTGATTTTTTTTTACAAAAATATATTATTCAAAATGAAGTTTCTTGCTTTATTTAGGCTAATTTTTTATATTTTTAAAATATCAACATTTATTTCTAGAAATCGTGTGCTATACACTTGAAAAATAGGGTGTTTTTTACTAAAAAAATTAAAACGCATATTTTAAATTTATTGAATTATTTTTTTTTTTGAAAACAATGTATTGTTCACCAAGAAGTTTCTAGATTAATTTACTCTATTTTTTATATTTTTTAAATATCAACATTTGTTTCTAGAAATCGTGTACTATACACTTGAATTATAAGGTGTTTTTTACTTTAAAAATGAAAATGCATAGTTTAAATTTGTTAAATTATTTGATTTTTTTGACAACAATGTATTGTTCACCAAGAAGTTTCAACCTTAATATAAACAATTTTTTATATTTTTAAAATATCCACATTTGTTTCTAGAAATCGTGTACTATACACTTGAAAAATATGGTCTTTTTTACTTTAAACATCAAAACGCATGTTTTAATTTTATTAAATTAATTGATTTTTTTGACAACAATATATTATTCACCATGAAGTTTCTAGCTTAATTTACACTAGCTTTTTATATTTTTAAAATATCTACATTTGTTTCGAGAAATTGTGTACTATACACTTGAAAAATAGGGTGTTTTTTACTTAAAAAATGAAAATGCATATTTTAAATGTATTAAATTATTTTTTAATTTATTGACAACAATGTATTGTTCAACAAGAATTTTCTACCTTAATTTACACTATGTATTATATTTTTAAAATATCAACATTTGTTTCTAGAAATCGTGTACTATACACTTTAAATATAGGGTGTTTTTTAATTTAAAAATGAAAACGCATAGTTTAAATTTATTAAATTATTTGATTTTTTTGACAACAATGTTTTGTTCACCAAGAAGTTTCTACCTTAATATACACAATTTTTTAAATTTTTAAAATATCCACATTTGTTTCTAGAATTCTTGTACCATACACTTGAATTATAAAGTGTTTTTTACTTTAAAACTCAAATCGCATATTTTAATTTTATTAAATTAATTGATTTTTTTGACAACAATATATTATTGACCATGAAGTTTCTACCTTAATTTACACTAGCTTTTTATATTTTTAAAATATCTATGTCACGTCCTAATTTTGTATTATGATTTACAGTTTTATTTCTTAAATTGAAATTTATTAGAGATTAATAAGAAGAAATTTTAAAATTTAGGAATGTGATATACTAGCAGTTATTCCCATTGAAATTTGTATATATAGACTTGTTAAGGATATCTTAATGTTTAATGATTGATTTTCTATCTCAAACTAGATCATTTCTATGTTATTCAGGTACCATCACAAACTTGTTATGTATATATATAGTAAAATAAATTATTCCTATGGTCAAAAGATACATTTTTATCATAGCAACTACTCGTTTTGTGCATCATAAGGGTTAACAACTACAATGAACACATCAATGTACTTCCAAACCTCTGTCTATTTTCCTTACTAGCTACTCAGCATCACTTGTAAAATGAAAACCAATAATATCCTAAATCCTGTCTTTCATATACTTTAGATTAAAATGGAATTACACTACTTTATTGAATTTAGGGTCCTGAAGTTAAATTCTATGAATAGGCAAAGTATTCAAAACTTAGACATTTTAGGCTATATCACTTGTCAGATTCAAAGTTGGTGAGAATAAATTACTCAATCCCTAAGGTATGAATGAAATTGATTTCATAATCAGAATTAATCAACATCTCTATTTACATCCTATTTATGTATAATTATTATGATGATCAATCCCTTCAAATTAGGAACTGGGGACTAGCTTTATTTTTTATTATTTTATTTAAAACCAAAATAGTAGTGTGAGACTATAGGAGTAGCTAGCCTAATTACTATAGTAAGGATTAAAACAGAACAATCAAAAATAAAGATTGAACGAAGAAGAAAAAAAAAAAAAATAGTAACTAAAGGCATACACTTCATAGTAAGATACTCCTAATCCATTACATAGAGCCATTTGTTCAAGGTTACTAGTCCTTATAATATATATATATATATATATATATATATGCTATAAGAGGCATCAAAAGAGGACTTTATATTTAGTCCTTTACATTGAGTTCTTGAAGATGCTTATGTACTAACTTAGCAACTTTAACTACATGATATAATAGTCATCTGGTTCTGCATCATCCTAGTGAAACCATTCATATTCCTCATACTCTTTAAAGACATGCACCATGGTAATCTTAAGGTCTATGACAGCAGGTAAAACTAATCCTAGGTCTGGAATCATCACCCGAATATAAAACATATCAATGTAGAAAGCTAGTTGAGGAATCTGAAAAATATAAGAAACAACAGAGTGAGATAAACATCTCAGTAGGCAAAATGAAAATATCTCAAACTTTCTTAGCATTCAAGCATTCTGAAAAAAAAAATTATTCTATATCACATTAAAGTCTTATTACATGCTGGAGTTTCTTATTCAATCCCCTTTCTTAGTGCACACATAACATTGAATTCATTTGAGCTCCTGTTGAGGCGTTCCCCCTTTTTATTTAACCTTCGATGGCCATAGTTAGTGCACAATAGTTCTTATCATAATATAGGGATTTCCTGTTCTCCAGATTCACATATAAAACTCATTCTAAAATGGCAAATTTGAGGATTTAAGATAAAATTTCAGAAATAAAATTATAGTAAACAGATTACTAAAAGTGAAGTCTTGAGTTCAGAAGAATGAAGTGATAAGAAAATGAGTCATTTTCACTCCTACCTTTGTGAATTTTAGTACGGAACACCTTGTTGTAGATGAAGATTTATCCTTATGTTCTACAGTAGTAATGAGTAACCAAAGAGAGAAGTGTTTATATTAAAATTAGTATAAGTGTTTCTTAGTGGTGTGTTGAAATATGAATTCTGAGAATTGGCTATATATAGTTGAGGTAATTTAGTAAAATTTGTACAAGTGTTAACCAGGTGTCCAAAAATAATTTTCACAGTGTTTAGTTTTTTAGAAGTGTTAAAACAGGTGGCTGTAAATATTATGCATCTATCTACTTACCCTCCTTTTTTTTTGGGTAACTTCAGAAGGAATTTCTAATTGCCAAAATGTGTGGTGAGATCATGCCACCTCATTTTTCTTATGTTTTTCTCATAGTAATTAGGGAAATTATTTCCTTAGTCATATCCTTCTCATGTCTTTTTTAGCATTTGATGGAAAACTTAGCTAAATTTTCGCCATCCCAATTTGGTACGTGACCCAATTTTTCCTTAACTAAATGTCATAGTAAAATAATAACTAGTTTATTATTAGCATCTATTCTTATTATTTTAAGATCCTCACATTCTCCCTTTCTTTAAAAATTTTGTCCTCAAAATTTAAAGTATACCTGCTAGTTGAGAATATTTTTTCTTAACCTCCTCTTCAACTTCCCAAGTTGCCTCCTCTTCAGTTTGTCCTTGCCACAAGACTTTGACCATTGGAATTTCTCTATTCCTTAGCTTTTTCATATCTCTTCCAATGATTTGTGCAGGATACACCTCATATGTCAAATTATCATTTAACTATATTGATTCCTTCTCAATGATGTGTGAAGGATTATGACAATATTTCCTAAGTTGAGAAACATGGAACACATTGTGTAGTTTGGACAAATTAGGTGGTAAAGCAATGCGGTATGTCACTGGGCCTATTTTTTGAAGGATTTGAAATGGTCCAACAAACCGGGGGCTTAATTTATTTGCTTTCAGTGCTTTGCCAATACCTGTTGTAGGAGTGACTCTAAGGAATACATGTTCCCCTTCCTGAAATTCTAGAGGCCGTCTTTTAGTATCCGCATAGCTCTTTTGTCTACTTTCCTTTTTATTAGTTTTATTTGATCAGAGGTTTGTTGTATCAATTCAGGGCCTATTAAAGTTTTTTCTCCATTCTCAAACCAGCATAATGGAGACCTACATTTTCTTCCATATAGTGCTTCATATGGTGCCATATCAATACTAGAATGATAACTATTATTGTAAGCGAATTCTATTAATGGAAGATAGGAATCCCAATTACCCTTAAATTCCAAAACACATGCCCTGAGCATATCTTCCAATCTTTGAATCATTCTTTCTGTTTGTCCATTAGTTTGGGGGTGATATGAGGTACTAAGCAATAAGTTAGTTCCGAAGGCTTTATGTAACGTTTCCCAAAACCTAGAGGTAGACCTGGGGTCTCTATCAGAAACAATAGTTGTGGGTATGCCATGTAACCGCACAATTTCTTTTATATAAAGATATGCTAGTTTGTTTAATGGACTATTTTTATAGGAAGAAAATGAGCAGATTTGGTTAGTCTATCTATTATAACCCATATGCTATCATTTCCTTTTAATGTCCTAGGTAATCCAACGACAAAATCCATTAATATGCTATCCCATTTCCATTCCGGAATATCTAGTGGTTGCAACATCCCTGCAGGCTTTTGGTGTTCTATTTTTGTTTTTTGGCATATCAAACATTGATTTACGAACTTGGCTATTTCTACCTTCATGCCTGGCCACCAAAAATGTTTCTTTAAATCTTGATACATTTTATTTATTCCTGGGTGTATAGTGTATTTACTCTTATGTGCCTCTTCTAAAATTTGACTCCTTAGGTTATGATCATTAGGCACATAAAGTCTTTTTTTGAACGTGATTAACCCTTCTCCTGATATCTCAAAGTCTTTCTTCTTTCCCTCAGACACCTCATCCCTGAATTCTCTTAAATCTTGATCCCTATCTTGAGCCTCTTTGAGTTGGGTTTTAAGGTTATTATATATAGTGAGGGTTGTTAGAATTATTTTCTTGGGTTGAAGGGTTGTTGAGAGATTTAAATCTCTAAACTTTTCTATTAACTCTAATTCTTTGACCATTAGCTGGGATAAATGGACATTCTTTCGAGTGAGTGAATCTGCCACAACATTTCCTCTCCCTGGGTGATACTTTATTTCCATATCGTAATCCTTTAAAAATTCCATCCATCTTCGTTGTCTCATATTTAATTCTTTCTGATCGAATTAATATTTGAGACTCTTATGATCGGTATATACCTCGAATTTTACCCCATACAAATAATGCCTCCAAATTTTTAAGGCAAAAACTACTGCGGCAAGTTCCAAATCATGGGTGGGATAGTTTTCTTCATGGGGCCTTAGTTGTCTAGAGGCATAGGCTACTACTTTTCCCGTTTGCATTAACACACATCCTAAACCTTTTCTAGAAGCATCTGTAAATACTACAAAATTTTCTAAGGGTTCTGGTATTACTAGGATCGGAGCTGAGGTGAGTCTTTTCTTTAATTCTTGAAAACTATTTTCACATTCTTGGGTCCAGATGAAAGGGGTTCCTTTTCGAGTTAGCCTAGTTAAGGGGTTAGTGATTATAGAAAATCCTTCTATGAATCGACGGTAATATCCTGCTAAACCTAAGAAACTCTTAATATCTGTGATCGACTTTGGTTGTTCCGAAGCCATAACTGCTTCAACTTTACTATGATCCACCGAAACACCTTCTTGATTAATCACATGTACTAGGAATTTTACTTCTTTCATCCAAAATTCACATTTCTCAAGTTTAGCATACAATTCTTTTTCCTTTAGTATTTTCAAAACTATTTCTAAATGAATTGCATGTTCTTCTTCTGTTTTTGAGTATATAAGTATATCATCAATAAATACTACTACAAATTGGTCTAGATATGGTCTAAATACCCGGTTCATATAGTCCATGAAAATTGCAGGGGCATTAGTAAGACCAAAAGGCATAACCAAATATTCATAATGTCCATACCTAGTCCGAAATGCAGTTTTTTGAATATCTTCTTCTTTAACTCTAATTTGATGATATCCAGATCTTAAATCAATCTTTGAAAAGACCGAGGATCCTCTTAATTGATCTAACAAGTCATCAATTCTAGGAAGAGGATATTTAATTTTTATGGTTATCTTATTTAATTGTCTATAATCGACGCATAACCTGAAACATCCGTCTTTCTTTTTCACCAATAGAACTGGAGCTCCCCAAGGAGATACACTAGGTCTAATGAATTGTTTTTCTAGTAAATCCTCAATTTGTTTTTTAAGCTCTTGTAGTTCGGTTGGTGACATCCTATACGGTGCTATTGATACGGGACCTGTGCCTGGTACTAGATCTATGGAGAATTCGCTTTCTCTTTTTGGAGGGAGCTTTGGTATCTCAGGAGGAAAAACCTCCGGATATAAACTAACTACTGGAATTGAGTCTAAATTAATATTAGCCTCCGTTTTAGGAGATAAAAGGAGAACATATCCTTGAGCTCCATCGGATAAGCACTTACTAGCTTGGGTAGCAGAAAGAAAATTTTGTTGTTGTATTTCTTTTTCTGATTTTTTTTAAAAAGGTTACGGTTTTGTCAGTACAATTTAATATCACTTGGTTAATTGATAACCAATCCATACCAAGTATAACATCTAAACCTTTGATGGGTAAACAAATGAGGTTTGCAGTAAACGCTTGGTTTTCGAGAATGAAAGGACACTGCATACAAGCTATTGAAGTAACAACTTTATTGCCTGTAGGGGTTGACACTAATAAATCATATGGTAGTTCTGTGAATCTCAACCCTAACTTTTTCAGACAGTCACTTAAGATAAAGGAGTGGGTAGCTCCTGAATCGAATAATACAGTTAAATGAGAATTTTTGATGAGGCACTTACCTTGTATCAAATCAGGAGATCCAGAAGCTTCTTGTTGGTTAAGTGCAAAAACTCTCCCAGTGGCTTGTGGCTTGGCCGGGGTATTGTCAGATTTTCTATATTTGCAGTCTCTTGCTATATGTCCTGGCTTCTAACAATTGTAACATACATCCTGTCCTTTTAGACAAGGCTTACTTCCGTGAGACTTTCCGCATTTTGCACAAGTTGTAGAGGTCGGAATGTTTTGAAATTGTTTATTTTTGTCTCCACGTAAAACATCACCTCCCTTCTTGTTTTCCTCCCTCTTTCTCTTGGGCTGATACTGTCGATTTCTTTCACCTTCATACTCTGCTATATCTCTTTCCACAATCCTGCACTTATTTACGAGAGTTGAATATGTTCTTATTTCTAGTTTTCAGATCTCTTTTTTAATCTCTGGTTTTAGTCCTGATTCAAATTTGGCAGCTTTCCAAGCTTCATCTTGATTAACCTTGAGATATGATGAGAACTTAGCAAGTTCTTCAAACTTGGCAACATATCGTCCCACAGTCATATCTCCTTGACGCAGATGTAAAAATTCTACTTCTTTTTCATTTTTTCACTAGCGGGAAAATATTTATCTAAAAAGACAGTTTGAAAATTTTCCCAAGTAATGGGAGTATTTTGAGATTCTAAGTGAGTTTTAGTTCCCTTCCACAAATATTCAGCTTCTCCAGTTAGCATGTAAGTGGCGAAGGTTACCTTTTGCTCACCATTGCATCGCAGTACGGTAAAAATCTTTTCTAATTCCATGAGCCAACCTTCAGCAATAGCAGGATCATACGTTCCTTTAAAAGTAGATGGTTTTGCTTTACGAAACTCGGACAATCCTTGGAAATTAGGATTTAGCGCCGGAACAACATTTTCATTTCCTACTTCTTGATTTTGCATATGTTGTAGGAATTGATTAGTAGCATTTGTTTGCTCTCTCATTGCGGCTACGATTTCTCCTAACATGGTTATCATTTGTTCCACTCGGCCTTCAGATGAAGACATTTTCTTGCAACAATACTTAATCAATCCCAATTTCTTACACAAAAATCCGAGGAAAACGGTGCTCTGATACCATAATGTCACGTCCTAATTTTGTATTATGATTTACAGTTTTATTTCTTAAATTGAAATTTATTAGAGATTAATAAGAAGAAATTTTAAAATTTAGGAATGTGATATACAAGCAGTTATTCTCATTGAAATTTGTATATATAGACTTGTTAAGGATATCTTAATGTTTAATGATTGATTTTCTATCTCAAACTATATCATTTCTATGTTATTCAGGTACCATCACAAACTTGTTATGTATATATATAGTAAAATAAATTATTCCTATGGTCAAAAGATACATTTTTATCATAGCAACTACTCGTTTTGTGCATCATAAGGGTTAACAACTACAATGAACAAATCAATGTACTTCCAAACCTCTGTCTATTTTCCTTACTAGCTACTCAGCAGCACTTGTAAAATGAAAACCAATAATATCCTAAATCCTGTCTTTCATATACTTTAGATTAAAATGGAATTACACTACTTTATTGAATTTAGGGTCCTGAAATTAAATTCTATGAATAGGCAAAGTATTCAAAACTTAGACATTTTAGGCTATATCACTTGTCAGATTCAAAGTTGGTGAGAATAAATTACTCAATCCCTAAGGTATGAATGAAATTGATTTCATAATCAGAATTAATCAACATCTCTATTTACATCCTATTTATGTATAATTATTATGATGATCAATCCCTTCAAATTAGGAACTGGGGACTAGCTTTATTTTTTATTATTTTATTTAAAACCAAAATAGTAGTGTGAGACTATAGGAGTAGCTAGCCTAATTACTATAGTAAGGATTAAAACAGAACAATCAAAAATAAAGATTGAACGAAGAAGAAAAAAAAAAAAAATAGTAACTAAAGGCATACACTTCATAGTAAGATACTCCTAATCCATTACATAGAGCCATTTGTTCAAGGTTACTAGTCCTTATAATATATATATATATATATATATATATATGCTATAAGAGGCATCAAAAGAGGACTTTATATTTAGTCCTTTACATTGAGTTCTTGAAGATGCTTATGTACTAACTTAGCAACTTTAACTACATGATATAATAGTCATCTGGTTCTGCATCATCCTAGTGAAACCATTCATATTCCTCATACTCTTTAAAGACATGCACCATGGTAATCTTAAGGTCTATGACAGCAGGTAAAACTAATCCTAGGTCTGGAATCATCACCCGAATATAAAACATATCAATGTAGAAAGCTAGTTGAGGAATCTGAAAAATATAAGAAACAACAGAGTGAGATAAACATCTCAGTAGGCAAAATGAAAATATCTCAAACTTTCTTAGCATTCAAGCATTCTGAAAAAAAAATTATTCTATATCACATTAAAGTCTTATTACATGCTGGAGTTTCTTATTCAATCCCCTTTCTTAGTGCACACATAACATTGAATTCATTTGAGCTCTTGTTGAGGCGTTCCCCCTTTTTATTTAACCTTCTATGGCCATAGTTAGTGCACAATAGTTCTTATCATAATATAGGGATTTCCTATTCTCCAGATTCACATATAAAACTCATTCTAAAATGGCAAATTTGAGGATTTAAGATAAAATTTCAGAAATAAAATTATAGTAAACAGATTACTAAAAGTGAAGTCTTGAGTTCAGAAGAATGAAGTGATAAGAAAATGAGTCATTTTCACTCTTCCTACCTTTGTGGATTTTAGTACGGAACATCTTGTTGTAGATGAAGATTTATCCTTATGTTCTGCAGTAGTAATGAGTAACCAAAGAGAGAAGTGTTTATATTAAAATTAGTATAAGTGTTTCTTAGTGGTGTGTTGAAATATGAATTCAGAGAATTGGCTATATATAGTTGAGGTAATTTAGTAAAATTTGTACAAGTGTTAACCAGGTGTCCAAAAATAATTTTCACAGTGTTTAGTTTTTTACAAGTGTTAAAACAGGTGGCTGTAAATATTATGCATCTATCTATTTACCCTCCATGTGTTTTGGGTAACTTCAGAAGGAATTTCTAATTGCCAAAATGTGTGGTGAGATCATGCCACCTCATTTTTCTTATGTTTTTCTCATAGTAATTAGGGAAATTATTTCCTTAGTCATATCCTTCTCATGTCTTTTTTAGCATTTGATGGAAAACTTAGCTAAATTTTCGCCATCCCAATTTGGTACGTGACCCAATTTTTCCTTAACTATATGTCATAGTAAAATAACAACTAGTTTATTATTAGCATCTATTCTTATTATTTTAGGATCCTAACAATCTACATTTGTTTCGAGAAATTGTGTACAATACACTTGAAAAATAGGGTGTTTTTTACTTAAAAAATGAAAATGCATATTTTAAATGTATTAAATTATTTTTGTATTTTCTGACAACAATGTATTGTTCACCAAGAATTTTCTACCTTAATTTACACTATCTATTATATTTTTAAAATATCAACATTTGTTTCTAGAAATCGTGTACTATACACTTTAAATATAGGGTGTTTTTTAATTTAAAAATGTAAACGCATAGTTTAAATTTATTAAATTATTTGATTTTTTTGACAACAATGTATTTTTCACCAAGAAGTTTCTACCTTAATATACACAATTTTTTATATTTTTAAAATATCAACATTTGTTTCTAGAAAACGTGTACTATACACTTGAAAAATATGGTCTTTTTTGCTAAAAAAATAAAAATGCATATTTTAAATATGTTAAATTATTTGATTTTTTTGACAACACTATATTGTTAACCAAGAAATTTGTAGCTTAGTTTACACTATTTTTTTATATTTTTGAAATATCAACATTTGTTTCTAGAAATCGTGTACTATATACTTGACATATAGGGTGTTTTTTACTTAAAAAATGAAAACGCATATTTTAAATTTATTAAATTATTTGATTTTTTTCACAACAATGTATTGTTCACCAAGAAGTCTCTACCTTAATATACACTATTTTTTATAATTTTAAAATATCAACATTTGTTTCTACAAATCGTGTACTATACACTTGAAAAATATGGTCTTTTTTACTAAAAAAATAAAAACGCATATTTTAAATATATTAAATTATTTTATTTTTTTGACAACACTGTATTGTTAACCAAGAATTTCTAGCTAAGTTTACACTATTTTTTTATATTTCTAAAATATCAACACTTGTTTTTAGAAATCGTGTACTATAGACTTGAAATATAGAGTGCTTTTTACTTTAAAAATGAAAACGCATAATTTAAATTTATTAAATTATTTGATTTTTTTTACAACAATGTATTGTTCACCAAGAAGTTTCTAACTTAATTTAAACTATTTATTTATATTTTTAAAATATCAACATTTTTTTCTAGAAATAGTGTACCATACACTTGAAAAATAGGGTGTTTTTTACTAATAAAATAAAAACACATATTTTAAATTTATTAAATTAATTTATTATTCACTCTGAAATTTCTAGCTTAATTTAAACAATTCTTTATATTTTTAAAATTGCAAAATTTGTTTCTCTAAATCGTGTAATATAGACTTCAAATATAGAGTGTTTTTTACATTAAAAATTAAAACGCATATTTTTAATTTTTTAAATTATTTGATTTTTTTTACAACAATGTATTGTTTACCAAGTAGATTCTAGCTTAATTTACACTATTTTTTTATATTTTTAAAATACAGACATTATTTTCTAGTAATCGTGTAGTGCACACTTGAAAAATAGAGTGTTTTTTTGCTAAAAAAATGAAAACACATATTTTAAATTTATTAAATTATTTGATTTTTTTGACAACAATATATTATTCACCATGAAGTTTCTAGCTTAATTTAGACTAATTTTTTATATTTTTAAATATCAACATTTGTGTCTAGAAATCGTGTACTATACACTTGAAAAAAAGGGTGTTTTTTACTATAAAAATGAAAACGCATATTTTAAATTTATTGAATTATTTGATTTTTTTTGACAACAATGTATTGTTCACCAAGAAGTTTTTAGCTTAATTTATACTATTTTTTATAGTTTTAAAATATCAATATTTGTTTCTAGAAATCTTGTACAATACACTTGAATTATAAGGTGTTTTTTACTTTAAAAATGAAAATGCATAATGTATATTTATTAAATTATTTGATTTTTTTGACAACAGTGTATTGTTCACCCTCAAGTTTCTAGCTTAATTTAGGCTTTTATTTATATTTTTAAAATATCAACATTTGTTTCTAGAAATCGTGTACTATAAACTTTAAATATAGTGTTTTTTACTTTAAAAATGAAAACGCATATTTTAAATTTATTAAATTATTTGATTTTTTTACAACAATGTATAGTTCACCAAGAAGTTTCTTGCTTAATTTACACTATTTTTTATATTTTTGAAATATCAACATTTGTTTCTTGAAATCGTATACTGTACACTTGAAAAATAGAGTGTTTTTCGCTAAAAAAAATGAAAAAGCATATTTTAAATTTATTAAATTATTTAATTTTTTTGATGACACTGTATTGTTAACCAAGAAGTTTCTAGCTTAGTTTACATTAATTTTTTATATTTTTAAAATATCAACATTTGTTTCTAGAAATTGTGTACTATAGACTTGAAATATAGAGTGTTTTTTACTTTAAAAATGAAAACGCATATTTTAAATTTATTAAATTATTTGATTTTTTTACAATAATGTATTGTTCACCAAGAAGTTTTTAGCTTAATTTACACTATTTTTTATATTTTTCAAATATCAACATTTGTTTCTAGAAATCGTGTACTATATACACTTGAATTATAAGGTGTTTTTTACTTTAAAAATAAAATCACATAGTTTAAATTTACTAAATTATGTGATTTTTTTGACAACAATGTATTGTTCACCATGAAATTTCTAGCTTAATTTACACTTTTATTTATATTTTTAAAATATCAACATTTTTTTCTAGAAATAGTGTACCATACACTTTAAAAATAGGGTGTTTTTTACTAATAAAATGAAAACTCATATTTTAAATTTATTAAATTATTTAATTTTTTAAAAATCAATGTATTATTCACTCTAAAATTTCTAGCTTAATTTAAACAATTCTTTATATTTTTAAAATTAAAAAATTTGTTTCTATAAATCGTGTACTATAGACTTGAAATATAGAGTGTTTTTTACTTTAAAAATGAAAATGCATATTTTAAATTTTTCAAATTATTTGATTATTTTGACAACACTGTATTATTAACCAAGAAGTTTCTAGCTTAGTTTAAACTATTTTTTTATACTTTTAAAATATCAACATTTGTTTCTAGAAATCGTGTACTATAGACTTGAAATATAGAGTGTTTTTTACTTTAAAAATGAAAACGCATATTTTTAATTTATTAAATTATTTAATTTTTTTAAATCCATGTATTGTTCACCATCAAATTTCTAGCGTAATTTAAACAATTTTTAATATTTTTAAAATTGCAAATTTGTTTTGTAGAAATCGTGTACTATAGACTTGAAATATAGAGTGTTTTTTACTTAAAATATGAAAACGCATATTTTAAATTTTTTAAATTATTTGATGTTTTTTACAACAATGTATTGTTCACCAAGAAGTTTCTAGCTTAATTTACACTATTTTTTATATTTTTAAAATATCAACATTTGTTTCTAGAAATCTTGTACTATACACTTTAATTATAAGGTGATTTTTACTTTATAAATGAAAACGCATAGTTTAAATTTATTAAATTATTTAATTTTTTTGACAACAATTTATTCTTCACCCTGAAGTTTCTAGCTTAATTTACACTTTTTTTTATATTTTAAAAATATCATCATTTTTTTCTAGAAATAGTGTACCATACACTTGAAAAATAAGGTGTTTTTTACTAATAAATAGAAAATGCAGATTTTAAATTTATTAAATTATTTAATTTTTTTTTTGAAATCAATGTATTTTTCACCATCAAATTTCAAGCTTAATTTAAACAATTTTTATTATTTTTAAAATTTCAAATTTGTTTTGTAGAAATCGTGTACTATAATCTTGAAATATAGAGTGTTTTTTACTTAAAAAATGAAAACGCATATTTTAAATTTTTTAAATTAATTTGATTTTTTTTACAACAATGTATTGTTCACCAAGAAGTTTCTCAGTTAATTTGCACTATTTTTTATATTTTTATTATATTTGTTTCTAGAAATCGTGTAGTGCACACTTAAAAAATAGGATGTTTTTTATTAAAAAACTATAAACGCATATTTAAATTTTATTAAATTATTTGATTTCTTTTACAAAAATATATTATTCACCATAATGTTTCTAGCTTAATTTACACTAGCTTTTTATATTTTAAAAATATTCACATTTGTTTCAAGAAATCGTGTACTATACACTTGAAAAATAGGGTGTTTTTTACTTAAAAATGAAAAACGAATATTTTAAATGTATTAAATTATTTTTGTTTTTTTTGACAACAATGTATTGTTTACCATGAATTTTCTTGCTTAATTTACACTATCTATTATATTTTTAAAATATCAACATTTGTTTCTAGAAATCGTGTACTATACAGTTGAAATATAGGGTGTTTTTTACTTTAAAAATGAAAACGCATATTTTCAATTTAATAAATTATTTAATTTTTTGAAAACAAAGTATTGTTTCCCATAAAGTTTGTAGCTTAATTTACACAATTGTTTATATTTTTAAAATTGCAACATTTGTTTCTAGAAATTGTGTACTATTATACACTTGAAAAATAGTGTGTTTTTTACTTTATAAATTAAAATGCATATTAAAAATTTATTAAAGTATTTGATTTTTATGAAAACCATCTTACGTTCCCCATAAAGTTTCTAGCTTAATTTTTACAATTTTTTATATTTTTAAAATTGAAACATTTATTTCTCGAATTTGCGAACTATACACTTAAAAAAGATGGTGTTTTTTAGTTTAAAAATTAAAAGGCATATTTTAAATTTATTAAATTATTTGGTTTTTTTCACAACAATGTATTGTTCACCAATAATTTTCTACCTTAATATACACTATTTTTAAATTTTTAAAATATTAAAATTTGTTTCTAGAAATCGTTTACTATACATTTGAATGATAAGGTGTTTTTAAGTTTAAAATTGAAAACTCATATTTTAAATTCTTTAAATTATTTGATTTTTTTATAACAATGTATTGTTCACCAAGTAGTTTCTAGCTTAATTAACACTATTTTTATATTTTTAAAATATCAACATTTGTTTCGAGAAATTGTGTAGTGCACACTTGAAAAATAGGGTGTTTTTTGCTAAAAAAAGGAAAATGCATATTTTAATTTTATTAAATTATTTGATTTTTTTGACAACAATATATTATTCACCATGAAGTTTCTAGCTTAATTTACACAATTTTTTTATCTTTTTAAAATATCAACATTTGTTTCTAGAAATCGTGTACTATACACTTGAAAAATAGGGTGTTTTTTACAAAAAAAATGAAAATGCATATTTTAAATTTATTAATTATTTGATTTTTTTCGACAAAATGGTATTCTTCACCAAGAAGTTTCTAGCTTAATTTACACTATTTTTTATACTTTTAAAATATCAACATTTGTTTCTAGAAATCGTGTACACTTGAATTATAGGGTGTTTTTTATTTTAAAAATGAAAACACATAGTTTAATTTTATTAAGTTATTTGATTTTTTGGAGAAAAATGTATTGTTCACCATGAAGTCTCTAGCTTAATTTACACTTTTATTTATATTTTTAAAATAATGACATTTTTTTCTAGAAATTTTGTACCATACACTTGAAAAATAAGGTGTTTTTTACTAATATAATGAAAACGCATATTTTAATCTTATTAAATTATTTAATTTTTTTTTGAAATCAATGTATTGTTCACCATGAAATTTGTAGCTTAATTTAACTAATTTTTTATATTTTTAAAATTGCAAATTTTTTTTTGTAGAAATTGTGTTCTATAGACTTGAAATATAGCTTAATTTTTACAATTTTTTTAATATTTTTAAAATTTCAACATTTGTTTCTAGAAGTCCTGCACTATACACTTGAAAAATAATGTGTTTTTTACTAAAAAAATGAAAACGCATATTTGAAAATTTTTAAATTATTTGATTCTTTTGACAACAAATGCTTCATTCCTTGTTTTCATAAATTTTCACATAGTTTGAGATGGATATTAGACCTATTTACAATTGGATTCTGATTTCGTGGCTTGAATAAAAGTTGTAGAAAATTTTATTATCTTTCTAATTCCACCAATTTCATGAGAATCCAATTTGTATAGCTTGAGTTATGGACAAAACAGTTAGAGCTGCCAAAATTGGGATTTTGACATGGACAAGTGAATTTAAGCGAAATTATCTACTAGAAACAAATTGATTTAGATCTTAAGTTCTGAATTAAAGTTGTAGATAATTTTGTTAGCTTTCATTTGCCATTGATTTCACCTAATTTGGAGGTCTATAACTAAGTTATGGTCAAAATAGCAGACTACGCTAGTGCTGAGCGCCCAGGCATAGGAACACAGAAAACACAGTATTGCATGTGTGACTGGCGCCCAAGCGCCAGGATGGGCGCCCGGGCAACAGGACTCTGTTGTCTGGCAGTTTGTGACACGTTTCTGGTGCCCAGGCACCATAATGGTGGCTCGGGCGATAGTGTCCTGTACCTTCTTGACCTATTTTTGCTTCTAAAATGCCAAGTAAGTCTATTTAACTTAGTTTTATGTTAGGAATGTAAGGAAATAGGCTTATATGACTTAGTAACATGCTTTAGGATTATGAAATGATATAGCAAGCTCTTTGATTTTGATATATGAAATTGTCATGTGATGAATGATGAATGATGAATATTGAACGTTGAATGCAAGTGATATGAGTTGAATGTGAAATGCATGATAATACTTGATGTGAAATGAAAATTAAATTTAAAGACAAGTTTAAGCTTTCCCCCATCAACGGATGTTGAGTAAGTGGGTCGATTCTCACTAGTTACACACCGGGTAAGCAAACAAGCATGAAAAGATTGAGAATGTAGGGTCTCCCAATGAACAGATGGCCTGAACTAGTAGGGTTGCCCTGTGACAGGGCAGATGACCTGAAAGAAAGGACTATTCCAATGAACGGGTAAGGAAGTCCTGGGCTATTCCCAATGAACGGGGTCAAGATAGTCCGACAGTTGATCACGGTAGGGACGCTTGCCGTGGTCCCATGATTGAGCTCAAATGCGTGTTGCTGCTATGTGCCTAGGGAGAAGTCTTGTGCACGAGGCTTCCGTAAAAGACTAAAGAAAAGAAATGAAACAAGTATGATAATGAAAGACCATGGCAAGCATACATTTATAATTGTCATAGCATGCATTATGTATGAGTGTTGCATTGATTGTGGATTGAATTGTGTGTTAGGGACTAAATGGGGTGTTTTCCAGTTAGATTGGCTGCAATATGGTATAAAAGTGTTTTCAAAAATGTCGGGGGTTACTCAGTTATATGATTATGTATTCTCTATTGTGATATACAAGTTGATAATCATGCAATGTGTACATGAATGCTTGATAGACTAACTAGAGTTATATATTTATAAATCAATCATATTTGATTTTGAGTTTAGAAGTTTGGACTAACTATGATTTTCAAGTGAGAAATGTCTTGTAGATAGTCCAAGCATTAAGAGTAAGCAATGATCAAGAAAAATGGAAAAATCAATTATGCTCAACTCAAGAAGGAGAATGACAATGATGGCCAAGCGCTTATGATAGTATGGAAGAGAAACTAACAAGCTTGGATTGCATCAAGAAGCCTAAGGACTTAGTTTGGTATATTTCTTTTCTAGGCTATGTAAGTGTAAATTTGAGAAGTCATTACTTGATAGAGCTTGTCTTTCACCTTGCATTCATAGCATAATTTCAAACCATATCCTTGAAAATGTGTTTTTCAAAGAAATTGGTTACAAAGTGTTTTATCATGAGAAAATTGTTTTTCAATTAGATTAGGATTTGAAAATTGAGTTGATGTTTAAAAGTACTCAAATATTTGGTTTGAATTTGTTAATAGGCATAAACAAATATATTTTCAACAATAGTCTTATATGGAAGCTGATATATGTTTACCGTTTTGATCATATCATTACGTGTATTTTGATTATTGAGCTAAACCTTATTTCATTTGAAAATAGACTCAGTAAGCTTTCTAATGACTGGTCTTTTGCTCTAAATGGATCACAAATGAAGAAGTTATGAACTTTTGAATTCAGCCTTTGTTTTTAGGTTGTGGATTTGGGGTTTTCAGGGTTACCTAGAACTTCCCTGAATCCTTTTATCCTTTGCTTCCAAGCCCAATCTCCTACTCCGGTTCCTTTACCGTAGTGCCTCTGAATCTGATTCAAACCGTTTGGAACCTTAGTTTTATGAGATGGAAGCCTTAGGGTGAAAGAGTTGTGACGTAGTTGGTTTGGGAACAGAGGTTTTAGGAATGTGAGAAGTGAGGAAACTGAAGAACAGCCAGTTTGGAGACAAGGCACCCCTATTTATAGACTTTGGGGTCCATATTCGAATATATATTCGAATATAAGGCTCCTGTATTCAAATCTTCACTTGCATATTCGAATACTATCTTGCATATTCGAATACTATTCGAATATGACAGTCCATATTCAAATATTCATGTTATCTTTGTTTCTTTTTACTTGCAACTAATCCTTCTTCATTTTCTTTGTAAATTGTAATCAATCCCTTAAGTCCTAAGCCTCTTTGATTGATTTTCGGGATGTTACAGTTAATATTTTTATAATTGCAACATTAGTTTCTAGAAATCGTGTTCTATATACTTGAAAAATAGGGTGTTTTATATTTTAACATGAAAACGCATATTTTAAAATTATTAAATTATTTGATTTTTTTGAAAACAAAGTATTGTACACCATGAAGTTTCTAGTTTAATTTACAAAAATTTTATATTTGCAACATTTGTTTCTAAAAATCGTGTACTATACACTTCAAAAATAGGGTATTTAGGAATTTAAAAATGAAAATAAAACTTTAAATTTATTAATATATTTCATTTTTTTGAAAACAACGTATTGTTCCCAACAAAGTTTCTAG
Organism: Cyamopsis tetragonoloba; assembly: GCA_037177725.1. Lineage (NCBI taxonomy): Eukaryota > Viridiplantae > Streptophyta > Magnoliopsida > Fabales > Fabaceae > Cyamopsis > Cyamopsis tetragonoloba. The sequence continues at coordinate 14,225,624 of CM074124.1, read as the reverse complement.
CTTAATTTACACAATTTTTTATATTTTAAAATTGCAACATTTGTTTCTAAAAATCGTGTACTATAGACTTGAAATATAGGGTGTTTTTTACTTTAAAAATAAAAATGCATATTTTAAATTTATTAAATTATTAGATTTTTTTTGATAACAATGTATTCTTCCCCATAAAGTTTCTAGCTTAATTTACACAATTATTTATATTTTTAAAATTACAACATTTGTTTCTAGAAATTGTGTACTATACACTTGAAAAATAGGGTGTTTTTTACATTAAAAATTAAAATGAATATATTAAGTTTATTTAATTATTTGTTTTGAAAACAATTTATTGTTTCCCAAAAATTTTCTAGCGTAATTTTTACAACTTTTTCTATTATTAAAATTGAAAAACTTGTTTCTAGAAATCGCGTACTATAACACTTGAAAAATAGGGTGATTTTTACTTTAAAAATGAAAAGTATATATTAAATTTAATAAATTATTTGTTTTTTTTGACAACAATGTATTGTTCACCATGAAGTTTCTAGCTTAATTTACACTATTTTTTATATTTATAAAATATCAACATTTGTTTCTAGAAATCGTGTACTATACACGTGAAAAATACGGTGTTTTTTACTAAAAAAATGAAAACGCATATTTTAAATTTATAAAATTATTTTATTTTTTTTGAAAACAATCTATTGTTCACCATTTTGTTTATAGCTTAATTTACACTATATTTTTAATTTTTAAAAATATCAACATTTGGTTCTAGAAATCGTGAACTATATACACTTGAAAAATAGGGTGTTTTTTACTAAAAAAATGAAAATGCATATTTTAAATTTAATAAATTATTTAATTTTTTTTGAAATCAATGTATTGTTTAACATGAAATTTCTAGCTTAATTTGCATAATTTTTTATTATTTTTAAATTGAAACATTTTTTGTAGAAATCGTGTACTATAGACTTGAAATATAGAGTGTTTTTTACTTAAAAAAACGAAAAGACATATTTTAAATTTATTAATTTGTTTGATTTTTTAACAACAATGTATTGTTCATGATGAAGTTTTTTTCTCAATTTACACTATTTTTTTATATTTTTAAAATACCAACATTCGTTTCTAGAATGTGTGTACTATAGACTTGAAAAATGGGGTGTTTTTCACTAAAAAATGAAAATGCATATTTTAAATTGATTAAATTATTTGATTTTTTTGACAACAATGTAATGTTCACCATGAAGTTTATAGCTTAATTTACACTATTTTTTTATATTTTTAAATTATCAACATTTGTTTCTAGAAATCGTGTACTATACACTTGAAAAATAGGGTGTTTTTTACTTTAAAAATGAAAACGCATATATTAAAGTTATTAAATTTTTTGATTTTTTTCAAAACAATATATTGTTCCCCATAATGTTTCTAGAAATCGTATTCTATATATACCCTCGAAAAATATGGTGTTTTTTAGTTTAAAAATGAAATTGCATATTTTAAATTTATTAAATTTTTTTATTTTTTTAACAAAAATGTATTGTTCACCATGAAGTTTCTAGCATAATTTACACTATTTTTTTTTATATTTTTAAAATTGCAACATTTGTTTCTAAAAATCGTGTACTATAGACTTGAAATATAGGGTGATTTTTACTTTAAAAATGAAATCACAAATTTTAAATTTATTAAATTATTTGATGTTTTGGGAAACAATGTATTGTTCACCATTAAGTTTCTAGCTTACTTTACACTATTTTTTTATATTTTAAAAATATCAACTTTTGTTTCTAGAAATCGTGTACGACTTGAAATATAGGGTGATTTTTTACTTTAAAAATGAAAATGCATATTTTAAATTTTTTAAATTATTTGATTTTTTTGACAACAATTTATTTTTCATTATGAATTTTCTAGCTTAATTTACACTATTTTTTAAAATTTTTAAAATATTAACTTTTGTTTCTAGAAATCGTGTACTATACACGTGAAAAATATGGTGTTTTTTACTAAAAAAATTAAAACAAATATTTTAAATTTATTAAATTATTTATATTTTTTGAAATCAATATATTTGTTACCATGAATTTTCTAGCTTAATTTACACTATTTTTTTGTATTTTTCAAATATCAACATTTGTTTCTAGAAATCGTGTATTAAACACTAGAAAAATAGGATGTTTTTTACTAAAAGAATGAAAATGCATATTTTAAATATTTTAAATTATTTTTTTTTTGAAATCAATTTATTTTTTACCATGATGTTTATAGTTTAATTTACACAATTTTTTATATTTTTAAAATTGCAACATTTGTGTGTAGAAATCGCGTACTATAGACTTGAAATATAGGGTGATTTTAACTTTATAAATGAAAACGCTTATTTTAAATTTATTAAATTTTTTTTTTTACAACAATGTATTTTTCATCATGAAGTTTCTAGCTTAATTTACACTATTTTTTTATATTTTTAAAATATCAGCATTTGTTTCTAGAAATCGTTTATTATATACTTGAAAAATAGGGTGCTTTTTACTAAAAAAATGAAAATTCATATTTTCAATTTTTTAAATTATTTAATTTTTTTTTAAATCAATTTATTTTTTACTAGGAAGTTTCTAGCTTAATTTCCACCATTTTTTATATTTATAAAATTGCAATATTTGTTTGTAGAAATCGTGTATTAAACACAGGAAAAATAGGGTGTTTTTTACTAAAAGAAAGAATATGAATATTTTAAATTTTTTAAATTATTTTTTTTAAATCAATTTTTTTTTTACATAATTGTTTATATTTTTAAAATTGCAACATTTGTTTGTGGAAATCGTGTAGTATAGACTTGAAATATAAGGTGTTTTTTACTTAAAAAATGAAAATGCATAGTTTAAATTTATTATATTATTTGATTTTTTTGACAACAATGTATTTTTTATCATGAAGTTTCTAGCTTAATTCACACTATTTTTTTATATTTTTAAAATATCAACATTTGTTTCTAGAAATAGTGTATTATACACTTGAAAAATAGGGTATTTTTTACTACAAAAATTAAAACACATCAAAAATATCAATTTAAAATATCAACATTTTTTTAAGTTTATTAATTTTTTTAAATCAATTTATTTTTTACCATGAAGTTTCTACCTTAATTTACACAATTTATAATATTTTTAAAATATTAGCATTTGTTTCTAGAAATCGTTTATTATACACTTGAAAAATAGGGTGTTTTTTACTAAAAAAAATGAAAATGCATATTTTAAATTTATTAAATAATTTAATTTTTTTTAAATCTATATATTGTTTACCAAGAAGTTTCTTGCTTAATTTACATAATTTTTTATATTTTTAAATTTGCAACATTTGTTTGTAGAAATCGTGTAAATATATGGTATTTTTTACTAAAAAAATGAAAATGCATATTTTTAATTTATTAAATTATTTTTATTTTTTTGACAACAATGTATTGTTTACCATGAAATTTCTAGCTTAATTTACACAATTTTTTATATTTTTAAAATTGCAACATTTCTTTGTAGAAATCGTGTACTATAGACTTGAAATATATGGTGTTTTTTACTTTAAAAATGAAAATGGATATTATAAATTTATTCAATTATTTGATTTTTTTGACAACAATGTATTTTTCACCATGATGTTTCTAGCTTAATTTACACTGTTTTTAAATTTTTAAAATGTCAACATTTGTTTGAAGAAATCGTGTACCATACTAAAAAAATGAAAACACATATTTTTTATTTATTAAATTATTTAATTTTTTTGAAAACTATGTATTGTTCACTATTAAGTTTCTAGTATAATTTAGTTAAATATTTATATTTTTATAATTTCAGCATTTGTTTATATAAATCATGTACTATACATTTGAATAATAAGGTGTTTTTTACTTTAAAAATTGAAAATGCTTATTTTAAATTTATTAAATTTTTTGATTTTTCATCAACAATTTATTTTTCACCATGAAGTTTCTTGCTTAATTGTTTTTTATATTTTAAAAATATCAACATTTGTTTCTAGAAATCGTGTACTATACACTTGAAAAATAGGGTGTTTTTTACTAAAAAAATAAAAACGCATATTTTTAATTTATAAAATTATTTGATTTTTTTGACAACAATGTATTGTTTATCATGAAGTTTCTAGCTTAACTTACACAATTTTTAATATTTTTAAAATTGCAACATTTGTTTGTAGAAATCGTGTACTATAGACTTGAAATATAGGGTGTTTTTTACATTAAAAATGAAAACGTATATTATAAATTTATTAAATTATTAAATTTTTTTTACAAAAATGTATTGTTCATCATGATGTTTCTAGCTTAACTTACACGATTTTTTAAATTTTTTAAAATATCAACATTTGTTTCTAGAAATCGTGTATTAAACACTTAAAAAATAGGGTGTTTTTTACTAGAAAAATTAAAATGCATATTTTAAATTTATTAAATTATTTAATTTTTTTGAAATCATTGTATTGTTTACCATGAAGTTTCTACCTTAATTTACACTATTTTTTATTATTTTCAAATTGCAATATTTGTTTGTAGAAATCGTGTACTATAGACTTGAATTATAGGGTGTTTTTATCTTTAAAAAGGAAAACGTATATTTTGAATTTATTAAATTATTTGATTTTTTTGACAATAATGTATTGTTCATCAAGAAGTTTCTAGCTCAATTTACACTATTTTTTTATATTTTTAAATATCAACATTTGTTTCTAGATATCGTGTACCATACACTTGAAAAATAGGGTGTTTTTTACTTAAAAAATGAAAATGCATATTTTAGATTTATTAAATTATTTAACTTTTTTGACAACAATATATTGTTCACCATGAATTTTCTAGCTTAATTTACGCTATTTTTTTATATTTTTAAAATTGCAACATTTGTTTGTAGAAATCGTGTACTATAGACTTGAAATATAGGGTGTTTTTTACTTTAAAAATGAAAACCCATATTTTAAATTTATTGAATTATTTATTTTTTTTAAATCAATTTATTGTTTACCATGAAGTTTCTAGCTTAATTTACATAATTTTTAATATTTTAAAAATTGCAACATTTGTTTGTAGAAATCGTTTAATATAGACTTGAAATATAGAGTGCTTTTTACTTTAAAAAAGAAAACACATATTTTAAATTTATCAAACTATTATATTTTTTTGTCAACAATGTATTTGTTCACCATGAAGTTTTTAGCTTAAATTTTTTTTATATTTTTAAAGTATCAACATTTGTTTCTAGTAATCCTGTATTCTACACTTGAAAAATAGTGTGTTTTTTACTTAAAAAATTAAAATGCATATTTTAATTTTATTAAATTATTTAATTTTTTGAAAATATCGTATTTTTCACTATGAATTTTGTAGCTTAATTTACACTATTTTTTTATATTTTTAAAATTGCAACATTTGTTTGTACAAATCGTGTGCTATAGACTTGAAATACAGAGTGCTTTATACTTTAAAAATGAAAACGCATATTTTAAATTTATTAAATTATTTGATTTTTTTGACAACAATGTATTTTTCATCATGAAGTTTCTATCTTAATTTACACAATTTTTTTAAATTTTTAAAATATCAACATTTGTTTCTAGAAATCGTTTACTATAACACTTTAAAAATAGGGTGTTTTTTACTAAAAAAATTAAAATGCATATTTTAAATTTATTAAATTATTTAAAGTAATTTGATATCAATCTATTGTTTACCATGAAGTTTCTAGCTTAATTTACACAATTTTATTTATTTTTAAAATTTCAACATTTGATTGCAGAATTAGTGTACAATAGACATGAAATATAGGATGTTTTTTACTTTAAAAATGAAAATACATCTTTTAAATTTATTAAATTATTTGAGTTTTTTGAATATAATGTATTGTTCACCATGAAGTTTCTAGCTTAATTTACATTATTTTTTATATTTTTAAAATATCAACATTTGTTTCGAGAAATCGTGTACTATACACTTTAAAAATAGGGTGTTTTTTACTAATAAAATGAAAACACAAATTTTAAATTTATTAAAACATTTGATTTTTTTGATAACAATGTATTTTTCACCATGAAGTTTCTAGCTTAATTTACACTATTTTTTTTATCTTTTTAAAATAACAACATTTGTTACTAGAAATCATGTATTATACACTTGAAAAATAGGGTCTTTTTTACTTTAAAAATAAAATTGAATATTTTAAAAATATTAAATTATTTGATTTTTTTGAAAACAATGTATTTTTCAGCATGAAGTTTCTAGCTTTATTTACACAAATTTTTATATTTTTAAAATTGCAACATTTGTTTGTAGAAATCGTGTATTATAGACTTCAAATACAGAGTGTTTTTTACTTTAAAAATGAAAACGTATATTTTAATTTTATTAACTTATTTTATTTTTTTGACAACAATGTATTTTTCATCATGAAGTTTCTATCTTAATTTACACTAACTTTTTAAATTTTTAAAATATCAACATTTGTTTCTAGAAATCGTGTACTATAACACTTTAAAAATAGGATGTTTTTTACTAAAAAAATTAAAATGCATATTTTAAATTTATTAAATTATTTAATTTTTTTTGAAATCAATGTATTGTTTACCATGAAGTTTCAAGCTTACTTTACATTATTTTTTATATTTTTAAAATATCAACATTTGTTTCGAGAAATCGTGTACTGTACACTTTAAAAATAGGGTGTTTTTTACTAATAAAATGAAAACACAAATTATAAATTTTTTAAGGCATTTGATTTTTTTGATAACAATGTATTTTTCACCATGAAGTTTCTAGCTTAATTTACACTATTTTTTTTATCTTTTTAAAATATCAACATTTGTTTCTAGAAATCGTGTACTATACACTTGAAAAATAGGGTCTTTTTTACTTTAAAATTGAAATTGAATATTTTAAAAATATTAAATTATTTTATTTTTTTTGAAAATAATGTATTGTTCAGCATGAATTTTCTAGCTTAATTTACGCTATTTTTTTATATTTTTAAAATTGCAACATTTGTTTGTAGAAATCGTGTACTATAGACTTGAAATATAGGGTGTATTTTACTTTAAAAATGAAAAAGCATATTTTAAATTTATTAAATTATTTTATTTTTTTGAAAATAATGTATTGTTCACCATGAAGTTTCTAGATTAATTTAAACTTTTTAAAATATCATCATTTGTTTGTAGAAATCGTGTATTATACACTTGAAAAATAGGATGTTTTTTACTTAAAAAAGTAAAACGCATATTTTAAATTTATTAAATTATTTAAGTTTTTTTGAAATCAATGTATTGTTTACCATGAAGTTTCTAGCTTAATTTACACAATTTTTTATATTTTTAAAATTGCAACATTTGTTTGTAAAAATCGTGTTCATAGACTTGAAATATAGGGTTTTTTTTCTTTTAAAAAGTAAAACGCATATTTTAAATTTATTAAATTGTTTGATTTATTTGACTACAATGTATTGTTCACCATGAAGTTTCTAGCTTAATTTACACTATTTTTTTAAATTTTTAAAATATCAACATTTGTTTTTAGAAATCGTGTATTATACACTTGAAAAATAGTGTGTTGTTGACTAAAAAAATGAAAACACATATTTTAAATTTATTAAACTATTAAATTTTTTTGACAACAATGTATAGTTTACCATGAAGTTTCTAGCTTAATTTACACAATTTTTTATATTTTTAAAATTGCAACATTTCTTTATAGAAATCGTGTACTATAAACTTGAAATAAAGGGTGTTTTTTTTTTAAAAAATGAAAACACATATTTTAAATTTATTAAATTAATTTATTTATTTGACAACAATGTATTTTTCACCATGAAGTTTCTAGCTTAATTTACACAATTTTTTTATATTTTTAAATTATCAACATTTGTTTCTACAAATCGTGTACTTTACACTTCCAAAAAGTGTGTTTTTTACTAAAAAAATGATAACGCATATATTTAATTTATTAAATTATTTGATTTTTTTGACAAAAATTTAGTTTTTACCATGAATTTTTCTAACTTAATTTACATAATTTTTTATATTTTTAAAATTACAACATTTGTTTGTAGAAATCGTGTACTTTAGACTTGAAATATAGTGTGTTTTTTACTTTAAAAATGAAAACACATATTTTAAATTTATACAATTATTTGATTTTTTTGACAACAATGTATTTTTCACCATAAAGTTTCTAGCTTAATTTACACTATTTTTTATATTTTTAAAATGTCAACATTTGTTTCTAGAAATTGTGTACTAGACACTTAAAAAATAGAGTGTTTTTTACTAAAAAATTAAAACGCATATTTTACATTTATTAAATTATTTAATTTTTTTGAAAACAATGTATTGTTCACTATGAAGTTTCTAGTATAACTTACAAAAAATATTTATTTTTTATAATTGCAGCATTTGTTTATATAAATCATGTACTATACACTTCAAAAATAGGGTGTTTTTTACTTCAAAAATTAAAACGCATATTTGAAATTTATGAATATATTTAATTCTTTTGCAAACTATGTATTGTTCCCCATAAAGTTTCTAGCTTAATTTACACAATTTTTATATTTTTAAAATTGCAACATTTGTTTCTAAAAATTGTGTACTATAGACTTGAAATATAGGATGTTTCTTACTTTAAAAATGAAAACGCATATATTAATTTTATTAAATTATTTGAATTTTTTGAAAACAATGTATTGTTCCCCTTAAAGTTTCTTGCTTAATTTACGCAATAGTTTATTGTAACACGTTAATTTTTGAGTCCGTGTTTTTATTCAAAACACTAGTGGAAGCTAAATTCTAATTTACAACAATTAATAATAATAATAATATTAATTACACCCCTTTCAAATTTTACAAATTCCTATACAACTGAACAAATTAACATATTAACTTGAGACTTAGGTTCACCATGTGTGGCTATACCTAAGAAAAGCCCACAACTCATCTCATCTGTGGGTTTCGCTTCACAATCTTTTGATACCTGCGATATGCTAACCGTCAGTTATATGTAAACATATAACTGAGTAACCTTCGGCATTTTTTAAAACAGTTTTATACTATATCGCAGTCAGTCTAACTGGAAAACACCCCATTTAATCCCTAACACACAATTCAATCCACAATCAATGCAACAACTCATACATAATGCATGCTATGACAATTATGGATGTATGCATGCCATGATCTTTCATTAACATACTTAATTCTATTCTTTTATTTAATCTTTTATGGAAGCCTCATGCACTAGACTTCCCTTAGCGCGTGGCAGTAACGCGAGGTTGAGCTCAAAACCACAGCAAGCGTCCCTACCGTGATCAAACTGGCTGTCGGGCTATCTTACCCCAATCACTAGGATAGCCCAGGACTATCTTACCCCATTCATCGGGATAGTCCTTTCTTTCGGGCCATCTTCCCGGTCACCGGGCAACCCTACTAGTTCAGGACATCTTACCCCGTTCATTGGGAGACCCTACACTCTCAATCTTTACATGCTTGTCCGCTTACCCGGTGTCTGACAGGTGGGATTCAACCCGCTTACTCAACATCCGTTGATGGGGGAAAGCTTAAACTTGTCTTTAAATTTCATTTTCATTTCACATGAAATATTATCATGCATTTCACATTCAACTCATATAATTTGCATACAACATTCATCATTAATATTTCATTAATCATTCATTTAAGCACTTGCCACCCATGTAATAACACTATACTTATCATAATCATTTCATGACCTTAATACATGTTACTAAGTCATATGGACCTATTTACACTTACTCTAACCCTAGAAATAGTCTATTAGGGTCCACAATGCATTTTGGAAGTTAAAACAGGTCAAGGAGGTACAAAGCACTGGCGCTTGAGCGTCAGGCAACATTTTTACACTGCTAGGAATTTCATCCTGGTGCTTGAGCCCCAATCCTGGCGCTTGAGCGCCAGACATCCATTTGCCACTGCCAGGAATTTTGTCCTAGCGCTCGAGCCCCAACCACAGATGACAGCTTTTGTGAATTTCACCAAAAATTCAGTTTCTTTCCTTTCAACCTCTTTCCTTGACCTCATTCTAACTTCCAAAACACTAGCCACATCATGGCACAACAAATTCACACATATACAATCAAATTGTCACAAAGAAAGTGTACATTAGCATGATTCAAACACAAATGCTTCATTCATTCAATCTCACATCAAAATCACATGACACAATTTCAACACATATACACATTTTTCTCAATTCACACTACTACATCAAAATATGACAACAAGGAAAACTCTCACACTTCACTTTCATTGCCACACTAGTTTCCAAAATAACCTACATGCATCAAACTAAATCATCCCACTTAACAAGTCTAATCCTAATAATCACACATTTCACAATTTGACAATAGTCAATCCACATGCATCAAAACCCAATTCATTTAACATTATAAGTTCAAACCAATTCCTATCATATATTTCATAATAGCTCAAAATCAAGTCATATATCTTTTCTATTCCTTATCTTGCCTAAGTTTTGGGGTTTAGTGGGGTTACCTTCAAACTTAGAGTCCCTAAGAACTTCTTGTTCTCAATCTCCACCAAATCCTTCAATCTCCACTACTAGACTTGGGAATCCCTAAATACCCCCAAACAAGATTCATTAGCACCCTTAGGAACTCATTTTAGGGTTTTCATGTCAAAAGCCCATTTTCCCCAAAATGGAGCTTTGTCAAAGAATGGTAGATGAGGGTGCATGCCTTACCTAAGTAGCTTGTTGGTGTCCCAAAGCTTGAAAATGTCCTCTCAAAAGCTTCAATGTTGGAGATTGATGAATGAACCTTGATGTTTTGGGCTTGAAGGTCAAACCCTAGGAGAGCAAGTGTGAAAATGAGAAGTGAAGAGAGTGAGGAAGGGAGAAAGGGGCGAGAATGAGGGAGGAAGTAAGGGGCTTGCATGTTCAATTAAAGAGAAGAATTACCTTCCTTGTGGCTTGGTGATGATGATTTCTTAAGGAAACAATATGGAATTTGAGCTTCTATGGTGAGATTGATCAAGGAATTAGGAGAGGGTTTGAGAAGGGGATGAAGAACTAGAGAGAAGAGCATGCTCTTTGTGTGGGTTGAAATGAGAGGGGGAGAAGGGGAAGTGAGAGTTTTTCCTCGCTTAACTAATTTCTAAATCTTGCTAAGTGGTCCCTCATGGCACTTATAAAATTGCAACCTAGTCCTTCCCTATAATTTCTTAGGGTCTTTTTGGTTGGAGGTTTTTGGAGGGGAGGGGAGGGCATAATTAACACATTAAAACACTTAAAATCCCTCCCCTCCCCTCCAACCAAACACAAAAACATTATTGTCCCTTCCCTCCGCTCCCCTCCACTTGAACCAAACGCACTCTCAGATTTTTTGTTTTCCCTCCCCTCCCCTCCCTTCCACTCCCCTCCATTAAAATCCCTCCTCTCCGTTGAACCAAACAGACCCTTAAGGATCGCAACCAAATCCCTAAATCCCCATTTTGTTATAAAAGAACCAATAGCTCTTTTCTAGGAAATCTATGGGATGTTACATCTATATTTTTAAAATTGAAACATATATTTCTAGAAATCATGTACTATATATACACTTGAAAAAAAGGGTTTTTTACTCTAAAAATGAAAATGCATATTTTAAATTTATTAATTTGATTATTTTGAAAACAATCTATTGTTCCCCATAAAGTTTCTAGCTTAATTTTTACAATTTTATATAATTTTAAAATTGAAACATTTATTTCTAGAAATCGCGTACTATACACTTGAAAAATAGGGTGTTTTTTACTTTCAAAATGAAAATGCATATTTTAAATTTATTAAATTATTTGATTTTTTTTGAAAACAATATATTGTTACCAATAAAGATTGTAGCTTAATTTTTAGAGTTTTTTATATTTTTAAAATTGAAACATTTGTTTGTAGAAATCGCGTACTATACACTTGAAAAATATGGTGTTTTTTACTTTAAAAATGAAAACCCATATTTTAATATTATTAAATTATTTGTTTTTTTTAAACAATATATTGTTCACCATGAAGTTTCTAGCTTAATTTACACTATATATAATAATTTTAAAATATAAACATTTGTTTCTAGAAATCATGTACTATTATGCACTTGAAAAATAGGGTGTTTTTTACTAAAAAAATGAAAACACATATTTTAAAATTATTAAATTATTTGATTTTTTGACAATAATGTGTTGTTCACAATAAAGTTTCTAACTTAATATAAACTATTTGATTTATATTTTTAAAATTGCAACATTTGTTTTTAGAAATCGTGTTCTATACACTTGAAAAAGAGGGTGTTTTTTACTTTAAAAATCAAAACGCATATTTTAAATTAATTAAATTTTTTGATTTTTTTGAAAACAATTTATTGTCCACCATGAAGATTCTAGTTTAGTTTACAAATTTTTTTATATTTTTATATTTGCAACATTTGTTTTTAAAAATCGTGTACTATTCACTTGAAATATAGGGTGTTTTTTACTTTAAAAATGAAAAAGCATATTTTAAATTTTTTAAATTATATTATTTTTTTGAAAATAATGTATTGTTCCCCATAAATTTTCTAGCTTAATTTACACAATTTTTTATTTTTTTAAAATTGCAACATTTATTTCTAGAAATCGTGTACTATAACACTTAAAAAATAGGGTGTTTTTTACTTTAAAAATGAAAATGATTATTTTAAATTTATTAAATTATTTGATTTTTTTGAAAACAATCTATTGTTCCCCATAAAGTTTCTAGCTTAATTTTTACAATTTTATATATTTTTAAAATATCAACATTTGTTTCAAAAAATCGTGTACTATACACTTGAAAAATAGGGTATTTTTTACTAAAAAAATGAAAACGCATATTTTAAATTTATTAAATTATTTGATTTTTTTGACAACAATTTATTGTTCACCATGATGTTTCTAGCTTAATTTACACTTTTTTTTTATATTTTTAAAATATCAACATTTATTTCTAGAAATCGTGTACTATACACTTGAAAAATATGGTGTTTTTTACTAAAAAAATGAAAATGCATATTTTGAATTTATTAAATTATTTGATTTTTTTTTACAACAATGTATTGTTCACCAAGAAGTTTCTAGCTTAATTTACACTATTTTTTATATTTTTAAAATATCAACATTTGTTTCTAGAAATCGTGCACTATACAATTGAAAAATAGAGTGTTTTTTACTAAAAAAAAATCAAACTCATATTTTAAATTTATTAAATTATTTGATTTTTTGACAAAATTATATTGTTCACCATGAAGTTTCTAGGTTATTTTACACTATATATAACACCCTAATTCTTGAAAATACAACTCTGGTTACTTGGTTTTATTTAAAATACAGCGGAAAACCTTTATTTATTTATATGATAAGTCCCTTTACAGCTGAACCACATAATCTCTGAACAACCGACTTAGGTTCACCAAGTGTGGTTTTACCTAAGCAAAGCCTAACGCTTTGTCTTATCCATTGCTTTAGCTCCACAGTCTTCTAATACCTGCAATACTGCGACCATCAGTTATATGTAAAACATATAACCGAGTAACCCTCGGTCTAACTAAAAACATTTTACAGTATTGCAGCCAGTCTAATTGGAAAACTGCCCCAAATCACATTCCTAGCAAACACACATAATTCACATAACACTTACACATACAAATTCACACATTCATATACAAAGCATGCAATAATATCATGTATGTATGCATGCCATGATCATTTTCCATTTTCCATTCTTTCCTCTTTTATCGAGAAGCCCGGTGCACGCGAAATCGACCATTGTTCGTGGCAATAGCACTATAGAGCTCTCTGCAAACCCTGGTAAGCGTCCTTAGCCAAAGTCCATGCCTCACCTCCAATAGAGGTTTGCAAGAACTATTATCCCTTCTGATAATAGCCCCCAATTGTTTCTCTTTCTCAGAGTCATCACCCATTACAGGTCTGCAAGAACTATTACCCCTTCCGATAATAGCCCCCAAATCATTTCTCTTTCTATGCTTGTCCACTTACCCGATCTACTTCCGGCGGAACTCAACCCTCTTACTCAAACAATGTTGATGGGGGAAGCATTTCCATATTTCTTTTCTGTTTCATTTCACATTTATAGGTTCTAATGCATCAAACATCACATTCATATCACAATCAATGCAACAAGAGTTCCAGTAGCATAATATTCGAACACAAGCATCCTATGTTTGAATATTATGTATCATAAGTTCCACACTCAAATATCTATTCAAATATGGCCTGCCATATTTGAGTACATATTAGAGTTCATACAGACTCTAGACTTATCCATTCAAAAACAATTTGAAAATCTATCCAGAGTCCTATTCTCAATTTCATCGTATTATAATCTAAAATCTCTTGTCTGTTAAATACACTTTATCATTTTCATACATCATTCACAATCTCTAAACATGCAACGTCTCTTTGCACATTTGATCACACGGCATAATACAGACATATCAAGCATCATATTCATTCATATTCTCAATTCCATTCATGCAACATCGTTTAGCATGTTAGCAGAACATCATACAGGCATACCAAACATCATACTCATTCATATCTCCCATTCCATTCATGCAACTTCGGTTAGCATGTTAACAAAACGCAAACATAACAAATAATATCAGACAGATTCCTAATTCAGCCAATTCCTAACACATTATCTATAGTTCCTAATCACATGTTCCTAACATTTCATAATGTTCTCGATTTGGGGTTTTAGGGTTACCTTGGGATCCCAGAATCATTTATCCTTCAACTCCAATCCAGTTTCCAATTCCCTTCTTCACCATTCTTTATCTCTGAGTTGGAATCTCAACTCTTGGAATCCTACTGTGAGAAGGAAACCTTAAGATGAATGAATTGTGGCATGTGATTGATTAGTGGCAGAGGTCTATTGTAACACTCTCAATTTTGCTAATTAATTACTAAATAGGAAATTATTCCGCTAGAAAAATATTTCGATTCCGATTATATGATTAGAAAATATTGGAGAACGATATATTTTAATTCTAGAATTTTTGGTTATAGTGCACGCATAACAATCGAAATATACCAGTTATTCCAAACATATATACATTCTAGAGTATTAATCAATAAAAGACAAATCCCTCTAACACTCCATACTCTCCATGTGGTCAAATCATACCCTAGACATAGGGAACTTGATTTGCTTCAAACACTCCAACTATTCACACTATGCCTTCATGTACCCCTCAACTATTCAACAAAGCTCTCCAAACACTCCAAGACCCCTCAAAAAACTCGGCCCACTTCCTCTATAAATAGGGGACTCTACTTCACTTCCAAACACACCAGAACACAAGCTTCTCTTCTCCTTTCTCTCTAAAATTTTCTTGAGTCCAAAATTGGTGTTGCTTGTAGTGATAACTTTGGAAGCTCTACCCTTCATCAACCCCTTTAATCCTTGAAGATAACCTTGGTAAGGGAAGTGAGAATAGCTTAGTGTAGAATTTAGTTGGGTATTTGGGTGAGGGTTGGCCCTAGACCCTCTTCATTCATTAACTTTCAAAGCTGGTTCTGTCTTATGCCTGTTGATTTAGAGCCCATATTTTGGAAATTGGTCATTGGATAATTCAGCTCCATGCTTAAAAATCATTTTAAGATGTGTTTTAACTACTGGTAAAGTTTCATAATTTTTGGATGATGTTAAGACCTTATTTTGATTCTTGAAACATTATTGCTCTATTCTGTCTGGTGAGTTCATGCTACTGGAGTTACTTTGTGCGTACCATTAAAGCTCTTATTCTGTTTAGATGCGTACGAAAATTTGTATGATGATAGATCTGTGTGTTAGCTTTCCAGATTAGTATCATTTGTAATTTTTGATCTTGTGTTTGATTTTATATGGATTTTTGAGTGACATAAGGTCATTTCTGGAACAGTCAGAACATTTTGGTTTTTCTGCACCATTTGGGAAACAGATTTAACTTAGGAAATTTTTATGAAAAACTAGACTCAAAGTGGATCATTTCTGGGTTGGTTTCATAAATTTTAAGTAACTGAGTGATTTTATAAAAATCGTTGAAGATGAAGATCCTGTTACTGTAGTTTTCTGTTTTGCTGGGAAAAAGTTGTAACTTTGAGAAAATATTTCGCACTGTATTACTGCTCAAAAATTCTTGAAAAATTTATATGTGGTGTGTTAATATATCTACTATATCATATCAAAAATTCATATTTTTCTGGGCACGTATGAATTTATTATACTCCTTTAGACTAGCTACTGCCAGATCCTGTACAGTTTGAAAGAAGGATTTTTCTGGCCATCTTAAGTATCTAAAAAAATTCTGGAAAAATTCTATTTTGACTCTAACCCTGTGAAGTAACTGTATAAATTAATTGGGGACCAAATAAAATCGTTTAATATTTATTTACCCCTTTTAAAGAAAGGACAGCATGCTGAAGAGTCACTGAAACAAAGGAAAAATCACTTTTCCTTCAACTTCTGAATATTGGAAATTTATCAGCTTTTTAATACCAAATAAATCATTTTTAAGATGTTAATGATGTTTTCAAGGCTAAATGGTTGTTTTGGACTTATTTATAAATTCCTATAATTTTTGGATATGGTTTAAATGATAATATGTCTAGAAGAACTAAAGTAAATTTCAAACAATGATGTTAATAGTAGAAGTTAATAAAGGCCTAAGTGCCAAAAGATGAATATAGAGAACGTGAAAATTGAATATATGACTTTTAAAGGTGTATTCTCCCTATTGGGAGTATTATATGAATACCATGATAATTGCTTTATTTTTGGGAATTAAACTGAAATCTGTGGTAAAGGATTTGACAAGGTGGTGTGATTAGTAATTTTTTTTGCAAATTGTTGTTTGAGCCTAGTTGTATGGATGGGATGTGAACCTGGTTGAATCCTTGTGATAAACTATGCTCAAAAGTACTAAAACACCTTGAGATTGTATGTTTTCAAAATAGTATTTTCGAAAACTTCTATTAAGGAGGAATAAAAGGTAAAAGTGGTGCGTTGGCACAATAACGTTATACTCTAGGGAGTGGGTTCGACCTTTGGGGGCTTTAACCAGAGTGTGAGATGCCTAGGGGACTCGGTGGTAGCTCCTCGATGTGGGGCTACTCACTGAAAAAGCTCGGTTACCTCGACACGTCTCTAAGTATATTCTGGATCGGTGGAGAGTACTGAGGTACATGGACTTGTACGAACGAAGTATGACTCCCGGTCACCTCCTTAATAGAAAGAGTGCTAGCGATGATGTCGTTTTGTTTTTTTTTTTGGAGTCTCATGCGTTATGGTATCCTTGAATGTGCATGTTGTGTGATGTTACGAGTGAGAATATCAATTGTAAGCTATTATGGATTTTCTGTTTAAAAATCTAAATATCCTGACTCTACTTCTACCAAACTTTGCTGTATCTCACTCTTCTGTTTTATGTTGTATTTATCTGTCTATCTATATATCTATTACGCAATACAATAGATGGCGGCTCGAGAGACCCTCTTGGAAATCAACTGTCCAATTGAATTTGGCTACTGGGAGCATGATGTATCTCGTGGGACGTCCACTTTTGTAGGAGAAGTATCCTTCTGGGTATCTCATCCGTCACTACCGATGCTCCGGTTCACTTACATTGGAGCAACCTTGACGTTGGTTATTCGGACACCCCCTGGTCTCATGCCTGTACCCGTAGCGTTCCGACCCGCTTCTCATATTTCTTATTTCACTCCGTCTCTTGTGGAGCTGGCCAGGGTTGGTTCTTCAACTCGCCTAGGGAGAGCTCTCCTGAGAGTGATCCGAGTGAAGATACTGGGATGGAGAGTGCAGCGTCCTTTATTTAGTTATATTTTCGTTAAGACATTTTGGATGGCTGTAATATTTGATCAGTGCATTTCCTATGTGCGACATCTTCTACTCTTCGAGTGGTAGAGTATTTTTTTGTCATGTTGTCTAGGACTCCCAGTAATTTATGTTTGTTATCTGACTAATTAATATATCTATGTTATATTAGCTTATCGTATGTGTGTTAGTTACCAAATCTAAACTTTCATTCGACTAGGTCTCATTACCGTTTCGAATATACAACTATTAAGTTTCGAAAAATTTAACTCGAAATTTAACCCCTCGATACAAGTATGATGAATTAGCCTTAATAACTTTAATTGAATAACTCATTCCGCTTAGTATAAATTGGGGCGTTACATCTATCAAAGAATTGAAAGAGCGTAGAGCGAGCAAGAGGGAAACAGTGAGTTTTGAATGTGAAACACCCCTATTTATAGGCTTTGGGGTCCATATTCGAATATATATTTGAATGTAAGGTTGTTGTTTTCAATTCCAAACTTCCATATTCGAATATTGACATGCATATTCGAATACTATTCAAATATAACAGTTCATATTCAAATACTATTCGAATATGACCGTGCATATTCGAATATTCATGTTATTTTTATCCCTCCTCTGACCTCTCTACTTACAACCAATCCTCCTCTTTCTTTTCTTTGTAAATTGTAATCAAATCCCTTAAATCCTATGTTTCCTTTATGAATTTTCGAGATGTTTCAATTCTACCCCTCTTAAAAGAATTGTGTCCTCACAATTTACTTTGATTCCTGGACCAAAGGAATATTCATATCTGAAGTATCTTGAGGGATTTATAGATAACTTTGTCAAATATAGTGCGGCTTTTGTAAGGTCAGTACGTCATATAATTGTAGAAAGATCTAATAGAGTGAATACTTACACTATTTGGGAAAAAATGGTTTTAGGAGTGTGATTCCCATAATCATAGGTTTGAAAGGGGTTTAGATAAAAGTGATATTTGGATTTCTAATTCATTTTGAGAAATCAGGGTCTACCCTTGAAACTTGCCCTGCATTTCACTTAAGATATAAGTCAATGAGATATTGAAAAATTTGGGTAACTCTGAGTATGATCGTTAATTATTTTATAGGATCCTATAGACTTAGTGAAGATAAGTAGAAGATCTTACAAAGTTAACACGAAGGTTATCTTTGCAACTTGTGAAAACCTGAATTAGGTAGGAAATAACCCTAGGTGGCTATAAGTTTGAAACTAAAACTCAATGGAATAAGAGGCGTCATCACGTCTTGATTTAGTCTCCTGCTAATATTAGTTTGAAATTAAAAATAGGGTGTTTTTAACTAAAAAAATAAAAACGCATATTTTAAATTTATTAAATTATTTGATTTTTTTTACAACAATGAATTGTTAACCAAGAAGGTTCTAGATTAATTTACACTATCATTTATATTTTTAAAATATCAACATTTGTTTCTAGAAAACGTGTACTATACACTTCAAATATAGGGTGTTTTTTACTTTAAAAATGAAAACGCATATTTTCAATTTATTAAATTATTTGATTTTTTTATAAACAATGTATTGTTCCTCATAAAGTTTGTAGCTTAATTTACACAATTTTTAATATTTTTAAAATTGCAACATTTGTTTCTAGAAATCGTGTACTATACACTTGAAAAGTAGGGTGTTTTTTACTTTAAAAATGAAAATGCATATTTTAAATATATTAAATTATTTGATTTTTTTTGAAAAACAATCTTATGTTCACAACAAAGTTTCTTGCTTAAATTTTACAATTTTTTTATTTTTTTAAAATTGAAACATTTAAATCTAGATATCGCGCACAATACACTTGGAAAATAGGGTGTTTTTTAGTTTAAAAATTAAAACGCATATTTTCAATTTATTAAATTATTTTATTTTTTTCACAACAATGTATTCTTCACCAAGAACTTTCTACCCTAATTTACACTATTTTTTATATTTTAAAATATCAACAATTGTTTCTAGAAATCGTGTACTATACACTTGAAAAATATGGTTTTTTTTACTAAAAAAATAAAAACGCTTATTTTAATCTTATTAAATTTTTATATTTTTTTGACAACAATTTATTGTTCACCATGAAGTTTCTAGCTTAATTTACACTATTTTTTATATTTTTAAAATATCAACATTTGTTTCTAGAAATCGTGTACTATACACGTGAAAAATAGTGTGTTTTTTACTTAAAAAAATGAAAACGCATATTTTAAATTTATTAAATTATTTGATTATTTTTTACAACAATGCATTGTTTACCAAGAAGTTTCTAGCTTAATTTACACTATTTTTTATATTTTTAAAATATCAACATTTATTTCTAGAAATCGTGTACTATACACTTGAAATATAGGATGTTTTTAACTTTAAAATTGAAAACGCATATTTACAATTTATTGAATTATTTGATTTTTTTTAAAACAATGTATTGTTCCTCATAAAGTTTTGTAGCTTAATTTACACAATTGTTAATATTTTTAAAATTGCAACATTTGTTTCTAGAAATCGTGTACTATACATTTGAAAAGTAGGGTGTTTTTTACATTAAAAATAAAAATACATATTTTAAATTTATTAAATTATTTTATTTTTTTGAAAAAAAATCTTATTTTCACCACAAAGTTTCTTGCTTAAATTTTACAATTTTTTAATTTTTTAAAATTGAAACATTTAATTCTAGATATCGCGTACTATACACTTGAAAAATAGGGTGTTTTTTAGATTAAAATTTAAAACGCATATTTTGAATTTATTAAATGATTTTATTTTTTTCACAACAATGTATTGTTCAACAAGAAGTTTCTGCCTTAATTTAAACTATTTTTTATATTTTAAAATATCAACATTTGTTTCTAGAAATCGTGTACTATACACTTGAAAAATATGGTCTTTTTTACCAAAAAAATAAGAACGCTTATTTTAATGTTATTAAATTTTTTTATTTTTTTGACAACAATGTATTGTTCACCATGAAGTTTCTAGCTTAATTTACACTATTTTTTTATATTTTAAAAATATCAACATTTGTTTCTAGAAATCGTGTACTATACACTTGAAAAATAGGGTGTTTTTTACTAAAAAAATGAAAATGCATATTTTAAATTTATTAAATTACTTGATTGGTTTTTACAACAATGTATTGTTTACCAAGAAGTTTATAGCTTAATTTACACTATTTTTATATTTTTAAAATATCAACATTTATTTCTAGAAATCGTGTAATATACACTTGAAATATAGGGTGTTTTTTTCTTTAATAATGAAAACGCATATTTTCAATTTATTAAATTATTTAATTTTTTTTAAAACAAGGTATTGTTCCTCATAATGTTTGTATCTTAATTTACACAATTGTTAATATTTTTAAAATTGGAACATTTGTTTCTAGAAATCGTGTACTATACATTTGAAAAATAGGGTGTTTTTTACTTTAAAAATGAAAATGCATATTTGAAATTTATTAAATTATTTTATTTTTTTGAAAAACAATATTATGTTCACCACAAAGTTTCTTGCTTAAATTTTACAATTTTTTATTTTTTTAAAATTGAAACATTTAATTCTAGATATCGCGTACTATACACTTGAAAATTAGGGTGTTTTTTAGCTTAAAAATTAAAATGCATATTTTGAATTTATTAAATTTTTTTTTTCACAACAATGTATTGTTCACCAAGAAGTTTCTACCTTAATTTACACTATTTTATATATTTAAAAATATCAACATTTGTTTCTAGAAATCGTGTACTATACACTTTAAAAATATGGTCTTTTTTACTAAAAAAATAAAAATGTTGTTTTAATCTTATTAAATTTTTTAATTTTTTTAACAACAATATATTGTTCACCATGAAGTTTCTAGCTTAATTTACACTATTTTTTTTATATTTTTAAAAAATCAACATTTGTTTTTAGAAATCGGTACTATATACACTTGAAAATAAGGTGTTTTTTACAAAAAAATGAAAACGCATATTTTAAATTTATTAAATTATTTGATTATTTTTAAAACAATGTATTGTTTACCAAGAAGTTTCTAGCTTAATTTACACTATTTTTTATATTTTTAAAATATCAACATTTGTTTCTAGAAATCATGTACATACACTTGAAATATAGGGAGTTTTTTACTTTAAAAATGAAAACGCATATTTTCAATTTATTAAGTTATTTAATTTTTTTGAAATGAATGTATTGTTCCCGATAAAGTTTATAGCTTAATTAACACAATTGTTTAAATTTTTAAAATTGCAACATTTATTTCTAGAAATCTTGTACTATACAGTTGAAAAATAGGGTGTTTTTTACTTTAAAAATTAAAATGCATATTTTAAATTTTTTAAATAATTTCAATTTTTTGAAAATAATCTATTGTTCCCCATAAATATTCTAGCTTAATTTTTAAAATTTTTTATATTTTTAAAATTAAAACATCTGTTTCTAGAAATCGCGTATTATACACTTGAAAAATAGGGTGTTTTTAACTTTAAAAATGAAAACGCATATTTTAAATTTATAAAATTATTTGATGTTTTGGACAACAATGTATTGTTCACTATGAAGTTTCTAGCTTAATTTACACTTTTATTTATATTTTTAAAATATTAACATTTTTTTCTAGAAATAGTGTACCGTACGCTTGAAAAATAGGATGTTTTTTACTAATAAAATGACGACGCATATTTTAAAGTTATTAAATTATTTAATTTTTTTTAAATCAATGTATTTTTTACCATGAAGTTTCTACCTTAATTTACAAAAAATTTTATATTTTTTACATGACAACATTTATTTGTAGAAATCGTGTACTATAGACTTAAAATATGAAGTATTTTTTAATTTAAAAATGAAAAGCATATTTTAAATTTATTAAAGTATTTGATTTTTTTGACAACAATATATTATTCACCAAGAAGATTCTAGCTTAATTTACACTATTTTTTATATTTTTAAAATAGTAACATTTGTTTCTAGAAATTGTGTACTATAGACATGAAATGTAGGGTGTTTATTATTTTAAAAATGAAAACGCATATTTTAAATTTATTAAATTATTTGATTTTTTTTAAAACAATCTATTGTTCCCCATAAAGATTCTAGCTTAATGTTTACAATTTTTTATATTTTTAAAATTGAAACATTTGATTTTAGCAATCACGTACTATACACTTAAAAAATAGGGTGTTTTTAACTTTAAAAATGAAAATGCATATTTTAAATTTATAAATTTTGTTTATTTTTTTTAACAAAAATGTATTGTTCACCATGAAGTTTCTAGCTTAATTTTCACTTTTATTTATATTTTTAAAATATCAACATTTTTTTCTAGAAATCGTGTACCATACACTTGAAAAATAGGGTGTTTTTTACTAATAAAATGAAAACGCATATTTTAAATTTATTAAGTTATTTAAATTTTTTTTATTTCAATGTATTGTTCACTAGCTTAATTTACATAATTTTTTATATTTTTTTAAATTGCAACATTTTTTTTTAGAAATCGTGTACTATAGACTTGAAATATAAAGTGTTTTTTACTTTAAAAATTAAACGCATATTTTAAATTTATTAAATTATTTGATTTGTTTGAAAATAGTCTATTGTTCTCCATAAAGTTTCTAGCTTAATTTTTACAATTTTTTATATTTTTTAAACAGTAACCATTGTTTCTAGAAATCGTGTACTATAGACAAGAAATGTAGGGTGTTTATTATTTTAAAAATAAAAACGCACATTTTAAATTTATTAAATTATTTAATTTTTTTTACAACAATTTATTGTTCACCATGAAGTTTCTCGCATAATTTACACTTTTTTTTATATTTTTAAAATAGCAACATTTGTTTCTAGAAATCGTGTATACACTTGAAAAATAGGGTGTTTTTTACTAAAAAAATGAAAACACTAAATTTATTAGATTATTTGATTTTTTTCACAACAATGTATTGTTCACCATGAAGTTTCTAGCTTAATTTACACTATTTTTTATATTTTTAAAATATCAACATTTGTTTCTAGAGATCATGTACTATACACTTGAAAAATAGGGTGTTTTTTACTTTAAAAATGAAAATGCATATTTTAAATTTGTTAAATTATTTTATTTTTTTGAAAAAATCTATTGTTCCCCATAAAGTTTCTAGCTTAATGTTATCAAATTTTTATATTTTTATAATTGCAACAGTTTTTCTAAATATCGTGTACTATATACACTTGAAAAATAAGGTGTTTTTTATTTTAAAAATTAAAATGTATATTTTAAATTTATTAATATATTTAAAGTTTTTGAAAACAGTGTATTGTTGCTAATAAAGTTTCTGGCTTAATTTACACAATTTTTTATTTTTTTAAAATTGCAACATTTGTTTCTGAAAATAGTGTACTATACACTTGAAATATAGGGTGTTTTTTACTTTAAAAATGAAAATGCATATTTTAAATTTATTAAATTATTTGAATTTTTTAACAACAATGTAATTTTCACCATGAAGTTTCTAGCTTAATTTACACTATTTTTTATATTTAAAATATCAACATTTATTTCTAGAAATCGTGTACTATACACTTGAATAATAGGGTGTTTGTTACTAAAAAAATGAAAACACATATTTTAAATTTATTAAATTACTTGATTTTTTTGACAACAATTTATTGTTCACCATGAAGTTTCTAGCTTAATTTAAACTTTTATTTATATTTTTTAAATATTAATTTTTTTTTTCTAGAAATCGTGTACCATACACTTGAAAAATATGGTGTTTTTTACTAATAAAATGAAAACGCATATTTTAATATTATTAAATTATTTAATTTTTTTTAAAATCAATGTATTGTTCACCATGAAAATTCTAGCTTAATTTACACGATTTTTTATATTTTTAAAATTGCAACATTTGTTTATAGAAATCGTGTACTATAGACTTGAAATATAGAGTGTTTTTTACTTTAAAAATGAAATTGTAACATTTGAAGCAACGGACCAGTTTATGACTTAAGTGCAAAGGAAATTGTAATCAACCATTAACAAAGGTTTACTCTGAAACCTTACATGGTGTCAATTTCGCTCATTCCTCAATGTCACTTAACCTGAATTTTGTTTTTCATTTGCCATCAAACCATTTCACAAAATCGAACAGTAAATCAAGAGGTCTTTTCAAAAGGTTTTAATGAGGCTGGGCTACAAAGAATCTTTGTTTTTCTGGTTATGCAAAATGAGTTGGAGAAAATATTTTCATATATTTACAAATTTCCCCCCAACCTATTCTACAAAACATGCTCACCTCATACTTCCTTTCAAGTGTTTCTCTTTTGTATTTTCCAAGGCACCTTCCAAATTCTTTACTTTTTCTTTTCTTTTATTTTTCTTTTTCACATATATACACAAGGCTGCCCAAGGATTTTCACTCATACCAGAAACACTTGATTCATTTTTCTAAGCCAACAGAATCATACATCATTTGAATACCCATTATTTCCCCCTGAACCTATAAATATTTTTCTCCAACTCAAAGGTAAGGATAAAACATTCACATAGGTGTCTTAGGGTTTAAGAAAGAATTCATGGCTCAAAGTGGGTACCAACAAAAGATGTAATTTTACAGGTAAGCTTTTTGGCTCAAACTCAATCAAGAAAACTATACCTCTATCATTTTTAAGTCTCAATTGATCATGGCAATTACAAAATCAAACAAAATCCATTCAAGTTAACAAAGAAGACTCTCATACATTTTTGTGGGATTCACTCAACATACTAGGCTAAAAAGGCTTTAACGTTGAAAATAATTTTTCACAACTCCCAATGCACAAAAAATCGTCTCATGATCGGTTAACTTTCAAATCAGTATTTTTCACAATTCCTTTTTTTTTTCAAACCAACACTTGCCACTGAAACAAAACAAACTTTTTATTTAATATATACATATATATATATATTTCATATTTTTTTCAACAAAAGAAACAAAAACTACAATATTTTTATTAAAAAAATAAAAACAACAAGGAAAATAAAACAAGTTAAACAAGAGAAATCAACAGAAACCAACAGAAACTTCCGTATCAAATCAGATTAATGGGTCATCCTCCTCCAAATAATCGTTGATGTCGATGTCATCATCGCCACTAGACCCATCATCTTCCCTGCTACCACTACTACCACCACTTCCTTCACCTCCCTCTCCAGCTTCCTCCCCCAGTGGAATTGGCTGGTCCCCAGGCCAATCCAAATGTGTGGCAAACGCCTCTAGTAACTAGAAAAATGTTTGGCCCGGCATAGCGTGTTGGGCCATCGAGTAGTGGGAGAGGTGAAGACTAGTCATCCCCCGATGTAGGGCAGCAAATTGCTTGTCATTATGATCCAGCCTCATGCTAATACGGCCTCACAAATCCTCCATTGTTCTCGGGGGAACTTGTGGCGGTGGTGCAGGTGGTGCATTCGGATCCCTATCCGCACAATGGTTCTGGAAATATTTCTTGTCAATGGGCTCCCTAATCTTCTGGCTACGAACGACTGGAACCCCCGCATCTTCACATAGACTAGTGATAAGAGACGGGAACGCCAAACTCTGTTTGTGCCACCCTTGTGCACATTGGCCCAAATCATGTCAGAAATAATCCGAGCTGGGTCGACCGTGATGCCGGGAGTCTTGATACACCCTAGGAGATGGCGTTCCTCAAGTGGGAGATCAGAGGGGTGGGATTTCCGCCGAAGGTTGGTGAGAATAAATGTCATCCAAAGCTTGGAGACTACAGTCATGTTGCCCCGGAGAACCTTGTGAGGAACTCCGTTCCTTGTCGTCTCCACAATCCTCCGGTCCTCATAGCAAATTCGCTCCAAAGTAGTTTGGAGGTCCAAATCCCCCTGATTCCTCATTCTTGTAAAATCATCAACCACCCCTTCACTTCTCTCATATGCCGAGATAGGTGAAATGACTCCGCCGCCGATCTTCTCATTTATCCAGTCGGCATCATATGGTACCCGTATCCCGCGGACAGTGGACACCTTCTCGCGGGTCTTGGTGTCTTTACCCCCAAAGGCATTGGCATAAAACTCCTTCACGATCTCCGGGTCGAACTTCTTCGGGAGCGATGCAATAGACCACCAGTTGTGGAGAGTGAGCATGCCGGTGAACTCTTGGCATTCTCCATCTCGCAACTCAACCCTTCGCTCCGCGATGAAGTTCCAGTCATCAATGACCCGGAACCTCTCAGCCCTTTCCTGGTCAATGAACCGGTGGGGGTGGTCAGAACCACCACCCTGGGATGAGGAACCTCCTCTTCTCCTCTGGGGGCCTTCTTTCCTCTTTTTGGAAGCACGTTCGGGCTCATGGGCGGGTGCCTTTCCTCAGTTCCTAAACATGTTGATGATGATGATGAACAGAAATCCCCAAAAACTTGCAAAACTTGATGAATTGAAAGAGATTCGTGTGAGAAAGAGAGAAATGTGCGTGTAACAGTTGAGAGAAAAAGAGATTTTGTGAAAAGAAAACTGCTACTACGCTGTTTTTAAATCCAACGCGTGACTGGCGCTCGAGCGCCAACCCAAAATACAAGATAGTGAAGAAAGACCTTTTAGCTGTCTCGCTTGAGCGCTGATATTGGCGCTCGAGCGCCAACATCTGACCCAAAATTTTTGAAAATAGCGCCAGTTAAATGCCCCTGGCGCTTGAGCGATAGATCTAAAAACTGGACAATGAAGAAGCCTGCTTCAAGGGCTCAAATTTTCAACTTTCTCACAAAAATTCTTTCAAAATTCATCAAATTTATTTATTCTATGTACACAAAACACAAAAATAAACACACAAAATTGGGTTGACTCCCAATCAGCGCTCGTTTTACGTCATTAGCTCGATGCCTATAGCATGGTTATGCTTCCTTGAAACCCATTATGGTGGTTAGCCGCTCGACGTCACCACCAAGATATAGCTTCAATCTCTGACCATTTACAACCCAGCTTTCCTTTCTCACTGGGTCTTCAATCTCAACAGCTCCATAAGGCCTTACATCCTTAACCCTAAAGGGTCCGGACTACTTGGACTTTAATTTTCCTGGGAATAATTTCACTCTAGAATTAAAGAGTAAAACATATTGCCCGAGATTAAAAGCCTTTTTGACCAACTTTTTATCGTGATACAACTTCATTCTTTCTCTGTATATCCTTGATGACTCATAAGCTTGGAGTCTCAATTCTTCCAATTCATGAAGTTGTACTTTCCTTTTTTCTCCGGCAGTTGTTTGGCCAAAATTAAAATACTTTAAAGCCCAATATGTCTTATGTTCTAGTTCTACCGGTAAGTGACAGGACTTCCCATAGACTAACTGGAAAGGAGTCAATCCTATGGGAGCTTTAAAAGCCCTGGTACGCCCACAGAGCATCATCCAGTTTAATGGCCTAATCTTTCCTTGAAACACTAACGGTCTTTTCCAGAATTTGCTTAATTTCTCTATTCGAGACTTCAGCTTGACCATTAGTTTGGGGATGGTAAGGACTAGCAATTTTATGCCTCGGTGGTTAGCCAATGAAGCTTGGATAAATTTATCCAATGTGTCTTCCAATTTGATGGTCCTCTCTACCAATGGAACAAATGGTAGCCTATTAGATGAACTTGTTGAATTTTTCCACTTCATTTGACCTTGTCCTTGAGCATTCTTCCACCCTTGCATTCCGAAATTGGAAACATTAGATTTGAAGAGTGAAGAAAAGAAATTTCCTCTTGACTGATTATTGACAAAATTCAACTCCTCATCTTTTTGGCTAGAAGCATGCAGACATTGAGTGTGTGAATGAGCTTCAACACACAATTCACATGCTCCTATTTGAGCTTGTTGGTTCACTACTTGAACTTGTTACGGCTTTGGCACCAATTGTGTAATAGCTTGACTCAAGAGCTCAATTTGCTGAGTCATAAGGTTATTCTGTGCCAAAATAGCATCAAAAGAATTTAATTCCAGGACACCCTTTGGCTTTGAGACTTGGCTTCTAGGCTGATGCCCAGCTCTATCACTTGCTACCATAGAAGTGATAATTTCCATTGCAGTAAGTACATCAATGATTTTTAATGACCGTCCAACAGTTGCAGTGAGATGGATTGTCCATTGGTGGTTCAATCGTGCACAAAATATATTAAGCTTCGCAACATCGGTCAACCCATGATTTGGGCATTTTCTCAACAACCGTTGGTACCTTTCCCAAGCCTCGTGAAATGCTTCATCTTGCCCTTACTTAAAAGCAGATATTTCAAATTGCACTTGGATTATTTTAGAAGGAGGAAAGAACCTTGTTAAGAAGGCTTCTTCAACCTCACTCCATGTGTTCAAACTTTGACTCGGAAGAGTCTTGAACCATTCCTTAGCATCTCCAATAAGTGCTAAATGAAATAATTTCATATAGGCATCTTCAGCACTTGCTTCATCCAAGCCCATAGTCGCTACAAGATCATAAAAGTTTTCCAAGAAATTATGCGGATCCTCATGATCTTTCCCCGTAAACTGATTAGTCAATATGAGATTATACCAATATGGCTTAATCTCCATTTGCTGAGCAGTAGGGGATAAGACAATAGCAGACCGATTCATTGGACCTTAAGGAATCACATAGTCACCAAGGACTACAACCCTCGTCGAATTAGGAACTTCCACAGCCATATAAAAAGTAATAGAATATGTAGAGTTACTAGAGAAATCTGAGGAACTCTCTCCCTCCTTTTGTTCACAGTATTTAATTGCAGACAGTCGTCTAGCAAATGCCTCAATTTCGTCAATATACACTAACTTTTCTCTTTGGCTTTTGTTGCGAGTAAGCATACAACAATACTGGAACAATGGTGAGAGTTAGGCACAAATATACAAATACTTACAAAAAGAATTACTATTCACAGGTTTTTACAAATCAACTTAAACTTAAAAGAAATAAACAACCGTGCTCCCCGGCAACGGCGCCAGAAATTTTGTTAACTTTTTAATGATGCTACAAAGGATTAACTCGTTTCAGTATAGTGACTATACATGTATCGTCCACAAGGAGCACTTGAGTTTATTCGATTAAGAGTTAAGTTGATAGGATGTTCAAAAACATATAAGGTTGTGAATGGAAAATAAAATAAACATTTGATAAAGAGATAAACAAATAAGATAACTATTAACCTGGGATTGAATTTCATTACTTAACCTTGTTTCTTTCAATAAAAGTTAAATATTATAAGAAAAGATGCATACTCAATGTCACAAGTGCAAATCCCTTTGTCACTTGATTCTAAGACACTAGTTTCTAGAGCTCAATCCCTTGGTACTTTAGGAACTAAGTCTTGCATTAAGCAGAGTATAAAGCAATCATAAGCACTTCCATCTATCCCTAGAAGAGAAGGTTTTATGAGAGTTTTTCTACAAATCCATTTATAAACCAGTTGCGCAAATAAACTAACACATGGCAAAAGGTTATCAAACTTAAACCAAGAAAAGAAGAACAGAAGAAGAACTCCAATTCATATATAATATAAACTAACAATTGAAAGAAACAAGAGACGAAGTAATTACATTCAATCCCGGAAGAAAGCTTAGCCTAGCAAGGCCATGAACTTCAAGAACTAAACCTAAGAGTATTAGAACTCAATATATCTCCTCCTAACTTCTGAAAGGCTCTATTTATAGGTGTTTTGGGCAGGGGTCTGGCGCTCGAGCGCCCTCCTGGCGCTTGAGCACTGGCCTGACACGTGTTGGTTAATGAACTTAATTGCGTGGTTAATGCGTTTGACGCTGGAGCCTTGGTGTGGCGCTCGAGCGTCAGACTCATAACTCAGGCAGAGAGGATCGAATGCTCAACGTATTATGGCGCTCGAGCCCTGGTGTGGCGCTCGAGCGCCAGGCTCATAACTCTGGCAGAGAGGATCCAATGCTCAACGTATTCTGGCGCTCGAGCCCTGGTGTGGCGCTTGAGCGCCAGAGCATTTACACTGGCAGAAAGGATCCTATGTTCCTCAGCTTCCAGCGCTCGAGCCTTGGTCTAGCGCTCGAGCGCTGGCCTCTTATATGCTGCAGCAACTTGGTTTTCTTATTTTGCTTCAAAAACACCTGAAAATACATTTCTAAAGTTAGAAAATTTATTTTTACTACTTATTTACTCTTAAACTCACAAAGTAAGGTAAATAGGTGAAATTATGTATAAAAACATGTTATTTCTAGAGAAGATAAGTGCAAATTCTTTATAATATAAACACACTAATTTGCACTTATCAATTACTTAACTTAATACAAGCCTTATTTAGAACAATATATTATATTAACATTCAAGTCTCAAGCTCAATTTACTTAATTCTTCAACATTTTTTAAATCGAACACAATTTTTTGAGAGATAGTTAACTATACATTTGAAGAATAGGGCACTTTTTGAAAAATAATGAAAACAAGATTTTTAAATCATTTAACTTATTACAAGCTTTATTTAGAGCAATATATTATTAACATTGAAGTCGCGAACTCAATTTACTTAATTCTTCAACATTTTCAAAATCAAACTCAATTTTTTTGAGAGATCGTGAACTATACATTTGAAGAATAGGCCAATTTTTCAAAAATAATGAAAAAGAGATTTTTAAATTACTTAACTTAATACAATCCTTATTGAGAGAAATGTATTGTTAACATCTACGTCTCGAGGTCAATTTACTTAATTCTGCAACGTTTTTAAAATCAAACTCAATTCTTTGAGAGATCGTTAACTATACATTTGAAGAATAGGGAAGTTTTTAAAAAATATGGGAAACGAGTATTTTAAATTACTTAATTTATTACAAGCCTTATTGAGAGTACTGTATTATTAACATTAAAATCTCGAGATAAATTTACTTAATTAGTCAACATTTTTAAAATCAAACTCAATTTTTTGAGAGATCGCTAACTATACATTTGAAGACTTAGGCAATTTTTAAAGTATAATGGAAAAGAGATTTTTAAATTACTTAACATATTACAAGCCTTATTTAGAGCAATATATTATTAACATTGAAGTCTCGAGCTCAATTTACTTAATTCTTCAACATTTTCAAAATCAAACTCAATTCTTTGAGAGATCGTTAATTATACATTTGAAGAGTAGGGAAATTTTTCAAAAAATATGAGAAAAGAGATTTTTAAAATTACTTAACTTATTACAAGCCTTACTTGAGAGAAATGTATAATTAACATTGAAATCTCTAGCTAAATTAACTTTATTAGTCAACCTTTATAAAATCAAACTCAATTTTTTGAGAGATCGTCAACTATACATTTGAAGAATAGAGCAGTTTTTAAAATATAATGGAAACGAGATTTTTAAATAACTTAACTTATTACAAGCCTTATTTAGAGCAATATATTATTGACATTGAAGTCTCGAGCTAAATTTACTTAATTCTTCAACATTTTCAAAATCAAACTCAATTCTTTGAGAGATCGTTAACTATGCATTTGAAGAATAGGGAAGTTTTTAAAAAATATGGGAAATGAGTATTTTAAATTACTTAATTTATTACAACCCTTATTGAGAGCACTGTATTATTAACATTAAAATCTCGAGATAAATTTACTTAATTAGTCAATATTTTTAAAATCAAACTCAATTTTTTTGAGAGATCGTTACCTATACATTTGAAGAATAGAGCAGTTTTTAAAATATAATGCAAACGAGATTTTTAAATTACTTAACTTATTACAAGCCTTACTGAGAGAAATGTATAATTAACATTGAAATCTCTAGCTAAATTTACTTTATTAGTCAACCTTTTTAAAATCAAACTCAATTTTTTGAGAGATCGTTACCTATACATTTGAAGAATAGAGCAGTTTTTAAAATATAATGCAAACGAGATTTTTAAATTACTTAACTTATTACAAGCCTTACTGAGAGAAATGTATAATTAACATTGAAATCTCTAGCTAAATTTACTTTATTAGTCAACCTTTTTAAAATCAAACTCAATATTTTGAGAGATCGTTACCTATACATTTGAAGAATAGAGCAGTTTTAAAAATATAATGCAAACGAGATTTTTAAATAACTTAACTTATTACAAGCCTTACTGAGAGAAATGTATAATTAACATTGAAATCTCTAGCTAAATTTACTTTATTAGTCAACCTTTTTAAAATCAAACTCAATTTTTTGAGAGATCGTTACCTATACATTTGAAGAATAGAGCAGTTTTTAAAATATAATGCAAACGAGATTTTTAAATAACTTAACTTATTACAAGCCTTATTTAGAGCAATATATTATTGACAATGAAGTCTCGAGCTCAATTTACTTAATTCTTCAACATTTTCAAAATCAAACTCAATTCTTTGAGAGATCGTTAACTATACATTTGAAGAATAGGGAAGTTTTAAAAAAATATGAGAAAAGAGTTTTTTAAATTACTTAACTTATTACAAGCCTTACTTGAGAGAAATGTATAATTAACATTGAAATCTCTAGCTAAATTAACTTTATTAGTCAACCTTTATAAAATCAATCTCAATTTTTTGAGAGATCGTCAACTATACATTTGAAGAATAGAGCAGTTTTTAAAATATAATGGAAACGAGATTTTTAAATAACTTAACTTATTACAAGCGTTATTTAGAGCAATATATTATTGACATTGAAGTCTCAAGCTCAATTTACTTAATTCTTCAACATTTTCAAAATCAAACTCAATTCTTTGAGAGATCGTTAACTATACATTTGAAGAATAGGGAAGTTTTTAAAAAATATGGGAAATGAGTATTTTAAATTACTTAATTTATTACAACCCTTATTGAGAGCACTGTATTATTAACATTAAAATCTTGAGATAAATTTACTTAATTAGTCAACATTTTTAAAATCAAACTCAATTTTTTTGAGAGATCGTTACCTATACATTTGAAGAATAGAGCAGTTTTTAAAATATAATGCAAACGAGATTTTTAAATTACTTAACTTATTACAAGCCTTACTGAGAGAAATGTATAATTAACATTGAAATCTCTAGCTAAATTTACTTTATTAGTCAACCTTTTAAAAATCAAACTCAATTTTTTGAGAGATAGTTACCTATACATTTGAAGAATAGAGCAGTTTTTAAAATATAATGCAAACGAGATTTTTAAATTACTTAACTTATTGCAAGCCTTACTGAGAGAAATGTATAATTAACATTGAAATCTCTAGCTAAATTTACTTTATTAGTCAACCTTTTTAAAATCAAACTCAATTTTTTGAGAGATCGTTACCTATACATTTGAAGAATAGAGCAGTTTTAAAAATATAATGCAAACGAGATTTTTAAATAACTTAACTTATTACAAGCCTTACTGAGAGAAATGTATAATTAACATTGAAATCTCTAGCTAAATTTACTTTATTAGTCAACCTTTATAAAATCAAACTCAATTTTTTGAGAGATCGTTACCTATACATTTGAAGAATAGACCAGTTTTTAAAATATAATGCAAACGAGATTTTTAAATAACTTAACTTATTACAAGCCTTATTTAGAGCAATATATTATTGACATTGAAGTCTCGAGCTCAATTTACTTAATTCTTCAACATTTTCAAAATCAAACTCAATTCTTTGAGAGATCGTTAACTATACATTTGAAGAATAGGGAAGTTTTAAAAAAATATGAGAAAAGAGTTTTTTAAATTACTTAACTTATTACAAGCCTTACTTGAGAGAAATGTATAATTAACATTGAAATCTCTAGCTAAATTAACTTTATTAGTCAACCTTTATAAAATCAAACTCAATTTTTTGAGAGATGGTCAACTATACATTTGAAGAATAGAGCAGTTTTTAAAATATAATGCAAACGAGATTTTTAAATAACTTAACTTATTACAAGCCTTATTTAGAGCAATATATTATTGACATTGAAGTCTCGAGCTCAATTTACTTAATTCTTCAACATTTTCAAAATCAAACTCAATTCTTTGAGAGATCGTTAACTATACATTTGAAGAATAGGGAAGTTTTTAAAAAATATGGGAAATGAGTATTTTAAATTACTTAATTTATTACAACCCTTATTGAGAGCACTGTATTATTAACATTAAAATCTCGAGATAAATTTACTTAATTAGTCAACATTTTTAAAATCAAACTCAATTTTTTTGAGAGATCGTTACCTATACATTTGAAGAATAGAGCAGTTTTTAAAATATAATGCAAACGAGATTTTTAAATTACTTAACTTATTACAAGCCTTACTGAGAGAAATGTATAATTAACATTGAAATCTCTAGCTAAATTTACTTTATTAGTCAACCTTTTAAAAATCAAACTCAATTTTTTGAGAGATCGTTACCTATACATTTGAAGAATAGAGCAACTTTTAAAATATAATGCAAACGAGATTTTTAAATTACTTAACTTATTGCAAGCCTTACTGAGAGAAATGTATAATTAACATTGAAATCTCTAGCTAAATTTACTTTATTAGTCAACCTTTTTAAAATCAAACTCAATTTTTTGAGAGATCGTTACCTATACATTTGAAGAATAGAGCAGTTTTAAAAATATAATGCAAACGAGATTTTTAAATAACTTAACTTATTACAAGCCTTACTGAGAGAAATGTATAATTAACATTGAAATCTCTAGCTAAATTTACTTTATTAGTCAACCTTTTTAAAATCAAACTCAATTTTTTGAGAGATTGTTACCTATACATTTGAAGAATAGAGCAGTTTTTAAAATATAATGCAAACGAGATTTTTAAATAACTTAACTTATTACAAGCCTTATTTAGAGCAATATATTATTGACATTGAAGTCTCGAGCTCAATTTACTTAATTCTTCAACATTTTCAAAATCAAACTCAATTCTTTGAGAGATCGTTAACTATACATTTGAAGAATAGGGAAGTTTTAAAAAAATATGAGAAAAGAGTTTTTTAAATTACTTAACTTATTACAAGCCTTACTTGAGAGAAATGTATAATTAACATTGAAATCTCTAGCTAAATTAACTTTATTAGTCAACCTTTATAAAATCAAACTCAATTTTTTGAGAGATCGTCAACTATACATTTGAAGAATAGAGCAGTTTTTAAAATATAATGCAAACGAGATTTTTAAATAACTTAACTTATTACAAGCCTTATTTAGAGCAATATATTATTGACATTGAAGTCTCGAGCTAAATTTACTTAATTCTTCAATATTTTCAAAATCAAACTCAATTCTTTGAGAGATCGTTAACTATACATTTGAAGAATAGGGAAGTTTTTAAAAAATATGGGAAATGAGTATTTTAAATTACTTAATTTATTACAACCCTTATTGAGAGCACTGTATTATTAACATTAAAATCTCGAGATAAATTTCCTTAATTAGTCAACATTTTTAAAATCAAACTCAATTTTTTGAGAGATCGTTAACTATACATTTGAAGACTTGGGCAATTTTTAAAGTATAATGGAAAAGAGATTTTTAAATTACATAACTTATTACAAGCCTTATTTAGAGCAATATATTATTGACATTGAAGTCTCGAGCTAAATTTACTTAATTCTTCAACATTTTCAAAATCAAACTCAATTCTTTGAGAGATCGTTAACTATACATTTGAAGAAAAGGGAAGTTTTAAAAAAATATGAGAAAAGAGTTTTTTAAATTACTTAACTTATTACAAGCCTTACTTGAGAGAAATGTATAATTAACATTGAAATCTCTAGCTAAATTAACTTTATTAGTCAACCTTTATAAAATCAAACTCAATTTTTTGAGAGATCGTCAACTATACATTTGAAGAATAGAGCAGTTTTTAAAATATAATGGAAACGAGATTTTTAAATAACTTAACTTATTACAAGCCTTATTTAGAGCAATATATTATTGACATTGAAGTCTCGAGCTAAATTTACTTAATTCTTCAACATTTTCAAAATCAAACTCAATTCTTTGAGAGATCGTTAACTATACATTTGAAGAATAGGGAAGTTTTTAAAAAATATGGGAAATGAGTATTTTAAATTACTTAATTTATTACAACCCTTATTGAGAGCACTGTATTATTAACATTAAAATCTAGAGATAAATTTCCTTAATTAGTCAACATTTTTAAAATCAAACTCAATTTTTTGAGAGATCGTTAACTATACATTTGAAGACTTGGGCAATTTTTAAAGTATAATGGAAAAGAGATTTTTAAATTACATAACTTATTACAAGCCTTATTTAGAGCAATATATTATTAACATTGAAGTCTCGAGCTCAATTTATTAATTCTTCAACATTTTCAAAATCAAACTCAAATTTTTTGAGAGATCGTTAACTATACATTTGAAGAATAGGGAAATTTTTCAAAAAAAATGAAATCGAGATTTTTATATTACTTAACTTATTACAAGCCTTATTTAGAGCGATATATTATTAACATTGAAGTCTCGAGCTCAATTTACTTAATTCTTCAACATTTTCAAAATCAAACTCAATTCTTTGAGAGATCGTTAACTATACATTTGAAGAATAGGGAAGTTTTTAAAAAATATGGAAAAGAGATTTTTAAATTACTTAACTTATTACAAGCCTTATGGATAGAAATGTATTATTAACATTGAAATCTCGAGCTAAATTTACTTTATTAGTCAACATTTTTAAAATCAAACTCAATTTTTTGAGAGATCGTTAACCATACATTTGAAGAATAGGGCACTTTTTAAAATATAATGGAAACGAGATTATTAAATTACTTAACTTATTAGAAGTCTTATTTGGAGCAATAGATTATTAACATTGAAGTCTCGAGCTTAAATTTCTTAATTCTTCAACATTTTTAAAATCAAACACAATTTTTTGAGAGATAGTTAACTACAAATTTGAAGAATAGGGCAGTTTTTAAAAATTATTAAAACGAGATTTTTAAATTACTTAACTTATTACAAGTCTTATTTGGAGCAATATATTATTAACATTGAAATCTCGACCTCAATTTACTTAATTCTTCAACATTTTCAAAATCAAACTCAATTCTTTGAGAGATCGTTAATTATACATTTGAAGAATAAGGAAGTTTTTAAAAAATATGAGAAAAGAGATTTTTAAATTACTTAACTTATTACAAGCCTTACTGAGAGAAATGTATAATTAACATTGAAATCTCTAGCTAAATTTAATTTATTAGTCGACCTTTTTAAAATCAAACTCAATTTTTTGAGAGATCGTTACCTATACATTTGAAGAATAGAGCAGTTTTTAAATTATAATGGAAACGAGATTTTTATATAACTTAACTTATTACAATCCTTATTTAGAACAATATATTATTGACATTGAAGTCTCGAGCTCTATTTACTTAATTCTTCAACATTTTCAAAATCAAACTCAATTCTTTGAGAGATCGTTAACTATACATTTGAAGAATAGGAAGTTTTAAAAAAAAATGAGAAAAGAGATTTTTAAATTACTTAACTTATTACAAGCCTTACTGAGAGAAATGTATAATTAACATTCAAATCTCTAGCTAAATTTACTTTATTAGTCAACCTTTTTAAAATCAAACTCAATTTTTTGAGAGATCGTTAATTATACATTTGAAGAATAGAGCAGTTTTTAAAATATAATGGAAACGAGATTTTTAAATTACTTAACTTATTACAAGCCTTATTTAGAGCAATATATTATTGACATTGAAGTCTCGAGCTCAATTTACTTAATTCTTCAACATTTTCAAAATCAAACTCAATTCTTTGAGAGATCGTTAACTATACATTTGAAGAATAGGGAAGTTTTTAAAAAATATGGGAAACGAGTATTTTAAATTACTTAATTTATTACAACCCTTATTGAGAGCACTGTATTATTAACATTAAAATCTCGAGATAAATTTACTTAATTAGTGAACATTTTTAAAATCAAACTCAATTTTTTAAGAGATCGTTAACTATACATTTGAAGAGTTGGGCAATTTCTAAAGTATAATGGAAAAGAGATTTTAAATTACTTAACTTATTACAAGCCTTATTTAGAGCAATATATTATTAACATTGAAGTCTCGAGCTCAATTTACTTAATTCTTCAACATTTTCAAAATCAAACTCAATTTTTTTGAGAGATCGTTAAC
Source organism: Cyamopsis tetragonoloba (assembly GCA_037177725.1). NCBI lineage: Eukaryota > Viridiplantae > Streptophyta > Magnoliopsida > Fabales > Fabaceae > Cyamopsis > Cyamopsis tetragonoloba. The sequence goes on along the minus strand of CM074124.1, from coordinate 14,186,626 downwards.
TATACATTTGAAGAATAGGGAAATTTTTCAAAAAAAATGAAATCGAGATTTTTCAATTAGTTAACTTATTACAAGCCTTATTTAGAGCGATATATTATTAACATTGAAGTCTCGAGCTCAATTTACTTAATTCTTCAACATTTTCAAAATCAAACTCAATTCTTTTAGAGATCGTTAACTATATATTTGAAGAATAGGGAAGTTTTTAAAAAATATGGAAAAGAGATTTTTAAATTACTTAACTTATTACAAGCCTTATGGATAGAAATGTATTATTAACATTGAAATCTCGGGCTAAATTTACTTTATTAGTCAACATTTTTAAAAGCAAACTCAATTTTTTAAGAGATCGTTAACCATACATTTGAAGAATAGGGCAGTTTTTAAAATATAATGTAAACGAGATTTTTAAATTACTTAACTTATTACAAGTCTTATTTGGAGCAATAGATTATTAACATTGAAGTCTCGAGCTTAAATTTCTTAATTCTTCAACATTTTTAAAATCAAACACAATTTTTTGAGAGATCGTAAACTACAAATCTGAAGAATAGGGCAGTTTTTAAAAATTATTTAAACGGGATTTTTAAATTACTTTTCTTATTTTAAGCCTTATTTGGAGCAATATATTATTAACATTGAAATCTCGACCTCAATTTACTTAATTCTTCAATATTTTGAGAATCAAACTCAATTTTGTTTTTAGAGATCGTTAACTATACATTTGAAGAATAGGGCAATTTTTGAAAAATATTGAAAACGATACTTTTATATTACTTAACTTATTAAAAGACATATTGAGAGAAATGTATTATTAACATATAAGTCTTGAGCTCAATTTACTTAATTCTTCAACATTTTAAACATCAAACTCAATTCTTTGAGAGATCGTTAACTATACATTTGAAGAATAGGGCAATTTTTGAAAAATAATAAAAACGGTATTTTTATATTACTTAACTTATTACAAGCCTTATTTAGAGAAATTTATTATTAAAATAAAAGTCTGGAGCTCAATTTATTTAATTCTTCAACATTTTTAAAATCAAACTCAATTCTTTGAGAGATCGTTAACTATACATTTGAAGAATAGGGAAGTTTTTAAAAAATATGGGAAACGAGAATTTGAAATTACTTCACTTATTACAAGCCTTATTGAGAGCAAAGTATTATTAACAGTGAAATCTCGAGCTAAATTTACTTTATTAGTAAACATCTTTAAAATCGAACTCAATTTTTTGAGAGATCGTTTACTAAACTTTTGAAGAATAGGGCAGTTTTTAAAATATAATGGAAATGAGATTTTTAAATTACTTTACTTATTACAAGCCTTATTAGAGCAATATATTATTAATATTGAAGTCTCGAACTCAATTTAGTTAATTCTTCAACATTTTTAAAATCAAACACAATTTTTTGAGAGATCGTTAACTATACATCAAAAGGATAGGGCAGTTTTTGAAAATTATTTAAAAGAGATTTTTAAATTACTTAACTTATTACAAGCCTTATTTAGAACAATATATTATTAACATTGAAGTCTCGAGCTCAATTTACTTAATTCTTCAACATTTTCAAAATCAAACTCAATTCTTTGAGAGATCGTTAACTATACATTTGAAGAATAGGGAAGTTTTTAAAAATATGGGAAACGAGATTTTTAAATTACTTCACTTATTACATGCCTTATTGAGAGCAAAGTATTATTAACATTGAAATCTCGAGGTAAATTTACTTTATTAGTAAACATCTTTAAAATCGAACTCAATTTTTTGAGAGATCGTTAACTAAACTTTTGAAGAATAGGGCAGTTTTTAAAATATAATGGAAATGAGATTTTTAAATTACTTAACTTATTACAAGCCTTATTAGAGCAATATATTATTAATATTGAAGTCTCGAACTCAATTTAGTTAATTCTTCAACATTTTTAAAATCAAACACAATTTTTTGAGAGATCGTTAACTATACATTAGAAGGATAGGGCAGTTTTTGAAAATAATTTAAAAGAGATTTTTAAATTACTTAACTTATTACAAGCCTTATTTAGAGCAATATATTATTAACATTGAAGTCTCGAGCTCAATTTACTTAATTTCTTCAACATTTTCAAAATCAAACTCAATTCTTTGAAAGATTGTTAACTATACATTTGAAGAATAGGGAAGTTTTAAAAAAATATGGGAAAAGAGATTTTTAAATTAATTAACTTATTACAAGCCTTACTGAGAGAAATATATAATTAACATTGAAATCTCGAGCTAAATTTACTTTATTAGTAAACATTTTTAAAATCAAACTCAATTTTTTGAGAGATCGTTAACTATACATTTGAAGAGTATGGCAGTTTCTAAAATATAATGGAAACGAAATTTTAAATTACTTAACTCATTACAAGCCTTAATTCGAGCAATATATTATTAACATTGAAGTCTCCAGCTTAAATTTCTTAATTGTCCAACATTTTGAAAATCAAACACAATTTTTTGAGAAATCGTTAACTATACATTAAGAATAGGGTAGTTTTTGAAAATAATTAAAACGAGATTTTTAAATTACTTAACTTATTAAAAGCCTTATTTGGAGCAATATATTATTAACATTGAAATCTCGACCTCAACTTTCTTAATTCTTTAACATTTTCAGAATCAAACTCAATTTTGTTTTTAGAGATCGTTAATTATACATTTGAAGAATAGGGTAATTTTGAAAAATATTGAAAACAATACTTTTATATTACTTAACTTATTAAAAGACTTATTGTGAGAAATGTATTATTAACATATAAGTATTGAGCGCAATTTACTTAATTCTTCAACATTTTAAACATCAAACTCAATTCTTTGAGAGATTCTTAACTATACATTTGAAGAATAGAGAAATTTTTGAAAAATAATGAAAACGGTATTTTTATATTACTTAACTTATTACAAGCCTTATTTGGAGAAATTTATTATTAAAATATAAGTCTTGAGCTCCATTTACTTAACTCTTCAAAATTTTTAAAATCAAACACATTTCTTTGAGAAATCGTTAACTATACATCTGAAGAATAGGGCAATTTTTGAAAAATAATGAAAACGATACTTTTATATTACTTAACTTATTAAAAGACTTATTGAGAGAAATATATTCTTAACATATAAGTCTTGAACTCAATTTAGTTAATTCTTCAACATTTTAAACATCAAACTCAATTCATTGAGAGATCGTTAACTATACATTTGAAGAATAGAGCAATTTTTTAAAAATAATGAAAATGATATTTTTATATTGCTTAACTTATTACAAGCCTTCTTTAGAGAAATTTATTATTAACATATATGTCTTGAGATCAATTTACTTAATTCTTCAACATTTTTAAAATGAAACACAATTTTTTGAGAGATCGTTAAATATACATTTGAAGAATAGGGCAGTTTTTGAAAATAATTAAAACGAGATTTTTAAATTACTTAACTTATTACAAGCCTTATTTACGGCAATATATTATTAACATTGAAGTGTCGACCTCAATTTACTTAATTCTTCAACATTTTCAGAATCAAACTCAATTTTGTTTTTAGAGATCGTTAACTATACATTTGAAGAATAGGGCAATTTTTGATAATAGATAAAACGAGATTTTCAAATTAGTTAACTTATTACAAGCCTTATTTGGAGCAATATATTATTAACATTGAAGTCTCGACCTCAATTTACTTAATTCTTAAACATTTTCAAAATCAAACTCAATTTTGTTTTTAAAGATCGTTAACTATACATTTGAAGAATAGGGCAACTTTTGATAATAGATAAAACGAGATTTTCAAATTAGTTAACTTATTACAAGCCTTATTTGGAGCAATATATTATTAACATTGAAGTCTCGACCTCAATTTACTTAATTCTTCAACATTTTCAAAATCAAACACAATTTTTTGAGAGTTCGTTAACTATACATTTGAAGAATAGGGCAGTTTTTGAAAATAATTAAAACGAGATTTTTAAATTACTTAACTTATTACAAGCCTTATTTAGAGCAATATATTATTAACATTGAAATCTCGACCTCAATTTACTTAATTCTTCAACATTTTCAGAATCAAACTCAATTTTGTTTTTAGAGATCGTTAACTATACATTTGAAGAATAGGGCAATTTTTTAAAAATAATGAAAACGATACTTTTACATTACTTAACTTATTAAATGACTTATTGAGAGAAATGTATTATAAACATATAAATCTTGAGCTGAATTTACTTAATTCTTCAACATTTTAAACATAAAACTCAATTCTTTGAGAGATCGTTAACTATACATTTGAAGTATAGGGCAATTTTGAAAAAATAATGAAAACGATATTTTTATATTACTTAACTTATTACAAGCCTTATTTAGAGAAATTTATTATTAACATATAAGTCTTGAGCTCAATTTACTTAATTGTTCCATGTTTTTAAAATCAAACTCAAATCTTTGAGATATCGTTAACTATACATTTGAAGAATAGGGAAGTGTTTAAAAAATATGGGAAACGAGATTTTTAAATTACTTAACTTATTACAAGCCTTATTGAGAGTAAAGTATTATTAACATTGAAATCTCTAGCTAAATTTACTTTATTAGTAAACATTTTTAAAATCAAACTCAATTTTTTGAGTGATCGTTAAATAAACGTTTGAAGAGTAGAGCAGTTTTTAAAATATAATGGAAATGAGATTTTTAAATTACTTAACTTATTACAAGCCTTATTGAGAGCAATGTATTGTTTACATTGAAATCTCGAGCTAAATTTACTTAATTAGTCAACATTTTTAAAATCAAACTCAATTTTTTGAGAGATCGTTAACTATACATTTGAAGAATAGGAAAATTTTTAAAATATAATGAAAATGAGATTTTTAAATTACTTAACTTATTATAAGCCTTATTTAGAGCAATATTTTTAAATCTCCATGTGTGGCTATACCTAAGAAAAGTCCACAGCTTGTCCTATCTGTGGCTTTCGCTTCATAATCTCCTAATACCTGCGATATGGTAATCGTCAGTTATATGCAAAACATATAACTGAATAACCCCCAGTTTTTTTTTTAAACAACCTTTTATACCATATCACAGCCAATCTAACTAGAAAATCACCCTATTTGGTTCCTATCACACACAATCAATCTAATGTAACATATTCACACTCAATGCATGTAATGACAAGTATAGATGTATGCATGCTATGATCTTTCATCATCATACTTAATTCATTTCATTTCTTTAGTCTTTTACGGAAGCCTCGTGCACAAGACTCCTCCCTAGGCGCATGGCAGTAACGCGTGCTTGAGCTCAATCATGGGACCATGGCAAGCGTCCCTACTGTGATCAACTTCCGCGCTATCTTACCCAAGCCACTGGGATAGCCCAAGACTATCTTACCCCATTCATCGGGATAGTCCTTTCTTTCGGGCCATCTTCTCGGTCACCAGGCAACCCTACTAGGACTTAAAGGGACTTGGTTTCAAATTACAAAGAAAAGGAAAGAAGGATTAGTTGTAAATAGAAAGGTCAAAAGAGGGACAAAGATAACATGAATATTTGAATATGAACTGTCATATTCGAATAATATTCAAATAATATTCGAATATGCCTTGTCAGTATTCGAATATGCAGGTGAGGAACTGAACACAGGAACCTTATATTCGAATATATATTCGAATATGGACCCCAAAGTCTATAAATAGGGGTGCCTTGTCTCCAAACTGGCTGTTCTTCAGTTTCATCACTTGTCACACTCCTAAAACCTCTGTTCCCAAACCAACTATGTCACAACTCTTCGACCCTAAGGCTTCCATCTCAAAAGACTAAGGTTCCAAATTATTTGATTCAGATTCAGAGGCAACTACGGCAAAGGAACCGGAGTATGAGATTGGATCTGGAAGCTAAAGGATAACAGATTCAGGGAGTTCTAGGTAACCCTGAAAACCCCAAATCCTTAAATATTGGAATTTAGGAACATGTGACTAGGGAATGCTAGGAATATGTTATTAGGGAAATTAAACTAATATGTTGTGTTCAAAGTTTGAGGTATGATTGAATTATGAATACTATGTGCGAAATATGCATGATATGACTGATACTTGTATGAATTCGATATGCTTTATGATGCATGTGATATTGTGAAACATGTTAACGTATAAATAAGGTTTTCCAGAATTGGATGTGACTCTAACTGGGAATTTGATATTGAGTCGGTTTTAAATTAGACTAAGCCCAGTATTAGCATATTCGGATATGTATTTGAATATGGAATGCCATGTTCAAATAGATATATGAATATAACACGTCTGTCACATAGAATCCGAGTAAATAAGTGTTGATAATCAGATAAGAGTATACTGGAAACCCTTGTTTATATGCTATATGCTTAATATGAATGTGTGATGCATTAGAACTATAAATGGAAATGTTCAAAGAGGATCTTCCCACTTAATAGAAATTGAGCAAGAGGGTTAAGTTCCACCAGAAGTAGACCGGGTAAGAGGACAGAGCAGAAAATGGAAAAAGATGAGAATGTAGGGTTATCCCGAAAAGGGAAAAATAACGTGAAGTACTGGGCTATCTTCACGAGGTAGGTAGTCTAAGTACAAAGGTACTATCTTCACGAGGTAGATGGTTCCCTGCTGGGCTAGCTCGAGGGAGAGTTAGTAGCCCGGCAAGAGGATCCTTGGGGAACGCTCGCTAGGACCGTGATGATGATGAGCTCAACGCGTTAGTGCCACGTGTTTTGGTGGATTCCTGGTGCACAGGGTTTCTCGTTAAAAGAGAAAAGAAATGGAAATGGAAATGATCATGCATGCATATCTATGTGATTGAAATTATACTTATTGTTTGTATGTTTGTTAGGACTTGGATTTTGGACGGTTTTCCAATTAGATTGGCTGTGATACTGTATAAAACTGTTTTTATGGCCGACGGGTTACTTAGTTATATGTCGAGCATATAACTGACGATTACAGTATTGCGGGTGGCTCGGATTTGGAGGGTGTCAACGCGTGACCAGTTTTGCATACCTTTCCTGATACTTAGGTTGTCATTAGAGTCTTTGTATGGCTACCTTAGCTGGACATATGTAGATTCTCTGGACTGTAGTTGAAACACTTGTATTTTGATATATGTATATATTTTATTAAATTCTGCTGCGTTTTGTTTAAAAAAAAAAACCCTAAAAAACTAGGTGTTACAATTTTTTTGAAAACAATGTATTGTTCACCAAGAAGTTTCTAGCTTAATTCACACAATTTTTTATGTTTTTAAAATAGTAACATTTGTTTCTAAACATCGTGTACTATAGACATGAAAGGTAGGGTGTTTTTTACTTTAAAAATGAAAACGCATATTTTAAATTTATTAAATTATTTTATTTTTTTGAAAGCAATATATTGTTCACCAAGAAGTTTCTAGCTTAATTTACACTATTTTTTATATTTTTAAAATATCAACATTTATTTCTACAAATCGTGTAATATACACTTGAAAAATATGGTGTTTTTTACTTTAAAAATGAAAACGTATATTTTAAATTTATTAAATTATTTGATTTTTTTGAAAATAATGTATTATTCCCCATAAAGTTTCTAGCTTAATTTACACAATTGTTTATATTTTTAAAATTGCAACATTTGTTTCTAAAAATCGTGTACTATATACACTTGAAAAATAGGGTGTTTTTTACTTTAAAAATTAAAACGCATATTTTCAATTTATATTTTTTTTTTAAAAGAATGTATTGTTCACCATGAAGTTTCTAGCTTAATTTAAACTATATTTTATATTTTAAAATATCAACATTTGTTTGTAGAAATCGTGTACTTTGCACTTGAATCATAGGGTGTTTTTCACTAAAAAATGAATACACATGTTTTAAATTTATTAATTTTTTTGATTTTTTTGACAAAAATGTATTTTTCACGATGAAGTTTCTTGCTTAATTTAAACTACTTTTTTATATTTTTAAAATATCAACATTTGTTTCGAGAAATCGTGTACTATACACGAAAAATATGGTGTTTTTTACAAAAAAATTGAAAATGCATATTTTAAATTTATTAAGTTATTTGATTTTTTTGACAACAATGTATTGTTCACCATGAAAATTCTAGCTTAATATAAACTATTTTTTATATTTTTAAATTATCAATATTTGTTTGTAGAAATCGTGTACTATACACTTGAAAACTAGGGTGTTTTTTACTTTAAAAATGAAAACGCATATTTTAAAGTTATTAAATTATTTGATTTTTTTGAAAACAATATATTGTTCCCCATAAAGTTTCTAGGTTGTTTTATAAATTTTTTAATATTCTTAAAATTGGAATATTTGATTTTAGAAATCGTGTACTATACACTTGAAAATTATGGTGTTTTTTACTTTAAAAATGAAAACGCATATTAAAAATTTATTAAATTATTTCATTTTTTGAAAACAGTGTATTGTTCACCAAGAATTTTCAAGCTTAATTTACACTATTTTTTATATTTTAAAAATATCAACATTTGTTTCTACAAATCGTGTACTATACACTCTAAAAAGATGGTGTTTTTTACTTTAAAAATGAAAATGCATATTTAAATTTATTAAATATTTGATTTTTTTGAAAACAATGTATTGTTCCCCATAAAGTTTCTAGCTTAATTTACACAATTGTTTATATTTTTAAAATTGCAACATTTGTTTCTAAAAATCGTGTAATAGACTTGAAATATAGGGTGTTTTTTACTTTAAAAATATAAACACATGCTTTAAATTTATTAAACTATTTGTTGTTAAAAAACAATGTATTGTTCACTATGATGTTTCTAGCTTAATTTACACTATATTTTATATTTTTAAAATATCAACATTTGTTTAAAGAAATCGTGTATATATATTTTTAAATTTATCATAGGGTGTACATATATTTCTAGCTTAATTTATCAACACTTGAATCATAGGGTGTTTTTGACTAAAAAAATGAATACACATATTTTAAATTTATTAAATTATTTAATTTTTTTGACAACCATGTATTGTTCACCATATATTTTCTAGCATATTTTACACTATTTGATTTATAATTTGAAAATTGCAACATTTGTTTCTAGAAATCGTGTTCTATATATACACTTGAAAAATATGGTGTTTTTTAGTTTAAAAATGAAAATGCATATTTTAAATTTATTAATTTTTTTCATATTTTTCTCAAAAATGTATTGTTCACCATGAAGTTCGTTTCCTAATTTACACTATTTTCTTATTTTTTTAAAATTGCAACATTTGTTTCTAAAAATCGTGTACTATAGACTTGAAATATAGGGTGTTTTTTATTTTAAAAATATAAACACATATTTTAAATTTAATAAATTATTTGATTTTTTTGACAACAATGTATTGTTCACCATAAAGTTTCTAGCTTAATTTACACTATAATTTTTATATTTTTAAAATATCAATATTTGTTTTGAGAGATTGTGTACTATACACTTGAAAAATATGGTGTTTTTTACTAAAAAAATGAAACCGCATATTTTAAAATTTTTAAATTATTTGATATTTTTTTACAACAATGTGTTGTTCACTATGAAGTTTCTAGCTTAATTTACACAATTGTTTATTTTTTAAAATTGCAACATTTGTTTCAAGAAATCATGTTCTATACACTTGAAAAATAGGGTGTTCTTTACTTTAAAAATGAAAATGCATATTTTCAATTTATTCAATTGTTTGATTTGTTTGAAAACAATCTATTGTTCCCCATAAAGTTTCAAGATTAATTTATACAATTTTTATATTTTTAAAATTGAAATATTTGTTTCTAGAAATTGTGTAATGTACACTTGAAAAATAGGGTGTTTTTAACTTTAAAAATGAAAACACATATTTTAAATTTATTAAATTATTTAATTTATTTGACAACAATGTATAGTTCACCTTGAAGTTTCTAGCTTAATTTACACTATTATTTATATTTTTAAAATATCAACATTTGTTTCTAGAAATCATGTACTATACACTTGAAAAATAGGGTGTTTTTTACTAAAAAAATGAAAACGCATATTTTAAATTTATTAAATTATTTGTTTTTTTGATTACAATGTATTGTTCACCATGAAGTTTCTTCCTTAATTTACACTATTTTTTTATATTTTTAAAAAATCACCTTCTCTTTCTTGAAATCGTGTACTATGCACTTGAAAAATATGGTGTATTTTACTTTAAAAATGTAAACACATAATTTAAAATTTATTAAATTATTTGATTTTTTTGAAAACAATGTATTGTTCCCCATAAAATTTCTAGCTTAATTTACACAATTGTTTATATTTTTAAAATTGCAACATTTGTTTCTTGAAATCGTGTACTATACACTGGAAAAATATTGTGTTTTTTACTTTAAATACAAAAATACATATTTTAAAATTATTAAATTATTTTATTTTTTTGAAAACAATCTATTGCTCCGATTAAAGTTTCTAGCTTAATTTGTTCAATTTTTTATATTTTTAAAAAAAACCCTACTTTATTAAATTATTTCATTTTTTTTGACAACAATGTATTGTTCACCTAGAATTTTCTAGCTTAATTTACACAATTGTTTATATTTTAAAAATTGCAACATGTTTTTCTAGAGATCGTGTACTATACACTTGAAAAATAGGGTGTTTTTTACTTTAAAAATGAAAACGCATTTTTAAAATTATTAAATTATTTGTTTTTTTTAAAATAATTTATTTTCCACCATGAAGTTTCTAGCATGATTTTTCACTATATATAATATTTTTAAAATTGCAACATTTGTTTCTATAAATCCTACACTATACACTTAAAAAATAGGGTGTTTTTTACTTTAAAAATGAAAATGTATATTTAAAATTTCTAATCTTTTTTGATATTTTTGAAAACAATCTATTGTTCCCCATAAAGTTTCTAGCTTAATTTTAACAATTTTATACATTTTTAAAAATGAAACATTAATTTCTAGAAATTGCGTACGATACACTTGAAAAATAGGGTGTTTTTTACTTTAAAACTGAAAACACATATTTTAAATTTATTAAATTATTTTATTTTATTTTACAACAATGTATTGTTCACCATGAAGTTCCTAGCTTAATTTACACTATTTTGTAGGTTTTTAAAATATCAATTTTTGTTTCTAGAAATAGTGTACTATACACTTGAAAAATTGGGTGTTTTTTACTAAAAAAATGAAAATGCATATTTTAAATTTAATTTATTTTTTGATTTTTTTGACAACAATGTATTGTTCACCATGAAGTTTCTAGCTTAATTTACATTATTTATTATATTTTTAAAAGATCAACATTGGTTTCTAAAAATTGTGTACTATACACTTGAAAAATAGGGTGTTTTTTACTTTAAAAATTAAAACGCATATTTTAAATTTATTTAATTTTTTTATTTTTTTTTAAAACAATATATTGTTCGTAATAAATTTTCTAGGTTAATTTATAAAAAAATTTATATTTTTAAAATGGAAACATTTGTTTCTAGAAATCCTGTACTATAAACTTGAAAAACAGGATGTTTTTTACTTTAAAAATGAAAACGCATATTTTAAATTTATTAAATTTTTTGGTTTTTTTGAAAATAATGTATTGTTCACCATGAACTTTCTAGTTTAGTCTACAAGATTTTTTATATTTTTATAATTGGAACATTTGTTTCTAAAAATCGTGTACTATACACTAAAAAATAGGGTGTTTTTACTTTAAAAATTAATACGCATATTTTAAATTTATTAATTTTTTTTATTTTTTGAAAACAATATATTGTTTCCCATAAAGTTTCTAGGTTAATTTATAAATTTTTTTATATTTTTAAAATGGCAACATTTGTTTCTAGAAATCGTGTATTATAGACTTGAAATATAGGGTGTTTTTTACTTGAAATAATAACGCATATTTTAAATTTATTAAATTGTTTAATTTTTTGAAAATAATATATTGTTCACCATGAAGTTTCTAGGTTAATTTACACAATTTTTTATATTTTTAAATTGGCAACATTTGTGTCTAGAAATCATGTACTATACACTTGAAAAACATGATGTTTTTTACTTTAAAAATGAAAATGCATATTTGAAATTTATTAAATTTTTCGGTTTTTTTGAAAACAATGTATTGTTCACCATGAAGTTTCTAGTTTAGTCTACAAGATTTTTTATATTTTTATAATTGGAACATTTGTTTCTAAAAATCGTGTACTATACACTTAAAAATAGGAAGTTTTTACTTTAAAATTTAATACGCATATTTTAAATTTATTAAATTTTTTTATTTTTTGAAAAAAATATATTGTTCCCCATAAGGTTTCAAGGTTAATTTATAAAATTATTTATATTTTTAAAATGGCAACATTTGTTTCTAGAAATCGTGTACTATAGACTTGAAATATAGGGTGTTTTTTACTAAAAATAATAACGCATATTTTAAATTTATTAAATTGTTTAATTTTTTGAAAATAATGTATTGTTCACCATGAAGTTTCTAGCTTAATTTACACAATTTTTTATATTTTTAAAATTGCATCATTTGTTTCTAAAAATCGTGTACTATAGACTTGAAATATAGGGTGTTTTTTACTTTAAAAATGAAAACGCATATTTTCAATTTATTAAATTATTTGATTTTTTTGAAAACAATGTATTGTTTCCCAAAACGTTTCTAGCTTAATTTACACAATTGTTTATATTTTTAAAATTGCAACATTTGTTTCTATAAATCCTATACTATACACTTGATTAGGGTGTTTTTTAGTTTAAAAACGAAAATGGATATTTTAAATTTATTCAATTATTTGATTTTTTTAAAAACAATTTATTGTCGCCAAGAAGTTTCTAGCTTAATTTACACTATTTTTTATATTTTTTAAATACCAACATTTGTTTCTAGAAATCGTGTACACTTGAAAAATAAGGTGCTTTTTACTAAAAATGAAAACGCATATTTTAAATTTATTAAATTATTTGACTTTTTGGAAAACAATGTATTGTTCACCATAAAGTTTCTAGCTCAAGTTACACTATTGTTTTATATTTTTCTAAATATCAACATTTGTTTGTATAAATCGTGTGCTATACACTTGAAAAACAGGGTGTTTTTTACTTTAATAATGAAAACGCATATTTGAAAATTATTAAATTATTTGTTTTTTTTAAAACAATGTATTGTTCACCATGAAGTTGCTAGCTTAATTTAATTTTCACTATTTGATTTATATTTTTTAAATTGCAACATTTTTTTTCTAAAAATCGTGTTCTATCACTTGAAAAATAGGGTGTTTTTTCTTTAAAAATGAAAATGCATATTTTAAATTTATTAAATTTTTTGATTTTTTTTAAAACAATATATTGTTCCCCATAAAGTTTCTAGGTTAATTTATAAAAAATTTTATAATTTTGAAATTGCAATATTTGTTTCTAGAAATCGTGTACTATACACTTGAAAAATAGGTTGTTTTTTACATTAAAAAATAAAACGCATATTTTAAATTTATTAAATTATTTGATTTTTTTTAAAATTGTAACACCTTAATTTTTGAGTCCGTTTTTTTTTTCCAAAACACTAGTGGAAGCTAAATTCTAATTTACAACAATTAATAATAATAATAATAATAATTACAACCCTTTCAATTTATACGAATTCCTGTACAGCTGAACAATTTAATATATGAACTTGAAACTTAGGTTCACCATGCGTGGCTATACCTGAGAAAAGCCCAAAGCTCATCCCTGTGGCTTTTGCTTCGCAATCTTCTGATACATGCGAAATGGTAACCGTCAGTTATATGTAAACATATAACTGAGTAACCCCCGGCATTTTTGAAAACAACTTTATACCATATCGCACCCAGTCTAACTGGAACACACTCCATTTAATCCCTAACACACAATTCAATCCACAATCAATGCAACAACTCATACATAATGCATGTTATGACAATTATGGATGTATGCATGCCATGTTCTTTCATTAACAAACTTGGTTCTTTTCTTTTCTTGAATCTTTTATGGAAGCCTCGTGCACTAGACTTCCCCTAGCGCGTGGTAGTAACGCGAGGTTGAGCTCAAAACTAGGACCACAACAAGCGTCCCTACCGTGATCAAACTGGCTGCCGGGCTATCTTAACCCCACATCAATGGGATAGCCCAGGACTATCTTGACCCCACATCAATGGGATAGTCCTTTCTTTCGGGCCATGATTCCCTGTCACAGGGCACCCTACTAGTTCAGGTCATCTGACCCTACATTCTCATGTTTAATCATGTTTGTCCACTTACTCGGTTTATAACCGGTGGGATTCAACCCACTTACCCAACATCCGTTGAAGGGGGAAAGCTTAACTTATCGTTTAGTTTCATTTTACAAGTCATCATGCATTTTCATTCAATATCCATCACATAACAATTCCACAATTCAAAATCAAAGAGCTTGCCATATCATTTCAAACCCTAATTCATGTTAGAAGCTATAAGCCTATTTTCATTCATTCCTATCTTAGAAATAGGTTACAATGCATTTTAGAAGCTAAAACAGGTCAAGGAGGTACAGAGTACTGGCGCTTGAGCGCCAGACATACATTCGCTGCTGCCCAAAATTTTCTCCTGGCGCTCGAGCCCCAGCGACAGATGACAGCTTTTTACGAATTTCACTAAAAACTCAGTTTCTTTCCTTTTAACCTCTTTCTTTAACCCCATTTTCACTTCCAAAACACTACCCACATTATAGCACAACAAACTCACACATATTCAATCAAATGGTCACAATTCAAGTGCACAATAACATGATTTAAACACAAATGCTCCACTAATTCAATCTCACATCTACATCACAAGACACAATTTCAACACACACACCCATTGTTTCTCAATTCAACAACATAATATTATGTCACTCATACAAATTCCCATTATGACATACATTTCTCAAAACTCAATCATCAAACCATATGCATCCAAACTAAATCATCAATTCACAAGTTCAAACATGTATATATATATATATATATACATACATATATATATATATATATACATACATACATACATACATATACATACATACATACATACATACATACATATATATATATATACACACACATATATATATATACATACATACATATAATATACATACATACATATATACATACATACATATATATATATGTAAAGCACTATAACTCTAATCAAGGTACATGGGTCAAAATCCAACCATCTACCTTAGTAAGTCTAAACCTATTTCTACCACATTTTCACAACATACCAAAACCAAACTTCATACCAATTCCTATTCCCCTAATTAGTCTAATTTTGGGGTTTAGTGGGGTTACCTCAACTTGAAGTTCCATGCTTCTAATCCTGACACAACTTCATCAACTTGCCATATCTGGAGTTTCAGATACAATATTGTTGGTGAAACCAATTGAAGATGAAACCTAAAAGATTTATTTACAATTAATATGAAGGAGTTATGTTCCAAATCAAACATCTAGAGGGTGAATTTCGGGTGGTAAGTTGACTACATGACAGAAGCTGAATTTGTGAACCTACTTCATTCTTTTGACCATAAATTGGACTGTGGTTAGTGGATTGACATGAAACCAGTGTCATTTCAAAGATAATAAAATTATCTATAACATTTATGAAAAGCTTGAAGGCAGAATCAAAGGTTTAGGAGGTTAAAAATACAAATAAAGATGAATTACAATTTCTGGACCTGAAACTGTTCTACCTTGGTTACTACTTCAGTAATCAAGGTATATCTTGATCTATGGACCATGGATTGATATAACGTCAGAATCATATTGAAGCTAAAAGGATTTCCTACAATGTTCATGAAGACATCAAAACCTAGTTCTAAAATTTCAATTGTCAAAATGGTTCCTCGAACAGAAAGGTACATTTAGACAAACCTAGCCCATAAATATTGACACAGTCTCCGTGTTTGGGCCATAACTTGAGTTGTAGGTACCCAAATGGAGTGAAACAAAAGCCATTGGAAAGATAACAAGATTTCCTACAACTTCTATGAAGAGTACGAAGTTAAATGATGTCGTCTACGAACCCTAAGTTTACATGAAGCTCGCGGATTTGGGACAGATCAGAACAGAACCAGAATCCTAACTCAACTCACACCAAAGTGCTTTCTACTCCGAAATTCTTAGCTTTTGGACTTAGAATTCTTTTAGATTTTCAACATGCAGAGCTAATATACTAGATTGAAGATGGAGATAAGGGTTACCATGTAGCTTTTCCTCAATTTCTTGCCTCCTTTAAGCTTGCCTTCTAATTCTTGAGCTTCCTTCTCCATGAGTTCTTGATCTCCATTTTATCCTCTTCTTTAGTTTCCTCCAACCCCAGCCCTCCATAAGCACTTCAAATGAAAGAGAAGATGAGGGTGATGAATAATCTCTAGTTGCATGTGTGAATGGGGGTTGGAGACTTGGGTTTTCTTAGAGAGAAGGTGGAGGATTTTTTTGGAGAGTGTAGAGAGAGAAGTGGAGTGTGGTTTCTGTTTTTGGGGCTAGAGGAGAAGCAACTCAATGAGAGGGAAATGAGAGTGTGTGTGTTGTGTGACAATGGGAGAAGAAAGGGAGAGTACTTGTGTGTGGTTATTCCATGGTTATTGGGTGAACTTATTAAAAATTGCTAGAGTCCTTACCTAAAAGGTTATTTGTGAGGAGAATTTAAGGGAAAATATAGAGATTTCTTCAAATGTTTGTTGTTTACTCTAAAACTAATAAATACTCCTTCGTGATTTGATTTTTGGGATGTTACAATTCTACCCACCTTAAAAGAACTTTGTCCTCACAATTCGAATAAGTTTAAATTCTACTCCTTAAAGGAATCTAGAGCTCTTGAAGGAAATCCTAGACTAACAACGAGACTGATGACACTAAGGCTTATGTTTCATTGGGATAGTTGAGAAGAAAACGTAATGTCTCCTTTTTGATTCTATATGCTATCACCACGTTTGAAGCAAAATTTCTCTCAAACGCACATGTTATTTAGAGAGAATTGTTTAAAGAATTCCTATTACCTAAAGAAAACATTCTTCGCATTCATTTCCGAATTGGATGATGTCTAACTTAAAGGAATCAATTTGGAAATAGGTCTATTTCATATTAAAGGTAAGAGTAATATATGATTAGTAGGTCGGCTGTCCATTGGTACTTGGGAACCAACTCGGGGTAATCTTTCAAAGAATGGTCTAATAAAAGTGGCAGAGTGTTTCTCATTAAAATTTAGATTGACGAGCGGAACTATGGATCTATGAATTGTCTGTGAAACTAAGAAGCTCATTTAGGATTTGGTGGAAGCAAACCTTTAAGATTGGGGATTACGCCCGTAGTCGTGGTACTTTGTGAGGTCCTATTCACAAAAGGTTGGAATCGATAAGCTAAGGTCCATCCTTAGTGCTTGATTTGAAACGCAATTGAGTATGAAACTTCGTGGGTGATAAGGTTTCACAAAGAAGTAATAAAAGTTCCTCCGTGATTCTGCTGCCACTACAAGAAAACACTGTATTTGCGTCGGAAAACTTGCGTCGGCCTCAAGACCGACGCTAATTTTGTTATTTGCGTCGGCTAAAGCCAATTCTAGGCTGACACTAAGTTGTGATTTTTAAAAAAAAAAATTAAAGAAGTTGCGTCGGCCGTATTTGTAGTTTGCGTCGGCTTATAACCGACACAAATTTTATAATTCTGTTGCGACGGCCAGTGGCCTACACAACGTTTTTTATTAAAAACAAAACGCTAAAGTGACTAATAAACCGAAGAAAGGAATGAAGCCTTCAATTTGTTAGGGTTCTTCATTCGTGCTCTTAGGGTTCTTCACGTAGAGCCTTCAATCCTTCTTCTTTGAAATCCCTAAATTGAACCCTAAATTGCACGCACCCTTCTTCAATTCGTTTGTTCCTTCAATTCGTTGTTGGACCTTCTCCTTCACCGTTGGACCTTCTCCTTCGCTGCTGGACCTTCGTTGTTTGCTGCAAACCTTCGTCGTTGACACAAGCAGGTAAGGATAGTTTGCCACCGGTTCTTCTTCATTTTCTTCGTTCCTGCACTAAACTCTTCTTGTTCTGGTTGCAGAGTCTTCCTGTTCCTGTTTCAGAGTCTTCCTGTTCCTGTTTCAGCCTCTTTTTCCTTTGATGGTGAGTTGATTTTCATTGTGCTGGAGTGCTATTCACTAACAGCCTCTAACTCAGCCTAGGCTGATTTCTGTTTGTGTTGGTTGATTTCTTTCCAATTCCCCTTTCCATTCCTCTCTTTCCATATGTGTTGTTTACTAAATTTATCCTTAGCCATGAAAAAAAGAAAAAAAAATTATATGGACCGTTACTGAATTGTAGAGAAGGAAACTTGTCATCTTGGTATAGCATCTTGATTTGAACTATCCCTGAGCTATCATTATATAACAATGATAATTATATGTGTTTTTTTGTGCTACAATAATTATGATAATAAAAGTTTTGGATCTGGGAAAAAGCTATATAATGTTTGTTGTTCTAGTAACTTTTGATTAGTGAATTTTCTGAATCATGAATCTTGTTATTATTGTTATATGAGTTGACTGGATGTGGTCTCTCGTGAACTTGTGAAACTTTCTGAATCATGAATCTTATTATTGTTCTAGTAACATTTTTATCATTGATTTGTAGTTATGAACATAGGAGGTTTTCTGCTTGTCTGTAACTGACAAAGAGAATGCTGATAGGAACAATAATACTATTCTAATAGTAACAATGTAAGTTATTGTCTTCATTTTTATTTGGTTTTGAAAATAGAGGAAATTCAGGAAAAATTGAAGAAAGTATTTTAACTTAGTTGCTTCAAATCCTATAAGTTCCCCTTCAATTGAATTAATTAGTAGCTCATCCATACAATATGTTGTGGCTTTGATAGTTTATTCTTGTTCACAAATAAGTTTATTCTTGTAAACCCTCACTTCTCTCTTTTTTTTTCGGAATTTCCAGACCATTGCTCTGTTCTGTTCTCACAAATCTGTTCTGTTGACACAAATCTGTTCTGTTGGCTACAAATCTCACAAATCTGAGTGGCATTGATGTCGGTGTTCCTCATAGCTCTGTAGTGTTCGCAACTCCGGTGACCTAAGGTTTTGCTTTTATCTTTCTCTTGATTTCAGTAGCTGATGTGACCTAAGGTTTTGCTTCTGATTGAAACTTATATGCCTACCAACAAATGAACTTAAATTTATCATGATATTGAATATGGTGGATGGGCTTTCTAGAAAACATGCAAGTTTTAATAACAGGGGATTTCACTTTGATATGTGAGTGTCATGTGGTGTTTAAATCTGGTGTACTGCTACGGATTTTTTGGAATGTAATGCAACTTTGTATACTGAGATGGAGTTTGTAATAAGGTGGTGGAGAGTGAGTATAAAGTTATGGTCCTAGTTTGTGGTGTATAGAACTGATTTTATCATCCTTAGATACTCTTTAGATATGCTTTTTAGTGAAGAACTATTACATTTTTTTAGTGAAGAAACATTAAAAAGTTATAGAACAAGACTTACATTAGAGAATTATAATTGCTCATGAAAAAGATGGGTGGAGGGTGAGATCAGTAAGATCACCTACTCACGCTGAGTGACAAAATCAAAGAAAATTTTATAAATGGCTTTACACACAGTATAGTACATATATAATATATAATCTATAATATATAGACTTATCTTCCTCCTTCTAGTAATTTTTGTGGGTCTTCAAATCTTTCCTTTTTCTATACAATAAAAAAAATATAACTTTATTATATTTTGTTAATCATATACTATGCATACTTCGCTATGTAAGACATGTAGCATCCTTTTTAATTCTTTTTTGTCTTTTGCTCTGTTCTATTCTGCTCGGTGCTTTTTTTTTTCTGTTATGTTCTCAATCGACTTTTAGTTGTTAGGAGACTAATTGAATGATGGAGGACCGAAGCTGGATGTACGAAATGTTAGATGAGCGTAGGATTAAATCCTGAGTATGTAGGATATGCAGTTAATTTTTTTATTAATAATTGCGTCGGCCAAGCCTACACAATAACAGACGCAAAAATAACATTTATTTGCGTCGGCTTTTTAAAATTTGCGTCAGCTTTCGTTTTTATTTATTTGCGTCGGTTATTTTAAATTTGCGTCGGCTATGGACCTTCGCTATTTTGCGTAGGCCTGCTTGTCTGCGTAGGTCTTTGCATAGGCTTCTCACGGACGCAAATTTGCATCGGATTTTTGAACGAATGCAAACACTTTCCATCGAGGTGTTTTGCGTCCCATTCGACACCGACGCAAATCCGACGCAAAACTATACTTGTGTCCGTTTTTTTGCCTGTTTGGGTCCGCTTTTGGCCTATGCAAAAACCCGAATTTCTTGTAGTGTGCGCAACTCTGATTTTTGACGACTAACCGGCTCTTGAAACACAATTAACACTTTTTGAATGAACAAAATATGATTTGTTTAGATAGATTGCACATAATAACTTGAATCAATCTCGATGAATAGCCAATAGGTTTGGGAAATTGTGTTTCGAGGCTACGCAGTTACTCTAGCTTGGTTGGTTTACAAGTCTCTTCAGGTACGGTCAAAAGTGAAGTGGAAAGTTTACAGGTCAACTTAACTGGGTCTAGCAGGATTTCAGTGCTAACTTACACTTGAATTAAAATTGAATGAATAATAATTCAAGATTTAACATGAAACAATTCAATGTTCTCAAGGAAGATTGATTGGACTTGGATCATCGAGCCCACAATGACAATGTGGCAATCATGACTAGTGCTGAAATGAGATGAATCTTTTATATTTTTTATATTTTTAAAATTGCAACATTTGTTTCTAAAAGTCGTGTACTATAGACTTGAAATATAGGGTGTTTTTTACTTTAAAAATGAAAACGCAAATTTTAAATTTATTAAATTATTTGATTTTTTTGAAAATAATTTATTGTTCCCCATAAAGTTTCTAGCTTAATTTACACAATTTTTTATATTTTTAAAATTGCAACATTTGTTTCTAGAAATCGTGTACACTTGAAAAATAAGGTGTTTTTTACTTTAAAAATGAAAATGCATATTTTCTATTTATTTAATTATTTGATTTTTTTGAAAACAATCTATTATTCCCCATAAAGTTTCTAGCTTAATTTACAAATTTTTTTATATTTTTATAATTGCAACATTTGTTTCTAGAAATCATGTTTTATACACTTGAAAAATATGGTGTTTTTTACTTTAAAAATGAAAATGCATATTTAAAATTTATTAAATTATTTGATTTTTTTGAAAAAAATATATTGTTCCCCATAAAATTTCTAGCTTAATTTACATTATTTTTTATATTTTTAAAATATCAACCTTTGTTTCTAGAAATCGTGTACTATACACTTTTTTACTAAAAAAATGAAAATGCATATTTTAAATTTATTGAATTATTTTATTTTTTTGACAACAATGTATTGTTCACCAAAAAGTTTCTATCTTAATTTACACTATTTTTTTATATTTTCAAAATATCAACATTTGTTTCTAGAAATCGTGTACACTTGAAAAATATGGTGTTTTTTACTAAAAAAATGAAAACGCATATTTTAAATTTATTAAATTTTTTTAGTTTTTCTAACAACCACGTATTGTTCACAATAATGTTTCTAGCTTAACTTACACTATTTGATTTATATTTTTAAAATTGTAACATTTGTTTCTAGAAATCGTGTTCTATACACTTGAAAAATAAGGTGTTTTTTACTTAAAAAATGAAAACTCATATTTTAAATTTATTAAATTATTTGATTTTTTTGAAAATAATGTAATTTTCCCCATGAAATTTGTAACATCCCAAATTTTAAGTTTCTAGAGTAAATTATTTAAAATTACTAGTTATGTCCATAAGGGGCTATCTTAGAAAAGATAAGAAATTTAGAGAACTAAAATGAATTATAAAGAACATAGGATTAGGGAAAAGGGCTAAATTATAAAGTTAGAAAGTTGCAACTAAATCCTTGTAGTTTTATTCATTTAAATTAAGTTGTTTTGGACTTTTTTTTAATTTTATAAATACAAGGACTTAAGTGCAATTTTTAATAAATTAAAACTAAGGACTACGCTCTTACCATGCACCCTCCCTCACCTAACCACACACCCTCACCTATATACCTCACTCTCTCACCCACACAACACAAAATCACAAAACTTAATTGATTAAAATGAGAAAGAGAGGGAGTTGGCGAGAGGGAGAAGAAGTGGTGGTGATCACCACTTCCGGTGGTTGCATGGTGGCCTTCCGGCCACCGGTTGCCGCCAGAGTAGTTGAAGAAAATGATCCACGCGTCGGGAACTCCAATTCTACCGGTTTAGAATCTTCCACGGTGGAATTTAGAGATTGAGTTTAGAGCTCCAATTCTAAGGTAACCCAAATTTAAAACCCCAATTAGAATTAGGTGATGTTGCTGATTAAATAATGACTTAGTCACTTGATTTGTGATATTTGACGAGTGTTCATGCTTGTTTATGTGAAATTGATATGAATTTGATTGAAGAATTGGATTTTGCCTAGGTAACTAAATTGTCCTGAAGTTTCGAAATTCATATCTCTGGATTCCCTTAATGAATGGGCTTGAAATTTTGTATGGTCATTATTTTATGTTTGAAGAGTTCCAGAATAAAATTTCATGATTTTTGAAGGTCTACACGAATTTTGGTGAATTTTTAAATGAACTATGTTCATCCTGGGAAAACTGTTGAATCCGAAAATAAATTATGAATTTCGTGAGTGTATTTCTCTCTGGTTACTTTGAATTTCAAAGTGAAATTTTTTCTGGTGATACCTGGGTGTGTTATATACCTTGTTTTAAATTTTCACAATTTTTAGGCTTAGTTTTGATTTTATATCAATTTCTGAAGTAGTTGTGCTCATCTTTTGGATGTTGCTGGAATCCAGCTAAAATAAGGAGATTCCAGAATTTACTGCAACTTATAACCATTGAATTTTAATGTTAAATTTTTTATGATAAATCCTTGGTGTGTTGGTCATATCCTGTTAAGGTTTTGTGATTTTTGGACAAGTATTGGATTGAATAAAAATTTTACAATGAGATCTGTCCTGTTTTACAATTTCTGGATTGGGTCCATTTAGCCTGAATGTTAATGCTTGATTTGAGTCCCGTATATGATGGAATTTGATTTTGACTTCTCTAACAAAGTTCTAGGAAATTATGTTAGCTTTCTAATGGCACTAGTTTCACTCAATTTCAATTAGTCTAGCTCTAGTTATTGCAAAATTATCCAGGTAGTATTCAACTGAGATACCAAACCAAAACAGCTGGATTTAGCAAGGCATAACTAGGCCTACGAAACTCCGTTTTGGGTGAAACTTGTGGCTATGGAAAGAGGATCAAGTGTATTTTATTACTGTGTATTTTCATGATTTTTGAATGAGTAGATTTAATTCAGATTTTAAAATAGTATAATATGTTCTACTGAAATTCTGTTTTAGAATCTTATACTTGGATAACTCAATTGGTGGATTGAAAAATGGATTGAATCAATATGAAATTGATAATTAAACTTGTTGAAGTAAAAGAGAAAGTTTGAATGGATAACTTCAATGTTAAAAGAAAGAATAATTAAAGCTATCGAGTAAAGGTAGCATTGAGGACCTCTTTGGAGGGGAAGGGATCTATTGAGTAAGAATAGACCCAGAAGTCCTCTAAGGACGCAGAAAAGGCATCAAACTCTGGATGGGGACGCTTGTCCAGGGTGTAGTGAGCTCACAAATAGTGCAGGTGATGCATGCACAAGGAGGTTCTCCAGTGCACTGGGTTCCATTATAAAAGACATGAAAGAAATAAGAAATGTATGAAAAATATAACTCATGATATTGAAAATGTATGATGAGTGTTATTGTGAAATGTTGTGGTGCAATAGATAGTATATTGTTTATGTGAATTTTGTAAAATGGTTGAGTTCAAGATGACTCACATGATGAGTAAGGTTATGTGACTCTACTTGAAACGTGCCATTTACTTTTTTATGCTATATGTGTATGTCGATTGTATATTTGGGGAGTTTTCCAGTTAGATTGGCTGCAATACTGATTTAAAATGTTTTTAGTTAGATCGAGGGTTACTCGGTTATATGTTTTACATTAACTGACGGTCTCAGTATTGCAGGTAGCCAGAGATTTTGGAGCTAAAGCAATGGATGAGGAAAAGCTATAGGAATTCCTTAGAAGTAGCCATACATGGCGAAACTAAGATTTTTATTCAGATGTTATATTGTTCACCTATATAAGAAATTATAATTTAATAAAATAACGTTTCCGCTTGTATTTTAAATGAAACCAAGTAGTAAATTTTGGTAGTTTCAAGAATAATTTTAAGTATCACATTTTTTTTAAGGTAATATTTTTCATAACTACTCTTTACAAAATTTAGAGTGTTACAAAATTTCTAGCTTAATTTACATAATTGATTATATTTTTATAAATGCAACATTTGTTTCTAGAAATTGTGCTCTATACACTTGAAAAATAGGGCGTTTTAATTTTTTTGAAAACAATCTATTGTTCCCCATAAAGTTTCTAAGTTAATTTATTAAATTTTTTATATTTTTAAAATTGCAATATTTGTTTCTAGAAATCGTGTACTATACACTTGAAAAATAGGTTGTTTTTTACTTTAAAAATAATACGCATATTTTAAATTTATTAAATTATTTGATTTTTTGAAAATAATGTAATTTTCCCCATAAAATTTCTAGCTTAATTAACACAATTTTTTTATATTTTTCAAATATCAACATTTGTTTCTACAAATCGTGTACTATGCACTTGAAATATAGGGTGTTTTTTACTTTAAAAATGAAAACACATATTTTCAATTAATTAAATTATTTAATATTTTTAAAAATAATGTAATTTTCCCCATGAAATTTGTAGCTTAATTTACACAATTGTTTATATTTTTATAATTGACACTTTTGTTTCTAGAAATCGTGTTCTATACACTTGAAAAATAGGGTGTTTTTTACTTTAACAATTAAAACGCCTATTTTAAATTTATTAAATTTTTTGATTTATTTGAAAATAATGTATTGTTTACCATGAAGTTCCTAGCTTAATTTACACTATATTTAATATTTTTAAAATATCAACATTTGTTTCTAGAAATCGTGTACTATCACTTGAAAAATAGGGTTTTTTTACTTTAAAAATCAAAACGATATTTTAAATTTGTTAAATTATTTGATTTTTTTACAACAATCTATTGTTCACCAAGAAGTTTCTAGCTTAATTTACACTATTTTTAATATTTTTAAAATATCAACATTTGTTTTTAGAAATCGTGTACTATACACTTAAAAAATAAGGTGTTATTTACTTTTAAAATGAAAACGCAAATTTTAAATTTATGAAATTATTAAATTATTTGATTTTTTTAAAACAATATATTGTTCCCCATAAAGTTTCTAGGTTAATTTATTAAAATTTTTATAATTTTAAAATTGCAATATTTGTTTCCAGAAATCGTGTACTATACACTTGAAAAATAGGTTGTTTTTTACTTTAAAAAACAATACACATATTTTAAATTTATTAAATTATTTAATTTTTTTTAAACTAATATAATTTTCCCCATAAAGTTTCTAGCTTAAATAACACACTTTTTTTTATATTTTTAACATATTAACATTTGTTTCTACAAATCGTGTACTATGCACTTTAAATATAGGGTGTTTTTTACTTTAAAAATGAAAACGCATATTTTCAATTTATTAAATTAATTGAATTTTTTGAAAACAATGTAATTTTCCTCATGAAATTTCTAGCTTAATTTACAAAATTTTTTATATTGTTATAATTGCAACATTTGTTTATAGAAATCGTGTTCTATACACTTGAAAAATAAGGTGTTTTTTACTTTAACAATTAAAACCCATATTTTAAATTTATTAAATTTTTTGATTTATTTGAAAATAATTTATTGTTCACCATGATGTTTCTAGTTGAATTTAAAAAAAATTTATATTTTTATAATTGCAACATTTGTTTATAAAATTCTTGTACTACACTTGAAAAATAGGGTGTTTTTTACTTTAAAAATTAAAACACATATTTTAAATTGATTAAATTATTTAATTTTTTTGACAACAATGTATTGTTTACCAAGAAGTTTCTAGCTTAATTTACACTATTTTTTATATTTTTAAAATAGTAACATTTGTTTCTAGAAATTGTGTACTATAGAAATGAAATGTAGAGTGTTTTTTACTTTAAAAATGAAAACGCATATTTTAAATTTATTAAATTATTTTCTTTTTATGACAGCAATGTATTGTTCAGCATGAAGTTTCTAGCTTAATTTACACTATTTTTTTATATTTTAAAATGTCAACATTTGTTTCAAGAAATCGTGTACTATATACACTTGAAAAATAATGTGTTTCTTACTAAAAAAAATGAAAATGCATATTTTAAATTTATTAAACTATTTGAAGTTTTTTACAACCATGTATTTTAACAATATTGTTTCTAGCTTAATTTACACTATTTGATTTATATTTTTAAAATTGCAACATTGTTTCTAGAAATCGCGAACAATACACTTGAAAAATAGGGTTTTTTTACTTTAAAAATGAAAACGCATATTTTAAGTTTATTAAATTATTTGATTTTTTTGACAACAATGTATTGTTCACCATGAAGTTTCTAGCTTAATTTACACTACTTTTTATATATTTAAAATATCAACATTTGTTTCTAGAAATCCTGTTCTGTACACATGAAAAATAGGGTGTTTTTTACTATAAAAATGAAAATGAATATTTTAAATTTATTAAATTATTTGATTTTTTTCTACAACAATTTTTTGTTCACCATGAAGTTTCTTGCTTAATTTACACTATTTTTTTTATCTTTAAAATATCAACATTTGTTTCTAGAAATCATGTATTAGACACTTGAAAAACAAGGTGTTTTTTACTAAACAAATGAAAACGCATATTTTAAAATTATTAAAATTTTTTTTGAAAACATTGTATTGTTCACCATGAAGATCCTAGCTTAATTTAACCTATATTTAATATTTTTAAAATATCAACATTTGTTTCTAGAAATCGTGTACATACACTTGAAAAATATGGTGTTTTTTCCTAAAAGAATGAAAACACAAATTTTAAATTTATTAAATTATTTGATTTTTTTTACAACCATGTATTTTAACAATATTGTTTCTAGCTTAATTTACACTATTTGATTTATATTTTTAAAATTGCAACATTTGTTTCTAGAAATTGTGTTCTATACACTTGAAAAATAGCGTGCTTTTTAATTTAAAAATGAAAACGCATATTTTAAATTTATTAAATTTTTTGATTTTTTTTAAAACAATGTATTGTTCACCATGAAGTTTTCAGTTTAATTTACAAAACTTTTTATATTTTTATAATTGCAACATTTGTTTCTAAAAATCGTGTACTATATACACTTGAAAAATAGAGTGTTTTTTACTTTAAAAATTAAAACGCATATTTTAAATTTATTAAATTTTTTGATTTTATTGAAAACAATATATTGTTTCCCATAAAGTTTCTAGGTTAATTTATAAAAAATTTTATATTTTTAAAATTGTAACATTTGTTTCTAAAAATCGTGTACTATACACTTGAAAATTATGATGTTTTTTACTTTAAAAAAGAAAACGCATATTTTAAATTTTTTAATATATTTTATTTTTTTGAAAACAATGTAATGTTCCCAATAAAGTTTCTAGCTTAATTTACACAATTTTTTTATTTTTTTAAAATGGCAACATTTGTTTCTAAAAATTGTGTTCTATAGAGTTGAAATATAGGGTGTTTTTTAGTTTAAAAATTAAAACGCATATTTTAAATTTATTAAATTATTTGAATTTTTTGAAAATAATGTAATTTTCCCCATGAAGTTTCTAGCTTAATTTACCCAACTGTTTATGTTTTTATAATTGCAACATTGGTTTCTAGAAATCGTATTCTATACACTTGAAAAATTGGGTGTTTTTTACTTAAAAAATGAAATTGTATATTTTAAATTTATTAAATTATTTGATTTTTTTAAAACAATTCATTGTTCTCCATAAAGTTTCTAGCTTAATTTTTACAATTTTATATATTTTTTTAAATTGAAACATTTATTTCTAAAAATCGCCTACTATACAATTCAAAAATTAGGTGTTTTTTACTTTAAAAATCAAAATGCATATTTTAAATTTATTAAATTATTTGATTTTTTGACAACAATGTATTGTTCACCAAGAAGTTTCTAGCTTAATTTACACTACTTTTTATATTTTAAAAATATCAACATTTGTTTCTAGAAATCGTGTACTATACACTTGAAAAATAGGGTGTTTTAAACTAAATAAATGCAAACGCATATTTTAAATTTATTGAATTATTTGATTTTTTTTTGAGGTGTTTTTAACTAAAAAAAATATCAACATTTGTTTCTAGAAATCATGTACTATACTTGAAGGTGATAAGTTAAATGCTAAGTATATCCAGTTTAGACTTCAATTCATATAGTGGACTCGAAACAAATTTTTGAATATTTTGTTACGCCTTAGGGTTAATTTAGGACAACGACAAAAACTTACATTTTCTTTTTATATGTGAATCCAGACACCTCAAATTTCTCTCAATTTTCCAATTCTTTCTCTTCTGATGCTAACTACGAAAGTTTTGACAACCAGCTTCCCTCATAATCTATTGACATTTTAACTCACACTCTTAGACGCTCCTATACAAAGGGTTATATCTGACGTAGTCCCCCGAAACATTTTTAGGTACTCTACGATGACTAGAAACCACTCCCGCCATTTAGCTAAATTCTCTATTCTTGCTGGTCCTCTAAGAAAGTATGTTACCAAGTCGACAACCGAAAAGAAGTCAAATTCATTCCATCTTACCTACTTTGAATTTCACGTTTTCGGAACTATACTCTTCATGACTTCAAATTTCATTTAATTTTGAAGTTCTAGTTGATCTAAGAAATTATTCTAAACCTTAGTGCGATGTCACAATTAAAGATTTCTTTTGTGATCTAAGCTCCTGAAACCATTTTGATGGTTATCAAAGTATCCTTATTTAAGATCAAGTTTTGAATCTTGGATCTGAGTTACCTTGGAAAACAAACCAACCATGGGCGCAGCGAAAGCGTTAGAGAACTTCTTTATCAGAAGACGAAAATGAAACCCTTGACCTAGCTACTCTCATTAAAGAAATGGCTAAGTCAAAGACAATAATTTCTGGCTATAGCCAAAACCAAATCCAAACCCAAACCCAACCTCCCAAAAAGCCAACCAACCCTTACATTCCAAAGAACAAATTTTCTTCAGTAATCCAAATGGAACGAGAGTTTTGGGATAAATCCCCTCACAAAATTCCAATGAAATTTTTTCTAGAAGGATTCCATTTTAAGCCAACGGCTTTGAACAAAACTCGACAGTTTTATGAATTCATATTAATTGGTTCTGATTCTGTCACAATCAAACATTACAAAGACAAAAATGATTCTTCAGCAATCACCCATTCAACAATTCAGATTTTAAAGGTGATTACTCCAAATCAATTTGGGAAAAATCCCAACAATTTGAAAAAGTTTTCACAAAATTTTGATCTCATTGGTTACAACTATTGGGATTATATTGATGCTTGGAGCCGAGTTTTCTGGTTTCAAAAAAAAATCAATCGGCACTCCTGGCTAATTTATTTCAAGAGAAGTGTTAATTACATTTTTCCAAACTGGTTTATTCAATAGTGGGATTTCTTTGGTCCCATTCCCCAAATTTTACCTCCTCCAGTAGAGGAAGGTTTCAAACTATTTTAAAAAATGTACGATTCAAAGGAATCATGTATTCCGATAGGTTTCAAACTATTTTAAAAAATGTACGATTAAAAGGAATCATGTATTCCGGCGGATTTAAAATTTTTCTCAGTATTCTCTTTGGCCTGGATATTTTCGTAGCAGTACAGATATGGAAACGGAGATCATCCTAAAAGGCTCCCTCTGTTAAGGAGAGATTCTTTTGTCAAATGGTGGACCGAATTTGATGCATCTAAGGTAAGCCCAGATGAGGTCAAAAATTGGTTCTCTGCAAACTCCAACTTCTTAAAGCCGGCTGATCCTGAAACGTCTTTGTTTCTACCAGAAGGCAAAGATCATAGTAGCACTTGTGGCTTCACGAACAAAGGAAAGCTTTGCAAAAAAATTGCAAGATATTCTAAATTTACTCAAAGAAAAGGAGAAGTCATCTCTTCCAAGCTCTTTTGCTTTAGCAGTTCAGATGAATACTATCAAAATGAAGATGATTGTTTTGGAATCAACTTAGGAGACGATTGAACAAGAGTCATCATTTGCTATCAACCTGAATTGTAGCTGTCAACTTGAACTGTAGCTCATTTTCGAGTCACGATATCGGAACTGTAGCTACCAGTCTAAAACCGGCACTGTAGCATAGGATCCAGTCACATAACCAGAATTGTGCAAATAGTGTTTTTAAATTCCTATTTAAGGAGGTCTCGTCCATGTTGTGAGGTACCCTTTTGTTTAGAGAAATTCAGAGAGAGAGTTTAGAGAGAGAAGCTCTGAGAGATATTCTGTAAGCTTTTTTTTTGTGTTTTAATAATAAGTCTCTTTGTGTAAATTTTTTTTCCCCTTCTCCCTCCAGCCGACATTGTTGAGACTACTCGCAATCGGCTTTCTTTTTTTTTTATTTTGCTAATTTAATTAAAATTTTATGATACTGGTCCATTTCCAGTTTTAATTTCTACACTTTATATTCTTGCATACTATATTGTTGCACATATTTAGCAGTTCGTCTGCATTCCTGCTTCCTTCTGCCTTTTAATTTTCTAGTAGCTTCCCCCGGGATCTCTAGTATCATATATATATATATAATAAGTTTAGGTTCACATTAGGCCTCTAAAATAAATCCGTATAGGGTTATAAGAATTTCCTTGACATGATACATCGTCATTGTAGTCATAAACTATAATGCTTACACCAAAACAACTATGTTGGTACTCGAATCAACTCCTGATTTTCCAAATCCTGAGTTCTTACTTAAGTAAGGAAACAATGAGCCCTTATCAAGTTATCCTCAATTCAGTCATTCTCTTTATATCATGGCAACAAGTTCATGAATGTCCGCGTTTATAGACACGGGCAAAAACACATTATGGTCCAATCTAACTCACATCGACAATTTGGGAAGGCTTAATCATCCTAGAATTAAGTTGTATACCCTAAGAAAGTGTAGGATGCTACCTAGGATACAAGGATTCTTTCATTAATATGTTTAAGAACTTAACACTTCGTGCAGTGAATTCCTTCCACTCTACAACTTGTACCTGGTAGGTTATAATACTTTGAACTTATAACCAAACTTCACTAGAAGTACCAATACTTGTAAAATTTTAACCTATACTTCTAACTAAAGTCTTAATGACCATTTAGACTTTCTTTGAGAAATTCCAAATCTCGGCAATGGATTAAGTTAATTCAAGACGTTTGTGTGCCTCTTATTCTATGATGTTTAATTTACAAACTAATGACTACCTAGGGTTATTTCCTACCCAATTCGAGTTTTTACGAGTTTGAAAGTTAACATTATGTCAACTTCGCAAGTTCTATTTCTTCTGTTCACTAAGTCTATAGAATTCTGTTAAACACTTGATGATCATGCTCATCAAGTCTAGATTTATGCAAATATTTTAAACGTTCTCACTAATTTATATCGAATACCTAGGTGAAATATAGGTCAAGTCTCAAGGGTAGACCTTGATTTTTCCCAATGAACTTGAGGACTAAATATTATTCTTATCTTAAACTTTTTCAATTCCATAATAGGGGATACCACAACTCAAAAACGAGGCCTCAAAGTCATTCTTCCAAAGAGTATATGTGTTCACCCCATTGGTTTTAGGGTCTTCCAATAATCACATAACATTCATAACAAAAATTGAGAAAGTCATACTCCATTTTTGGTAAAACTTACCTCATCAAGCTTTATGACGTGAGTTGAAACTCTTGCTAGTCAAAATGCGTTAGGTTTTGAACCTATAACTCTCTCAAGATATCTCAGATATCAATGTTAATTTGAGCCAGGACTTAGAACGAATTTGAGGACACAATTCTTTTAAAATTGCAACATTTGTTTGTAGAAATAGTGTACTATAGACTTGAAATATAGAGTGTTTTTTACTTTAAAAATTAAAACGCATATTTTTAATTTATTAAATTATTTGAATTTTTTTTACAACAATGTACTGTTCACAAAGAAGATTCTAGCTTAATTTACACTATTTTTTATATTTAAAATATCAACATTTGTTTTTAAAAATCGTGTACTGTAGACATGAAATGTAGGATGTTTATTACTTTAAAAATGAAAACGCATATTTTAAATTTAGTAAATTATTTGATTTTTTTTACAACAATGTATTGTTCACCATAAAGTTTCTAGCTTAATTTAAACTATTTTTATATTTTTAAAATATCAACTTTTGTTTCTAGAAATCGTGTAGTATACACTTGAAAAATAGGGTGTTTTTTACTAAAAAAATGAAAACGTATGATTTAATTTTTTGACAATAATGTATTATTTACCATGAAGTTTCTTGCTTAATTTACACTATTTTTTTTATATTTTTAATATATCAGCATTTGTTTCTAGAAATCTTGTACTATACACTTGAAAAATAAGGTGTTTATTACTTTAAAAATGAAAGTGCATATTTTAAAAATATTAAATTATTTGAGTTTTGTAAAACAGTATATTGTTCACCATGAAGTTTCTAGTTTAATTTTCAAAATGTTTTATATTTTTTTAACTGCAACATTCGTTTCTAGAAATTGCGTACTATACACTTGAAAAATAGGGTGTTTTTTACTTTAAAAATAAAATGCATATTTTAGATTTATTAATATATTTAATTTTTTTTGAAAACAATGTATTGTTCCCAATAAAGTTTCTAGTTTAATTTACACAATTTTTTACTTTTTTAAAATTGCAACATTTGTTTCTAAAAATTGTGTATTATAGACTTGAAATATGGGTCTTTTTTACTATAAAAATGAAAAAGCATATTTTAAATTTACTAAAATATTTGATATTTTTGAAAACAATGTATTGTTCCTCATAAAGATTCTAGCTAAATTTTTACAATTTTTTATATTTTTAAAATTGATACATTTGTTTCTAGAAATAGCGTACTATATACACTTGAAAAATAGGGTGTTTTTTACTTTAAAAATAAAAACGCATATTTTAAATTTATTAAATTGTTTGATTTTTTTTTACAACAATGTATTATTCACCAAGACATTACTAGCTTAATTTACATTAATTTATATCTTTTTAAAATATCAACATTTGTTTCTAGAAATCGTGTATACACTTGAAAAATAGGGTGTTTTTTACTAAAAAAATGAAAACGCATATTTTAAATTTATTAATTTTTTTTTGAAATCAATTTATTGTTCACCATGAATTTTCTAGCGTAATTTACACAATTTTTTATATTTTTAAAATTGCAACATTTGTGTGTAGAAATCGTGTACTATAGAATTGAAATATATAGTGTTTTTTACTTTAAAAATGAAAACCCTTATTTTTTATTTATTAAATTATTTGATTTTTTTCACAACAATGTATTTTTCACAAAAAATATTCTAGCTTAATTTACACTATTTTTTATATTTTTAAAATTGTAACATTTGCTTCTAGAAATCATTTACTATAGACATGAAATGTAGGGTGTTTATTAGTTTAAAAATGAAAACGCATATTTTTAATTTATTAAATTATTTAATTTTTTTGACAACAATGTATTGTTCACCATCAAGTTTCTTGCTTAATTTACACTATTTTTTTTATAATTTTAAAATATCAACATTTGTTTCTAGAAATCGTGTACTATACACTTGAAAAATTGGGTGTTTTTTACTTTAAAAATGAAAACGCATATTTTAAATTTATTAAATATTTTGATTTTATTGAAAAAAATGTTTTGTTCACCCTGAATTTTCTAGCTTAATTTAGACTTTTATTTATATTTTTATAATATCAATTTTTTTCTTGAAATCGTGTACCATACACTTAAAAAATAGGGTGTTTTTTACTAAAAAAAATGAAAATGCATATTTTAAATTTAATAAATTATTAAATTTTTTTTGAAATCAAATATTGTTTACCATGATGTTTCTAGCTTAATTTACACTATTTTTTATATTTTTAAAATTGCAACATTTGTTTCTAGAAATCGTGTACACACTTGAAAAATAGGGTGTTTTTTACTAAAAAAATGAAAATGCATATTTTAAATTTATTAAATTATTTGATTTTTTTACAACAATGTATTGTTTACCAAGAAGTTTCTAACTTAATTTACACTATTTTTTATATTTTTAAAATATAAACATTTGTTTCTAGAAATTGTGTACTATACACTTTAAATATAGGGTGTTTCTTACTTTAAAAATGAAAACGCATATTTTCAATTTATTAAATTATTTGATTTTTTTTAAAACAATGTATTGTTCCCCAAAACATTTATAGCTTAATTTACACAATAGTTTATATTTTTTAAATTGCAACATTTGTTTCTAGAAATCGTGTACTATACACTTGAAAAATATGATGTTTTTTACCTTAAAAATAAAAATTCATATTTTAAATTTATTAAATTATTTGATTTTTTTAAAAACAATATATTGTTCCCCATAAAGATTCTAGGTTAATTTAAACTATTTTTTATATTTAAAATATCAACATTTGTTTCTAAAAATCGTGTATTATAGACATGAAATGTAGGGTCTTTATTACTTTAAAAATGAAAACGCATATTTTAAATTTAGTAAATTATTTGATTTTTTGGAAAACAATGTATTGTTCCCCATGAATTTTCTAGCTTAATTTACACTATTTTTTATATTTTTGAAATATCAACATTTGTTTCTAGAAATCGTGTTTTGTACCCTTGAAAAATAGGGTGTTTTTTACTTTAAAAATGAAGGTGAATATGTTAAAAATATTAAATTATTTGATTTTTTTAAAACAATGTATTGTTCACCATGAAGTTTCTAGTATAATTTACAAAATGTTTTATATTTTTTTAATTTCAACATTCGTTTCTAGAATTCGTGTTCTATACACTTGAAAAATAGGGTGTTTTTTAATTTAAAAATAAAACGCATATCTTATGTTTATTAATATATTTAATTTTTTTGCAAACAATGTATTGTTCCCAATAAAGTTTCTATATGAATTTACACAATTTTGTATATTTTTAAAATTGCAACATTTGTTTCTAAAAATTGTGTACTATAGACTTAAAATATGAGTGTTTTTTACTTTAAAAATGAAAACACATATTTTAAATTTATTAAGATATTTGATTTTTTTGAAAACATTCTCTTGTTCCCCATAAAGATTCTAGTTAAATTTTTAAAATTTTTTATATTTTTAAAATTGAAACATTTGTTTCTAGAAACCGCGTACTATACACTTGAGAAATAAGGTGTTTTTTACTTAAAAAATGAAAAGGCATATTTTAAATTTATTAAATTATTTGATTTTTTTTACAACAATGTATTGTTCACAAAGATGTTTCTAGCTTAATTTACAATAATTTTAATATTTTTAAAATATCAACATTTGTTTCTAGAAATCGTGTATACACTTGAAAAATAGGGTGTTTTTTACTAAAAAAATGAAAACGCATATTTCAAATTTATTAAATTTTTTTTTGAAATCAATTTATTGTTCACCATGAAGTTTCTAGCGTAATTTATACAATTTTTTATATTTTTAAAATTGCAACATTTGTTTGTAGAAATCGTGTACTATAGAATTGAAATATAGAGTGTTTTTTACTTTAAAAATGAAAACGCTTATTTTCTATTTATTAAATTATTTTATTTTTTTGACAACAATGTATTTTTCTGCAAGAATATTCTAGCTTAATTTATACTATTTGTAACGCCTAAAATTTTAGGGTATTTTTTTTTAAAACAGAACACAGCGGAATTTAATAAAATGTATACATATCGAAATATAAGTGTTTGTCTACAGTCCAGAGGATCTACATATGTCCAGCTAAGGTAGCCATACAAAGACTCAAATGACTACCTAAGTATAAGAAAAGGCTGCAAAACATCTTTATGCGTTGACACCCTCCGAATCTAAGCCACCAGCAATACTGTAACCGTCAGTTATATGCTCGACATATAACTAAGTAACCCGTCGGTCATAAAAATAATTTTGTACAGTATTACAGTCAGTCTAACTGGAAAACCGTCCCAAATCCAAGTCCTACCAAACATAGAAACAACAAGTATAATCTCAATCACATAGATATGTATGCATGATCATTTTCCATTGTCATTTCTTTCCTCTTTTAACGGGAAACCCTGTGCACTGGGAATCCACCAAAACACGTGGCAGTAACGCGTATTGAGCTCATCATCATCACGGTCCTGGCATGCGTCCCCCTAAGGACCCTTCTGCCGGGCTACTAACTCTCTCTCGAGCTAGCCCAGGGAACCATCTACCTCGTGAAGATAGTACCCTTTGTACTTAGACTACCTACCTCGTGAAGATAGCACATTACTTCAGGTTATTTTCCCCCTTTTGGGATAACCCTACATTCTCATCTTTTCCATTTTCTGCTCTGTCCTCTTACCCGGTCTACTTCCGGCGAAACTTAACCCTCTTGCTCAATTTCTATTGAGTGGGAAGAGCCTCTTTTAACATTTCCATTTACAGTTCTAATGCATCACACATTCATATTAAGAACATAGCGTACAAACAAGGGTTTCCAGTATCCTCTTATCCGATTACACACTCTCATTTATTCGGATTCTATGTGACAAACGTGTTATATTCATATATCTATTTGAACATGGCATTCCATATTCAAATACATATTTGAATATGCTAATACTGGGACTCAAACCTTTTCAAATCAATGTTGAAATCATTTCAATATCAGATTCCCAGTTAGTGTCACATTCAATTCTGGAGAAACCTTATTTATACCTTTAACATGTTTCTCAATAACACATGCATCATCTATCAGCATAAGGTATATCAAAATCACACAGGTATCAGTCATATCATGCATATTTCACACGTGTTATTCACAATTCATTCATATGATGCATATTTATCAATCCTAAACAAAACATGATAGTTTGGTTTCCCTAATAACATGTTCCTATCATTCCCTAGTCACATGTTCCTAAATTCCAAGTATTTTAAGGATTTTTGGGGTTTTTCAGGGTTACCTGGAACTCCCTGAATCCTTTATCCTTTAGCTTCCAGACCCAATCTCCTACTCTGGTTCCTTTGCTGTAGTAGCCTCAGAATCTGAATCAACCGTTAGGAACCTTAAATCTTGCGTGATGGAAGCCTTAGGGTAACAGAGTTATGACTTAGTTGGTTTAGGAACAGAGGTTTTTAGGTGTGTGAGAAGCGAGGAATCTGAAGAACAGCCCCTTTTGAGCCAAGACACCCCTATTTATAGATTTTGGGCTCCATATTCGAATACATATTCGAATATGGGGTTCCTGTTTTCAATTCCTCACCTGTATATTCGAATATAAGCTTGCATATTCGAATACTATTCGAATATGGACATGCATATTCGAATACTATTCGAATATGGACATGCATATTCGAATACTATTCGAATATGACAAGGCATATTCGAATATTATTCGAATATGACAGTTCATATTCTAATATTTACTTTGTTTTTGTTTCTTTTTGTAAATTGTAATCAATCCCTTAAGTCCTAAGTCTCTTTTATGGAATTTTGGGATGTTACAATTCTACCCCCCTTAAAATAATTTTGCCCTCAAAATTAGACATTACCTCAACTATGTAAATAATTCTGGGTTCGTGCTTGTCATATCTTGCTCCTTCTCCCAAGTGATTTCTGAGGAGTCGATGTTCTCCCAGAGGATCTTCACTAATGGGATCACTTTGTTTCTAAGTGTCTTCTCTTCTTGGTCTAAAATCCTCATAGGCTTCAACTGATATGAGACGTTGGGCTTCAACGGAATGTCATCAGTTTCCAAAACATGTGATGGACCAGACACGTACTTCCGGAGTTGGGATACGTGAAAAACGTCATGAAGGTTTGAGAGATGAGGTCGCAAAGCAAGTTGATAAGCAACAGGTCCTACTCTCCGAAGAATCTGATAAGGACCAATGAATCGAGGTTGCAGCTTCTTTGTTTTCATTGCTCTGCCAACAGCGGTGTAAGGTGTGACCTTCAAAAACACATGATCTCCTTCTTCAAATTCCAGAGGCTTTCTCCGCTGATCTGCATAACTCTTCTGGCGGTCTTGGGCTTTCTTTAACTTTTCCTTGATACGCCCAATCTTGTCTGTTGTTTCTTGTACCAGATCCAGCCCCAATAACAACTTTTCTCCTGTTTCAAACCAACAAACTGTAGACCGGCATTTTCTCCTGTAGAGTTCTTCATATGGTGCCATGCCTATACTCGAATGAAAATTGTTGTTATAGGCAAACTCAACTAATGGCAAATACTTTCCCCAGTCACCGCCTTCTTCTAGTACACAAGCCCGCAACATATCTTCCAAATTCTGTATGGTTCTTTCGGACTGTTCGTCGGTTTCGGGATGGTGAGAAGTACTCAGATGTAGCCGAGTCCCAAAAGCTTTCTGCAATGCTCCCCAAAAGCGAGAAGGAAACTTAGGGTCTCTGTCCGAGATAATACTGGTCGGTGCTCCATGTAGTCGGACTATCTCTGCAATATACAACTTGGCATACTTCTCTACGGAATAAGTCGTCTTAATGGGCAAAAAGTGGGCAGTCTTAGTCAATCTGTCAATGATAACCCAGATTGAGTCGTGTCCTACTAGCGTTCTGGGTAATCCAACCACAAAGTCCATGGCTATTGACTCCCATTTCCACTCTGGAATGTCCAATGGCTGAAGCGGTCCAGAGGGTCTTTGATGTTCAACCTAGATCTTCTCGCAAGTGAGACACTTGGAAACGAATTCTGCAATGTCCTTCTTCATTCCAGGCCACCAAAATAGCTTCTTCATGTCTTGGTACATTTTTGTAGCTCCCGAGTGTATCGAGTACTGGCTACTATGACTCTCTTCCAGCACTATCTTCTTGATCTCTGCATTATTCGGAATACATACTCTGTCTCTGAACAAGCTCATTCCATCACCAGTAAAAGAGAAGTCATCTTGCCCCTTGAACTTCTGTAACTCAAAATCTTGTTTCTACGCTTCTCGAATTCGGTCTCTGAGTGTATTCTTCAAGTCAAGCTTATACACAGATATGCTATCATCGTAGCAAGACACATCCAAGTGCATATCTCTAAATTTCTCCAAGAGCTCCATCAGATGAATCATCATAGTCGACACGTGTAAGGATTTTCTGCTTAAGGCATCAGGCACTCCATTAGCCTTTCCCGGATGATACTTTAACTCAAAATCATAATCTTTCAGGAATTCCATCCATCGCCTCTGCCTCATGTTCAGTTCCTTCTGATTGAACAAGTACTTCAAAATTTTGTGGTCACTGAACACTTCAAATGTGACTCCGTACAAGTAGTGTCTCCAAACTTTCAACGCAAAACTACTGCAGCTAACTCCAAGTCATGCGTTGGGTAATTTGCTTCATGCGGTCGCAACTGTCGGGAAGTGTAAGCAACTGCTTGTCCTTCTTGCATAAGTACACACCCCAAGCCTTGCTTAGATGCATCGCAGTATACTTGGAAATTCTTGGTCGGATCAGGAATTACCAACACCGACGCTGTTGTCAACTTTTCTTTCAACAACTGAAAGCTGTCTTCGCACTTGGCATCCCACACAAACGGAACACCTTTCCTTGTTAACTTAGTCAAGGGAATGGCAATCTGAGAGAACCCCTTGATGAATCGCCGGTAGTATCCTGCTAGTCCCAGAAAACTTCGAATTTCTGTGGCGTTGGTTGGTCTTTCCCACTTCATCACGGCTTCAACTTTACTTGGATCCACAGCCACACCATCTTTGTTAATCACATGGCCTAGAAATTGAACTTCTTCTAGCCAGAACTCACACTTGTCCAACTTAGCATACAGTTGTTTCTCTCTGAGTATTCCCAGCACCAGCCTTAAGTGTTCTTCATGTTCTTCCGCAGTCTTGGAATAGATGAGAATATCGTCAATGAAAACTACAACAAACTTGTCCAAGTAGGGTCGAAAAATCCGATTCATGTAGTCCATGAAAATAGCAAGAGCATTTGTCAATCTGAACGGCATCACCAAGTACTCATAATGACCGTACTGCGTCCGGAAAGCAGGAATATCTTCAGGCTTGATTCTGATTTGATGATATCCTGATCGAAGATCAATCTTTGAAAACACCTTGGCTACCCCTAATTGATCAAGTAAATCATCAATCCGTGGCAAAGGATACTTATTTTTCACTGTCAGCTTATTCAGCTCTCTGTAGTCTACACACAGCCGTAATTTCCCATCTTTCTTCTTGACAAGCAATACTGGGGCTCCCTATGGCGAAGCGCTTGGTCTAATGAACTGCTTCTGCATAAGTTCTTCAATTTTCTGCTTTACTTCTGCCAACTCCAACGGTGCCATCCGATATGGTGCCTTAGAGATAGGTCCAACTCCTGGAATTAGCTCAATCGAGAACTCTACTTCCCTTTCGGGTGGCAAAGATTCTATGTCTTCGCGGAATACATCGGGAAAGTTTCGGACTATAGGGAGAGAATCAACACACACCAAATTCTTGACATTGCTCATACAAATAATCAAATATTTTGGGCCAATATCATACTTAGGCAGATTAGGAAAATCAGAAGTAGGATGATGCGTACAGTAAATCTCCAAGCCTCTGTCTGGAATATGCACGGTCTTGGCAGCGCAATCGATCTTAGCTTTGTGAGATTTGAGCCAATCGATGCCTAAGATCACATCTAGTCCCTTCATCGGTAAGCAGTACAGATCTATACAGAAAGTCTTGCCTTGAAAATCTACGAACACTGGGGAACACATGGTCGTCGTACAGATGTTCTCTTCGGAGGGAGTAGATACTAATACTTTGTAAGGTAGCT
This sequence comes from Cyamopsis tetragonoloba, assembly GCA_037177725.1. Lineage (NCBI taxonomy): Eukaryota > Viridiplantae > Streptophyta > Magnoliopsida > Fabales > Fabaceae > Cyamopsis > Cyamopsis tetragonoloba. Next base: position 14,145,458 of record CM074124.1, on the reverse strand, counting down.
TGGACATAGGAAAATAAATTCTCTTTGCACAATCTATTGATATGAATGAGTGAGTTGCACCAGAGTCAAACAAAATATGAACAGGATGTGACTTGATTAATCCCATACATTGGATAAGATCTTTGGAATGGTCAACCTCCTCTGCATTCATCGTATAAACTCGACCTCTCACAGGATTCTTCTTCTTCTCCCTGTCCTCAGCTGGCTTCTGATCTTTGTATGGACATTGCCAGCTGATGTGCCCCGGCTTCTGGCATATAAAGCAAGTCCTCTTGTTCTTGTAACATTCTCCTCTATGGAACTTCCCACAAGTCTCACACTTCTGAATGGTACTCTTGCCTTTGTTCGCTTCCTTGTGCTTTTTCTCTTTATAGCTTCCTTCCTGCCTCTTACGTTTCCACAACAACTGTCTACTAGCCAACACTGCGGCCAAAGATTGCTCAGCAAGCTGACATGCCTGAATCAAAGTCTGGTACTCCCGAATTTGCTGAGTAATCACCAAGTTTCTGACCTCTGGTCTAAGTCCTTGTTCAAATCTCTTGGATTTCCATGCCTCATCAGGTTGGTTCTGAAGATTATTCGAGAATCAGGCCAAACTCTCGAATCTAGCAACATATTCATCTACCGTCATGTCCCCTTGTTATAGCGTCAGAAATTCTATCTCCTTCTGATCTTTCACATTCGAGGGAAAATACTTGTTCAGGAACAGAGTTTTAAATTCTTCCCATGTCACATTTCCTCCTATTGCCTCCATATGATCACGATACCGTTTCCACCACTGTGCCGCTTCTCCTCTCAGACTATAGGTAGCTAGCTCTACCTTGACCTGGTCGGCAGATCTATTATTCTAAATATCTCCTCCAACTGATCTAGCCACTCTTCTGCTACCATGGGGTCTCTTCCACCAGAGAAGATAGGTGGGTCATGTCATTGAAACTCTGATATCGATCTACCCGTCCTTGTGCCTCCATCATGTGAGTCATGGCCTATGCCATTTGCTATATTAATGGAGAATCACTCGGAGTTGGTGTCGCATTGGTGTTAGTACGAGGTCTACCGGTTGGTCTGCCTGCCATGTCTTCCTGCATACAATGCACCACATTGAGTTGATCAGGCTCAATATAATGAATCGCATACGGTCAACATCTCAAGTTAAGACATGACTTATTTCTCGGGACTTTTATCTAAGTTACACATTAGGATAACACAGTCCGGATAGGACCAAACTGCTCTGATACTAAATTGTAACGCCTAAAATTTTAGGGTAGTTTTTTTTTTTTTTTTTTAAAAAACAGAACACAACGGAATTTAATAAAATATATACATATGAAAATATAAGTGTTTTTCTACAGTCCAAAGGATCTACATATGTCCAGCTAAGGTAGCCATACAAAGACTCAAATGACTACCTAAGTATCAGAAAAGGCTGCAAAACGTCTTTACGCGCTGACACCCTCCGAATCCGAGCCACCTGCAATACTGTAACCGTCAGTTACATGCTCGACATATAACTGAGTAACCCGTCGGTCATAAAAACAATTTTGTACTTTACAGCCAGTCTAACTGGAAAACCGTCCCAAATCCAAGTCCTACCAAACATACAAACAACAAGTATAATCTCAATCACATAGATATGTATGCATGATCATTTTCCATTGTCATTTATTTCATCTTTTAACGAGAAACCTTGTGCACCGGGAATCCACCAAAACACATGGCAGTAACGCGTATTGAGCTCATCATCATCACGGTCCTAGCGAGCGTCCCCCCAAGGATCCTCCTGCCGGGCTACTAACTCTCTCTCGAGCTAGCCCAGGGAACCATCTACCTCGTGAAGATAGTACCCTTTGTAATTAGACTACCTACCTCGTGAAGATAGCCCAATACTTCAGGTTATTTTCCCCCTTTTGGGATAACCCTCTATTCTCATCTTTTCTATTTTCTGCCCTGTCCTCTTACCCGGTCTACTTCCGGCGGAACTTAACCCTCTTGCTCAATTTCTATTGAGTGGGAAGAGCCTCTTTTAACATTTCCATTTACAGTTCTAATGCATCACACATTCATATTAAGAACATAGCGTACAAACAAGGGTTTCCAGTATCCTCTTATCCGATTACACACTCTCATTTATTCAGATTCTATGTGACAAACGTGTTATATTCATATATCTATTTGAACATGGCATTCCATATTCAAATACATATTTGAATATGCTAATACTGGGACTCGAACCTTTTCAAATCAATGTTGAAATCATTTCATCATCAGATTCCCAGTTAGTGTCACATTCAATTCTGGAGAAACCTTATTTATACCTTTAACATGTTTCTCAATAACACATGCATCATCTATCAGCATAAGGTATATCAAAATCACACAGGTATCAGTCATATCATGCATATTTCACACGTATTATTCACAATTCAATCATATCATGCATATTTATCAACCCTAAACAAAACATGATAGTTTGGTTTCCCTAATAACATGTTCCTATCATTCCCTAGTCACATGTTCCTAAATTCCAAGTATTTTAAGGATTTTTGGGGTTTTTCAGGGTTACCTGGAACTCCTTGAATCCTTTATCCTTTAGCTTCCAAACCCAATCTCCTACTCCGGTTCCTTTGCTGTAGTAGCCTCAGAATCTGAATCAAGGAACCTTAAATTTTGCGTGATGGAAGCCTTAGGGTTACAGAGTTATGACTTAGTTGGTTTAGGAACAGAGGTTTTTAGGTGTGTGAGAAGCGAGGAATTTGAAGAACAACCCCTTTTGAGACAAGACACCCCTATTTATAGATTTTGGGCTCCATATCCGAATACATATTCGAATATGGGGTTCCTGTTTTCAATTCCTCACCTGTATATTCGAATATAAGCTTGCATATTCGAAAACTATTCGAATATGGACATGCATATTCGAATACTATTCAAATATGACAAGGCATATTCGAATACTATTCGAATATGACAGTTCATATTCGAATATTTACTTTGTTTTAGTTTCTTTTTGTAAATTGTAATCAGTCCCTTAAGTCCTAAGTCTGTATTATGGATTTTTGGGATGTTACACTATTTTTTATATTTTTAAAATAGTAACATTTGCTTCTAGAAACATGTACTATAGACAAGAAATGTAGGGTGTTTATTACTTTAAAAAATGAAAACGCATATTTTAAATTTAGTATATTATTTGATTTTTTTGACAACAATGTATTGTTCCCCATAAATTTCATAGCTTAATTTACACAATAGTTTATATTTTTATAAATATCAACACTTGAAAAATAGGGTGTTATTTACTTTAAAAATGAAAATGCATATTTTAAATTTATTAAATTATTAGATATTTTTGAAAACAATCTATTGTTCCCCATAAAGATTCTAGCTTAATTTTTAAAATTTTTTTATATTTTTAAAATTGAAACATTTGTTTCTAGAAATCGCGTACAATATACACTTGAAAAATAGGGTGTTTTTTACTTTAAAAATAAAAACACATATTTTTCAATTTATTAAATTATTTGATTTTTTTGACAACAGTGTATTGTTCAACATGAAGTTTCTAGATTAATTTACACTATTGTTTACATTTTGAAAATATCAACATTTGTTTCTAGAAATCGTGTACCATACACTTGAAAAATAGGGTATTTTTTACTAAAAAAATGAAAATGCTTATTTTAAATTTATTAAATTATTTAATTTTTTTTGAAATCAATATATTGTTCACCATGAAGTTTCTAGCTAAATTTACACAATTTTTTATATTTTTAAAATTGAAACATTTGTTTGTAGAAATCGTGTACTATAGACTTGAAATATAGTGTTTTTTACTTTATAAATGAAAACGCATACTTTTAATTTATTAAATTATTTGATTTTTTTGAAAACAATTTATTGTTCACCAAGAATATTCCAGCTTAATTTACACTATTTTAGATATTTTTCAAATAGTAACATTTTTTTCTAGAAATCATGTACTATAGACATCAAATGTAGGGTGTTTATTACTTTAAACATCAAAACGCATATGTTAAATTTATTAAATTATTTTAATTTCTTAAAAACAATGTATTGTTCACCATCAAGTTTCTAACCTAATATACACTATTTTTTATATTTTTAAAATATTAACATTTGTTTCTAGAAATCGTGTACTATACACTTGAAAAATAGGGTGTTTTTTACTTTAAAAATTAAAACGTATATTTTAAATTTATTAAATTATTTGATTTTTTAAAAAGACAATGTATTGTTCCCCATAAAGTTTCTAGCTTAATTTACACAATAGTTTATATTTTTAAAATCGCAACATTTGTTTCTAGAAATCATGTACTATACACTTGAAAAATATAGTGTTTTTTACTTTAAAAATAAAAATTCATATTTTAAATTTATTAAATTATTTGATTTTTTTGAAAACAATCTATTCTTCCCCATAAAGATTCTAGCTTAATTTTTAAAATTTTTTATATTTTTAAAATTGAAACATTTGTTTCTAGAAATCGCGTACTATACCTTTGAAAAATACGGTGTTTTTTACTTTAAAAATGAAAACGCATATTTTAAATTTATTAAATTATTTAATTTTTTTTACAACAATGTCTTTTTTACCATGAAGTTTCTATCTTAATTTACACTATTTTATATATTTAAAATATCAACATTTGTTTCTAAAAATCGTGTACTATAGACAAGAAATGTAGGGTATTTATTACTTTAAAAATGAAAACGCATATTTTAAATTTATTACATTATTTTATTTTTTTGAAAGAATTGTATTGTTCACCAAGAATTTTCTAGCTTTATTTATACTATTTTTTATATTTTTAAAATATCAACATTTGTTTCTAGAAATCTTGTACTATACACTTGAAAAATATGGTGTTTTTTACTTTAAAAATGAAAATGCATATTTTAAATTTATTAAATTATTAGATTTTTTTGAAAACAATCTATTGTTCCCCATAAAGATTCTATCTTAATTTTTCAGATTTTTTTATATTTTTAAAATTGAAACATTTGTTTCTAGAAATCGCGTAGTATATACACTTGAAAATTGGGGTGTTTTTTACTTTATAAATGAAAATGCATATTTTCAATTTATTAAATTATTTGATTTTTTTTGATAACAGTGTATTGTTCAACATGAAGTTTCTAGATTAATTTACACTAGTTTTTACATTTTGAAAATATCAACATTTGTTTCTAGAAATCATGTACCATATAACAGTGTATTGTTCAACATGAAGTTTCTAGATTAATTTACACTATTTTTTACATTTTGAAAATATCAACATTTGTTTCTAGAAATCATGTACCATACACTTTAAAAAATAGGGTATTTTTTACTAAAAAAATGAAAATGCTTATTTTAAATTTATTAAATTATTTAACTTTTTTTGAAATCAATGTATTGTTCACCATGAAGTTTCTAGCTAAATTTACACAATTTTTTATATTTTTAAAATTGCCACATTTGTTTGTAGAAATCGTGTACTATAGACTTGAAATAGTGTTTTTTAATTTATAAATGAAAACGCATATTTTTAATTTATTAAATTATTTGATTTTTTTGACAACAATGTATTGTTCACCAAGAATATTCTAGCTTAATTTACACTATTTTTTATATTTTTAAAATAGTAACATTTGTTTCTAGAAATCATGTACTATAGACATCCAATGTAGGGTGTTTATTACTTTAAACATGAAAACGCATATTTTAAATTTATTAAATTATTTTAATTTTTTAAAACACAATGTATTGTTCACCATCAAGTTTCTAGCTTAATATACACTATTTTTTTATATTTTTAACATATCAACATTTGTTTATAGAAATCGTGTACTATACACTTTAAATATAGGGTGTTTTTTACTTTAAAAATGAAAACGCATATTTTCAATTTATTAAATTATATGATTTTTTTTTTGAAAACAATGTATTGTTCCCCATAAAATTTCTAGCTTAATTTACACAATAGTTTCTATTTTTAAAATTGCAACATTTGTTTCTAGAAATCTTGTACTATACACTTGAAAAATAGGGTGTTTTTTACTTTAAAATTGAAAAAACATATTTTAAATTTATTAAATTATTTGATTCTTTTGAAAACAATCTATTGTTCCCCATAAAGATTGTAGCTTATTTTTTTATATTTTTTATATTTTTAAAATTGAAATATTTGTTTCTAGAAATCGCGTACTATATACACTTGTAAAATAGGGTGTTTTTTCCTTTAAAAATGAAAACACATATTTTAAATTTATAAAATTATTTGAATTTAGTGAAAACAATGTATTATTCACCATGAAGTTTCTAGATTAGTTTACACTATTTTTTATATTTAAAATATCAACATTTGTTTCTAGAAATCGTGTACTATCGACATCGAATGTAGGGTGTTTATTAATTTTAAAATGAAAATGCATCTTTTAAATTTTGTAAATTATTTGATTTTTTTGACAACAATGTATTTTTCACCAAAAAGTTTCTAGCTTAATTTACACTATTTTTATATTTTTAAAATATTAAAATTTGTTTCTAGAAATCGTGTACTATACACTTTAAATATAGGGTGTTTTTTACTTTAAAAATGAAAACTCATATTTTAAATTTATTAAATTATTTGATTTTTGTTGAAAACAATGTATTGTTCCCCATAAAGTTTCTAGCTTAATTTACTCAATAGTTTATATTTTTAAAATTGCAACATTTGTTTCTAGAAATCGTGTACTATACACTTGAAAAATAGGGTGTGTTTTACTTTAAAAATGAAAAAACATATTTTAAATTTATTAAATTATTTGATTTTTTTACAAACAATCTATTGTTCCCCATAAAGTTTCTAGCTTAATTTTTACAATTTTTTATTTTTTTAAAATTAAAATATTTGTTTCTAGAAATCGCGTACTATATACACTTGAAAAATAGGGTGTTTTTTCCTTTAAAAATGAAAACGCATATTTTTAATTTATTAAATTATTTCATTTTTTTGAGAACAGTGTATTGTTCACCATGAAGTTACTAGATTATTTTACACTATTTTTTATATTTAAAATATCAACATTTGTTTCTAGTAATCGTGTACTATAGACATGAAATTTAGGGTATTTATTACTTTAAAAATGAAAACGCATGATTTATATTTATTAATTTTTTTTTTTTTTGACAACAATGTATTGTTCAACATGAAATTTCTATCTTAATTTACACTATTTTTATATATTTAAAATATCAACATTTGTTTCTAGAAATCATGTACTATTCAAAAATGGGGTTTTTTTACTAAAAAAAATGAAAACCCCTATTTTAAATTTCTTAAATTTTTTTCTTTTCCTAACAACAATGTATTGTTCACCATGAAGTTTCTAGCTGAATATACACTTTTATTTACATTTTTAAAATATCAACATTTGTTTCTAGAATTCGTGTACCATACACTTGAAAAATAGGTTGATTTTTACTAAAAAAATGAAAATGCATATTTTAAATTTATTAAATTATTTAATTTGTTTGAAATCAATGTATTGTCACCATTAAGTTTCTAGCTAAATTTAAACAATTTTTATTATTTTTAAGATTGTAACATTTGTTTGTAGAAATCGTGTACTATAGACTTGAAATATAGAGTGTTTTTTACTTTAAAAATAAAAACGCATATTTTTAATTTATTAAATTATTTGATTTTTTTGACAACACTGTATTTTTCACCAAGAAGATTCTAGCTTAATTTACACTATTTTTAATATTTAAAATATCAAAATTTGTTTCTAAAAATCATGTACTACAGACATGAAATGTAGTGTGTTTATTACTTTAAAAATGAAAACGCATATTTTAAATTTAGCAAATTATTTGATACTTTTGAAAAATTGTATTGTTCACCAAGAAATTTATAGATTAATTTACACTATTTTTAATATTTTAAAAATATTAACATTTGTTTCTCGAAATTGTGTACTATACACATTAAACATAGGGTGTTTTTTACTTTAAAAATGAAAACGCATATTTTCAATTTATTAAATTATTTGACTTTTTTATAACAAAGTATTGTTCCCCATTAATTTTCTAGCTTAATTTACACAATAGTTTATATTTTTAAAATTGCAACATTTGTTTCTAGAAATCGTGTACTATACACTTGAAAAATAGGGTGTTTTCTACTTTAAAAATGAAAATGCATATTTTAAATTTATTAAATTATTTCATTTTTTTGAAAACAATCTATTGTTACCCATAAATATTCTAGCTTAATTTTCACAATTTGTTATATTTTTAAAATTGAAACATTTGTTTCTAGAAATCGAGTACTAGAGATATAGAGTGTTTTTTACTTTAAATTATTTGATTTTTTTTACAACAATGTATTTTTCACCAAGTAGTTTCTAGTTTAATTTACACTATTTTTAATATTTTTAAAATATCATTATTTGTTTCTAGAAATCGTGTAGTGCAAACTAAAAATAGGGTGTGTTTTGCTAAAAAAACGAAAATGCATATTTTAAATTCATTAAATTATTTGATTTTTTTGACAACAATATATTGTTCACTATGAAGTTTCTAGCTTAATTTTACACTTTTTTTTATATTTAAAATATCAACATTTGTTTCTTGATATCGTGTACTATACAATTGAAAAATAGGGTGTTTTTTACTAAAAAAATGAAAACGCATATTTTAAATTCATTAATTTTTTTTATTTTCTTGACAACAATGTATTGTTCACCATGAAGTTTCTTTCTTAATTTATACATTTATTTATATTTTAAAATATCAACATATTTTTCTAGAAATTATGTACCATACACTTAAAAAATATGGTGTTTTTTACTAAAAAAATGAAAACGCCTACTTTAAATTTATTAAATTATTTAAATTTTTTTGAAATCAATGTATTGTTCACCATGAAGTTTCTAGCTAAATTTACACAATTTTTTATATTTTTAAAATTGCAACATTTGATTGTAGAAATCGTGTACCATAGACTTGAAATATAGAGTGTTTTTTACTTTAAAAATGAAAATGTATATTTTTAATTTATTAAATTATTTGATTTTTTTGACAATAATGTATTGTTCACCATGAAGTTTCTAGCTTAATTTACACTATTTTTTATATTTCAAATATCAACATTTGTTTCCAAAAATCGTGTACTATAGATATGAAATGTAGGGGGTTTATTACTTTAAAAATGAAAACGCATATTTTAAATTTAGTAAATTATTTGATTTTTTTGACAACAATGTATTTTTCACCATGAATTTTCCATCTTAATTTACACTATTTTTAAAATATCAACATTTGTTTCTAGAAATCGTGTACTATACATATGAAAAATATGGTGTTTTGTACTAAAAAAATGAAAACGCATATTTTAAATTTATTGAATTTTTTTACTTTCTTGAATATAATGTATTGTTCACCATGAAGTTTCTTTCTTCATTTACACTTTTATTTATATTTTTAATATATTAACATATTTTTCTAGAAATCGTATACTATACACTTAAAAAATAGGGTGTTTTTTTACTAAAAAAAAAGAAAACGCATATTTTAAATTTATTAAATTATTTAATTTTTTTTTGAAATCAATGTATTGTTCACCATGAAGTTTCTAGCTAAATTTACACAATTTTTTATATTTTTAAAATTGCAACATTTGTTTGTAGAAATCGTGTACTATAGAATTGAAATATAGGGTGTTTTTTACTTTAAAAATGAAAAGGCATATTATAATTTTATTAAATTGTTTCATTTTTTTGATAACAATGTATTTTTCACCATGAATTTTATAGTTTAGTTTACACTATTTTTATATTTTTAAAATTGCAACATTTGTTTGTAGAAATCGTGTACTATAAACTTGACATATAGTGTGTTTTTTACTTTAAAAATGAAAATGCATATTTTAAATTTATTAAATTATTAGGTTTTTTTACAATAATGTATTGTTCACCATGAAGTTTTTAAATTAATTTACATTATTTTTTTTTATATTTTAAAATTATCAACATTTGTGTCTAGAAATCATGTACTTTACTTTTGAAAAATAGGTTGTTTTTTACTAAAAAAATGAAAATGCATATTTTAAATTTATTAAATTATTTGATTTTCTTGACAACAATGTAATGTTCACCATGAAGTTTCTAGCTTAATTTACACTTTTTTTTAAATTTTTAAAATATCAACATTTTTTTCTAGAAATCGTGTACTATACACTTGAAAAAAAGGGTGTTTTTTACTTTAAAAATTATAGTGAATATTTTAAGAATACTAATTATTTGATTTTTTTTTCAAACAATGTATTGTTCACCATGAAGTTTCAAGCTTAATTTACCATTTTATTTATATATTTAAAATATCAACATTTTTTTCTAGAAATCGTGTATCATACACTTGAAAAATAGGGTGTTTTTTCTAAAAAAATGAAATCGCATATTTTAAATTTATTACATTATTTAATTTTTTTTAAATCAATGTATTGTTCACCATGAAGTTTCTAGCTTAATTTACACTATTTTTTATACTTCAAATATCAACATTTGTTTCCAAAAATCGTGTACTATAGACATGAAATGTAGGGGGTGTATTACTTTTAAAATGAAAACGCATATTTTAAATTTAGTAAATTTTTTGATTTTTTTGACAACAATGTATTTTTCACCATGAAGTTTCTATCTTAATTTACTTTCTAGAAATCGTGTACTATACATATGAAAAATAGGGTGTTTTTTACTAAAAAAATGAAAACGCATATTTTAAATTTATTAAATTTTTTTACTTTCTTGACAACAATGTATTTTTCACCCTGAAGTTTCATTCTTCATTTACACTTTTATTTATATTTTTAAAATATTAACATATTTTTCTAGAAATCGTATACTATATACACTTAAAAAATATGGTGTTTTTTACTAAAAAAAAGAAAACGCATATTTTAAATTTATTAAATTATTTAATATTTTTGAAATCAATGTATTGTTCACCATGAATTTTCTAGCTAAATTTGAACAATTTTTAATATTTTTAAAATTCCAACATTTGTTTGTAGAAATCGTGTACTGTAGACTTGAAATATAGTGTTTTTTACTTTAAAAATGAAAATGCATACTTTAAATTTATTAAATTATTTCTTTTTTTGAAAACAATCTACAGTTCCCCATAAATATTCTATCTTAATTTTTACAATTTTTTATTTTTTAAAATTGAAACATTTGTTTCTAGAAATCGCGTACTATACAATTGAAAAATAGGGTGTTTTTAACTTTAAAAATGAAAATGCATATTTTAAATTTATTAAATTATTTTACTTTTTTGACAACAATGTATTGTTCACCATGAAGTTTCTAGCTTAATTTACACTATTTTTATATTTTTAAAATATCAACTTTTGTTTCTAGAAATCATGTAGTATACACTTGAAAAATAAGGTGGTTTTTACTAAAAATAACGAAAACGCATTATTTAATTTATGAAATTATTTTATTTTTTTAACAACTATGTATTTTTAACCATGAAGTTTCTAGCATAATTTACACTATTTTTTTATATTTTTCATATATCAACATTAGTTTCTAGAAATCGTATACTATACACTTGAAAATAGGGTGTTTTTTACTCTAAAAATGAAAGTGTATATTTTAAAAATATTAAATTATTTTAGTTTTTTGAAAAAAATATATTGTTCACCATGAAGTTTATAGTTTAATTTACAAAATGTTTTATATATTTATAATTCCAACATTAGTTTCTAGAAATCGTGTACTATACACTTGAAAAATATGGTGTTTTTGACTTTAAAAATAAAACGCATATTTTAAATTAATAATTCCAATGTATTTTTCCCAATAAAGTTTCTAGCTTAATTTACACAATTTTTTATTTTTTAAAAATTGCAACATTTTTTTCTAAAAATTGTATACTATAGACTTGAAATGTGGGTGTTTTTTACTTTAAAAATGAAAATGCATAGTTTAAATTTATTAAAATATTTTATTTTTTTGAAAACAATGTATTGTTCCCCCATAAAGATTCTAGCTTAATTTTTATAATTTTTTATATTTTTAAAATTGAAACATTTGTTTCTATAAATCACGTACTATAAACTTGAAAAATAGGGTGTTTTTTACTTTAAAAATTAAAATACATATTTTAAATATATTAAATTATTTGATTTTATTAAAAACAATTTATATTTCACCAAGACATTTCTAGCTTAATTTACACAAATTTTTATATTTTTAAGATATCAAAATTTGTTTCTAGAAGCCGTGTACTAAACACTTGAAAAATAGAATGTTTTTTACTTTAAAAATAAATACGCAGATTTTAATTTTATTTAATTTTTTCATTTTTTTGACAACAATGTTTTGTTCACCATGAAGCTTCTAGCTTAATTTACATAATTTGTTATATTTTTAAAATTGCAACATTTGTTTTTAGAAATTGTGTACTATAATTTTGAAAAATAAGGTGTTTTTTACTAAAAAAATGAAAATGCATATTTTAAATTTATTAAATTATTTATTTTTTTAATATAAATGTATTGTTTATCATGAGGGTTCTAGCCTAATTTAAAAATTTTTTTATAGTTTTAAAATTGCAGCAATTGTTTGTAGATATCGTGTACTATAGACTTGAAATATAGTGTGTTTTTTACTTTAAAAATGAAAATGCATATGTTAAATTTATTATATTATTTAATTTTTTTAAATCAATGTATTGTTTACCATGAAGTTTCTAGCTTAATTTACATAATTTTTTATGTTTTTAAAATTGCAACATTTGTTTGTAGAAATCGTGTACTATAGAGTTGAAATATAGGGTGTTTTTAATTTAAAAATGAAAATGCATATTTTAATTTTATTAATTTGTTTCATTTTTTTTATAACAATGTATTGTTGACCATGAATTTTCTAGCTTAGTTTACACTATTTTTTATATTTTTAAAATTGCAACATTTGTTTGTAGAAATCGTGTACTATAGACTTGAAATACAGTGTGTTTTTTACTTTAAAAATGAAAATGCCTATTTTAAATTTATTAAATTATTTAATTTTTTTATTAATTGATGTATTGTTTACGATGAAGTTTCTAGCTTAAGTTACACTATTTTTTTATATTTTTAAAATATCAACATTTATTTCTAGAAATCGTGTACTATACACTTGAAAAATAGGGTGTTTTTTTTTAAATCAGTGTATTGTTTACCTTGAAGTTTATAACTTAATTTTCACAATTTTTTATATTTTTAAAATTTCAACATTTGTTTGTAGAAACCGTGTACTATAGAATGGAAATATAGGTTGTTTTTTACTTTAAAAAGTAAAATGCATATTTTAAATTAATTAAATTATTTGATATTTTTGACAACAATGTATTTTTCACCAAGAAGTTTCTAGCTTATTTTACACTATTTTTTATATTTTTAAAATAGTAACATTTGTTTCTTGAAATCGCGTACTTATACACTTGAAAAATAGGGTGTTTTTTACTTTAAAAATTAAAATGCATATTTTAAATTCATTAAATTATTAGGTTTTTTTTACAATAATGTATTGTTCACCATGAAATTTCTAGCTTAATTTACTCTTTTTTTTATATTTTTAAAATATCAACATTTTTTTCGAGAAATCGTGTTCTATATACTTGCAAAATAGGGTGTTTTTTACTAAAAAAATAAAAATGCATATTTTAAATTTATTAAAATATTTGATTTTTTTGACAACAATGTATTGTTCTCCATTAAGTTTCTAGCTTAATTTACACTATTTTTTTTATATTTTTAAAATATCAATATTTGTTTCTAGAAATCGTGTACTATACACTTGAAAAATAGGGTATTTTTTACTTTAAAAATTAAAGTGAATATTTTAAAAATATTAATTATTTGATTTTTTTTAAAACAATGTATTTTTCACCATGAAGTTAATAGCTTAATTTACACTTTTATTGATATATTTAAAATATCAACATTTTTTTCTAGAAATTGTGTATCATACACTTAAAAAATAGAGTGTTTTTACTAAAAAAATGAAAACGCATATTTTAAATTTATTAAATTTTTTAATTTTTTTAAAATCAATGTATTGTTTACCATGAAGTTTCTAACTTAATTTTCACAATTTTTTTTTATTTTTAAAATTGCAACAATTGTTTGTAGAAATCGTGTACTATAGACTTGAAATATAGGGTTTTTATTACATTAAAAATGAAAACGCATATTTTAAATTTATTAAATTATTTGATTTTTTTGAAAACAATGTATTGTTCACCATGAAGTTTCTAACTTAATTTACACTTTTTTTTATATTTTTAAAATATCCACATTTGTTTCTAGAAATCGTGTATCACACACTTTAAAAATAGGGTGTTTTTACTAAAAAAATGAAAATTCATATTTTTAATATATTAAATTATTTAATTTTTTTTCAATAAATGTATTTAATACCATGAAGTTTCTAGCTTAATTTACACAATTTTTTATTTTTTTAAAATTGCAACATTTGTTTGTAGAAATTGTGTACTATAGAGTTGAAATATAGGGTGTTTTTTACTTTAAAAATGAAAACGCATATTTTAATTTTATTAAATTTTTTTATTTTTTTGACAACAATGTATTCTTTACCATGAATTTTCTAGCTTAGTTTACACTATTTTTTATATTTTTAAAATTGCAACATTTGTTTGTAGAAATCGTATACTATAGACTTGAAATATAGTGTGTTTTTACTTAAAAAATTAAAACACATATTTTAAATTTATTAAATTATTTAATTTTTTTTCAATCAATGTATTGTTTATGATGAAGTTTCTAGCCTAATTTACATAATTTTTTATAATTTTAAAATTGAAACATTTGTATGTAGAAAATCGTATACTATAGACTTAAAATATAGTGTGTTTTTTACTTTAAAAATGAAAACGCATATTTTAAATTTATTAAATTATTTGACTTTTTTGTCAACATTGTATTTTTCCCCATGAAGTTTCTAGCTTAATTTTTACAATTTTTTTAATATTTTTAAAATATCAACATTTGTTTATAGAAATCGTGTACTATACACTTGAAAAATAGAGTGTTTTTTACTAAAAAAATGAAAAGGCATATTTTCAATTTATTAAATTATGTAATTTTTTTTGAAATCTGTGTATTGTTTACCATGAAGTTTCTAGCTTAATTTACACAATTTTTTCTTTTTTTAAAATTGCAATATTTGTTTGTAGAAATCGTGAACTATAGACTAGAAATATAGGTTGTTTTTTACTTTAAAAAGTAAAACGCATATTTTAAATTAATTAAATTATTTGATTTTTTTTGACAACAATGTATTGTTCACCAAGAAGTTCCTAGCTTATTTTACACTATTTTTTATATTTTTAAAATAGTAACATTTGTTTCTTGAAATCGCGAACTATACACTTGAAAAATAGGGTGTTTTTATATTTATAAAATTATTAGGTTTTTTTCACAATAATGTATTGTTCACCATGAAGTTTCTAACTTAATTTACACTATTTTTTTTTTCAATTTTTAAATTATCAACATTTCTTTCTAGAAATCGTGTACTTTGCACTTGAAAAATAGGGTGTTTTTTATTAAAAAAATGAAAACGCATATTTTAAATTTATTAAATTATTTGAGTTTTTTGACAACAATGTATTTTTCACCATGATGTTTCTAGCTTAATTTACACTTTTTTTTATATTTTTAAAATATCAACATTTGTTTATAGAAATCGTGTACTATACACTTTAAAAATAGGGTGTTTTTTACTTTAAAAATTAAAGTGGATATTTTAAAAATATTAATTATTTGATTTTTTTGAAAACAATGTATTGTTCACCATGAAGTTTCTAGCTTAATTTACACTTTTATTTATACATTTAAAATATCAAAAATTTTTTCTAGAAATCGTGTATCATACACTTAAAAAATTGCAATATTTTTTTGTAGAAATTGTGTACTATAGACTTGAAATATAGGGTTTTTATTACATTAAAAATTAAAACGCATATTTTAAATTTATTAAATTATTTGATTTTTTTGAAAACAATATATTGTTCACCATGAAGTTTCTAGCTTAATTTACACTTTTATTTATATTTTTAAAATATCAACATTTTTTCTAGAAATCGTGTATCATACACTTGAAAAATAGGGTGTTTTTTACTAAAAATATAAAAAATGCATATTTTAAATTTATTAAATTATTGAATTTTTTTAAAATCAATGTATTGTTTACCATGAAGTTTCTAGCTTAATTTATACTATTTTTATATTTTTAAAATTGCAACATTTGTTTGGATAAATCGAGTAGTATAGACTTGAAATATAGTGATTTTTTACTTTAAAAATGAAAAGTCTTATTTTATATTAATTAAATTATATAATTATTTTTTTAAATCAGTGTGTTGTTTACCATGAAGTTTCTAGCTTAATTTACACAATTTTTTATAATTTTAAAATTGCAACATTTGTTTGTAGAAATCGTGTACTATAGACTAGAAATATAGGTTGTTTTTTACTTTAAAAAGTAACACGCCTATTTTAAATTTATTAAATTATTTGATTTTTTTGACTACAATGTATTGTTCACCATGAAGTTTCTAGCTTAATTTACACTATCTTTTAATATTTTTAAAATATCAACATTTGTGTCTAGAAATCTTGTACTATACACATGAAAAATACTGTGTTTTTTACTAAAAAAATGAAAATGCATATTTTAAATTTATTAAATTATTATATTTTTTTGACAACAATTTATAGTTTACCATGAAGGATTTTAGCTTAATTTACAAAAATTTTTATATTTTTAAAATTGCAACATTTGTTTGTAGAAAGCGTGTACTATAGACTTAAAATATAGGGTGTTTTTTACTTTAAAAATGAAAACGCATATTTTAAATTTATTCAGTTATTTGATTTTTTTGAAAACAATGTATTTTTCACCATGAAGTTTCTAGCTTAATTTACACTATTTTTTTATATTTTTAAAATATCAAAATTTGTTTCTAGAAATCGTGTACTATACACTTGAAAAATATTGTGTTTTTTACAAGAAAAAGGAAAATGCATATTTTTAATTTCTTAAATTATTTGATTTTTTTGACAACAATGTATTGTTTACCATGAATGTTTCTAGCTTAATTTACACAATTTTTTATATTTTTAAAATTGCAATATTTGTTTGTAGAAATCGTGTACTATAGATATGAAATATAGGTTGTTTTTTTCTTTAAAAATTAAAATGCATATTTTAAATATATTAAATTATTTGATTTTTTGACAACAATGTATTGTTCACCAAGAAGTTTCTAGCTTAATTTACACTATTTTTTATATTTTTAAAATATGAACATATGTTTTTAGAAATTGTGTACTATACACGTGAAAAATAGGGTGTTTTTTACTAAAAAAATAAAAACGCATATTTTAAATTTATTAAATTATTTTTTTTTTAAATCAATGGATTTTTTACCATTATGTTTCTAGATTAATTTACACAATTTTTTATATTTTTAAAATTGCAACATTTGTTCGTAGAACTCGTGTACTATAGACATGAAATATAGGGTATTTTTTACTTTAAAAATGAAAATCCATATTTTAAATATATTAAATTATTTGATTTTATTGACAACAATGTATTGTTCACCATGAAATTTCTAGCTTAATTTAAACTTTTTTTTATATTTTTAAAATATGTTTCTAGAAATTGTGTACTATACACTTGAAAAAAGTGTGTTTTTTACTAAAAAAATAAAAACGCCTATTTTTAATTTATTTAATTATTTGATTTTTTTGACAACAATGATTTGTTTAGCATGATGTTTCTAGCTTAATTTACACAATTTTTTATATTTTTAAAATTGCAACATTTGTTTGTAGAAATCGTGTACTATAGAATTGAAATATAGAGTGTTTTTTACTTTAAAAATGAAAACACATATTTTAAATTTATTCAATTATTTGATTTTTTTGACAACAATGTATTTTTCACCATGAAGTTTCTAGCTTAATTTGTTAATCAAGTGGCCTCTATGCTCAAGAGGGGGTGAATTGAGCTTTTAAAAGTTTTCAATAATTCGTTGAGAATAATAACACAAATTAAACTAGATATGTTAGTTGATGTATGAAGTTGGAATATAATATAATTTTAAATGAAAATCTACTAAATTTAAACAAAAAGAGTGTTAGAGATAGAGAGAATAGCACCGAGTTTTATACTGGTTAAGTCACACACCACTGGTGACCTACGTCCAGTCTACCAATCTCCGCCACGCGAGATTTCTTATATTGCTTTTCAATAATTACACACTAAGAGCACCATTCTCAATTGGATACCCCACCAATTTTAAAGGCCTCAATCTAGGGATACCTCACCCTAAGAACACTTTGAAGGATACCCCACCTTCAAACAATTTAGAAGGATACCACACCTTCACACAATTTAGAAGGATACCACGCCTTCACACAATTTAGAAGGATACCACACCTTCACACAAAATTAGCTCACAACAATTGAAACTCTCAAAAGAGTAAATGATACAAATTGAAGTTCTAGTATATCTGATTTAAGGCTCTTTGTTTTGATGAAAGAAACAGTATAGGTAACAACAAAGTAAGCCTTAGGCAAAAGCACAAGACCCTGGATTTAGAGAGATTGATGATAAGAAGTAATTTCAAAACAGTGTTAAGCTCACAAGGGTATGTTATATTTAAAATCAGAAGCCCTTTATATAGATGGCAGAAACAGCAATCAGAATTGCGCATAATTTATTTTCATATTCGAATATGCTATTCGAATACAGCATTTACATATTCTAATATAGCATTGTCATATTCGAATATAACACCATCATATTCGAATATGTTATTCGAATATAGTGTTTCTGCGTTCAAAAAATGATTTCTGTAGGCTTCATATTCGAATATATATTCTAATATGGAGGTTCCATATTCGAATATGTATTCGAATATAGAAGTTCTGGAAGGTGACAAGGCCTAGGTTTCTTATTATATTCGAATATGTATTCGAATATGGCAAGCCATATTCGAATATATATTCGAATATTCAGATTCTGAAAAATGTTCAAGCCAAAGAGATATGTCATATTCAAATATGTATTCGAATATACTGGCCAGGAAATTCAAATTTTATTTCCAAAACCTTGATATTCGAATATACATCCAATTTTGACTTTTTCAAGTAAAAATCAATTTTTAGATGTTTTCTTTGAGGGTCTTTTCTTTTGAAAATAATTTTATCTTTGACTCTTAATATTTTTCTAAAAATTCATTTTTAGAAAAATGTTTGTTTCAATCCAAAGAGCCTTAATCAAATTTACATTCATAATTTTAACAACCTAAATACCCTTTGTTGTTGTGGATCTGTTTACTGTGCTTATTCACGTGATTTAGCCTTTTGATTCGTTGTGGAATCATCGAAACTCTGAAC
Organism: Cyamopsis tetragonoloba; assembly: GCA_037177725.1. NCBI lineage: Eukaryota > Viridiplantae > Streptophyta > Magnoliopsida > Fabales > Fabaceae > Cyamopsis > Cyamopsis tetragonoloba. Next base: position 14,125,985 of record CM074124.1, on the reverse strand, counting down.
GTAGAGCATTTGCATTTACATACTCCCCCTTTTTTTTGATGACAAACAACAAACGAAACAGATCACTTATTGCGTGTGATATTGTTGAAACTCCCCCTTACTTATGAAGTTTGATTCTCCTTACGAGTTTCGTCTCCCCCTGTCAATATGCATACAGATATGTTAAGCATTTGTAATAATCAATAATAAAAATCCCGGTTTAAGTGATTATAGATTATAATTCTTCTCCCCCTTTTGGCATCATTAAAAAGATGATGATTTTCAGACAAAAGTTAAAATAAATCTGAATCTAATCATTTAAAATGTTTTAAAATGTCCCAAATTTAAACAAGGCTAAGCTAAGTTAAGAAAAGAGTTGTGGAACAGTCATGGAGGGCCGGAGGTGGGCGGTGTCTAAAAGTAATCAAAATCCAAGTTAGGACTTGGTTGAGCCCCGAAGTTTTGGAGATCGATACCGCCAAAATGTTGATGAAACCCGCTTGCTTCACCTTGGTTTGTTGGAAAGGCAGATTGGGAGTATGGAGGTACAAAGTTGGAATTGCCTCGTGCAATTTCTTCTCGCAGAGATGTAATCTCTCCTCGAAGAGCAGTTTCCATCTGATCACACCTCTGATCAATATATTGACGCTGTTGTTCGAATTCAGCGTCCATCATCTGTGAGAACTGAAGACTCAGCTGTTGGAAGTGTGGAGGAAGAGGTTCTGGATCTGGTTCAGGAATGTCTATAGGATCAACATCAGGATAGTTTTCTTTTGGGCGATTGCCTTCAATCCCCAATTCCTTAATATACCAGTTTTCGCCAGCATGCACAATGCCAGCTCGATGTAGCAACGATTGACCAATTTCAAAATTATGGCTATCAATGGTGGTACTGTATTCATCGGCTAGATTGACTCCGAAGTGCCGAAGAATGACTGTGATTAAGGTTGGATAGGAAAGAGGAGTTGTGCCAGTTGCCCCCTTCAGCATGTGATGCTGAACCAGTCGTGCCTAGTCAACGGGCTTTTCTTTGATGATGGTCCAGAGAAGGAGACGGTCATTATGGAGGACTTTTGTGAAATTTCCAACGCGACCAAGGAGGACGCGAGCAATGATGAGATGGACTATACGCGAGTCCATGGTGAGTGTGCTTGTGGGGAGGTAGTCTCCCATTTTGGAAGTGTGGAAGGAAGATCTTACATGGCACATGGCCCCGATCGCCTGAACAGGATTGTATTCGGCGGCCCACTGTCCCATGGGAGTTGATCCCGATATCTGGGCTCCTTCAAATTGTAGCCCTGTAAGAGAAGTCCAGAGAGAAGGAGGGATTTGAATTTTCGTCTTTTTCACTTCAGACGAAATTGTGTAGGTTTCAGAATTGTAGTGGAGATTTGAGTAGAATACACGGACGAGGTTGGGATAGACTTTTTATTGAATACTAAGAAAAGCCACAAGATTGGCTGATTCAAGCCAAGAGACAAAGGAAAAGCCTTGAGAATGAAACCAAGGCATGTTAACCCACCGTGGGTCAACAATTTTCCTGTCAGAGAAGCCAGACTGAAATTTTTTGATTTGTGAGGCACTGGAGAACCATCGCTGGAAGTCGGGAGTAAAACCAGTGGTGGCTAGAGGAATGGAGGAGGAAGAGGAACCACTTCGTGGCCCACAAGGAATGGAAGGTTGTTTGTTGGTAGCGGTTTGTTTGAAACGAAGGCCTTTGTGTGTTGGTGATGGTGGAGATTGAGCAGCAGGAGGAGATGATGGTGGTGAAGAGGCCATTTTGTGGTTTGTGATTTTTGGAGTGAGAAAAAATAGTTGGAGTGGGAACAGAGATATTATGAACAAGAGATGAGAAAGAAGAGTAGTGTGATTTGGGAGTTAAAAAAAATGGTATCATTTTATATGCGCAAGAATGCACATATTCGAATATATATTCGAATATTAGATGGAATATTCGAATATGTATTAGAATATTTGATAAAATATTCGAATAGATGACTGTCATATTCGAATAGCATATTCAAATATGACAATTCTGTATTTAACTCTTGTAACTTCAAAGACATGTATACTCATGTTGTATTCAAATATATATTCGAATATATGACCACAGAAGAGTCATATTCGAATATAGTATTCGAATATTGAAGTGAAGGTTATTGTTTTTGTGATAAGAAAGAGATCCTTTATTGCTTTTTCTTCGAGACCTGCAAAACAAAAAGAAAATGCTCCGACGCCCAAGTCAGTAATTGATCAATAAATAATTTATAAAGAAAATTAAATAACATAATTTTGATCAAGTATGCCTAGCTCTCTTCTTATAAAATAGAAATTTTCGGTTGGAAGAGGCTTAGTGAAGATATCAGCTAGCTGTTTGGATGTATCAATGAACTCAAGTACACAGTCACCTTTTTGAAGATGATCTCTAATGAAGTGATGTCTAATTTCAATATGTTTGGTTCTTGAGTGCATAATAGGATTTTTCGTGAGATTTATGGCACTCGTATTGTCACATTTTAGTGGAATATTATGCAAATGAATACCATAGTCCTTAAGTTGTTGTTTTAACCAGAGAATTTGTGCACAACAACTTCCTGCCGCTACATATTCAGCTTCAGCAGTGGATAGAGCCACACTAACTTGTTTCTTACTGTGCCATGAAATTAATGAATTTCCAAGAAGGTGACATGTTCCGCTAGTACTTTTTCTGTCTAACTTACATCCAGCAAAATCGGAATCAGAATATCCAATTAAAGTGCAGGATGCACCTTTAGGATACCATAATCCCATGGTACAAGTGCCAATCAAATATCTCATAATTCTTTTTACTGCACTAAGATATGATTCTTTAGGGCATGCCTGATATCTAGCGCACATACATACACTAAACATTATATCAGGTCTACTTGCAGTTAAATAAAGCAAAGATCCTATCATACCTCGATATTTTGACACATCAACTGGTTTACCTTTCTCATCTTTGTCAAGATAGCATGATGTACCCATAGGAGTACTTATTTCTTTAGCATTGTCCATGCCAAATTTCTTGAGCAATTCTTTGCAATATTTTGTTTGTGACACAAAAGTTCCTTGTTTTGTTTGTTTGATTTGAAATCCAAGGTAAAATGTAAGTTCTCCCATCATGGACATTTCAAATTCTCCCTGCATGCTTGTAGCAAACTCTTTACAGAGATTTTCGTTAGTAGCACCAAAAATTATATCATCGACATAAATTTGTACAAGTAGAATGTCATTGTGTCTTTGTTTTATGAATAATGTGTTATCTACTTTGCCTCTTTGAAAGTTATTGTTCAAGAGAAATTTACTTAGTCTTTTGTACCAAGCTCTAGGGGCTTGTTTTAGTCCATATAGGGCTTTCTTGAGTTTGTAAACATGACTTGGAAGTTCAGCATTTTCAAACCCAGGAGGTTGTTCAACATAAACTTCTTCTTGTATATACCCATTTAAGAAAGCACTTTTGACATCCATTTGATAAAGTTTAAAATCCATAATACAAGCAAAGGCAAGGCAAGTAGGAGTCTAATGGCTTCAAGTCTAGCTATGGGAGCATATGTTTCTTCATAATCAATACCTTCCTCTTGATTATATCCTTTTGCAACCAATCTAGCTTTATTTCTAGTTATTATGCCACTTTCATCTAGTTTATTTCTAAAGACCCACTTAGTGCCTATTATTGGATAATCATTAGGCCTAGGGACTAGATCCCAAACTTGATTTCGTTCAAATTGATTTAGCTCTTCTACCATAGCTATTCCCCAATGTTCATCACTAATTGCTTCGTCTACAGTTTTAGGTTCAATTTGAGACACAAAAGCCATAAAGTTACATGCATTATTAAGAGAGTGTCTAGTGGTTACCCCCTTTGAAATATCACCAATAATGTTATTAATTGGATGATGTTTTGCAGCTCTCCATTCTTTGGGTGGTTCATTTTGTGTCTCGATTGGTGTGTGAGTTAGTATATCTGGCATGTCCTCTTCATGAATGCTTATGTCTTCAAGAGTTCCTGCAAGATCATCAACCTTTCAACTTTACCTGTACCTAGGATTTTTCCTTTGTTGCTGTCACCATATGTAACATATCCTCCGTCCTTAGGTGTGAAGGATGAAAATTTTGTTTTGTCTCCTGTCATATGCTTGGAGCATCCACTATCAAGATACCATTTTGATTCTTTTTCCACCAAGCATACCTACAAAAACAATTTAATTTTGTTTGTTAGGTACCCATGGTTTGTTGGGTCCTTGAGGGTTAGTTTTTCCAAAGGTGCCTTTGATGATCCACATTTTCTTTTCATGTGGTACACTAATTTTTCTTGTATTGCAAGTAGTAGCACTATGACCTTTTAATCCACAATAAAAGCAAGTTATGAATGGACTAGAAGATGTTTTTGAAGAGACAAAAAAAATTTTACAGAGCTTTTGACTATTGGTTGGATTATATCTTAAACCAGCCTTTTTGAAATGACATCCTTGCTTACCAAGCAAGATGTTTAGGTTGTCTCTACCCATTGTAAATTTAGCAAGCACATCATTTAAATCCTCAATTTCTTTTAAATGTGAATCACAAGAAGTACATGTTTGTGATTTGCAATCATTTTCTATTTTTGTCAAAGGACCTTTACCTTTGGCAATCATATTCTTTAACTTTTCAATTTCTTTCAAATGAGCATCACATGAAGTACAAGAAGATGATTTATTCACTTGGCAGGATTCACAATCATATTTAAGACTACCGAATGGAATTTGGATTTGTCTCATTTTGATAATATCAAGACTAAGAATATCTATTTTGTCATTTAGAAGACCTTTTTCTTTCTTAGTCTTAGCAAGTTCTTTAGCAATGATCATAGATTTTTCATGTAATTCATTATAAGCATCTTGCAGTTCATCAAAGCTATCGTTAGAGTTCTCAGAATCTTTTACCTCATCTTCATCAAGAAGATCATCTTCATTATGGTTGACCATGAGGCATAGGTTGGCTGTTTCGCTCTCTAATTCATCAGATGATTCTGAGTCATTACCATCCCAAGCTATGTATGCCTTTCTGCTCTTCTTTCCTTTGACGAATCTTTTCTCCTGTGTTTCGTTCTTATTTTTATTCAAAGGACATTCCATCTTCATATGTCCAGTTTTTCCACACTCATAGCAAGTTGGACCTTGATTTGATCCATCTGCCTTGTTAAATGTTTTCCTTGGTGTGAAATTTGATGGTCTTCTTGATGACTCTCTTTTCTTGAAGAATTTATTGAATCTTTTGGCAAATAGAATAACAGTCTCATCATCCATGTTGGTTGGATCAAGGTTGCTTTCATCTTCTTCTGTCTCTTGAGGTGGAGGAGTGGTTGCTTTGAAGGCAATGCCTTTCTTTTTCTTGTCAACTCCCTCAAGTTGATCTAGCCGACTCAACTCAAGTTCATGCTCTTCTAGTTTGCCAAACAAGGTTGCCAATGACATTGTGCGTGGATCCCTTGTTTCGCTAATGGCAGTAACCTTTGGTTGCCAATCCCTGCTAAGACATCTTAAAACTTTGTTAATGAGATCTTCATTTGAATAATCTTTTCCCAAGGCATGAAGTTGATTTATAAGATATGTAAAACATTTTTGCATATCTTGGATATTTTCACTCGCATTCATTTGAAACATCTCAAATTCTCTAGTTAAAGCATTTATCTTTGATCTCTTTACCTCATCAGTTCCTTCATGTGTTACTTTTAGCACATCCCACATTTCTTTAGCAGTTTTACAATTAGAAATTCTAGGGAATTCATCGTTACCTAGTGCAGAGATAATTATAGTTTTGGCTCTTAGACCAAATTGAGCAAGTCTCTTTTCTTCGAGAGACCATTCTTTTCTAGGTTTCTCAACTACCTTACCATCAACAGTGTGCATAGGAATGAATGGACCTTCCTCTATAGCATCCCATACGGCGACATCAATGCCTTCTACCCAAGCCTGCATTTTAATTTTCCAAAAAGAGTAGTTATCTCCATTAAAGAATGGAGGTCTATTTGTAGAGGCACCTTCTTGGATAGACATGTTTTGAAAAGAGGTCATTTCCTTGAAGCTGTGAAGCTCTTTAAACAAGGATCGAGCTCTGATACCACTTGTTAATCAAGTGGCCTCTATGCTCAAGAGGGGGGGTGAATTGAGCTTTTAAAAGTTTTCAAAAATTCGTTGATAATAATAACACGAATTAAACTAGATATGTTAGTTGATGTATGAAGTTGGAATATAATATAATTTTAAATGAAAATCAACTAAATTTAAACAAAAAGAGTGTTAGAGATAGAGAGAATAGCACCGAGTTTTATACTGGTTCAGTCACACACCACTGGTGACCTACGTCCAGTCTACCAATCTTCGCCACGCGAGATTTCTTATATTGCTTTTCAACAATTACACACTAAGAGCACCTTTCTCAATTGGATACCCCACCAATTTTAAAGGCCTCAATCTAGGGATACCTCACCCTAAGAACACTTTGAAGGATACCCCACCTTCAAACAATTTAGAAGGATACCACACCTTCACACAATTTAGAAGGATACCACACCTTCACACAAAATTAGCTCACAACAATTGAAACTCTTAAAAGAGTAAATGATACAAATTGAAGTTCTAATATATCTGATTTAAGGCTCTTTGTTTTGAAGAAAGAAACAGTATAGGTAACAACAAAGTAAGCCTTAGGCAAAAGCACAAGACCCTTGATTTAGAGAGATTGATGATAAGAAGTAATTTCAAAACAGTGTTAAGCTCACAAGGGTATGTTATATTTAAAATCAGAAGCCCTTTATATAGATGGCAGAAACAGCAATCAGAATTGCGCATAATTTATTTTCATATTCGAATATGCTATTCGGATACAGCATTTACATATTCGAATATAGCATTGTCATATTCGAATATAACACCATCATATTCGAATATGTTATTCGAATATAGTGTTTCTGCGTTCAAAAAATGATTTCTGTAGGCTTCATATTCGAATATATATTCGAATATGGAGGTTCCATATTCAAATATGTATTCGAATATAGAAGTTTTGGAAGGTGACAAGGCATAGGTTTCTTATTATATTCGAATATGTATTCGAATATGGCAAGCCATATTCGAATATATAATCGAATATTCAGATTCTGAAAAATGTTCAGGCTAAAGAGATATGTCATATTCGAATATGTATTCGAATATGGCAAGTCATATTCGAATATACTGGCCAGGAAATTCAAATTTTATTTCCAGAACCTTGATATTCGAATATACATCCAATTTTGACTTTTTCAAGTAAAAATCAATTTTTAGATGTTTTCTTTGAAGGTCTTTTCTTTTGAAAATTATTTTATCTTTGACTCTTAATATTTTTCTAAAAATTCATTTTTAGAAAAATGTTTGTTTCAATCCAAAGAGCCTTAATCAAATTTACATTCATAATTTTAACAACCTAAATACCCTTTGTTGTTGCGGATCTGTTTACTGTGCTTATTCACGTGATTTAGCCTTTTGATTGTTGGTTTGTTGTGGAATCATCGAAACTCCGAACGTAGAGCATTTGCATTTACATAATTAACACTGTTTTTTATATTTTTAAAATGTCAAAATTTGTTTCTAGAAATCGTGTACTATACACTAGAAAAATAGGGTGTTTTTTACTAAAAAAATGAAAACGCATATTTTACATTTATTAAATTATTAAATTTTTTTGAAAACAATATATTTTTCAGTTATGATAGCAACTTCTTCAGTTACGCCTAATTTATTCAATAAGCCTATGAAACTTCTATTAAGTACTTGATATTCGAGACCATCAAGTCTAAATTGAGTAAGTCTTCCAAATAGTTCTCAAAAAAAAAAGGTCGCATCTCAGGAGTAGATCCTTATTCCCTCAATGTACTTTTGATCTAAATGTCATTTTCATCTTGATCTCTTCCAAGTCTATGATTGTGGAAATCACGATTCTAAAACAAGGTCCTAAAGGCATTTCCCCCAAATAAGGTATTTGTTCATTCTATCGAATTAGGGTCTTCTTAAAATTATATAACATTTATGTTGAAATTCTAACTTCGTCGTACTACACTTCGTTAAAATTTACTCCATCAAGCTCCTGACCTTGGTCAAAACTCTTGCTAGTTTAAAATGCGTTAGATTTTGGAACCTATAGCTCTCTCAAGTTATCTCAGTTATGAACGTTCCTTGAGCTAGGAATTCAAACGAATTGTGAGGACACAATTCTTTTAAGGGTGGTAGAATTGTAACATCCCAAATTTCTAATTTCCTATAGTAGATTATTTACATTCACAAACTCACTCTTAAGGGGCTATTTGAGAAAAGATAAGGAATTTGGGAAACTAGAATAGATTAGAAAGCAAATTAGATTACGGGGAAAGAACTAGATTATAATAAAAATAGAGATTAAATGGGTAACAAGGTGGGCTCAAGGGACTTGGTTGCAAAAACTATAGAAATGTGGAGAAGGGATTAAGTTGCAATTTTAAGGTTTCATAAGTGGGGGCTTGGATTGCAAAGTAGGGAAACAACTTCCCTTCACTTCTTCCCATCTTCTCTCACGCCACTTCACTCCCAACTCACAATCACCTCTTCTTCTTCATCTTCCATAAGGGCTCTCTTCTTCCCCACCACCATTAACCAACTTCCTCACTTTACTCTTCCATTTCATACATGCAATGAATGATTGACCAACTTTGGCTCATAAATTCCCCTCTCATTCTCACCCCTTTCTCCCTTCCTCACTCTCTTCACTTCTCATTGTCACACTTGCTCTCCTAGGGTTGCCCAAGCCCAAGAGAGATGAAGCTTCTCCTTCCTTGATTCTTCACCATTGGAGCTTGGAGAAGGCATTTGGAAGCTTAGAGAAGCCATCGAAGTGCCTAGGTAAGCCATGCATCTCGACTCACTCTCATTCTTAGTCAAGCCCCATTTTGGGGAAAATGATCTCCCAACTCAAATCTCTAGCATGCAAGCTTGAAATGGAGTCCTATGGGGTGCTAATAGCTTCTATTTGTGAATATTAGGGATTAACAAGTCATTTGGGAAAGTTAGAGTTTTTGGGTACACTTGGAGAAGACAAGGGCTTTGGAGCTCACTTGAGAGGTAACCCCACTAAACCCAAAGTAGATTAGTTAGGAAATAGAAAATGGTATGAGGTTAGGTTTGAAATTGTGAAACTATAGGATTTAGCTTTGATGCATGTGGCTTGATGTTGGACCATTGTGAATAAGTATAATAAATTTTGATTTTGGCTTGTTTGTGTGTGTATGAGTGCTAATGTGAATTGTGGTTGTATGAAAATATGTTGCTTGTAGACCATGTGAGGAAATGAAATTGAAATGGGAGAGTTCTCCTTGTTGGAATAATGTTATGTGATGGTGTGAATTGAGAAGTAATGGGTGAGTGTGTTGAAAGTGTCTTTTGTGGTCTTAATGTGAAGTTGAATTTTGAAGCAATTGATATTTGAATCATGCTAAATTGCACTTGATTTATGATAATTTGATTGCATATGTGTGAATTTGTTGTGCCATAATGTGGGTAGTGTTTTGGAAGTGAAAATGGGGTCAAGGAAGGAGGTTGAAAGGAAAGAAACTGAGTTTTTAGTGAAATTCGCAAAAAGCTGTCGTCTGTCGCTGGGGCTCGAGTGCCAGGACAAAATTTCTGGCAGTGGCAAATGGATGTCTGGCGCTCAAGCGCCAGTGCTCTGTACCTCCTTGACCTGTTTTAGCTTCTAAAATGCATTGTAACCTATTTCTAAGATAGGAATGAATTGAAATAGGCTTATAGTACTTAGTAACATTTATTAGGGTCATGAAATGATTATGATAAGTAGAGTGTTATGACATGGATTGAAAGTGATTTAATTAATGAGTAATGAAATTGTAATGTCATGAATAATGAATGATGGAGGTTGTATGCAAATGATATGAGTTGAATGTGAAATGCATGATAGTATTTTATGTGAAATGAAAATGAAATTCAAAGACAAGTTTAATCTTTCCCCCATCAACGGATGATGAGTAAGTGGGTTGAGTTCCACCGGTCAGACACCGAGTAAGCGGACAAGTATGAAAAGATTGAGAATGTAGGGTCTCCCAATGAACGGGGTAAGATGGCCTGAACTAGTAGGGTTTCCCTATGACTGGGCAAATGACCCGAAAGAAATGACTATTCTAATGAATGGGTAAGGAAGTCCTGGGCTATTCCCAATGAATGGGGTCAAGATAGCCCGGCAGTTGATCACGGTAGGGACGCTTGCTGTGGTCCATAATTGAGCTCAAATGCGCGTTGCTGCCATGCGCCTAGGGAGAAATCTTGTGCACGAGGCTTCCGTAAAAGACTAAAGAAAAGAAATGAAACAAGTATGATAATGAAAGATCATGGCATGCATACATCCATAATTGTCATAACATGGATTATGTATGAGTTGTTGCATTGATTGTGGATTGAATTGTGTGTTAGGGATTAAATGGGGGTGTTTTCAAGTTACACTGGCTGCGATATGGTATAAAACTATTTTAAAAAATGTCGGGGGTTACTCAGTTATATGTTTACATATAACTGACGGTTACCCTATCGCAGGTATCGGAAGATTTTGAAGCAAAAGCCACAGATGGGATGAGTTGTGGGCTTTTCTTAGGTATAGCCACGAATGGTGAACCTAAGTTTCAAGTTCATATATTAATTTGTTCAGCTGTATAGGAATCCGTATAAATTGAAACGGTTGTAATTATTATTATTATTTTTTTTAATTATGGTAAATTAGAATTTGGCGAAACTTATTATTATTATTATTACTTTTCCACCATGCTCTTGGCATGGCGGATCTGGCCTCCTATCTGGTCTCCGGTGCGGTGGTTGGATATCTCCGGCCACTCACCTGGCGGTGAGGGGGGTACCTGCAAGCACTTCGACGATCAAGTCAGTTGTGTGTCTTAAGCAGGAATTCTCACATCTAGAGTTATGATAAGCGTACCAAATGAAGACTAATCACACGTATTTATAGTGTAAACAGGGTCACCAAACTCAAACCTGTCACTGTCACACTTCCGTGAATTGCAGCGGTAGTTACGGATCTGTAACGGTCCTCACGTGGGGGTGATGTCCCTTGAGCCTTATGTCGGGCGCCCATGTCGTGGGTACACGACATGGCACCGACGGCTTGGGCCACCCACGTGAGGCCTGCACGTGTCCTTCCCGCGGGTTAGGTCCATAACAGTTGCCCCCAAGTCTTCGGTATGTCGTTCAGCATGCCGTTGACTTACGACTTTGACCTATCTCGGTGTCATAAAGTCCTCCCAAGTCGTTGCTGTTTCGAATTCTGTTTGTCAGTTTAGGCTTTGGCACGTGTCTCTGTGGGATCGGCCCTGACCCTTCTTGGGCTGCGCCCATCATCATTTAGTGACGTCAGGCCTATGCGCATTAATTGCACCCCACGCCGTCACTTCTTCTTCATGCTTCATCTCCCCTTTCTCTCTATAAGTACTCCCTTTGTTACCCTAAAAAACTCTTCCCTACTCCTCAAGTTTTTCTCTGTGTAAAAGCCTTCCTCTTGCTTTTCTTGCTGTCAACTTCATCTTGCTCTCTTCCAGCTTTCCTTGGTCCTTTTTGCTTCACCATTTCCAGGTACCTTCTTCATTCCCTATTCGCTTTTTCTGTGAGTTTTCTTTCTTTTTTGATCTTCTGAGGAATGTCTACTCCTAAGAGACCTACTAACTTTCCCCCAAAAGAAATCCTTTCTAGGGAAGTTGGTTATTTCATTGGTTCCCCTTCTGGGCTTGAACCGTGCAACGGTAGTGACCATCACATTCCCACTCCCCTTCAATTTCTGGTTCTGACTTTGACCAAGAACCTTTATTTGAAGCCTTTGGGGAGAACATTCCTGGAAATCCCCAACTCATCCCCTTCTCAGGGGCTCTATTTTCTGAATCTGTTACCCCCGTACCCTTAAGGTATGGAATGGGTAAGTACGATTATGATGAGTCATTTGAGGATAGTGACAATACTATAACGTCCATCTTGCATCCTCTTGCCCCCTTGTTAATTTGTTATTCGTCTGAAACTTCTAGTTTTAATTCTTCTAATAATTCATCTAAATCTTCTGATTCAAATTCTTCTGACCCTCTTTTTGTCCCTCCTGTTTCTGTTGTAGAACCAATGTCGGCTTCACCTTCCATGTCGGGTTCCGAGTCGCCTTCGACTTCAGCCCTAGCCCAAGCTGTCCGCAGGCCTTCCAAAAGCAAGGCTTTACAGCGCCGAAGACAAAAAATTCACAACTGGTACGGTCCTCCAAAAGAAGCCGCCAAGATTGAAGTGCCTAAAAAGCTGAGAGGCATACGGGACATGAGGAGAATGTACTGGATTCATCACGACATTCTCCAGGTCCCATCTGGACTTAACACGACATTGAAATTTCATGTCACTGATGTGGAATTTCGAGATGCGATGCACTTCCCCGAGGCGACCCCAAAGGAAGATGTCCCCTCCGGACCCGTCACCCTGTACAAGGCGGAGCGCGTGGATCCCAATGAGAGGATTGGATCCCGCCCTCGCCAAGGCGGTTCCGACTTCCTGATGGTCTACGATTGTATCTTCTGGATGATTCGGCTTCGCTTTCCTTTCTCGGTTTTTCATGTCGAGGTTCTCAATCGGCTTGATGTCGCCCCTTCGCAAGTTAACCCCAACGCTTGGGGTTTTATCAATGCCTTTGAGATTTTCTGCTGGGCCAATGGCTGGGAAGGCTCCAGCAATCTTTTCCTATACCTTTTTGCCCCGTACCATCTCTCAGACTTTGGATTCATCTCCTTTCGTCAGAAGAAAGATCATTTCTTTTTCCAGCTTTATGAAGATTCTTTTCCGCCCTTCAAAGACGCCTATTTCAAGGTTTTATATACGGGAGATGAATTCCCCTTTTGGAGTGGCCCTGATGGCTTGCCCCTATTTCCACTCTACTGGTCGTACGTGAATTACCTCCAGGAGACAAAGTCGTTTGTTACTGATGGAGCCTCCCTACTCGACTCTGAGCATGCCGTGATTGCTGGGCTTCGGGAATTCACTGGCAAGCATGGGCTTATCAGATGTAACGTCGTAGTCCAAGGTCGCAGTATTAGTCGTGCTGATACCAGGGGTAATGTTGTTCTGGATAACTTATTATTGCTTTACAAAGCTCGTGTTGCTTTCTTTTCCATTCTTTCACATGTTGCTAATCCTGCCATCTTTTTTCTTTTCAGCTGCCATCATAACTGGATATGCCCAACTCATGAAGAAAACAGGTGGTATGACTAAGAAGGGGAAAAAGAAGGAGAGTCCCGCCCAGAACCTGGTGCGCGAGCTTTCCATGGACCACGGGGTTCAACCCCATGGCACATCCTTAGATCCAAACACCACTGCTGAAGACGTCACGGCTGCTTCGCCTGAAGTCCAAGCCGTGAAGAAGAGGAAACTCATCCTCCGGGATCACCAGAAGTCCCCAATCCCTACTTTCCAAGAGTTGGAGACAACTCAAGCTGCTTCTCACCACGAGATATCTATCTCGGATGATGAAGAAATTGAAACAGTTGGAGAAGCTCTCCACCGGAAGAGAGGTTAGTGCTTAGCATCTTTTACTCTATGTATGACGCTACCTATTCGAAATTATACTTTAAATTATACTGGGTTTGGACATTGTTATCATTTGTTTCTTTCATTCCATATAGGAGGTGCCCCTACAATCCCTGTCACGAGATCGTCTTCTTCAACCCAGTGGGAAGGCTTCCAAGCCCCCATTGTTTCATTTCATCACGGGGAGTTCTTCAGGGATCTCCCCCGCTCTGTGCTGAAGGTATTCTTATTTTTCTTCCACCTATTTAATTCTCTTTTCTTTTCCTTCTGGATTTGTTCATGAGATTAATGTCGCAACTTGTTTGTGTAGGCCAATGTCGGGGAGGCTCTCAGGTGGATGTCTCGCCAATTTGCTCTTTTGAGACATTTTCACGAAGAACTGGAGAAACCAAATCCCGTGGCCGATTTGGAGAAGAAACTACAGGTCACCAAAGCTTCTACTGAGAAGCAAATTCAAGCTCTTATCAAGGAGCGAGACATATTGAAAGCTTCCCAGTCTGAGCTTCGGGCAGAGATTGCTGCGGCTACCTCCAGTTTTGATTCAATGAAAATGGAGAGCGCCGAGCTTTCCGACGAGAAGAAGGAGATGCAAGTCGCCTTTTCCAAGGCTCAGGAGGAGGTGACAGCGCTCCGAGGGGAGAATGGGCTCCTTTCCCGAGTTAGGGATCACCTGACGATAGATAAAGCGTCGTTGGAGACAGAAAATGATCGGTTGAAGGCTACGGTCGATGGCCAAAATCGCCTTAATGACATTTCTCTGTTCCTTTATATTCATAACGACTTTATATCGCAACTTTTAACTTAACTTTTTCTACATTATGTTTCCACATACCGTGATTTGTGGAGGTCGTAACTTGAGCTTTGTGCTTCTGGTTTATTTGAACTTTAGCTTCTTGCAATAATTAATTTTCATAACCAAGTCATAGGTGTACGTCGCCTTTGTAGGGATCTTTGGTCCTGATGGAGTACTTCATGGCTAGTGGCCTATCCGGGGCATGGCGCCCTATTGGGATCCTTGATCCTAATGAAGTACTTCAAGGCCAATGGCCTGTATAGGGCATGTCGCCCTAGTGGGATCCTTGATCCTGGCGAAGTACTTCAAGGCCTGTGGCCTATTTGGGGCGTGTCGCCCTGGTGGGATCTTTGATCCTGGCGAAGTACTTCAAGGCCTGTGGCCTATTTGGGGCGTGTCGCCCTGGTGGGATCTTCGATCCTGGTGAAGTGCTTCAAGGCCTGTGGCCTATTTGGGGCGTGTCGCCCTGGTGGGATCTTCGATCCTGGTGAAGTGCTTCAAGGCCTGTGGCCTATTTGGGGCATGTCGCCCTGGTGGGATCTTCGATCCTGGTGAAGTGCTTCAAGGTCTGTGGCCTATTTGGGGCGTGTCGCCCTGGTGGGATCTTTGATCCTGGCGAAGTACTTCAAGGCCTGTGGCCTATTTGGGGCGTGTCGCTCTGGTGGGATCTTCGATCCTAGTAAAGTGCTTCAAGGCCTGTGGCCTATTTGGGGCGTGTCGCCTTGGTGGGATCTTCGATCCTGGTGAAGTACTTCAAGGCTGGTGGCCTATCTCGCTGGTGCATGTTGTCTTGGTAGGATTTTTTATCTTTTCATACACCTTGCTGAGTCCTGGCATTAATGTATCTGCAACTAAAATCTTAAACTTTGACAAAAATTTGTTTTTATTTCATATGTCGTTGGGTTACAAAACCTGGGGCCTCATTAAAACCTTCAAGGTAAAACCCTCCTTAGGGAAAAAACCCGAGAAGGAAAAAGAGTACCCCTTACAGAAATTATACATTAAGACTAAAATGCAACAAATTCAACCGAACCGTAAACAAGTCAGATACTTTCTAGATGTAATACCTTCTCAGATCCGCATCATTGAAAGTTCTAGGCAATTCTCTTCCTTGTAGAGTCTCCAAGGCATATGCACCTTTTCTTGTACTTCTGATTACCCGATATGGTCCTTCCCAATTTGCTGCGAGCTTTCCATCTTTTGCATTCTTCAGCCCTGGCCCTTCTAAGAACAAGGTCGCCTATTATGAATTCACGCTTCACGACTTTAGCATTGTATCGTTGAGCAACTCGTTGCTTCCTCAACATATCAGTTAGTCGAGCCAACTCCTGGACTTCGTCTACAAGGTCAAGTTCTTCTCTTAAGAGTGCGTCATTATTTGGCGGGGTATACATGACTCTCCAAGATGGTTCACCGATTTCAACCGGGATCACTGCATCAGTTCCATATACGAGCCGGAAAGGAGTTTCTCTTGTTGTAGTTTGCGGGGTGGTTCTGTAGCTCCATAATACCTGATAGAGATTATCCGCCCACGCTCCTTTGGCGCTTTCAAGTCGTTTCCTTAGGCCATTTAGGATCACTTTATTTGCGGCTTCAGCCTGACCATTTGTTTGGGGATGCTCTACACTTGAACAATGATGTCGGATTTGCAATCCTTGGAGGAGATCTTTGAATGGGCTTCCAGTTAATTGAGTCCCGTTATCAGTAATGATCACCGCTGGGATTCCAAAGCGACTTATAATTGTTTTGAAGGTGAAAGACTCCACTCTTGCAGACGTAATAGTTGCGAGAGGTTCAGCTTCGATCCATTTCGTAAAATAGTCTACCGCGACTAAGAGATGTTTCAACTGTCCCGTGGCTTTGTGAAAAGGTCCCAGGATGTCCATCCCCCAAGTGTGGAATGGCCATGGCGCGGATAGCGTGTGTAGCTCTTCCGGCGGGATATGAGGGATGTTGGCAAGTCGTTGGCATTGCTCACATTTTTTAATGTGATTAATAGCATCCTCTTGCATAGTTGGCCAGAAGTAACCCGCTCTCAACGCCTTCCTGGCTAAAGATTTAGCCCCGATATGATGCCCACAACTTCCTTCATGGATCTCGGCCAGCACATACCCGACCTCCTCTGGGCCAATGCATTTCAGAAGTGGAACCGAGACTCCCTTCCTAAACAGGTGGCCTTCAACCATTTTGAACCTCGTTGCTTTTTTAATAATCTTCTGCGACTCTTTATCATCCTCAGGAATGATCCCTCTCTTAATATAATCTATCAAGGGAGTCCTCCAGTCTGCTTCCTGCACCTGCAAGGTCAAACTAGGATAGGAGATTACCTCTTCCACCACGGAGTGGTAGTTTGAAGTCTTCTTTGTGCTGGCGAGTTTCGAAAGGAGGTCAGCTCTCGCATCCTCTTCCACCAACTTTGAATCCGAGCAGATAGTTATCGCGTTTGCTCCTAATTCCTTGGCCATCTGTATTCCCGCAAGGCAAGCTTCATATTCTGCCTGAATGTTAGATGTCGGGAAGTCAAATCTTAATGAATACTCCACTACCAATCCCTCCGAGTTTTCCAGTATCACCCCGGCGCCACCTCCCTTAATGTTCGAGGAGCCATCGACACATATTGTCCATTCCCTGGGATGGTTCTCTCCGAGATGTGTCATTTCGGATAGGAATTCGGCAAGGACCTGTGCTTTAATCGTTAGCCGTGGTTCATACGATATGTCATATTGAGTTAACTCAATCACCCAAGACATCATCCTTCCTGCCAAGTCTGGTTTGTGTAAGATTTGTCGTATCGGTTGATTGGTCCTGACTAGGACGGGTTAGCATTGGAAATATGGGCGTAACTTCCTCGAAGCCACCAGTAATGCGAAAGCTACTTTTTCAAGTTGCTGATAATTCAACTCAGCTCCCTGCAAGACTTTAGAAACAAAGTAGATTGGGAACTGATCTTTACCTTCTTCTCTTATTAGTACGCCACTCACGGCCTCATCAGCCACCGCGAGGTACAGTATCAAGGTGTCCCCCGCCATCGGCTTTGTTATGACAGGGGGAGATGCCAAGGAGGCTTTAAGATTTTGGAACGCGACTTCACATTCTTGCGTCCATTGAAATGAGTCTTGTTTCTTCAAGGCTTTAAACATGGGAAGGCAACTCTTTGCTGAGATTGGGAGGAAACGAGACAAGGCTGCGACCCTCCCCGTGAGTTGTTGTACGTCCTTGACCGTCCTAGGGCTGGACATGTCAAGAATTGCCCGACATTTATCCTGGTTTGCTTCAATGCCGCGATTTGTGAGCATAAATCCCAGAAACTTGTCAACTTCCACACCAAATGTGCATTTCAGAGGGTTAAGTCGTAAATTGAATTGCTGTAAACGTTGAAAAGCAGATTCCAGGTCTTTCGATGGATCTTGATCATCTTTTGTTTTGACGATCAAATGGTTGATATAGACTTCGACTTCTCTGCCTCTCATCTCGGAAAAGACTTTGTCCATCATCCTTTGGTATGTCGCTCCTGCATTCTTCAAACCAAAGGGCATCACATTATAACAAAATACCCCGATATCAGTGATAAAGGCAGTCTTATCCTGATCTTCGGGAGCCATGGGAATTTGATTATATCCAGAATAAGCATCCAGAAAAGAAAGATATTTATAACCCGCTGAGTTGTCTACCAACTTATCAATGCAGGGCAGCGGAAAAGGGTCCTTCAGGCAAGCTTTGTTAAGATCTGTGTAATCTGTACACATTCTCCACTTTCCGTTGGCCTTTTTTGCCATCACGACATTGGATAGCCAGTCAGAATACTGTACTTCGCAGATGAATCCTGCATTTAATAACTCGTCAACCTGTTTTTCAATAGCTGTCGTCCGCTCTTGGCCCATTCTCCTCTTTTTCTAGGCCACTGGTCTGGCTCCTTCCTTTATCGCGAGTCGGTGACAATAGAACTCGGGATCTACGCCCAGCATGTTCGAGGCGACCCATGCAAAAATATCCTTATTATCCTGCAAAACTCTGATCATACTTCCATAACATTAATAGGTAAGTTTTTCCCGACCTTGACTACCTGATCAGTTTGACTCCCGAGTTGTATTTCCACTAAATCACCTTCAAGTTCAGGTCGTTCGTGTTGTAACTCCCCTCTCGGATCTAGGTCCGTCATCATTACGGCATCATCTCGCCTAACGAGCTTCTGTTTTCCTTTAGTTTCTTTCTTTTGTGCCTCATTTACTTTTTCCTGTTCCTGCACTGGCAAAGATTTCGTTATTTTAAGACTTTCTAAATAATAAAGTTGCGCCTCAGGGCCTTTCGCTCAGATAGTGACGATGTCGCCCCTGTCACCAGGGAATTTCATCACCATGTGCAAGGTTGAGACAGCCGCCCCCAAAGCATTCAGAGTTGGTCTGACTATAATGGCGTTATACGCTGAGGGGCATTCTACGACGAGGAACTTCACCTCTACGGATCGGCTTCCGTCACGACCTGCAAAAGTTACCTTCAATTTTGCATAGCCCTTGGGGGAAATAGTATCCCCTGTAAAGCCTATCAAGTTTCCCTTGTGGGGGATCAAGTCTTTATCTGTTAGGCCCAACTTCTGGAACAGGTCCCAAAACATTATGTCGACTGAGCTCCCTTGATCAACAAATAACCTTT
Organism: Cyamopsis tetragonoloba; assembly: GCA_037177725.1. Classification (NCBI taxonomy): domain Eukaryota; kingdom Viridiplantae; phylum Streptophyta; class Magnoliopsida; order Fabales; family Fabaceae; genus Cyamopsis; species Cyamopsis tetragonoloba. Next base: position 14,106,935 of record CM074124.1, on the reverse strand, counting down.
TTACTTCATACCCCGCCATCTTAGCCATGATAACCAGGGGGGCATTGGACCTGGCTCCATCTGTAGGTAGGTCGTCTTTGGTGAATGCCAAAGTAATTCTTTTCATGGCCTTCACAGCCATACAATGATCTTCTATGTCCCAGGATCGTTTTCTCGACGACTCTAGCAGTTCCCCCTGATTGAGACCTCCAGCAATCACGTTGATGACTCCTTTCAAAGTCGCTTCTTCATGTCGTTGTGGACTCTTGGACCGAGATCTCCGTCGTTCATCCCGCCCAGTGTCCCGGTTCCTTGTACCTGGTTCACGTCTTCTGGGTGATGACGGGCTCCTTCCACGGGATGTTCCTTCATCATTTTTCTGAACAAAGTGTCTCAATTTTTCCTGTCGTATCAACTTCTCGATGGCGTCTTTAAGGTGAATGCATTCATTAGTGTGATGCCCGTGGTCTTTATGATACCGACAAAATTTGTCCTTATTTTTTGCTTGTGACCTCATTGGAGGAGGCCTATCTTTCAGCTCGGAATACATGATCTCCTTATAGATACGAGATGGTGGCATGGTTAACGGAGCATAAGTTGAGTAAGCGCCCCTGGGTGGTCTCCCGCCCTTATCATACATTTTTTCATTCTCCTTGGGTCTCCCGCCATAAGAGTTTTTCTTTTGTCTTTCTTTTCTCTTTCCTGCTTAGCGGCTTGATTATTTGCCTTATTATTTCGAACCCATTCTTCTATCTGGATCCACTTTTCAGCCCGCTTTTTCAACTCCTCCATTGTTTTGGGCTTTTCTCCTGCTAAATCCTTGGCGAAGCCTCCTAGCTTCAGCCCCTGCCTAAGGAAATACAACATCATATTAGGGGTGACATCACGTACCTCGAGAGATTCCGCGTTAAAGCAGATGATGAAATCCCTCAATGGCTCGTCTGGTCTCTGCTTTATCCTCTCGAGATGGTGCTCGGTTTAGAATTGTTGTTTGCTGCTTGTAAAGTTTGACACGAACTTATTCTTTAATGCTTTCCATCCCGTGATGGATCCCGCTGGTAATGATGAGAACCATCTCCGGGCCGCAACTTTCAAGGTCAAAGGGAATGCTCGACATATAACGGGCTCCTTGACCCCTTGGAAGACCATCGTCTGTTGGAAGATCTCCACATGATCTTGAGGATCAGTCGTCCCATCGTACGGGTCGATCTGAACGGAGAACTTAAAGTTGGCTGGCATGTCAAAGTTCATGATTGCCGGGGTGAAGGGGTTATGACACCCTTCAATACCTATGTCGTTTTCCGCCACCTGATCCAAGTCGGGCAGCTGGGGTTGGGCGATCACGGGGTTGGTGTGCAGGATCTGCGGACCAACCATGGAGACTTGCCTCTCCATTTCGGGATTTTGCCCCTCTTACTGATTCTCATGTAGTTGAGGGAGTTGCTGGCCCATCCCAAGGTTGACCAAAATTGCTTGAAATTCGTCTTGTTGCTTCTTCCAAGCTTCTCGTTCCCTGTTCATCCTCTTAATTTCTTCGGCCTGCTTTCGAATCATCTCTTTGAGGTCGAGCATGCCGTCTTCAATCGTTGTCATCCTCTGTTCGGATATCGCCGGACCAGTAGGCCTGGCCTCTTCTTGTTGTTGTCGTGGAGAAGGCCCGTTAGCAGAGGACTGTTCTCCAGGGGCTCCTCCGGCGTTGGCCGATGCTCCCCTAGCTCCTTGGTTCTTTCTCCTGGTGTTCACCATGTCGCTACAACCACATTTTCGGTTAGCATGAGTTAGTTCCTGTTTGCCTGCGAGCACAAGAGATTTTCTTGCCATACACTCATGCAAGATCGTTAATGAAACAGGATTTAGGAGGATGATGAAGAAATTACATATTCGTATAGGAATATATTCATAGTTATTACAGAAAAATTCAAATAATGCGATTATCCGATCAACCAATCGGTGAAAAGTCACAATTCACTGGTTAATCGGCTAGAAATGGCTTTTGCACCGATTAATTGTCCGGAATTCACCTTGATAACCATCAAATATGGATATGCGACAATGTATTCTTCACTAAAAAAATGAAAATGAAAATTTTAAATTTATTAAATTATTTGATTTATTTTTACAACCATGTATTGTTCACAATAAAGTTTCTAGCTTAATTTACACTATTTTCTTTGAAATTTTAAAAATTGCAACATTTGTTTCTCGAAATCGTGTGCCATACACTTGAAATATAGGGTATTTTTTACTTTAAAAAGGAAAATTCATATTTTAAAGTTATTAAATTATTTGATTTTTTTGAAAACAATGTATTGTTCATCATTTATTTCTAAAAAACGTGTACTATACACTTGAAAAAGAGGGTGGTTTGAAATTTAAAAATTTACATGAAAATTTTAAATTTATTAATATATTTGATTTTTTTGAAAACAACGTATTGTTAGCTTAATTTACACAATTTTTTATATTTTTAAAATTGCAACATTTGTTTCTAAAAATCGTGTACTATAGACATGAAATAAAGGCAGTTTTTTACTTTAAAAATGAAAACGCATATTTTAAATTTATTAAATTATTTGATTTTTTTGAAAACAATGTATTGTTCCCCATAAAGTTTCTAGCTTAATTTACACAATTGTTTATATTGTTAAAATTGCAACATTTGTTTCTAGAAATCGTGGCTTGAAAAATATGGTGTTTTTTACATTAAAAAAAATTAAATTTATTAAATTATTTGATTTTTTTGAAAACAATCTATTTCTCCAAATAAAGTTTCTAGCTTAATTTGAACAATTTTTTTATATTTTTAAAATTGAAACATTTTTTTCTAGAAATCATGTACTATACACTTGAATAATAGGGTGTATTTTTCTTTAAAAATGAAAACGCATATGTTAAATTTATTAAATTATTTGAAAACAATGTATTGTTCACCAAGAAATTTCTTGCTGAATTTACACAATAGTTTATATTTTAAAAATTGCAACATTCTTTTTCTAGAGATCGTGATACACTGGAAAAACAGGGTGTTTTTTACTTTAAAAATGAAAATACATATTTAAAATTATTAAATTATTTGTTTTATTAAAACAATTTATTGTTGAGCATAAAGTTTCTAGCTTAATTTACAGTATATTTAATATTTTTAAAATTGCAACATTTGTTTCTATAAATCGTGTACTATACACTTGAAAAATAGGGTGTTTTTTACTTTAAAAATGAAAATGGATATTTTAAATTTATTAAATTATTTGATTTTTTTTAAGACAATCTATTGTTCCCCATAAAGTTTCTAGCTTAAGTTTTTTAATTTTATATATTTTTAAAATTGAAACATTTATTTCTAGAAATCGCGTACTATACACTTGAAAAACACAGAGAGTTTTTAAATTTAAAAATGAAAACACCATTTTAAATTTATTAAATTATTTAATTTTTTGACAACAATGTATTGTTCACCAAAAAGTTTCTAGCTTAATATACACTATTTTCTAAATATCGTATACTATACACTTGAAAAATTTGGTGTTTTTTACTAAAAAAATGAAAACGCATATTTTAAATTCAATTAATTATTTGATTTTTTTGACAACAATGTATTGTTCACCATTGTTTTTCTAGCTTAATTTACACAATTTTTTATATTTTTAAAATTACAACATTTGTTTCTAAAAATTGTGTACTATAGACTTGAAATATAGCGTGTTTTTTACTTAAAAAATGAAAATGCAAATTTTAAATTTATTAAATTATTTGATTTTTTTTATAACAATGTATTGTTCCCCATAAGGTTTCTAGATTAATTTACACAATTGTTAATTTTTTTAAATTGCAAAATTTGTTTCTAGAAATTGTGTACTATACACTTGAAAAATAGGGTGTTTTTTACTTTAAAAATAAAAATTCATATTTTAAATTTATTAAATTATTTGTTTTTTTTAAAACCATGTATTGTTCACCATGAAGTTTCTAGCTTGATTTACACTATATTGAATATTTTTAAAATATCAAAATTTGTTTCTAGAAGTGGTGTATTATGCATTTGAAAAATAGGGTGTTTTTTACTAAAAAATTAAAAACACATATTTTAAATTTATTGAATTACTTGATTTTTTTTAAAACAATATATTGTTCACATTGAAGTTTCTAGCTGAATTTACCCTATTGTTTTTAAATTTTTTAAATATCAACATTTGTTTCTAGAAATCGTGTACTATACACTTGAAAATAGGGTGTTTTCTACTTTAAAAATGAAAACAATTATTTGTTTTTTGAAAACAATGTATTGTTCACCATGAAGTTTCTAGCTGAATTTTTATTATTTTTTTTAAAATTTTTTAAATATCAACATTTGTTTCTAGAAATTGTGTACTATACACTTGAAAATAGGGTGTTTTTTAATTTAAAAATGAAAAAGATTATTTATTTTTTTTAAAAAAATTTATTGTTCACCCTGAAGTTTCTAGCATAATTTACACTATATTTAATATTTTTAAAATATCAACATTTGTTTCTAGAAATCGTGCACTATGCATTTGAAAAAAAGGGTGTTTTTTACTAAAAAAATGAAAAAATATATTTTAAATTTATTAAATTATTTGATTTTTTTGAAAACAATATATTGTTCCCCATAAAGTTTCGAGGTTAATTTATAAACAATTTTATATTTTTAAAATGACAACATTTGTTTCTAGAAATCGTGAACTATACACTTGAAAATTAGGTTGTTTTTTACTTTAAAAATAAAAATGCATATTTGAAATTTATTAAATTATTTGATGTTTTAAAAAAATAATGTAATTTTCCCCATGAAGTTTCTAGCTTAATTTACACAATTTTTTATATTTTTAAAATTGCAACATTTGTTTCTAGAAATCGTGTACTATAGACTTGAAATTAGGGTGTTTTTTACTTTAAAAATAAAAACGCATTTTTTAAATTTATTAAACTGTTTAATTTTTTGAAATCAATGTATTGTTCACCAAGAAGTTTCTAGCTTAATTTACACAATTTTTTAGATTTTTAAAATTGCAACATTTGTTTCTGAAAATCGTGTACTCTAGACATTAAATATAGTGTGTTTTTTACATTAAAAATTAAAATGCATATTTTAAATTTATTAAATTATTTGTTTTTTTACAACAATGTATTGTTCACCATGAAGTTTCTAGCTTAATTTACAGTATTTTTTATATTTTTAAAATAGTAACATTTCTTTCTAGAAATCGTGTACTATATACACTTGAAAAATAGGGTATTTTTTACTTTAAAAATGAAAATGCATATTTTAAATTTATTAAATTATTTGATTTTTTTAAGACAATCTATTGTTCCAAATATAGTTTCTAGCTTAATATTTATAATTTTATATATTTCTAAAATTGAAACATTTATTACTAGAAATCGCCTACTATACAAGTGAAAAATAGGGTGTTTTTTACTTTAAAAATAAAAATGCATATTTTAAATTTATTAAATTATTTGATTTTCTTGAAAACAACCTATTGTTACCCATAAAGTTTCTAGCTTAATTTTTACATTTTTTTATATTTTTAAATTTTAAACATTTATTTCTAGAAATCGCATACTATACACTTGAAAATTAGGGTGTTTTTTACTTTAAAAATGAAAACACATACTTTAAATTTATTAAATTATTTGATTTTTTGACAACAATGTATTGTTCACCATGAAGTTTCTACTTTAATTTACACAATTTTTAATATTTTTAAAATATCAACATTTGTTTCTAGAAATCGTGTACTATGCACTTGAAAAATAGGTTGTTTTTTACTAAAAAAATAAAAACACATATTTTAAATTTATTAAATTATTTGATTTTGATTAACAACCATGTATTGTTCACAATAAAGTTTCTATATTAATTTGCACTATTTGATTTATATTTTTAAAATTGTAACATTTGTTTCTAGAAATCGTGTTTTATACACTTGAAAAATAGGGTGTTTTTACTTTATAAATGAAAATACATATTTTAAATTTATTAAATTTCTTAATTTTTTTGAAAACAATGTATTGTTCACCATGAAGTTCCTAGTTTAGTTTACAAAATTTTTTATATTTTTATAATTGCAACATTTGTTTCTAAAAATCGTGTACTATATACAGTTGAAAAATAGGGTGTTTTTTACTTTAAAAATTATAACGCATATGTTAAATTTATTAAATTTTTTGATTTTTTTGAAAACAATATATTGTTCCCCATAAAGTTTCTAGGTTAATTTATAAAAAAATTTATATTTTTAAAAACACAACATTTGTTTCTAGAAATCGTGAACTATACATCTGAAAATTAGGGTATTTTTTACTTTAAAAATGAAAATGCATATTTTAAATTTATTAAATTGTTTTATATTTTTTAAAATAATGTAATTTTCCCCATGACGTTTCTAGATTAATTTACACAATTTTTTTAATTCTTAAAATTGCAACATTTGTTTCTAGAAATTGTGTACTATAGACTTGAAATAGAGGGTGTTTTTTACATTAAAAATAATAAAGCATATTTTAAATTTCTTAAATTGTTTGATTTTTGAAAACAATGTATTCTTCACCATGAAGTTTCTAGCTTAATTTACAAAATTTTTTAGATTTTTAAAATTGCAACATTTGTTTCTAAAAATGGTGTACTATAGACTTGAAATATAGGGTGTTTTTTAGGAGCTTAGATTATCAAAGAAATCCTTAACGGTGATGTTGCACTAATGCTTGAAAGAATTTCATATGCTGACTAGAACTTCAAAGTTAGATGAAATTCGAGGTCATGAGAAATATGGTTTTGAAAACGGGAAACTCAGGGTAGGCATGATGAAATAAATTTGACTGCCTTTCGATTATCGACTTGGTGACATACTTTCTTAGATGACCAACAAGTGTAACAAACTTAGTTAAGGTACAAGGGTGGTTTCTAGTCTTCGTAGAGTACCTAAAAATGTTTAAGGGATCTATGTCTCAGGGAATCCTTTGTATAGGAGCGTCTAAGATTGTGATTTAAAATACCGATAGATTATGAGGGAAATCGATTGCCAAAACTTCCGTAGTTAGCATCAGAAGAGGAAGATTTATCTCTAAGCCCTCAGATGTAAAACAACACTGTCTAGATCCTATAATAAGAATTAGACTAAGATTAAATGGATAACCAGATAAAGGCGTCTTAATTAGAGAATCGAATTAAGATAATAAAAAGTTAATGAAAGTTGTTGTTTATTAGGAGTTCCTGATACTGGCAAGCAGAGGGAAAGTTAATGTGTCTGGATGCCCACACAAAAAGAATTTAAGAGTTCTCGTTGTTGTCCTAAATTAACTCTAAGTTGGAGCAAAGTATTCAAAAAGTTTTTTTCTTCGGGTCCACTATATGAATTGGAGTCTAAACTGAATATACTTAGCTCCTAACTTATCAGCTTTGAGTAAGGATATACTTAGTGTCTAAAGTGTTCCAAAACAAACAATTCTAATATTGGTGATAAGTTAAGGTGTAGGACTTGTTTCATTTAATGATTAAATTAACAAAACTAACCTAATACATCTCAATTAGAGAGGATTTCTAAAACTTGAACTTAAGCGCAACTTAGATTATATCTCAAGGAAAACTCACAAGGAGGACAAATTTGAAGATACAATGTTATGTCACGTTTATGTGAAGGGAGTAGAGTTACTATAAGAGGTATCTACATGTAGGAACATCAATTTAATCGATATAAGAAAATACATTCTTGAACCTCTCTAAGGATATGTGACTGTCAAACTAGAATCGATGCTTAGTTCACCAAGAAAGAAGGCATATAATTGTTTAGAATAAGCAATGAAACTTCTTGAGTCACAAAATTAATTCTAATTTAGGCTTGGTGAATTTCCAAAGAAGATAAAGAATTTGATTTCTAGAATTTACGTAGATAGTTTGTCAACGTCAATCATAAAAGGAATTAGAGTTTAAGGAATTTAAGTCCTAGAGGAAACTTAAATGAAAGAACCTGGGATGGAGTTCCTCATGCTTTAATGACGTGATCTATTCCTATACTTAACCAATTTTCCATTGAGTATATCTTCCTAACATGAATCCGAATAGGAATACACATAACCCCCCTTACTTGTTGTTGTGAGATTACTACTATCAGACTCTCTAAGTCTCTCCCGCCTCTTGGCTTCCTTACCAAGGGCCCTTACGCACGATCACAATTATAAAGGGAAGAGGGTTTAAGGAATTCGGATCCTAATTTCACAAAATCTTCACACCCATTTTCCGCTATCTATTCTAGAAGGCTAATCACATTTGTCCTTAAAACATATTCTACTCGGTACTCATTCTAGGTTAGTGACTTGAACCCATTGGTTACAAATGCATCAATGTCGTAACTAAGGTATTGAACTGGCCAGGCCCAATATCTTACAGTCACAACATCGGTACACCTATATCCCAATGTCTCATCCTACTTTCCATGAAATATACTAAAAGAAGAAGAATCCCTTTAAAGATCATTCATATCCATTAGTAGTCATAACTTCTACTCTCATGCACCAATATTCAGTTGATCAGACTCAATATTAGCTGCATGTTCCTTCGAAACTTATGACATGCCTAATAGATATGTTCAGAATATTAATCATTCAGCTGACTATCGACTCATTATCATCACAGTCTGATGGATCAAACTGCTCTAATACCATAAATGTAACAACTTATTTTGTAGACCATTTTTTTCATATACAAGCAAAAGCTAAAATTTACTACACAATAAATAATAATAATTACAGCCCTTTTTAACTTAAACGAATTCCTATCCTGTTGAACAAATAAATACTTGAACATAAAACTTAGGTTTGCCATGTAAGGTTATACCTATGAAAACCTTGAGACTTTTCTCGTCCGTAGCTATAGCTCCTTAATCTTTTGATACCTGCAATACTGAGACTGTCAGTTATATGAAAAACATATAACCGAGTAACCCCCGGTGTAACTAAAAACATTATAGATCAGTATTGCAGCCAGTCTAACTGGAAAATCTCCCCAATACAAGCCTAACATACCATAACACATTCAAACAAAGGAGTACACACAAATACAATTTAATTTATAGGCATGAATGATATGAATCACATTACATTTCATTTCAAATCATTTTGAATCACATTACATTTTATTTCAATTCATTTTGAATCACATTACATTTCTTTTCATCTTTTAACGGGAGTCTAGTGCACTAGATCTCCACCATAGGTACCTTGGCAGAAAGGCATAATTTGAGCTCACTGATACCCCCGGTAAGCGTCCCTACCTGAATCTCTGGGGCACTGCCAGGCTTTCTTAACCCCTTTCGGGATAGCCTATGACTATCTTGACACCTTTCGGGATAGTCATTAAATTTTCAGACCATCTTAACCCCATTTTCTGGGAGACCCTACTTCTTCATTTTCATGCTTGTCCACTTACCCGGTATACTACCAGTGGGATTCATTCATTATCATTTCACATTATCATGCATTAAACATTCATCATAAATGTCATAACACATACCACAACATTTCCATGATCCTATTGCATGTTTATAAGTCATATATACCTATTTTCATTTATTCCTATCCCAAAAATGGATTCATATGTTCACATTGCATTTTGTTTGATTATGTTCATGTAGGAGTAAAGCATGGAGAAGTGTTGATTTTAGAGGATTGGACTTGAATAATGAAGGAAAGAATGAAGAAAGTTGAGGAAAAGATGTAGAAAACACTTAGAAGCTATCAAACACAATCTTGTGCGCACAGCCCAGGAAGGTGTGCGCACCCCTTTTCATATTTTGGCCATAACTTGAGTTGTAGAACTCTAAATTGAGTGAAAAGAAAAGCATTTGAAAGCTTAGAGGATGCTCTACAAATCTTTTGACGAACACAAAACCTAGTTCTAAAATTTTAGTTGTAAAAAACAGTCATCTTTGACAGGGATGTGCAATCAACAAAACAGATACTTTCATATAGACCTTGTCTCAGTAATTTGGTCATAGCTAGAGTTGTAGACCTCCAAATTGAGTGAAACCAAAAGAATTTGAAAGCTAATAGGGTGCTCTATCAACTCTTATGAAGACCACGAAGTCAAATTCCAATTAAAACTAATTCAAAAATCCTATTCAAATTGTTCCAAAATAGGGGAAAATGGTCTTGATCAACTTTTCACAAATTTCAATCCTCCCTTCCATCTCAATTCGTCAAAATCATATTAACTTCGTCTAATTCAATATAAATCACTTAAAGATCAATTCACAAGGATGACCAAAGTCCAATTACATCAAATTCACATTATCATCAAGATCATTCTCATACATTCACATTCACAATCCAATATCCAAACAAAGAATTAACATAAATGCATCAACCCCACACATATAGAACCAATTCAACCAAGATCAACCTCACACTTCTTGAACACAAGAAACATGTCATGTTAATTTAACACCAATATGCATACAAGCTAAATCCATGTCATCTAACCAAGTCAAGTCCAAAACCTAACATCATAAAACCTCAAATTCCTAATTTCCCTAATTGTAGTTTTAAGTTTGGAGTTTAGTGGGGTTACCTTAGAATTGGAGCTCTAAACTCAATCTCTAAATTTCACTTTGGAAGATTCTAAACCGGTAGAATTAGAGTTCCCAACGCGTAGATAATTTTCTTCAACTGCTCTGGCAGCAACTGGTGACCGAAGGCCACCATGCAAACACTCAAAGTGGTGACCACCACCACCTCCTCCTTTGTCTCTCGCCACACTATCTCTTCATTTCTTTCAAGTTTTGTTTATTGTGTTGTGATGTGTGTGTATGTAAGTGAGAGTGAAATAAGTGAGGGTGTAGTGGTTAGGTGAGGGAGAGTGCATGGTAAGAGCGTAGTCCTTAGTTTTAATTTATTAAAAATTGCATCTAGGTCCTTGTCTTTATAAAATTTAATAAAAGTTCAACTTAACATAATTTGAATAAATAAAACCACAAGGACATAGTTACAATTTTTTAATTTTATATTTTAATCCCCTAACCCAACCTTCTACATTTTTAAATCTCTAGTTGTATTCATATCATAACCTAGTCCTTTTCCCTTAATCCTATATGCTTTATAATTTATTTTAGTTCCCTAAATTCCTTATTTCTTCTAAAATAGCCCCTTAAGAATGAGTTTGTGAATCTAAATAATTTGCTCTAGGAAATTAAAAATTTAGGATGTTACAATTCTACCCCCCTTAAAAGAATTGTGTCTTCACAATTCATTCTAATTCCTAGACCAAGGAACGTTCATAAATGAGATACCTTGAGAGAGTTATAGGTTTAAAGCTAACGCATTTTAAACTAGGAAGAGTTTTGACTAAAGTCGGGAACTTGATGGAGCAAATTTTATCAAAGTCTAGTACGGGTTACTTAGAATTTCAACATGAATTTTATATTATTGTAGGAAGACCCTAATTCGATAGAGTGAACAATACCCTATTCGGGGAAAATGGCTTTAGGACCTTGTTTTAGAATTGTGATTTCCACAATCATGGACTTGGAAGAGATCAAGTTGAAGATGACATTTAGATCACAAGTACATTGAAGGAATAAGGATCTACTCCTGAGATGCGACCCTTATTTATTTGAGAACTATTGAGAAGACTTGTTCAATTTAGACTTGATGTTACCGAATATTGATAGCTTGATTGCCACATTAGCAAGTACACTAGTCGAGTTTAGATAGAATAGGGAGAATAGGGGTTGTCGTATCCACAGAGACTATGCGATAGACTATCAAATTCCCAAGACTTTCGCTATTTGGACAAACATAATGCATAGAGAATAGTGTATCCTAGCAGAATTTTACACAAAAACAGAGAAATTACAAAAGCTAGCTAAGAAAGTGGCGCAATCAATTGAGAAAAGAGCTAGGAGATTTGGTTCATTTGATCTTCCCCTCATGCATCCTAATTCCAAGGTCAATTCAAGTTCAAAAATCCTAATTGAAGGTAGAATTTACCAAACCATAGATTAAGTATATTCCTAGATCATTAATCCCTTTGCTTCTAATCAAATTCCCTAATCCCGTAGACCAATTCCAATAGAAACAAGAGAAAGAGTAAATTCATCAAGACCTCACAATCTACAAGTCTTATCCCTAAGCACATGCAAGATTATGGTAATCTACTTCAATTCTAACACAACTATCAATTTTCCAATTCACAATTGCATCAAAATCAGATTCTCATTGATCAATTTCAAGTGAGCATTCAACAACGGAAGCAATTCAACAATTGAGCATAATCAACAGAGAAAGAGCATTAAGCATAGAAGAAATTACTCAATTAGAATCATAAGAACAAGAATCAACCACAAGAATTCAGATTACATCAGGTTTGGGATCAAAATCTCCAATCTCCTAACCTAGAAACTAGCCAAACATGGAGAGGGAAGAAGAAATGGAAGAGGAGATGAAGGAAATCATCATGAAGGAACTAAGAATCACCAAGAACTCCAAGGATCTTCCAAGTTCATCCACAAAGATGAGGAGAAAAGGTAAGAAAAGCCGAGAAAATCACGCCCAAAAGTCCCAAAAATTGTTCTGTTTCGCACTACTTAAATCTGCCCTGCACCATTTGAGGTGCGCACATGTCCTGGAGGGTGTGCGCACGGGATGAGGCAGCACCTTCCAGGACCAATTAAGGTGCGCACATATCTGGAGGGTGTGCGCACAGGTTTGGGCTTTGACAGCACTTGACAGCATTTGACAGCACTTGACAACTTTTGACATCACTTGACAGCTTCTTAGTGTTTTCTAACCTCTTTTTTTCAAATTTCTTCCTTCTTTTCTTCATTCTTCAAGTCCAATCTTCTAAAAACAAAACTTCTCCATCATTTATTCCTACATGAACATAATCAAACACAAATCAAGATCAAAGATCATCAAAACTACATCAAAATTCATCAATTTCCAAGAGACTACAACTAACTATGCAAGAAAGCACCTTATTTGATTTTATTCATTTCTAAGAGCTAAAAGGCCACAAACACACTACAATACTAATAAAAAGAGACTAAAATAGACCTTAGAACATAGATAAGTGGACACTTATCACAACCCCAAACTTAAAATCTTGCTTGTCCCCAAGCAAACACAAAATCCAAACCAAGGGGAACAACACAACATGGCATGACAACAATCCTAGAGTTCATTCAAAATTCATCAGGAACCTAAACACCTTAGAATTAAGCAAGTGTTACCATTGGAAGTTACACACTCCATCAAGTCATCAAGGCACAAATCTACACAATATGAGCAATGTAATCAACTTAGGCAAGTGGCATAGATCATGTAACCAAGCAATGCACAACAATCCTCACAAGGATAAAGTGTATGTCACTCATCACTCAAGTGTTTGGGCTAAATTTAGTGCACTCAAATCAATCATGTGAGATGTGGAGTCCATAAATTTGAGATTGCCCTCTAAGTCTCCACCACTAAAAATCACAAGTCTAAGAAGGATCAAGAGGTCTTTAAAGGTTGTAATGGGGCTTAGGTAGGGTGGATAAATGTGAAGGAAAACTAGCTAAACCATGTATCACACAAGGACAATGGAATGCATGAAATCCTAGACACTTATATGCAAAAATTGATAAAAATGCAAAAGATGATGGAAAAAGAGCAAAAATGAACACAAACAATGAATTATCACAAAACTTGAGAGTACCAACTCTTCTTTATTCTTTCTTCTCAATCTTTTTCAACTTGTTTTTCTTCTTTTTCATATTTTTCTTTCACAATCTTGTTTCTTTCTTTTCTATTTTTTTTTCATTTTTGTAGCTATTTTTCATGTATATGCTATCTTTTCCAATTTTTTTGAATTTGTTTGCTTTTTCATGAGTTGGTATCCCAAAATCTCAATCATAACATACAAATGGAACAATGAAAAGTGGAAATAAGCAAAAATGAATGAAATGCATGCATGAGTGAATGGTCTCTACCCCAAGTACTACCCAAAGAGAACATCAACACAATGTGTTGCCTACCCCAAACTTAGAATTATGACTTGTCCTCAAGTCATGCTCACTATGCACCCCAAACCAACTTATAGAATCACTTCTAAGCAAAAATAAAAACAACTGAGACCCCAAACTTAGGGAATTGCGCGGGTTCCCTAAGCAAAAACTACCCCAAATTTAGAGGAAGACTTTATTCCCAAGTGCATAACCAAAGTTCTATGTGTGTACATAGTTGGGACAATTGGTTTTACACTTGTTTGACTTGTAATGAGCTATATAATCAAGAATTGAAGGGTAAATTACGGCTCAAAGGGGCTAGCAAAGGATGATGTAAGGGACAAGGATTAATTTTGGCTCAAGGCTAAATGCCTCTATCATATCAATCCTAGCATGTGACTAGCATCTTCAACCAAGGGCAAAAACAAATTTTAGAGCACACCTCACACAATGAACACTCATGACAATGAACATGTTGGAGGCTCAAATCCTCACCTAGGTTGTATGATTGCTACACATTGCTACATCACATAAGACATGCCACAAGCCTAATAATTTCACTAATGCACACATATGTCAACAAGTACCTATCAAACAATCAAGAGCATGTAAACTTCGCAATGGAACAAAAGTATCAATCCTAATTGTCTAAGAAACAAGAATCCTTTCTACTAGAACCAAAGATCAATGCCATGCCATTAACAAATCACAAAAGCAATCAACAAACCTAGGGAGCTAATCAAGTGTTAATCAAGTGGCCTCTATGCTCAAGAGGGGGGGGGGGTGAATTGAGCTTTAATAATTTTCCAAAAATTCGTTTAAAATTATAGCACAACTTGAACAAGATACATTAGTTGACGTATGAAATTGAAATATAATAAAATTCTGAAATGAAGATCAAATAGGCTTAAACAAATATGAGTTTTAGGGATAGAGAGAATAGCACTGAGTTTTATACTGGTTCAATCACACACCACTTGTGACCTACGTCCAGTCTACGAATCTCCGCCACGCGAGATTTCTTATATTACCTTTCAACAATTACACACTAAGAGCACCTTTCTCAATTGGATACCCCACCAATTTTAAAGGCCTCAATCTAGAGATACCTCACCCTAAGAACACTTTGAAGGATACCCCACCTTCAAACAGTTTAGAAGGATACCACACCTTCACACAAAATTAGCTCACAACAATTGAAACTCTCAAAAGAGTAAATGATACAACTTGAAGCTCTACTATATCTAATTTAAGGCTCTTTGTTTTTGATGAAAGAAACAGTATAGGTAAACAACAAAGTAAGCCTTAGGCAAAAGCACAAGACCCTTGATTAGAGAGATTGATAATAAGAAGTAATTTCAATATAGTGTTAAGCTTACAAGGGTATTTTATATTCAAAGTCAGAAGCCCTTTATATAGATGGCAGAAATAGCAGTCAGAAGCTGCACATATTTTATTTTCATATTCGAATATGCTATTCGAATACATCACTTACATATTCGAATATAGCATTGTCATATTCGAATATGGCACTATCATATTCGAATATGTATTCGAATATAGTATTTCTGTGTTCAAAAAATGATTTATGTAGGCTTCATATTCGAATATATATTCGAATATGGAGGTTCCATATTCGAATATGTATTCGAATATAAGAGTTCTGGAAGGTGACAAGGCCTAGGTTTCTTGTTATATTCGAATATGTATTCGAATATGGCAAGCCATATTCGAATATATATTCAAATATACTGGCCAGGAATTTCAAATTTTATTTCCAGAACCTTGATATTCGAATATACACCCAATTTTGACTTTTTCAAGTAAAAATCAATTTTTAGATATTTTCTTTGAGGGTCTTTTCCTTCGAAAATGATTTTATCTTTGACTCTTAATATTTTTCTAAAATTCCTTTTTAGAAAAATGTTTGTTTCAATTCCAAAGAGCCTTAATCAAACTTACATTCATAATTTAACAACCTAAATACCCTTTGTTGTTGCGGATCTGTTTACTGTGCTTATTCACGTGATTTATCCTTTTGATTCTTGGTTTGTTGTGGAATCATCGAAACTCCAAACGTAGGCATTTGCATTTACATACTCCCCCTTTTTGATGATGACAAACAACAAACGAATCAGATCACTTATTGCGTGTGATATTCTGAGACTCCCCCTTACTTATGAAGTTTGATTCTCCTTACGAGGTTCGACTCCCCCTGTCAATATGCATACAAATATGTTAAGCATTTTGTAGTAAGCAATAATAAAAATCCCGGTTTAAGTGATTATAATTCTTCTCCCCCTTTTGGCATCATTAAAAAAATGATAATTTTGAGACAAAGTTTTGAGTATAATAAAATAAACTCATATCCAATTAGTTCAAAATGTTTTAATATGTCCCAAATAAGACTAAGCTAAGTTAAGAAAAGAGTTGTGGAACACTCATGGAGGGTCGGAGGTAGGCGGTGTCTTAAAGTAATCAAAATCCAAGTCAGGACTTGGTTGAGCCCCGAAATTTTGGAGATTGATACCGCCAAAATGTTGATGAAACCCGCTTGCATCACCTTGGTCTGTAGGAAAGGCAGATTGGGAGTATGGAGGTACAAAGTTTGAATTGCCTCGTGCAATTTCTTCTCGAAGAGATGTAATCTCTCCTCGAAGAGCGGTTTTCATCTGATCACACCGCTGATCGATATACTGACGTTGTTGTTCAAACTTAGCGTCCATCATTTGAGAGAACTGAAGACTTAGGGATGTCTTCAGGATCAATATCAAGATAGTTTTCTTTTGGGCGATTGCCTTCAATCCCCAATTCCTGAATATACCAGTTTTTGCCAGCATGCACAATGCCAGCCCGATGTAGCAACGGTTGACCAATTTCAAAATTGTGGCCATCGATGGTGGTACTGTATTCATTGGCTAGATTGACTCCGAAGTGCCGAAGAATGACTATGATCAAGGTGGGATAGGGAAGAGGAGTTGTGCCGGTTGCCCCCTTCAGCATGTGATGTTGAACCAGTCTTGCCCAGTCAATGGGATTTTGTTTGATGATGGCCCAGAGAAGGAGACGGTCATCATGGAGGACTTTTGTGAAGTTTTCAATGCGAACAAGGAGGACGCGAGCAATGATGAGATGGACTATTCGAGAGTCCATGGTGAGTGTGCTGGTGGGGAGGTAGTCCCCCATTTTGGAAGTGTGGAAGGAAGATCTAACATGGCACATGGCCCCAATTGCTTGAATGGGATTGTATTCGGCGGCCCACTATCCCATGGCAGTTGATCCTGATATTTGGGCTCCTTCAAATTGTAGCCCTGTAAGAGAAGTCTAGAGGGAAGGAGGGATTTGAATTTTCATCTTTTTCACTTCAGACGAAATTGTGTAGGTTTTAGAATTGTAGTGGAGGTTGGAGTAGAATACACGGACGAGGTTGGGATAGACTTTTTCTTGAATACTAAGAAAAGGCACAAGATTGGCTGATTCAAGCCAAGAGACAAAGGAAAAGAATTGAGATTGAAACCAAGGCATGTTAACCCACCGTGGGTCAACAATTTTCCTGTCAGAGAACCCAGACTGGAATTTTGTGATTTGTGAGGCGTTGGAGAACCATCGCTGGAAGTCGGGAGTAAAGCCAGTGGTGGCTAAAGGAACGGAGGAGGAAGAGGAACCACTTCGTGGCCCACGAGGTATGGAAGGTGGCTTGTTGACAGCGGTACGTTTGAAACGGGGGCGTTTGTGGGTTGGTGATGGTGGAGATTGAGCAGCAGGAGGAGATGATGGTGGTGAAGGGCCATTTTGTGATTTTTGGAGTGAGAGAAAAGATAATTGAAGTGGGAACAGAAGCATGTTGAACAAGAGATGAAAGGAGAAGTAGTGTGATTTGGGAATTAAAAAGGGTTATCCTTTTATATGCGCAAGAATGCCCATATTCGAATATTGGATGCAGTATTTGAATATGTATTTGAATATTTGATGGCATATTCGAATAGGGATAAAGTTATATTTGAATATTTAACTGTCATATTCGAATATCTATTCGAATATAAGCGTGTTGTAGTGATCTATTCGAATAGCATATTCAAATATATTAAATCTGTATTTGAAGACATGTATACTCATTATGTATTCGAATATATATTCGAATATATGACCATAGAAGGGTCATATTCGAATATAGTATTCGAATATTGAAGTGAAGCTCATGGTTTTTGTGATAAGAATGAGATCCTGATTTCATTTTCCACAAGACCTGCAAAACAAAAAGAAAAAGGCTCTGACGCCCAAGTCAGTAATGGATCAATAAATAATTTATAAAGCAGTTTAAATAACATAATATTGATCAAGTATGCCTAGCTCTCTTCTTATAAAATAGAAATTTTCGATTGGAAGAGGCTTAGTGAAGATATCAGCTAGTTGTTTGGATGTATCAATGAACTCAAGTACACAGTCACCTTTTTGAACATGATCTCTAATGAAGTGATGTCTAATTTCAATATGTTTGGTTCTTGAGTCCATAATAGGATTTTTCGTGAGATTTATGGCACTAGTATTGTCACATTTTAGTGGAATATTATGCAAATGAATACCATAGTCCTTAAGTTGTTGTTTTAACCAGAGAATTTGTGCACAACAACTTCCTGTCGCTACATACTCAGCTTCAGCAGTGGATAAAGCCACACTAACTTGATTCTTACTGTGCCATGAAATTAATGAATTTCCAATAAGATGACATGTTCCGCTAGTACTTTTTCTATCTAACTTACATCCAGCAAAATCGGAATCAGAATATCCAATTAAAGAGCATGATGCACCTTTAGGATACCATAACCCCATGGTACAGGTGCCAATCAAATATCTCATAATCCTTTTTACGGCACTAAGGTGTGATTCTTTAGGGCATGCCTGATATCTAGCGCACATACATACACTAAACATTATATCAGGTCTGCTTGTAGTTAAATAAAGCAAGGATCCTATCATACCTCGATATTTTGACACATCAACGGGTTTACCTTTTTCATCTTTGTCAAGATAGCATGATGTACCCATAGGAGTACTTATTTCTTTAGCATTGTCCATGCCAAATTTCTTGAGCAATTCTTTGCAATATTTTGTTTGTGATACAAAAGTTCCTTGTTTTGTTTGTTTAATTTGAAATCCAAGAACTTATGTATTTTGATAGGGCATATTATCTTTCCCTAAATTATTTGTTTTACTTTAAAAAAATGTATTGTTCACCATGAAGTTTCTAGCTTAATTTACACTATATTTAATAGTTTTAAAATATCAACATTTGTTTCTACAAATCGTGTACTATACACTTGAAAAATAGGGTGTTTTTTACTTTTAAAATGAAAACGCATATTTTAAATTTATTAAATTATCTTATTTTTTTTACAACCATGTATTGTTCACCAAGAAATTTCTAGCTTAGTTTACACTATTTTTTAGATTTTAAGAATATCATGATTTGTTTCTACGAATCGTGTACTATACACTTGAAAATAGGGTATTTTTTACTTTAAAAATGAAAACGCATATTTTAAATTTATTAAATTATTTGTTTTTTTGAAAACAATGCATTGTTCCCCATAAAAAGTTTCTAGCTTAATTTACGCAATTGTTTATATTTTTTAAATTGCAACATTTTTTTGTAGAAATCGTGTACTATACACTTGAAAAAAAGGGTGTTTTTTACTTTAAAAATGAAAACGCATATTTTAAATTTATTAAATTATTTCTTTTTTTTAAAACAATGTATTGTTCACAATGAAGTTTCTAGCTTAATTTGCACAATATTTTATATTTTTAAAATATCAACATTTGTTTCTAGAAATCGTGTACTATGCACTTGAATCCTAGGGTGTATTTTACTAAAATAATGAATACACATATTTTAAGTTTATTAAATTATTTGATTTGTTTGACAACCATGTATTGTTCACCATAAAATTTCAAGCATATTTTACACTCTTTGATTTATATTTTTAAAATTGCAACATTTGTTTCTAGAAATCGTGTTCTATATATACACTTGAAAGTAGGGTGTTTTTTAGTTTAAAAATGAAAACGCATATTTTAAATATATTAAATTTTTTTATTTTTTTGACAACAATGTATTGTTCACCAAGAAGTTTCTAGCTTAATTTACATTTTTTTTATATTTTTAAAATTGCCACATTTGTTTCTAGAAATCGTGTTCTATATATACACTTGAAAAATAGGGTGTTTTTTAGTTTAAATATGAAAACACATATTTTAAATTTATTAATTTTTTTGATATTTTTGACAACAATATATTTTTCACCATGAATTTTATAGCTTAATTTTTACTATTTTTTATATTTTCAAAATATGAACTTTTGTTTCTAGAAATCGTGTACTTTACATTTGAAAAATAGGGTGTTTTTTACTAAAAAAACGAAAACACATAATTTAAATTTATTAATTTGTTTGATTTTTTTGAAAACAATGTATTTTCACGATGAAGTTTCTTTCTTAGTTTAAACTACTTTTTTAATTTTTAAAATATCAACATTTGTTTCGAGCAATCTGGTTCTATACACTTGAAAAATAGGGTGTTTTTTACTTTAAAAATTAAAACACATATTTTAAATTTATTAAGTTATTTGATTTGTTTTTCAACAATGTATTGTTCACCATGAAGTTTCTAGCTTAATTTACACTATTTTTTTTATAAGTTTTAAATTATCAACATTTGTTTGTAGAAATCGTGTACTATACACTTGAAAAATAGGGTGTGGTTTATTTTAAAAATGAAAATGCATATTCTAAATTTATTAAATTATTTGATTTTTTTGAAAATAATATATTGTTCCCCATAACTCTTCTAGGTTATTTTATAAATTTTTTAATATTTTTAAAATTGCAACATTTGTTTCTAGAAATCGTGTACTATACATTTGAAAATTAGGGTGTTTTTTACTTAAAAAAGGAATATGCATATTTTTGAATTTATTAAATTATTTTATTTTTTTGACAATAATTTATTGTTCACCAAGAATTTTCTAGCTAAATTTACACTATTTTTATATTTTTAAAATATCAACATTTGTTTCTACAAATCGTGTACTACACACTTGAAAAATAGGGTGTTTTTTACTTTAAAAATTAAAACGCATATTTTTAATTTATTAAATTATTTGTTTTTTTTAAAAACAATGTATTGTTCCCCATAAAGTTTCTAGCTTCATTTACGCAATTGTTTATATTTTTTAAATTGCAACATTTGTTTCTAGAAATCGAGTATTATACATTTGAAAAATAGGTTGTTTTTTTCTTTAAATTAATTAAATTATTTGTTTTTTTAAGACAATGTATTGTTCACCATGAAGTTTCTAGCTTAATTTACACTATATTTTATATTTTTAAAATATCAACATTTATTTCTAGAAATCGTGTACTATGCACTAGAATCATAGGGTGTTTTTTACTAAAAAAATGAATACACATATTTTAAATTTATTAAATTATTTGAATTTTATGACAACCATGTATTGTTCACCATAAATTTTCCAGCATATTTTATATTTTTAAAATCACAACATTTGTTTCTACAAATCGTGTTCTATATATACACTTGAAAAATATAGTGTTTTTTAGTTTAAAAATTAAAACGTATATTTTAAATTTATTAAATTTTTGATATTTTTGACAACAATGTATTGTTCACCATAAAGTTTCTAGCTTAATTTACATTGTTTTTTTGTATTTTTAAAATTGCAACATTTGTTTCTAAAAGTCGTGTACTATCTTGAAATATAGGGTGTTTTTTACTTTAAAAATGAAAATACAGATTTTAAATTTATTAAATTATTTTATTTTTTTGAAAACAATGTATTGTTCAACATGAAGATTCTAGCTTAATTTACACTATTTTTTTATATTTTTAAAATTGCAACATTTGTTTGTAGAAATCGTGTAGTATACATTTGAAATATAGTGTTTTTTGTACTTTAAAAATGAAAACGTATATTTTAAATTTATTAAATTATTTGATTTTTTTGACAACAATGTATTTTTTACCAAGAAGTTTCTAGCTTAATTTACACTTTTTTTTTTATATTTTTAAAATATTAACATTTGTTTCTAGAAATCGTCTACTATAGACATGAAAGGTAGGGTATTTTTTACTTTAAAAATGAAAACGCATATTTTAAATTTATTAAATTATTTGATTTTTTTGACAACAATGTATTGTTCACCATAAATTTTATAACTTAATTTTCATTATTTTTTATATTTTTAAAATATCAACATTTTGTTACTAGAAATCGTGTACTATACATTTGAAAAATAGATAGTTTTTACAATTTTTATATTGTTAAAATGGAAACATTTGTTTCTAGAATTCGCGTAATGTACACTTCAAAAATAGTTTGATTTTTTTGACAACAATGTATTGTTCACCAAGAAGTTTTTAGCTTAATTTACACTATATTTAATAGTTTTAAAATATCAATATTTGTTTCTACAAATCGTGTACTATACACTTGAAAAATAGGGTGATTTTTACTTTAAAAATGAAAACGCATATTTTAAATTTATGAAATTATCTTATTTTTTTTACATCAATGTATTGTTCACCAAGAAGTTTCTAGCTTAGTTTACACTATTTTTTAGATTTTAAGAATATCATCTTTTGTTTCTACGAGCCCCAACCCCTGATGACAGCTTTTGCGAATTTCACCAAAATTTCAACTTCTTGCCTTTTAACCTCATTCCTTGACCCCATTCTAACTTCTAAAACACTACCCACATTATAGCACAACAAATTCACACATATGCAATCAAATTATCATAAATCAAGTGCCATTTAGCAGGATTCAAATATCAATTGCTTCAACATTCAACTTCACATTAAGACCACAAAACACACTTTCAACACACTCACCCATTACTTCTCAATTCACACTATCACATAACATTATTCCAACAAGGAGAACTCTCCTATTTCAATTTCATTTCCTCACATGGTCTACAAGCAACATATTTTCATACAACCATAATTCACATTAGCACTCATACACACAAACAAGCCAAAATCACAATTTATTATACTTATTCACAATGGTCCAATATCAAGCCACATGCATCAAAACTAAATCCTATAGTTCTACAATTTCAAACCTAACCTCATACCATTTTCTATTTCCTAACTAGTCTACTTGGGGTTTAGTGGGGTTACCTCAACTTGAAATGTCATGCTTCCAATCCTAACACAACTTCGCCAACTTGCCATATCTGGAGTTTCAGACAAAATTTGTTGGTGAAACCAATTGGAGATGAAACCTAACAGATTTATTTACAATTAATATGGAGGATTCATGTTCCAAATCTAACATCTAAGCGTGAATTTCGGGTTGTAAGTTGACTACACGACAGAAGCTAAATTTGTGAACCTACTTCATTCCTTTGACCATAAATTGGGCTGTGGCTAGTGGATTGACATGAAACCAGTGCCATTTCAAAGATAATAAAATTATCTATAACATTTATGAAGAGCTTGAAGGCATAATAAAAGGTTTAGGAGGTTAAAATTACAGATAAAGATGAATTACAATTCCTGGACCTGAAATTGTTCTACCTTGGTTACTACTTCAGTAATCAGGGTATATCTTGAGCTATGGACAATGGATTGATATAAAGTTAGAATCATATTGATGCTAAAAGGATTTCCTACAACTTTCCTAAAGACATCAAAACCTAGTTCTAAACTTTTAATTGTCAAAAGTGGTTCCTCAAACAGAAAGGTACATTTAGGCAAACCTAGCCCATAAATATTGACACAGTCTCAGTGTTTGGGCCATAACTTGAGTTGTAGATACCCAAATGGAGTGAACAAAAGCCATTCGAAAGATAACAAGATTTCCTACAACTTATATGGAGAGTACGAAGTCAAATTTTGTCATCTATGAACCCTAATTTTACATGAAAACTCGCGGATTTGGGACAGATCAGAATAGAACCAGAATCCTAACTCAACTCACACTAAAGTGCTTTCTACTCCGAAATTCTTAGCTTTTGGACCTAGAATTCTTTTATATTTCCAACATGCAGAGCTAATATACTAGATTGAAGATGGAGATAAGGATTACCATGTAGCGTTTCCTCAATTTCTTGCCTCCTTTAAGCTTGCCTTCTAATTCTTGAACTTCCTTCTCCATGAGTTCTTGATCTCCATTTTATCATCTTCTTTAGTTTCCTCCAACCCCAGCCCTCCATAAGCACTTCAAATGAAAGAGAAGATGAGGGTGATGAATAGTCTCTAGTTGCATGTGTGAATGGGGGTTGGAGACTTGGGTTTTCTTAGAGAGAAGGTGGAGGATTTTTGGAGAGTGTAGAGAGAGAAGTGGAGTGTGGTTTCTGTTTTGGGGCTAGAGAAGAAGCAACTCAATGAGAGGGAAATGAGAGTGTGTGTGTGTTGTGTGACAAGGGGAGAAGAAAGGGAGAGTACTTGTGTGTGGTTATTCCATGGTTATTGGGTGAACTTATTAAAAATTGCTATAAAGTCCTTACCTAAAAGGTTATTTGTGAGGAGAATTTAAGGGACAATATAGAGATTTCTTCAAATGTGTATTGTTTACTCTAATGCTAATAAATACTCCTTCGTGATTTGATTTTTGGGATGTTACAATTTACACAATTGTTTATATTTTTATAATTGCAACATTTGTTTCTAGAAATCGTGTACTATACACTTGAAATATAGGGTGTTTTTTACTTTAAAAATTAAAAAGGCATATTTTCAATTTATTAAATTATTTTATTTTTTTTGTAAATAATGTATTGTTCACCATGAAGTTTCTAGCTAAATTTACAACATTTTTTATATTTTTAAAAATGCACCATTTGTTTGTAGAAATCGTGTACTATAGACTTGAAATATAAAGTGTTTTTTACTTTAAAAATGAAAACGCATATTTTTAATTTATTAAATTATTTGATTTTTTTGACAACAATGTATTGTTCACCAAGAAGACTCTAGCTTAATTTACAATATTTTTTATATTTTTAAAATAGTAACATTTGTTTCTAGAAATCATGCACTATAGACATGAAATGTAGGGTGTTTATTACTTTAAAAATGAAAACGCATATTTTAAATTTATTAAATTATTTATTTTTTTGAAAACAATATATTGTTCACCATGAAGTTTCTAGCTTAATTTACACTATTTATTATCTTTTTAAAATATCAACTTTTGTTTCTAGGAATCATGTAGTATACACTTGAAAAATAGTATTTTTTACCAACAAAATGAAAACGCGTGATTTAATTTATTAAACTATTTAATATTTTTGACAACAATGTATTGTTTACCATGAATTTTCTTTCTTAATTTACACTATTTTTTTATAATTTTTAATATATCAACATTTGTTTCTAGAAATCGTGTACTATACACATGAAAAATAGGGTGTTTTTTACTTTAAAAATGAAAGTGCATATTTTAAATATATTAAAATATTTTATTTTATTTAAAAAAATGTATTGTTCACCATGAAGTTTCTAGTTTAAGTTACAAAATGTTTTATATTTTTATAATTGCAACATTCGTTTCGAGAAATTGTGTACTATACACTTGAAAAATAGGGTTTTTTTACTTTTAAAATAAAACGCGTATTTTAGATTTATTAATATATTTATATTTTTTGAAAACAATGTATTATTCCGAATACAGTTTCTAGCTTATTAAATTATTTTATTTTTTTTGAAAACAATGTATTGTTCACCATGAAGTTTCTAGCTAAATTTACATAATTTTTTATATTTTTAAAATTGCAACATTTGTTTGTAGAAATGGTGTACTATAGACTTAAAATATAGAGTGTTTTTTACTTTAAAAATAAAAATGCATATTTTAAATTTATTAAAATATTTGATTTTTTTGAAAACAATGTATTGTTCCCCATAAAGATTCTAGCTTACTTGTGACAATTTTTATTATTTTTAAAATATCAACATTTGTTTCTAGAAATTGTGTATTATACACTTGAAAAATAGGGTGTTTTTTACTATAAAAACGAAAACGCATATTTTAAATTTATTAAATTATTTTTTTTTAAATCAATGTGTTGTTTACCATGAAGTTTCTAGCTTAATTTACATAATTGTTTATATTTTTTAATTTACAACATTTGTTTGTAGAAATCCTGAACTATACACTTGAAAAATAGGGTGTTTTTTAGTTTAAAAATGAAAACGCATATTTTAAATTTTTTAAATTATTTGATTTTTTTATAACAATGTATTGTTCACCAAGACGTTTCTAGCTTAATTTACACAATTTTTAAAATTTTTTAAATTGCAATATTTGTTTGTAGAAATCGTGTACTATACACTTGAAAAATAAAGTGTTTTTTAGTTTCAAAAATGAAAGTGAATATTTTAAAAATATTAAATTATTTGATTTTTTTGAAAATAATGTATTGTTGACCATAAAGTTTCTAGCTTAATTTACACTTTTATTTATAATTTAAAAATATCAACATTTTTTTTAGAAATCGTGTACCACTACACTTTAAAAATATGGTGTTTTTTACTAAAAAAAATGAAAACGCATATTTTAAATTTATTAAATTATTTAAATTTTTTTAAATCAATGTATTTTTTACCATGAAGTTTCTATCCTAATTTACACTTTTTTTATATTTTTAAAATTGCAACATCTGTTTGTAGAAATCGTGTACTATAGACTTGAAAAATAGGGTGATTTTTACTTTAAAAATGAAAACGCGTATTTTAAATTTATTAAGTTATTTGATTTTTTTGACAAAAATGTATTGTTCACCAAGAATTTTCTAGCTTAATTTACACTATTTTTTATATTTTTAAAATAGTAACATTTATTTCTAGAAATCGCGTATTATACACTTGAAAAATAGGGTGTTTCTTTACTAAATAAATGAATTAGATTTTATTTACAACAATGTATTATTCACCATGAAATTTCTAGCTTAGTTTACACTATTTTCTTATATTTTTAAAATATCAACATTTGTTTCGAGAAGTCGTGTACTATACACTTGAAAAATAGGGTGTTTCTTTACTAAAAAATGAAAACGCATATTTTAAATTTATTAAATTATTTGATTTTTTTACAAAAATGAAGTTTCTTGCTTAATTTACACTATTTTTTTATACTTTTAACATATCAACATTTTTTTCGAGAAATCATGTACTATACACTTGAAAAATATGTTGTTTTTTAGTTTAAAATATAAAATGCATATTTTAAATTAATTAAATTATTATATTTTTTTACAACAATGTGTTGTTCACCATGAAGTTTCTAGCTTAATTTACATTATTTTTTTATATTTTTAAATATCAACATTTGTTTCGAGAAATCGTCTACTATACACTTGAAAATTAGGAGTTTTTTACTAAAACAATGAAAACGCATATTTTAAATTTATTAAAATATTATATTTTTTTTGACAACAATGTATTGTTCACCAAGAGGTATCTAGCTTAATTTACACTATCTTTTTATATTTTTAAAATATGAAAATTTGTTTCTAGAAATCTTGTACTATACAATTAAAAAATAGGGTGTTTTTTACTTTACAAATGAAAGTGAATATTTTAAAAATATTAAATAGTTTGATACTTTTGAAAACAATGTATTTTTTACCATGAAATTTCTAGTTTAATTTACACTTTTATTTATATTTTTAAAATATCAACATTTTTTTTCTAGAAATTGTGTACCATTTACTTGAAAAATAGCGTGTTTTTTACTAAAAAAATGAAAACGCGTATTTTAAATTTATTAAATTTTTTTTTTGAAATAAATGTTTTGTTTATAATTAAGTTTCTAGCTTAATTTACACCTTATTTTATATTTTTAAAATTGCAACATTTGTTTGTAGAAATCGTGTACTATAGACTTGCAATATAGGGTGTTTTTTACTTTAAAAATGAAAACGCATATTTTTAATTTATTAAATTATTTGATTTTTTTGAAAACAATGTATTTTTCATTATGAAGTTTCTAGCTTAATTTACACTATTTTTTTATATTTTTAAAATATCAACATTTATTTCTAGAAATCGTGTACTATACACTTGAAAAATAGGGTGTTTTTTTACTAAAAAACTGAAAAGGCATATTTTAAATTTAATACATTATTTAATTTTTTTTACATCAATGTATTGCTTAATTTACACAACTTTATATATTTTTTAAATTGCAACATTTGTTTGTAAAAATCGTGTACTATAGACATGAAATATAGGGTGTTTTTTACTCTAAAAATGAAAATGCATATTTTAAATTTATTAAGTTATTTAATTTTTTTGAATATAATGTATTGTTCACCATGAAATTTCTAGCTTAATTTATACTATTTTTTATAATTTTTAAAATATCAACATTTATTTCTAGAAATCGTGTACTGAAAAATAGTGTGTTTTTTACTAAAAAAATGAAAACGCATATTTTAAATTTATTATATTATTATATGTTTTTTGACAAAAATGTTAAGTTTCTAGCTTAATATAAATAATTTTTTATATTTTTAAAATTGCAACATTTGTTTGTAGAAATCGTGTACTATAGACTTTAAATATAGGGTGTTTTTTACTTTAAAAATGAAAACGTTTATTTTAAATTTATTCAATTATTTTTTTTAACAACAATGTATTTTTCACAATGAAGTTTTTAGCTTAATTTACAATATTTTTTTATATTTTTAAAATATCAAAATTTGTTTCTAGAAATCGTGTACCATACACTTGAAAAATAGTGTGTTTTGTACTAAAAAAATGAAAATGCATATTTTTAATTTATTAAATTATTTTTTTTAGACTACAATGTATTGTATACCATGAATATTTCTAGCTTAAGTTGCACAATTTTTTTATATTTGTAAAATTGCAACATTTATTTGTAGAAATCGTGTACTATAGACTTGAAATATAGGTTGTGTTTTACTTTCAAAATAAAAACGCATATTTTAAATTTATTAAATTATTTGATTTTTTTGAAAACAATGTATTGTTCACCAAGAAGTTGCTAGCTTAATTTACACTATTTTTTTATATTTTTAAAATATCAACATTTGTTTGTAGAAATCGTGTACTATACACTTGAAAAATAAGGTGTTTTTTACTAAAAAAATGAAAAAGCATATTTTAAATTTGTTAAATTATTTAATTTTTTTTAAATCAATGTATTATTCACCATTAAGTTCCTAGCTTAATTTACACTATCTTTTTATATTTTTAAAATATCAACATTTATTTGTAGAAATCGTGTACTATACACTTGAAAAATAAGGTGTTTTTTACTAAAAAAATGAAAAAGCATATTTTAAATTTGTTAAATTATTTAATTTTTTTTTAAATCAATGTATTATTCACCATTAAGTTCCTAGCTTAATTTACACTAATTTTTTATATTTTTATAATATCAACATTTGTTTCTAGAAATCATGTACTATACACTTAAAAAAAGTGTGTTTTTTACTAAAAAAAATGAAAACTCGTGTAACACCTAGATTTTTTTATAGTTGTAGTAGTTTTTTTTTTTTTAACAAAAACAGAACACAGCAGATTTTAATAAAATATATACATATATCAAAATACCAGTGTTTGTCTATAGTCCAGAGAATCTACTTATGTCCAGCTAAGGTAGCCATACAAAGACTCAAATAACTACCTAAGTATCAGAAAAGGCTGCAAAACTGCTCACGCACTGACACCCTCCGAGTCCACCTGCAATATTGTAACCGTCAGTTATATGCTCGACATATAACTGAGTAACCCGTCGGTCATATACAGTATTATAGCCAGTCTAACTGGAAAACCGTCCCAAATCCAAACCCTAACAAACATACACACAACAAATAATAATACCAATCACATGGATATGTATGCATGATCATTTTCCATTTCAATTGTTTCGTCTTTTAACGGGAAACCCTATGCACCGGGAATCCACCAAAACACGTGGCAGTAACGCGTATTGAGCTCATCATCATCACGGTCCTGGCGAGCATCCCCCCAAGGATCCTCCTGCCGGGCTACTAACTCTCTCTCGAGCTAGCCCAGAGAACCATCTACCTCGTGAAGATAGTACCCTTTGTACTTAGACTACCTACCTCGTGAAGATAGCCCAGTACTTCAGGTTATTTTTCCCTTTTCGGGATAACCCTACATTCTCATCTTTTTCCCATTTTCTGCTCTGTCCTCTTACACGGTCTACTTCCGGCGGAACTTAACCCTCTTGCTCAACTTCAGTTGAGTGGGAAGAGCCTCTTTTAACATTTCCATTTTCAGTTCTAATGCATCACACAATCATATTAAGAACATAGCGTACAAACAAGTGTTTCCAGTATCCTCTTATCTGATTATCATCACTTATTTACTCGGATTCTATGTGACAGACGTATCATATTCATATATCTATTTGAATATGGCAATCCATATTCAAACACATATTTGAATATACTACTACTGGGACTTGATCCTTTTCGAACTAGTTTGAAATCATTTCAATATCAGATCCCTAATTTGTGTCACATTCAATTCTGGAAAACCTTATTTATACCTTTAACATGTTTCACCACATCACATACATCATTTATCAACATAAGGCATATAAAAATCATACAATACCAACCATATCATGCATGTTTCAAACATAGTATGCATCATTTATCAAACTTAAACAAAACATAACAGTTTGATTTCCCTAATAACATGCTCCTAAATTCCAAGTACTTAAGGATTTGGGGTTTTCAGGGTTACCTGGAACTCCCTGAATCCTTTATCCTTTAGCTTCCAGATCCAATCTCCTACTCCGGTTCCTTTGCTGTAGTTGCCTCTAAATCTGAATCAACCATTTGGAACCTTAGTCTTTTGAGATGGAAGCCTTAGGGTTACAGAGTTATGACTTAGTTGGTTTAGGAACAGAGGTTTTTAGGTGTGTGAGAAGCGAGGAATCTAAAGAACAACCCCTTTTGAGTCAAGGCACCCCTATTTATAGATTTTGGGGTCCATATTCGAATATTTATTCAAATATAGGGCTCCTGTTTTCAATTTCTCACCTGCATATTCGAATATAAGCTTCCATATTCGAATAATATTCGAATATAAACTTGCATATTCGAATATTATTCGAATATGGACATGCATATTCGAATACTATTCGAATATGACAAGGCATATTCGAATATTATTCGAATATTACAGTTCATATTCAAATATTTACTTTATCTTTGTTTCTCTTTGTAAATTGTAATCAATCCCTTAAGTCCTAAGCCTCTTTGATGGATTTTCGGGATGTTACTACTCGTATTTTAAATTTTTTAAATTATTTCATTTTTTTGACAACAATGTATTGTTTACCTTGAAGTTTCTAGCTTAATTTACACAATTTTTTAAATTTTTAAAATTGCAACATTTGTTTGTAGAAATCATGTACTATATAAACTTGAAATATATGGTGTTTTTTACTTTAAAAATGAAAACGCATATTCTCAATTTATTCAATTATTTGATTTTTTTGACAACAATGTATTTTTCACCATGAAGTTTCTAGCTTAAATTAAACTGTTTTTCGTATTTTTATAATGTCAACAATTGTTTCTAGAAATCGTGTACTATACACTTGAAAAATAGGGTGTTTTTTACTAAACAAATGAAAAAACATATTTTAAATTTACTAAACGATTTAATTTTTTTTGAAATCAATGTATTGTTTACCATGAAGTTTCTAGCTTAATTTACACAATTTTTTATATTTTTGAAATTGCAACATTTGTTTGTAGAAATCGTGTACTATAGACATGAAATATAGGGTGTTTTTTACTTTAAAAATGAAAATGCATATTTTAAATTTATTAAATTATTTATGTGTTTTGACAACAATGTATTGTTGACGATGAAGTTTCTAGCATAATTTACACTATTTTTTGTATTTTTAAAATATCAACAATTGTTTCTTGAAATTGTGTACTATACACATGAAAAAGTGTGTTTTTTACTAAAAAAATGAAAAACCATATTTTAAATTTATTAAAATATTTAATTTTTTTGAAAATAATGTATTGTTTACCATGAAGTTTCTAGCTTAATTTACAAAAATTTTAATATTTTTAAAATCTCAAAATTTGTTTGTAAAAATCGTGTACTATATTGGGTGTTTTATACTTTAAAAATGAAAACGTATATTTTAAATTTATTCAATTATTTGATTTTTTTGACAAAAATGTATTTTTCACCATGAAGTTTCTAGCTTAATTTAAACTATTTTTTATATTTTTAAAATGTCAACATTTGTTTCTTAAAATCGTGTAGTATACACTTGAAAAATAATGTGTTTTTTACTAAAAAAATGAAAACACATATTTTACATTTATTAAATTATTTAATTTTTTTGAAAACAATGTATTTTTCACTATGAAGTTTCTTGTTTAATTTAAATTTTTTTTTATATTTTTATAATTGTAGCATTTGTTTATATAAATCATGTACTATACACTTGAAAAAGAGAGTGTTTTTTAATTTAAAAAAAACGCATATTTTAAATTTATTAATATATTTTATTTTTTTTAAAATAATGTATTGTTCACCAAGAATTTTCTAGCTTAATTTACACTTTTTTTATATTTTTAAAATATGAACATTTGTTTCTAGAAATCGTGTACTATAGAATTGAAAAATAGGGTGTTTTTTACTATAAAAAT
Source organism: Cyamopsis tetragonoloba (assembly GCA_037177725.1). Taxonomy (NCBI): domain Eukaryota; kingdom Viridiplantae; phylum Streptophyta; class Magnoliopsida; order Fabales; family Fabaceae; genus Cyamopsis; species Cyamopsis tetragonoloba. The sequence continues at coordinate 14,074,239 of CM074124.1, read as the reverse complement.
GAAAAATCATATTTTAAATTTTTTAAATGATTTAATTTTTTTTGAAATCAATGTATTGTTTACGATGACGTTTCTAGTTTAATTTACACAATTTTTTATTTTTTTAAAATTGCAACATTTGTTTGTAGAGATTGTGTATTATACACATGAAATATAGGGTGTTTTTTACTTTAAAAATGACAATGCATATTTTAAATTTATTAAATTATTTAATTTTTTGACAACAATGTATTGTTCACCATGAAGTTTCTAGATAAATTTACACTATCTTTTTATATTTTTAAAATACTAACATTTGTTTGTAGAAATCATGTACTATACACTTGAAAAAAGTGTGTTTTTTACTATAAAAATGAAAATGCATATTTTAAATTTATTAAATTATTTGATTTTTTTGACAACAATGTATTGTTTACCATGAAATTTCTAGCTTAATTTACACAATTTTTTATATTTTTAAAATTGCAACATTTGTTTTTAGAAATCGTGTACTATAGACTTGAAATATAGGGTGTTTTTTACTTTAAAAATTAAAACGCATATTTTAAATTTATTCAATTATTTGATTTTTTTTGATAACAATGTATTTTTCACCATGAAGTTTCCACCTTAATTTACACAATTTTTTATATTTTTAAAGTTGCAAAATTTGTTTGAAGAAATCATGTACTATAGACTTGAAATGTACGGTGTTTTTTACTTTAAAAATGAAAACGCAAATTTAAAATTTATTAAATTATTTGATTTTTTTGACAACAATGCATTGTTCACCATGAAGTTTCTAGATTAATTTACCCAATTTTTTATATTTTTAAATATGCAACATTTGTTTGGAGAAATCGTGTAAACTTGAAATATAGGGTGTTTTTTACTTTAAAAATGACAAAGGATATTTTAAATTTATTAAATTATTTATTTTTTTTGACAACAATGTATTGGTTACACTGAAGTTTCTAGCTTTATTTACATAATTTTTTATATTTTTAAAATTGCAACATTTGTTTGTATAAAAATCGTGTACTATAGACTTGAAATATAGGGTGTTTTTAACTTTAAAAATGACAACGGATATTTTAAATTTATTAAATTATTTGATTTTTTTAACAACAATGTATTTTTTACGATGAAGTTTCTAGCTTAATTTTCAAAATTTTTCATATTTTTAAAATTTCAACATTTGTTTGTAGAAATCGTGTACTATAGACTTGAAATATAGGGTGTTTTTTACTTTAAAAATTAAAACGCATATTTTTAATTTATTAAATTATTTGATATTTTTTACAACAATGTATTGTTTCGCATGAAGTTTCCACCTTAATTTACACAATTTTTTATATTTTAAAAATTGCAACATTTGTTTGTAGAAATCATGTACTATGACTTGAAATATACGGTGTTTTTTACTTTAAAAAAAAACGCAAATTTTAAATTTATTAAATTATTGGATTTTTTTGACAACAATGCATTGTTCACCATGAAGCTTCTAGCATAATTTACACAATTTTTTATATTTTTAAACATGCAACATTTGTTTATAGAAATCGTGTACTATAGACTTGAAATATAGGGTGTTTTTTACTTTAAAAATGACAACGGATATTTTAAATTTATTAAATTATTTGATTTTTTTGACAACAATGAATTGGTTAGCCTGAAGTTTGTAGCTTTATTTACACAATTTTTTATATTTTTAAACATGCAACATTTGTTTGTAGAAATCGTGTACTATAGACTTGAAATATAGGGTGTTTTTTACTTTAAAAATTAAAACGCATATTTTTAATTTATTAAATTATTTGATATTTTTTACAACAATGTATTGTTTAGCATGTAGTTTCCACCTTAATTTACATAATTTTTTATATTTTAAAAATTGCAACATTTGTTTGTAGAAATCATGTACTATAGACTTGAAATATACGGTGTTTTTTACTTTAAAAATGAAAACGCAAATTTTAAATTTATTAAATTATTTGATTTTTTTGACAACAATGCATTGTTTACCATGAAGCTTCTAGATTAATTTACACAACTTTTTAAATTTTTAAAATTGCAACATTTGTTTGTAGAAATCGTGTACTATAGACATGAAATATAAGGTGTTTTTTAACTTCAAAATGACAACAGATATTTTAAATTTATTAAATTATTTGATTTTTTTGACAACAATGAATTGGTTAGCCTGAAGTTTCTAGCTTTATTTACACAATTTTTTATATTTTTAAAATTGCAACATTTGTTTGTAGAAATCGTGTACTATATACTTGATATATAGGGTGTTTTTTACTTTAAAAATGACAACGGATATTTTAAATTTATTAAATTATTTGATTTTTTTAACAACAATGTATTTTTTACGATGAAGTTTCTAGCTTAATTTTCACAATTTTTTATATTTTTAAAATTGCAACTTTGTTTGTAGAAATCGTGTACTATAGACTTGAAATATAGGGTGTTTTTTACTTTAAAAATTAAAATGCATATTTTTAATTTATTAAATTATTTGATATTTTTGACAGAAATGTATTGTTTAGCATGTAGTTTCCACCATAATTTACACATTTTTTTATATTTTTAAAATTGCAACATTTGTTTGTAGAAATCATGTACTATAGACTTGAAATATAGGGTGTTTTTTACTTTAAAAATGACAACGGATATTTTATATTTATTAAATTATTTGATTTTTTTGAAAACAATGTATTTGTTACCATGAAGTTTCTAGATTAATTTACACAACTTTTTACATTTTTAAAATTGCAACATTTGTTTGTAGAAATCATGTACTATAGACTTGAAATATACGGTGTTTTTTACTTTAAAAATGAAAACGCAAATTTTAAATTTATTAAATTATTTGATTTTTTTGACAACAATGCATTGTTCACCATGAAGCTTCTAGATTAATTTACACAACTTTTTAAATTTTTAAAATTGCAACATTTGTTTGTAGAAATCGTGTACTATAGACATGAAATATAAGGTGTTTTTTAACTTCAAAATGACAACGGATATTTTAAATTTATTAAATTATTTGATTTTTTTGACAACAATGAATTGGTTAGCCTGAAGTTTCTAGCTTTATTTACACAATTTTTTATATTTTTAAAATTGCAACATTTGTTTGTAGAAATCGTGTACTATATACTTGATATATAGGGTGTTTTTTACTTTAAAAATGACAACGGATATTTTAAATTTATTAAATTATTTGATTTGTTTAACAACAATGTATTTTTTACGATGAAGTTTCTAGCTTAATTTTCACAATTTTTTATATTTTTAAAATTGCAACATTTGTTTGTAGAAATCGTGTACTATAGACTTGAAATATAGGGTGTTTTTTACTTTAAAAATTAAAACGCATATTTTTAATTTATTAAATTATTTGATATTTTTGACAGAAATGTATTGTTTAGCATGTAGTTTCCACCTTAATTTACACATTTTTTTATATTTTTAAAATTGCAACATTTGTTTGTAGAAATCATGTACTATAGACTTGAAATATAGGGTGTTTTTTACTTTAAAAATGACAACGGATATTTTATATTTATTAAATTATTTGATTTTTTTGAAAACAATGTATTTGTTACCATGAAGTTTCTAGATTAATTTACACAACTTTTTACATTTTTAAAATTGCAACATTTGTTTGTAGAAATCATGTACTATAGACTTGAAATATACGGTGTTTTTTACTTTAAAAATGAAAACGCAAATTTTAAATTTATTAAATTATTTGATTTTTTTGACAACAATGCATTGTTCACCATGAAGCTTCTAGATTAATTTACACAACTTTTTAAATTTTAAAAATTGCAACATTTGTTTGTAGAAATCGTGTACTATAGACATGAAATATAGTGTGTTTTTTAACTTAAAAATGACAACGGATATTTTAAATTTTTTAAATTATTTGATTTTTTTGACAACAATGAATTGGTTAGCTTGAAGTTTCTAGCTTTATTTACACAATTTTTTATATTTTTAAAATTGCTACATTTGTTTGTAGAAATCGTGTACTATATACTTGATATATAGGGTGTTTTTTACTTTAAAAATGACAACGGATATTTTAAATTTATTAAATTATTTGATTTTTTTAACAACAATGCATTTTTTACGATGAAGTTTCTAGCTTAATTTTCACAATTTTTTATATTTTTAAAATTGCAACATTTGTTTGTAGAAATCGTGTACTATAGACTTGAAATATAGGGTGTTTTTTACTTTAAAAATTAAAACGCATATTTTTAATTTATTAAATTATTTGATATTTTTGACAGCAATGTATTGTTTAGCATGTAGTTTCCACCTTAATTTACACATTTTTTTATATTTTTAAAATTGCAACATTTGTTTGTAGAAATCATGTACTATAGACTTGAAATATAGGGTGTTTTTTACTTTAAAAATGACAACGGATATTTTATATTTATTAAATTATTTGATTTTTTTGAAAATAATGTATTTCTTACCATGAAGTTTCTAGATTAATTTACACAACTTTTTACATTTTTAAAATTGCAACATTTGTTTGTAGAAATCGTGTACTATAGACATGAAATATAGGGTGTTTTTTAACTTAAAAATGACAACGGATATTTTAAATTGATAAAGTTATTTGATTTTTTTAACAACAATGTATTGTTTACAATGAAGTTTTTAGCATAATTTTCACAATTTTTTATATTTTTTAAATTGCAACATTTGTTTGTAGAAATCGTGTACTTTAGACTTGAAATATAAGGTGTTTTTTAGTTTAAAAATGACAACGGATATTTTAAATTTATTAACTTATTTTTTTTTTTTGAAAACAATGTATTTGTTGTCATGAAGTTTTTAGATTAATTCACACAATTTTTTACATTTTTAAAATTGCAACATTTGTTTGTTGAAATCGTGTACTATAGACTTGAAATATAGGGTGTTTTTTACTTTAAAAATGACAACGGATATTTTAAATTTATAAAATTATTTGAATTTTTTAACAACAATGTATTGTTTACCATGAAGTTTTTAGCTTAATATTTAAAATTTTTTATATTTTAAAATTACAACATTTGTTTGTAGAAATGGTGTACTATATAGACTTGAAATATAGGGTGTTTTTTACTTTAAGAATGAAAACGTGTATTTTAAATTTATTAAATTATTTGATTTTTTCGACAAGAATGTATTGTTCACCATGAAGTTTCCACCTTAATTTAAAAAATTTGTTATATTTTTAAAATTGCAACATTTGTTTGTTGAAATCATGTACTATAGACTTGAAATATCTTCTGTTTTTTACTTTAAAATTGAAAACGCGTATTTTAATTTTATTAAATTTTTTTATTTTTTTGACAAGAATGTATTGTTTACCATGAAGTTTCTAGCTTAATTTACACAATTTGTTATATTTTTAAAATTGCAACATTTGATTGTAGAAATCGTGTACTATAAACTTGAAATATAGGGTGTTTTTTACTTTAAAAATGACAACGCATATTTTAAATTTATTAACTTATTTGATTTTTTTGAAAACAATGTAGTTGATGACATGAAGTTTCTAGATTAATTTACACAATTTTTTACATTTTTAAAATTGCAACATTTGTTTGTAGAAATCGTGTACTATAGACTTGAAATATAGGATTTTTTTACTTTAAAAATGACAACGGATATTTTAAATTTATAAAATTATTTGATTTTTTTAACAATAATGAATTGTTTACCATGAAGTTTTTAGCTTAATTTTCCCAATTTTTTATATTTTTAAAATTATAACATTTGTCTGTAGAAATGGTGTACTATAGACTTGAAATATAGGGTGTTTTTTACTTTAAAAATGAAAACGCGTATTTTAAATTTATTAACTTATTTGATTTTTTCGACAAGAATGTATTGTTCACTATGAAGTTCTAGCTTAATTTACACAATTTGTTATATTTTTAAAATTGCAACATTTGTTTGTTGAAATAATGTACTATAGACTTGAAATATCTTGTGTTTTTTACTTTAAAAATTACAACGGATAATTTAAATTTATAAAATTATTTGATTTGTTTGACAAGAATGTATTGTTTACCATGAAGTTTCTAGCTTAATTTACACAATTTGTTATATTTTTAAAATTGCAACATTTGTTTGTAGAAATCATGTACTATAGACTTGAAATATAGGGTGTTTTTTACTTTAAAAATGACAACGGATATTTTATATTTATTAAATTATTTGATTTTTTTGAAAATAATGTATTGGTTATCAAGAAGTTTCTAGCTTAATTTGAACAATTTATTATTTTTTTAAAATTACAACATTTGTTTGTAGAAATCATGTACTATTGACTTGAAATATAGGGTGTTTTTTACTTTAAAAATGACAACGGATATTTTATATTTATTAAATTATTTGATTTTTTTGAAAACAATGTATTGGTTATCAAGAAGTTTCTAGCTTAATTTGAACAATTTATTATTTTTTTAAAATTGCAACATTTGTTTTTAGAAATCGTGTACTATAGACTAGAAATATAGGGTGTTTTTTACTTTGAAAATGAAAACACATATTTTTAATTTATTAAATTATTTGATTTTTTTAACAACAACGTATTGTTCACCATGAAGTTTCTAGCTTAATTTACACAATTTGTTATATTTTTTAAATTGCATCATTTGTTTGTAGAAATCGTGTACTATAGACTTGAAATATAGGGTGTTTTTTAGTTTAAAAATGACAACGGATATTTTAAATTTATTAACTTATTTGATTTTTTTGAAAACAATGTCTTTGTTGCAATGAAGTTTCTAGATTAATTTACAAAATTTTTTACATTTTTAAAATTGCAACATTTGTTTGTAGAAATCGTGTACTATAGACTTAAAATATAGGGTGTTTTTTACTTTAAAAATGACAATGGATATTTTAAATTTATAAAATTATTTTATTTTTTTAACAACACTGTATTGTTTAGCATGAAGTTTTTAGCTTAATTTTCACAATTTTTTATACTTTTCAAATTGCAACATTTGTTTGTAGAAATCGTGTACTATAGACTTGAATTATAGGGTGTTTTTTACTTTATAAATTAAAACGCGTATTTTAAATTTATTAAATTATTTGATTTATTCGACAAGAATGTATTGTTCACCATGAAGTTTCTAGCTTAATTTACAAAATTTGTTATATTTTTAAAATTGCAACATTTGTTTGTTGAAATAATGTGTTATAGACTTGAAATATAGGGTGCTTTTTACTTTAATAACGAAAATGCATATTTTAAATTTATCATATTATTTTATTTTTTTGACAACAATGTATTGTTTACCATGAAGTTTCTTGCTTAATTTTCACAATTTTTTATATTTTTAAAATTGCAAAATTTGTTTTTAGAAAATCGTGTACTATAGACTTGAAATATAGGGTGTTTTTTACCTTAAAAATGTAAACGCATATTCTTAATTTTTTAAATTATTTGATATTTTTGACAGCAATTTATTGTATAGCATGAAGTTTCCACCTTAATTTACATCATTTTTTATATTTTTAAAATTGCAACAATTGTTTGTAGAAATCGTGTACTATAGACTTGAAATTCAGGGTGTTTGAAACATTAAAAATGAAAAAGCATATTTAAAATTTTTTAATTTATTTGATATTTTTTACAACAATGTATTGATTACCATCAAGTTACCAGCTTAATTTACACAATTTTTTATATTTTTAAAATTGCAACATTTGTTTGTAGAAATAGTGTACTATAGACTTGAAATATAGGGTGTTTTTTACTTTAAAAATTAAAACGCATAATTTTTAATTTATTAAATTATTTGATATTTTTGACAACAATGTATTGTTTACCATGAAGTTTCCAGCTTAATTTACAAAATTTGTTATATTTTTAAAATTGCAACATTTGTTTGTAGAAATCGTGTACTATAGACTTGAGATATCCGATGTTTTTTATTATAAAAATGAAAACACATATTTTAAATTTATTAAATTTTTTGATTTTTTTGACAAAAATGTATTGGTTAGCATGAATTTTCTAGCTTAATTTGAACAATTTATTATATTTTTAAAATTGCAACATTTGTTTTTAGAAATAGTGTACTATAGACTTGAAATATAGGGTGTTTTTTACTTTAATAATAAAAACGCGTATTTTTAATTTATTAAATTATTTGATTTTTTTAACAACAATGTATTGTTCACCATGTAGTTTCTAGCTTAATTTACACAATTTTTTATTTTTTTTAAATTGCAACATTTGTTTGTAGAAATCGTGTACAATAGACTTGAAATATCCGGTGTTTTTTACTTTAAAAATGAAAACACATATTTTGAATTTATTAAATTATTTGATTTTTTTGAAAACAATGTATTTGTTACCATGAACTTTCTAGCTTCATTTGAACAATTAATCATAATTTTAAAATTGCAACATTTGTTTTTCGAAATCGTGTACTATAGACTTGAAATATAGGGTGTTTTTTACTTTAAAATTGAAAACGCGTATTTTTAATTTATTAAATTATTTGATTTTTTTAACAACAATGTATTGTTTATCATGAAGTTTCTAGCTTAATTTTCACAATTTTTTATATTTTAAAAATTGCAACATTTGTTTGTAGAAATCGTGTACTATAGACTTGAAATATCCGGTGTTTTTTATTATAAAAATGAAAACACATATTTTAAATTAATTAAATTTTTTTATTTTTTATGAAAAAAATGTATTGGTTAGCATGAAGTTTCTAGCTTAATTTGAACAATTTATTATATTTTTAAAATTGCAACATTTGTTTTTAGAAATAGTGTACTATAGACTTGAAATATAGGGTATTTTTTACTTTAATAATAAAAACGCGTATTTTTAATTTATTAAATTATTTGATTTTTTTAACAACAATGTATTGTTCACCATGTAGTTTCTATCTTAATTTACACAATTTTTTATATTTTTTAAATTGCAACATTTGTTTGTAGAAATCGTGTACTATAGACTTGAAATATAGGGTGTTTTTTACTTTAAAAATGACAACGGATATTTTAAATTTATTAAATTTTTTGATTTTTTTGAAAACAATGTATTTGTTACCATGAAGTTTCGAGATTAATTTATACAGATTTTTCTATTTTTAAAGTTGGAACATTTGTTTGTAGAAATCGTGTACTATAGACTTGAAATACAGGGTGTTTTTTACTTTACAAATGACAACGGATATTTTAAATTTATAATATTATTTGATTTTTTTAAGAACAATGTATTGTTTACCATGAAGTTTCTAGTTTAATTTTCAAAAATTTTTATATTTTTAAAATTGCAACATTTGTTTGTAGAAATCGTGTACTATAGAAATGAAATATATGGTGTGTTTTACATTAAAAATTAAAACACATATTTTTAATTTTTTAAATTATTTGATATTTTTTACAGCTATGTATTGTTTAGCATGAAGTTTCCACCTTAATTTACACAATTTTTTATATTTTTAAAATTGCAACATTTGTTTGTCGAAATCATGTACTATAGACTTGAAATATAGGGTGTTTTTTACTTTAAAAATGAAAACGCGTATTTTAAATTTATTAAATTATTTGATTTTTTCGACAAGAATGTATTGTTCACCATGAAGTTCTAGCTTAATTTACACAATTTGTTATATTTTTAAAATTGCAACGTTTGTTTGTAGAAATCGTGTACTATATACTTGAAATATCCGGTGTTTTTTACTATAAAAATTAAAACACATATTTTAAATTTATTAAATTTTTTGACTTTTTAGACAAAAATGTATTGGTTACCAAGAAGTTTCTAGCTTAATTTGAACAATTTATTATATTTTTAAAATTGCAACATTTGTTTTTAGAAATCGTGTACTATAGACTAGAAATATAGGTTGTTTTTTACTTTGAAAATAAAAACGCATATTTTTATTTTATTAAATTATTTGATTTTTTAACAACAATGTTTTTTTCACCTTGAAGTTTCTAGCTTAATTTACACAATTTTTTATATTTTTTAAATTGTATCATTTGTTTGTAGGAATCGTGTACTATAGACTTCAAATATAGGGTGTTTTTTACTTTAAAAATGACAACGGATATTTTAAATTTATTAACTTATTTGATTTTTTTTGAAAACAATGTATTTTTTGCCATGAAGTTTCTAGATTAATTTACACAATTTTTTACATTTTTAAAATTGCAACATTTGTTTGTAGAAATCGTGTACTATAGACTTGAAATATAGGGTGTTTTTTACTTTAAAATTTACCACAGATATTTTAAATTTATAAAATTATTTGATTTTTTTAACAACAATGTATTGTTTACCATGAAGTTTTTAGCTTAATTTTCACAATTTTTTATATTTTTAAAATTGCAACATTTGTTTGTAGAAAACGTGTACTATAGACTTGAAATATAGGGTGTTTTTCACCTTAAAAATGACAACAGATATTTTAAATTTATAAAATTATTTTATCTTTTTAACAACAATGTATTGTTTACCATGAATTTTCTAGCTTAATTTTCACAATTTTTTATATTTTTAAAATTGCAACATTTGTTTGTAGAAATAGTGTACTATAGACTTGAAATATAAGGTGTTTTTTACTTTAAATATGAAAACGCATATTTTAAATTTATTAAATTTTTTGATATTTTTTACAACAATGTATCGTTTACCATGAAGTTTCCAGCTTAATTTCACAATTTTTTATATTTTTAAAATTGCAACATTTATTTGTAGAAATCGTGTGCTATAGACTTGAAAAATAGGGTGTATTTTACTTTAAAAATGAAAACGCATATTTATAATTTATTAAATTATTTGATATTTTTTACAACAATGTATTGTTTACCATGAAGTTTCTAGCTTAATTTACACAATTTGTTACATTTTTAAAATTGCAACATTTGTTTGTAGAAATCGTGTACTATAGCCTTGAAATATAGGGTATTTTTTACTTTTGAAAATGAAAACGGATATTTTAAATTTATTAAATTTTTGAAATTTTTTGACAAAAATGTATTGGTTAGCATGAAGTTTCTAGCTTAATTTGAACAATTTATTATATTTTTAAAATTGCAACATTTGTTTTTAGAAATCGTGTACTATAGACTTGGAATATAGGGTGTTTTTTACTTTAAAAATGAAAACGCGTATTTTTAATTTATTAAATTATTTGATTTTTTTAACAACAATGTATTGTTCACCATGTAGTTTCTAGCTTAATTTACACAATTTTTTATATTTTTTTAATTGCAATATTTGTTTGTAGAAATCTTGTACTATAGACTTGAAATATAGGGTGTTTTTTACTTTAAAAATGACAAGGGATATTTTGATTTATTAAATTATTTGATTTTTTTGAAAACAATATATTTGTTACCATGAAGTTTCCAGATTAATTTACAGAATTTTTTACATTTTTAAAGTTGCAACATTTGTTTTTGGAAATAGTGTACTATAGACTTGAAATATAGGGTGTTTTTTACTTTAAAAATGACAATGGATATTTTAAATTTATAAAATTATTTGATTTTGTTAACAACAATGTATTGTTTACCATGAAGTTTCTAGCTTAATTTGCACAATTTTTTATATTTTTAAAATTGCAACATTTGTTTGAAAAAATCGTGTACTATAGACTTGAAAAATAGGGTGTTTTTAACTTTAAAAATGAAAACGCATATTTCAAATTTATTAAATTATTTGATATTTTTGACAACAATGTATTATTTACCATGAAGTTTCCAGCATAATTTACATAATTTTTTATATTTTTATAATTTCAACATTCGTTTGTAGAAATCGTGTATTGTAGACTTGAAATATAGGGTGTTTTTTACTTCCAAAATGAAAACGCATATTTTTAATTTATTAAATTATTTGATATTTTTGACAACAATGTATTGTTTACCATGAACTTTCCAGCTTAATTTACACAATATTTTATATTTTTAAAATTGCATCATTTGTTTGAATATATCGTGTACTGTAGACATGAAATATAGGGTGTTTTTTACTTTAAAAATAAAAATGCATATTTTAAATTTATTAAATTATTTCATATTTTTTACAATAATGTATTGTTTACCATGAAGTTTCCTTCTTAATTTACACAATTTTTTATATTTTTATAATTGCAACATTTGTTTGTAGAAATCGTGTACTATAGACTTGAAAAATAGGGTGTTTTTTACTTTAAAAATGAAAACAAATATTTAAAATTTATTAAATTATTCGATATTTTTTACAACAATGTATTGTTTACCATGAAGTTTCCAGCTTAATTTACACAATTTTTTATATTTTTGAAATTACAACATTATTTTGTAGAAATAGTGTACTATAGACTTGAAATATAGGGTGTTTTTAACTTTAAAAATGAAACCGCATATTTTAAATTTATTAAATTATTTGATTTTTTTTAACAACAATGTATTGCAATGTTTGTTTGTAGAAATCGTGTACCATAGACATGAAATATAGGGTGTTTTTAACTTTAAAAATTAAAACGCATATTTAAAATTTATTAAATTATTTGATATTTTTTACAACAATTTATTGTTTACCATGAAGTTTCCAGCTTTATTTACACAATTTTTTATATTTTTAAGATTGCAACATTTGTTTGAAGAAATCGTGTACTATAGACTTGAAATATAGGGTGTTTTTTAATTTAAAAATGACAACGCATATTTTGAATTTATTAAATTATTTGATTTTTTTGAAAACAATGTATTTGTTACCATGAAGTTTCCAGCTAAATTTAGATAATTTTTTATATTTTTAAAATTGCAATATTCGTTTGTAGAAATCATGTATTGTAGACTTGAAATATAGGGTGTTTTTTACTTTCAAAATGAAAACGCATATTAAAAATTTCTTAAATTATTTGATATTTTTGACAACAATGTATTGTTTACCATGAAGTTTCCATCTTAATTTACACAATATTTTATATTTTTAAAATTGCAACATTTGTTTGTATATATCGTGTACTGTAGACTTGAAATATAGGGTGTTTTTTACTTTAAAAATGAAAACCCATATTTGAAATTTATTAAATTATTTGATATTTTTTACAACAATGTATTGTTTACCATGAAGTTTCCAGCTTAATTTACACAATTTTTTATATTTTTAAAATTGCAACATTTGTTTGTAGAAATCGTGTACTATGGACTTGAAAAATACGGTGTTTTTTACTTTAAAAATGAAAACAAATATATAAATTTTATTAAATTATTTGATATTTTTTACAACAATGTATTGTTTACGATGAAGTTTCCAGCTTAATTTACACAATTTTTTATATTTTTAAAATTGCAACATTTGTTTGTAGAAATAGTGTACTATAGTCTTGAAATATAGGGTGTTTTTAACTTTAAAAATGAAAACGCATATTAAAAATTTATTAAATTATTTGATATTTTTGACAACAATGTATTGTTTACCATGAAGTTTTAAGCTTAATTTACACAATTTTTTATATTTTTAAAAATGCAACATTATTTTGTAGAAATAGTGTACTATAGACTTTAAAAATGAAACCACATATTTTAAATTTATTAAATCATTTGATTTTTTTTAACAACAATGTATTGCAATGTTTGTTTGTAGAAATTGTGTACTATAGACATGAAATATAGGGTGTTTTTAACTTTAAAAATTAAAACGCATATTTAAAATTTATTAAATTATTTGATATTTTTGACAACAATTTATTGTTTACCATGAAGTTTCCAGCTTTATTTACACAATTTTTTATATTTTTAAAATTGCAACATTTGTTTGTATATATCGTGTACTGTAGACTTGTAATATAGGGTGTTTTTTACTTTAAAAATGAAAACGCATATTTTAAATTTATTAAATTATTTGATATTTTTTACAACAATGTATTGTTTACCATGAAGTTTCCAGCTTAATTTACACAATTTTTTATATTTTTAAAATTGCAACATTTGTTTGTAGAAATATTGTACTATAGACTAGAAATATAGGGTGTTTTTAACTTAAAAAATGAAAATGCATATTAAAAATTTATTAAATTATTTGATATTTTTGACAACAATGTATTGTTTACCATGAAGTTTCCAGCTTAATTTACACAATTTTTTATATTTTTAAAATTGCAACATTATTTTGTAGAAATAGTGTACTATAGACCTGAAATATAGGGTGTTTTTTACTTTAAAAATGAAACCGCATATTTTAAATTTATTAAATTATTTGATTTTTTTTAACAACAATGTATTGCAATGTTTGTTTGTAGAAATCGTGTACTATAGACATGAAATATAGGGTGTTTTTAACTTTAAAAATGAAAACGTATATTTAAAATTTATTAAATTATTTGATATTTTTTACAACAATTTATTGTTTACCATGAAGTTTCCAGCTTTATTTACACAATTTTTTATATTGTTCAAATTGCAACATTTGTTTGTAGAAATAGTGTACTATAGACTTGAAATATAGGGTGTTTTTTACTTTTAAAATGAAAATGCATATTTTAAATTTTTTAAAGTATTTGATTTTTTTAACTACAATGTATTGTTTACAATGAAGTTTCTAGCTTAATTTGCACAATTTTTTATGTTTTTAAAATTGCAACATTTTTTCGTAGAAATCGTGTACTATAGACTTGAAATATATGGTGTTTTTTACTTTAAAAATGAAACCGCATATTTTAAATTTATTAAATTATTTGAGTTTTTTTAACAACAATGTATTGCAATGTTTGTTTGTAGAAATCGTGTACTATAGACATGAAATATAGGGTGTTTTTAACTTTAAAAATTAAAACGCATATTTAAAATTTATTAAATTATTTGATATTTTTTACAACAATTTATTGTTTACCATGAAGTTTCCAGCTTTATTTACACAATGTTTTATATTTTTAAAATTGCAACATTTGTTTGTAGAAATCGTGTACTATAGACTTGATATATAGGGTGTTTTTTACTTTAAAAATGACAATGGATGTTTTGAATTTATTAAATTATTTGATTTTTTTGAAAACAATGTATTGTTTACCATGAAGTTTCCAGATTAATTTACAGAACTTTTTATATTATAAAAATTACAACATTTATTTGTAGAAATCGTATACTATAGACTTGAAATATAGTGTGTTTTTTACTTTAAAAAGAAAACGCATATTTTAAATTTATTAAATTTTTTGATTTTCTAACATCAATGTATTGTTCACCATGAAGTTTCTAGCTCAATTTATACATATTTTTTATATTTTTAAAATATCAATATTTTTTTCTAGTAATCGTGTACTATACACTAGAAAAATAGTTTGTGTTTTACTTTAAAAATGAAAACTCATATTTTAAATTTACTAAATTATTTTTTTTTTAAAAAACAATGTATTGTTTACCATGAAGTTTCTAACTTAATTTACATAATGTTTTATATTTTTAAAATTGCAACATTTTTTGTACTAATCGCGTACTATAGACTTAAAATATACTGTGTTTATGTCATCAAGTTTATAGCTTAATTTACACTATTTTTTTATATTTTTAAAATATGAACAATTGTTTGTAGAAATCGTGTACTATACACTTGAAAAGTAGGGTGTTTTTTACTTTAAAAATGAAAACGCATATTTTAAACTTCTTAAATTAATTAATTTTTTTTGAAATATATGTATTGTTTACCATGAAGTTTCTAGCTTAATTTACACAATTTTTTATATTTTTAAAATTGCATCATTTGTTTGTAGAAATCGTGTAGACTTGAAATACAGGGTGTTTTTTACTTTAAAAATGAAAACGCATATTTTAAATTTATTAAATTATTTGATTTTCTGACATCAATATATTTTTCACCATGAAATTTCTAGCTTAATTTATACTTATTTTTTATATTTTTAATAGATCAAGATTTGTTTCTAGTAATCGTGTACTATACACTTGAAAAATAGTATGTTTTTTACTTTAAAAATTAAAACACATATTTTAAATTTATTAAATTATTTGATTTTTTTGACAACAATGTATTGTTTATCATGAAGCTTCTATCTTAATTTACACATTTTTATATATTTTTAAAATTGCAACATTTGTTTGTTGAAATCTTGTACTATAGACTTAAAATATAAGGTGTTGTTTACTTGAAAAATGATAACGCATATTTTAAATTTATTAAATTATTTTATTTTTTTTACAACAATTTATATCTTTTCATCAAGTTTCTAGCTTATTTTACACTATTTTTTTTATATTTTGAAAATATCAACATTTGTTTCTACAAATCGTGTACAATACATTTGAAAAGTAGGGTTTTTTTAATAAAAATATGAAAATGCATTCTTTAAACTTATTAAATTATTAATTCTTTTTAAAATCAATGTATTGTTTACCATGAAGTTTCTAACTTAATTTACACAATTATTTTTAAAATTGCAACATTTGTTTGTAACAATCGTTTAGATTTGAAATATAGGGTGGTTTTTGCTTTAAAAATGAAAACGAATATTTTAAATTTATTAAATTATTTTATTTTCTGACATATATGTGTTGTTCACCATGAATTTTTTAGCTTAATTTATACTTATTTTTTATATTTTTAAAATATCAACATTTGTTTCTAGTAATCGTGTACTATACACTTGAAAAATAGTGTGTTTTTTACTTTAAAAATAAAAACGCATATTTTAAATATATTAAATTATTTGATTTTTTTTACAAGAATGTATATTTTGTCATCATGTTTGTAGCTTAATTTACACTATTTTATTATATTTTTAAAATTTCAACATTGTTTGTTGAAATCGTGTACTATACACTTGAAAAGTAGGGTGTTTTTTACTAAAAAAATGAAAACGCATATTTTAAACTTATTAAATTATTTAATTCTTTTTAAAATCAATGTATTATTTACGATGAAGTTTCTTGTTTAGTTTACAAAATTTTTTATATTTTTCAAATTGCAACTTTTGTTTGTAGAAATCGTGTACTATAGACTTGAAATAAAGGATGTTTTTTACTTTAAAAATGAAAACACATATTTTAAATATATTAAATTATATGATTTTCTGACATCAATTTATTGTTCACCATGAAGTTCCTTGCTTAATTTATACTTATTTTTTATATTTTGAAAATATCAACATTTGTTTCTAGTAATCTTGTACTATACACTTGAAAAATAGTGTGTTTTACTTTAAAAATGAAAACGCATATTTTAAATTTAATAAATTATTTATTTTTTTGACAATAATGTATTGTTTACCATGAAGATTCTAGCTTAATTTACATAATTTTTTATCTTTTTAAAATTGCAACATTTGTTTGTAAAAATCGTGTACTATAGACTCAAAATATAGTGTTTTTTACTTTAAAAAAGAAAATGCATATTTTTAATATATTAAATTATTTGATTGTTTTTACAACGATTTATATTTTGTCATCAAGATTATAGCTTAATTTACACTATTTTTTATATTTTAAAAATATCAACATTGTTTCTAGAAATCGTGTACTATACACTTGAAAAGTAGGGTGTTTTTTACTAAAAAAAAGAAAACACATATTTTAAACTTATTAAATTATTTAATTTTTTTGAAATCAAAGTATTGTTTACCATGAAGTTTCTTGCTTAATTTACACAATTTTTTATATTATAAAAATTACAACATTTGTTTGTAGAAATCGTATACTATAGACTTGAAATATAGTGTGTTTTTTACTTTAAAAAGAAAACGCATATTTTAAATTTATTAAATTTTTTGATTTTCTAACATCAATGTATTGTTCACCATGAAGTTTCTAGCTTAATTTATACATATTTTATTTATTTTTAAAATATCAATATTTTTTTCTAGTAATCGTGTACTATACACTAGAAAAATAGTTTGTGTTTTACTTAAAAATGAAAACTCATATTTTAAATTTACTAAATTATTTGTTTTTTTAAAAAACAATGTATTGTTTACCATGAAGTTTCTAACTTAATTTACATAATTGTTTATATTTTTAAAATTGTAACATTTGTTTGTACTAATCGCGTACTATAGACTTAAAATATACTGTGTTTATGTCATCAAGTTTATAGCTTAATTTACACTATTTTTTTATATTTTTAAAATATCAACAATTGTTTGTAGAAATCGTGTACTATACACTTGAAAAGTAGGGTGTTTTTTACTTTAAAAATGAAAACGCATATTTTAAACTTATTAAATTAATTAATTTTTTTTTGAAATATATGTATTGTTTACCATGAAGTTTCTAGCTTAATTTACACAATTTTTTATATTTTTAAAATTGCATCATTTGTTTGTAGAAATCGTGTAGACTTGAAATATAGGGTGTTTTTTACTTTAAAAATGAAAACACATATTTTAAATTTATTCAATTATTTGATTTTTTTGACAACAATGTATTTTATACCATGAAGCTTCTTACTTAATTTACACAATTTTATATATTTTTAAAATTGCAACATTTGTTTGTAGAAATCGTGTACTATAGACTTAAAATATTGTGTGTTTTTTACTTTAAAAATTAAAACGCATATTTTCAATTTATTAAATTATTTGTTTTTTTTTGTAACAATGTATATTTTGTCATCAGTTTTCTAGCTTAATTTACACTATTTTTTTATATTATAACAATATCAACATTTGTTTCTAGAATTCGTGTACGGTAAACTTGGAAAGTATCGTGTTTTTTAGTAAAAAAATGAAAACGCATATTTTAAACTTATTAAATTATTTAATTTTTTTTTAAATCAATGTATTGTTTACCATAAAGTTTCTAGCTTAATTTACACAATTTTATATATTTTTAAAATTGCAACATTTGTTTGTAGAAATCGTTTAGACTTGAAATATAGGTTGTTTTTTGCTTTAAAAATGAAAACCCATATTTTAAATTTATTAAATTATTTTATTCTCTGACATATATGTATTGTTCACCATGAAGTCTCTTGCTTAATTTATACTTATTTTTTATATTTTTAAAATATCAACATTAGTTTCTAGTAATCGCGTACAATACACTTGAAAAATAGTGTGTTTTTTACTTTAATAATGAAAATGCATATTTTAAATTTATTAAATTATTTGATTTTTTCGACAACAATGTATTGTTTAGCATGAAGTTTCTAGCTTAATTTACACAATTTTTTATATTTTCTAAATTGCAACATTTGTTTGTAGAAATCGTGTACTGTAGACTTAAAATATAGTGTGTTTTTTACTTAAAAAATGAAAACGCATATTTCAAATTTATTAAATTAATTTATTTTTTTGACAATAATGTATTGATTCCCATGAAGTTTCTAGCTTAATTTACATTATTTTTTTATATTTTTAAAATATCAACATTTGTTTCTAGAAATCGTGTACTATACACTTGAAAAGTAGGGTGTTTTGTACTAAAAATATTAAAACGCATATTTAAACTTATTGAATTATTTAATTTTTTTGAAATCAATGTATTGTTTACAATAAAGTTTCTAGCATAATTTACTCAATTTTTTTAATTTTTAAAATTGCAACATTTGTTTGTAGAAATCGTGTACTTGAAATATAGGGTGTTTTTTACTTTAAAAATGAAAACGTATATTTTAAATTTATTAAATTATGTGTTTTTCTAAAATCAATGTATTTTTCACCCCGAAGCTTCTAGCTTAATTTATACTTATTTTTAATATTTTTAAAATATCAACATTTGTTTCTAGTAATCGTGTACTATACACTTGAAAAATAGTGTGTTTTTTACTTTACAAATGAAAACACATATTTTAAATTTTTTAAATTATTTGATTTTTTTGACAACAATGTATTGTTTACCATGATGCATCTAGCTTAATTTACAAAATTTTATATATTTTTAAAATTGCAACATTTGTTTGTAGAAATCTTGTACTATAGACTTAAAATATTGTGTGTTTTTTACTTTTAAAATTAAAACGCATATTTTAAATTTATTAAATTATTTGATTTTTTTTTACAACAATGTATATTTTGTCATCAAGTTTCTAGTTTTCTTTACACTATTTTTTTATATTTTAACAATATCAACATTTGTTTCTAGAATTCGTGTACGGTAAACTTGAAAAGTATCGTGTTTTTTAGTAAAAAAATGAAAACACATATTTTAAACTTATTAAATTATTTAATTTTTTTAAATCAATATATTGTTTACCATAAAGTTTCTAGCTTAATTTACACAATTTTATATATTTTTAAAATTGCAACATTTATTTGTAGAAATCGTTTAGACTTGAAATATAGGGTGTTTTTTGCTTTAAAAATGAAAACGCATATTTTAAACTTATTAAATTATTTTATTTTCTGACATATATGTATTGTTCACTATGAAGTTTCTTGATTAATTTATACTTATTTTTTATATTTTTAAAATATCAACATTTGTTTCTATTAATCGCGTACAATACACTTGAAAAATAGTGTGTTTTTTACTTTAAAAATGAAAACGCATATTTTAAATTTATTAAATTATTTGATTTTTTTGACAACAATGCATTGTTTAGCATGAAGTGTCTAGCTTAATTTACACAATTTTTTATATTTTTAAAATTGCAACATTTGTTTGTAGAAATCGTGTACTGTAGACTTAAAATATAGTGTGTTTTTACTTAAAAAATGAAAACGCATATTTTAAATTTATTAAATTATTTTATTTTTTTGACAATAATGTCTTGATTCCCATGAAGTTTCTAGCTTAATTTACATTATTTTTTTATATTTTTAAAATATCAACATTTGTTTCTAGAAATCGTGTACTATACACTTGAAAAGTCGGATGTTTTATACTAAAAAAATTAAAACGCATATTTAAACTTATTGAATTATTTAATTTTGTTTGAAATCAATGTATTGTTTACAATGAAGTTTCTAGCATAATTTACACAATTTTTGATATTTTTAAATTTGCAACATTTGTTTGTAGAAATCGTTTACTTGAAATATAGGGTGTGTTTTACTTTAAAAATGAAAACACATATTTTAAATTTATTAAATTATATGATTTTCTAACATCAATGTATTTTTCACCACGAAGCTTTCTAGCTTAATTTATACTTATTTTTAATATTTTTAAAATATCAACATTTGTTTCTAGTAATCGTGTACTATACACTTGAAAAATAGTGTGTTTTTTACTTTAAAAATGAAAACACATATTTTAAATTTAATAAATTATTTGATTTTTTTGACAAAAATGTATTGTTTACCATGAAGCATCTAGCTTAATTTACACAATTTTATATATTTTTAAAATTGCAACATTTTTTGTAGAAATCGTGTACTATAGACTTAAAATATTGTGTGTTTTTTACTTTAAAAATTAAAACGCATATTTTAAATTTAGTAAATTATTTTATTTTTTTTACAACAATGTATATTTTGTCATCAAGTTTGTTGCTTAATTTACACTATTTTTTTATATTTTAACAATATCAACATTTGTTTCTAGAATTCGTGTACTATGTTTTTTAACTAAAAAATGACAACGCACATTTTAAAATTATTAAATTATTTTGTTTTTTTTAAATCAATGTATTGTTTACCATGAAGTTTCTAGCTTAATTTACACAATTTTATATATATTTAATATTGCAACATTTGTTGGTAGAAATCGTTTAGACTTGAAATATAGGGTGTTTTTTGCTTTAAAAATGAAAACGCATATTTTAAATTTATCAAATTATTTTATTTTCTGACACATATGTATTGTTCACCATGAAGTTTCTAGCTTAATTTATACTTACTTTTTATATTTTTAGAATATCAACATTTGTTTCTAGTAATCGCGTACTATACACTTGAAAAATAGTGTGTGTTTTACTTTAAAAATGAAAACACATATTTTAAATTTATTAAATTATTTGATTTTATAACATCAATGTATTGTTCACCATGAAGCTTCTAGCTTAATTTATACTTATTTTTTATATTTTTAAAATCTCAACATTTGTTTCTAGTATTTGTGTAATATACACTTGAAAAATAGTGTGTTTTTTACTTTAAAAATGAAAAACGTATTTTAAATTTTTTAAGTTATTTGATTTTTTTGACAACAATGTATTGTTTACCATGAAGCTTCTAGCTTAATTTACACAATGTTATATATTTTTAAAATTGCTAAATTTGTTTGTAGAAATCGTGTACTATAGTCTTAAAATATAGTGTGTTTTTTACTTTAAAAATGTAAACGCATATTTTAAATTTTATAAATTATTTGATTTTTTTTACAACAATGTATATTTTGTGATCAAGTTTCTAGCTTAATTTACACTATTTTTTTATATTTTTAAAATATCAATATTTTTTTCTAGAATTCGTGTACTTTGTTTTTCAATAAAAGAATGACAAGGCACATTTTAAACTTATTAAATTATTTAATTTTTTTTAAATCAATGTATTGTTTACCATGAAGTTTCTAGCTTAATTTACACAATTTTATATATTTTTAAAATTGCAACATTTGTTTGTAGAAATCGTTTAGACTTGAAATATAGGGTGTTTTTTGCTTTAAAAATGAAAACGCATATTTTATATTTATTAAATTATTTTATTTTCTGACATATATGTATTGTTCGCCATGAAGTTTCTAGCTTAATTTATACTTATTTTTTATATTTTTAAAATATCAACATTTGTTTCTAGTAATCGCGTACTATACATTTGAAAAATAGTGTGTGTTTTACTTTAAAAATGAAAACGCATATTTTAAATTTATTAAATTATTTGATTTTTTTGACAACAATGTATATTTTGTCATCAAGTTTGTTGCTTAATTTACACTATTTTTTTATATTTTAACAATATCAACATTTGTTTCTAGAATTCGTGTACTATGTTTTTTAGTAAAAAAATGACAACGCACATTTTAAACTTATTAAATTATTTAGTTGTTTTTAAATCAATGTATTGTTTACCATGAAGTTTCTAGCTTAATTTACACAATTTTATATATATTTAATATTGCAACATTTGTTTGTAGAAATCGTTTAGACTTGAAATATAGGGTGTTTTTTGCTTTAAAAATGAAAACGCATATTTTAAATTTATCAAATTATTTTATTTTCTGACACATATGTATTGTTCACCATGAAGTTTCTAGCTTAATTTATACTTACTTTTTATATTTTTAGAATATTAACATTTGTTTCTAGTAATCGCGTACTATACACTTGAAAAATAGTGTGTGTTTTACTTTAAAAATGAAAACACATATTTTAAATTTATTAAATTATTTGATTTTCTAACATCAATGTATTTTTCACCATGAAGCTTCTAGCTTAATTTATACTTATTTTTTATATTTTTAAAATCTCAACATTTGTTTCTAGTATTTGTGTACTATACACTTGAAAAATAGTGTGTTTTTTACTTTAAAAATGAAAAACGTATTTTAAATTTTTTAAGTTATTTGATTTTTTTGACAACAATGTATTGTTTACCATGAAGCTTCTAGCTTAATTTATACAATGTTATATATTTTTAAAATTGCTAAATTTGTTTGTAGAAATCGTGTACTATAGTCTTAAAATATAGTGTGTTTTTTACTTTAAAAATGTAAACGCATATTTTAAATTTTATAAATTATTTGATTTTTTTTACAACAATGTATATTTTGTGATAAAGTTTCTAGCTTAATTTACACTATTTTTTTATATTTTTAAAATATCAATATTTTTTTCTAGAATTCGTGTACTTTGTTTTTTAATAAAAGAATGACAAGGCACATTTTAAACTTATTAAATTATTTAATTTTTTTTAAATCAATGTATTGTTTACCATGAAGTTTCTAGCTTAATTTACACAATTTTATATATTTTTAAAATTGCAACATTTGTTTGTAGAAATCGTTTAGACTTGAAATATAGGGTGTTTTTTGCTTTAAAAATGAAAACGCATATTTTATATTTATTAAATTATTTTATTTTCTGACATATATGTATTGTTCGCCATGAAGTTTCTAGCTTAATTTATACTTATTTTTTATATTTTTAAAATATCAACATTTGTTTCTAGTAATCGCGTACTATACATTTGAAAAATAGTGTGTGTTTTACTTTAAAAATGAAAACGCATATTTTAAATTTATTAAATTATTTGATTTTTTTGACAACAATGTATTGTTTACCATGAAGTTTCTAGCTTAATTTACACAATTTTATATTTTTAAAATTTGCAACATTTGTTTGTAGAAATCGTGTACTATAGACCTAAAATATAGTGTGTTTTTTACTTTAAAAATGAAAAGGCATATTTTAAATATATTAAATTATTTGATTTTTTTGACAACAATGTATATTTTGTCATCAAGTTTGTATCTTAATTTACACTATTTTTTTATATTTTTAAAATATCAACATTTGTTTCTAGAAATCGTGTACTATACACTTGAAAAGTAGGTTAATTTTTACTAAAAAAATAAAAACGCATATTTTAAACTTATTAAATTATTTAATTTTTTTAAAATCAATGTATTGTTTACCATGAAGTTTCTAGCTTAATATACACAATTTTTTATATTTTTAAGATTGCAACATTTGTTTGTAGAAATCGTGCACTATACACTTGAAATATAGGGTGTTTTTTACTTTAAAAATTAAAACGCATATTTTTAATTTCTTAAATTATTTGATTTTCTGACATCAATTTGTTGTTCACCATGAAGTTTCTAGCTTAATTTATACTTATTTTTTATATTTTTAAAATATCAACATTTGTTTCTAGTAATCGTGTACTACACACTTGAAAAATAGTGTGTTTTTTACTTTAAAAATGAAAACGCATATTGTAACATCCCGAAAATCCATCAAAAAGGTTTAGGACTTAAGGGATTGATTACAATTTACAAAGATAAGTAAAATATTTGAATATGAACTGTAATATTCGAATAATATTCGAATATGCCACGTCATATTCGAATTGTATTCGAATATATTATTTGAATATGAAAGTTATTATTCGAATATGTAGGTTAATATTCGAATATTTAGGTTAATATTCGAATATGTAGATGAGGAATTGAAAACTTGGACTCTATATTCGAATATAGTATTCGAATATGGACCCAAAATCTATAAATAGGGGTGCCTTGACTCAAAAGGGGCTGTTCTTCAGATTCTTTGCTTCTCACACACCAAAAAACCTCTGTTCCTAAACCAACTAAGTCATAACTCTGTAACCCTAAGGCTTCCATCACGCAAGATTAAGGTTCCTAACGGTTGATTCAGATTCTGAGGCTACTACATTTTTTTAAATTGCAACATTTGTTTGTAGAAATCGTGTACTATACACTTGAAATATAAGGTATTTTTTACTTTAAAAATGAAAACGCATATTTTAAATTTATTAAATTATTTGATTTTTTTAACAACAATGTATTGTTTACCATGAAGTTTCTAGCTTAATTTGCACAATTATTTATATTTTTTAAATTGCAACATTTGTTGATAGAAATCGTGTACTATAGACTTGAAATATAGGGTGTTTTTTACTTTAAAAACAAAAATGCTTATTTTAAATTTATTAAATTATTTGATTTTTTTGAAAAAAATGTATTGTTTATCATGAAGTTTCTAGTTTAATTTACACAATTTTTAATATTTTTTAAAATTGCAACATTTGTTTGTAGTAATCGTGTACTATAGACTTGAAATATAGGGTGTTTTTTAGTTTAAAAATGAAAACGCACATTTTAAATTTATTAAATTATTTGGTTTTTTTTTGACAACAAGGTATTGTTTACCTTTCAGTTTCTAGCTTAATTAAAATATGTTTTTATGTTTTTCAAATTGCAACATTTCTTTGTAGAAATCGTGTACTATAGACTTGAAATATAGGGTGTTTTTTACTTTAAAAATGAAAACGCATATTTTTAATTTATTAAATTATTTGATTTTTTTGACAACAATGTAATGTTCACCATGAAGTTTCTAGCTTAATATACCGTGTTTTTTTTATATTTTTAAAATGGCAACATTTGTTTGTAGAAATCGTGTACTTTTAAAACAAAAACGCATATTTTAAATTTATTAAATTATTTGATATTTTTTACAACAATGTATTATTTGTCATGAAGTTTCTAGCTATATTATGCTATTTTTTTATATTTTTAAAATGGGAACATTTGTTTGTAGAAATCGGGTACTATAGACTTAAAATATAGTGTGTTTTTTACTTTAAAAATGAAAACGCATATTTTAAATTTATTAAATTATTTGATTTTTTTGACAACAATGTATATTTTGTCATGAAGTTTATAGCTTAATTTAAACTCTTTTTTTAGATTTTTAAAATATCAACATTCATTACTAGAAATCGTGTACTATACACTTGAAAAGTAGGGTGTTTTTTACTAAAACAATGAAAACGCATATTTTAAACTTATTAAATTATTTAATTTTTTTTGAAAACAATGTATTGTTTACCATGAAGTTTCTAGCTTAATTTACACAATTTTTTATATATTCTAAATTGCAACATTTGCTTGTAGAAATCGTGTAATATAGACTTGAAATATAGGGTGTTTTTTACTTTGTAAATTAAAACGCATATTTTAAACTTATTAAATTATTTGATTTTTTTTGAAATCAATGTATTGTTTACCATTAGGTTTCTAGCTTAATTTACACAATTTTTTATATATTCTAAATTGTAACATTTGTTTGTAGAAATCGAGTACTATAGAGTTGAAATATAGGGTGTCTTTTACTTTAAAAATGAAAACGCATATTTTTAATTTATTAAATTATTTGATTTTTTGACATCAATGTATTGTTCACCATGAAGTTTCTAGCTTAATTTACACAATTTTTTAAATTTTTAAAATTGCAACACTAGTTTGTAGAAATCATGTACTATAGATTTGAAATATACGGTGTTTTTTAATTTTAAAATGAAAACGCATATTTTAAATTTATTAAATTATTTGATTTTTTTAAATCAATGTATTGTTCACCATGAAGTTTCTAGCTTAATTTAAACTTGTATTTTATATTTTTAAAATATCAACATTTGTTTCTAGAAATCGTGTACTATACACTTGAAAAGTAGGGTGTTTTTTACATTAAAAATGAAAACGCATATTTTAAACTTATTAAATTAATTAATTTTTTTTTGAAATCAATGTATTTTTTATCATGAAGTTTCTAGCTCAATTTACACAATTTTTTATATTTCTAAAATTGCAACATTTGTTTGTAGAAATCATGTACTATAGACTTTAAATATAGGGTGTTTTTTACTTTAAAAATGAAAACGCATATTTTAAATTTATTAAATTATTTGATTTTTTGACATCAATGTATTTTTCACCATGATGTTTCTAACTTAATTTACCCAATTTGTTATATTTTTAAAATTGCAACATTTGTTTGTAGAAATCATGTACTATAGACTTGAAATATAGGGTGTTTTTTACTTTAAAAATGAAAACGCATATTTCAAATTTATTAAATTATTTGATTTTTTGACATCAATGTATTGTTGACCATGAAGTTTCTAGCTTAATTTACACTTATATTTCATATTTTTGAAATATCAACATTTGTTTCTAGAAATCGTGTACTATACACTTGAAAAGTAGGGTGTTTTTTACTTTAAAAATGAAAAAGCATATTTTAAGCTTATTAAATTAATTAATTTTTTTTTGAAATCAATGTATTGTTTACCATGAAGTTTCTAGCTTAATTTACACAATTTTTTATATTTTAAAAATATCAACATTTGTTTCTAGTAATCGTGTACTATACACTTGAAAAATAGTGTGTTTTTTACTTAAAAATGAAAATGCATATTTTTAATTTATTAAATTATGTGATTTTTTGACAACAATGGATTGTTTACCATTACGTTTCTAGCTTAATTTACAGAATTTTTTATATTTTTAAAATATCAACATTTGTTTCTTGAAATCTTGTAACACTTGAAAAATAGTGTGTATTTTACTAAAAAACTGAAAATGCATATTTTTAATTTATTAAATTATTTGATTTTTTGACGTCAATGTATTTTTCGTCATGTAGTTTCTAGCTTAGTTTAATCTATTTTTTTATATTTTTAAAACATCAACATTTGTTTCTAGAAATCATGTACTAGACACTTGAAAAATACTGTATTTTTTACTAAAAAAAGGAAAACCCATATTTTTAATTTTTTAAATTATTTGATTTTTTTGATTACAATGTATTGTTTTCCATGAAGTGTCTAGCTTAATTTACACTATTTTTTATATTTTTAAAATTGCAACATTTGTTTGTAGAAATCGTATACTAAAGACTGTAATATAGGGTGTTTTTTACTTTAAAAATGAAAACGCATATTTTAAATTTATTAAATTATTTGGTTTTCTGACATCAATGTATTGTCCACCATAAATTTTAGCTTAATTTATACTTATTTTTTATATTTTTAAAATATTAACATTTGTTTCTAGTAATCGTGTACTATACACTTGAAAAATAGTGTGTTTCTTACTAAAAAATGAAAAAGCATATTTTTAATTTATTAAATTATTTGATTTTTTTGAAAACAATGTATTGTTTACCATGAAGTTTCCATCTTAATTTACACAATTTTTTATATTTTTAAAATATCAACATTTGTTTCTTGAAATCATGTACTATACACTTGAAAAATAGTGTGTATTTTACTAAAAGACTGAAAATGCTTATTTTTAATTTATTAAATTATTTGATTGTTTGTCATCAATGTATTTTTCGTCATGTAGTTTCTTGCTTAGTTTAAACTATTTTTTTATATTTTTAAAATATCAACATTTGTTTCTAGAAATCGTGTACTATACACTTGAAAAACAGTGTGTATTTTACTTAAAAACTGAAAATGCATATTTTTAATTTATTAAATTATTTGATTTTTTGACATCAATGTATTTTTCGTCATGTAGTTTCTAGCTTAGTTTAAACTATTTTTTTATATTTTTAAAATATCAACATTTGTTTCTAGAAATCGTGTACTAGACACTTGAAAAATAGTGTGTTTTTTACTAAAAATGAAAATGCATATTTTTAATTTATTAAATTATTTGATTTTTTTGACAACAATGTATTTTTCACCATGAAGTTTCTAGCTTAATTTACCCTATTTTTTTATATTTTTAAAATATCAACATTTATTTCTAGAAATCGTGTACTATACACTTGAAAAGTAGGGTGTTTTTTACTAAAAAAATGAAAATGCATATTTTAAATTTATTAAATTATTTGATTTTTTTTTACTACAATGTATTGTTTACCATGAAGTTTCTAGCTTAATTTACCCTAATTTTGATTTTTTAAAATTGAACATTTTTTTTCAGAAATCGTCTTCTAGAGACTTGAAATATAGGGTGTTTTTTACTTTAAAAATGAAAACGCATATTTTAAATTTATTAAATTATTTGATTTTTTTTACAACAATGTATTTTTCACCATGAAGTTTCTAGCTTAACTTACACTTATTTTTTATTTTTTTAAAATATCAACATTTGTTTCTAGAAATCGTGTACTATTAACTTGAAAAGTAGGATGTTTTTTACTAAAAAAATGAAAACGCATATTTTAAATTTAATAAAATATTTAACTTTTTTCTAAATCTATATATTATTTACCATGAAGTTTCTAGCTAAATTTACACAATTTTTGATATTTTTAAAATTGCAACATTTGTGTGTAGAAATCGTGTACTATTGACTTGAAATATTGGGTGCTTTTTACTTTAAAAATGAAAACACGTATTTTAAATTTATACAATTATTTGATTTTTTTGACAACAATGTATTTTTCACCATGAAGTTTCTAGCTTAATTTACACTATTCCTTTATTTTTTTAAAATATGAACATTTATTTCTAGAAAGCGTGTACTATACACTTGAAAAATAGTGTGTTTTTTGCTAAAAAAATGAAAATGCATATTTTTAATTTATTAAATTATTTGATTTTTTTGAAAACAATGTATTGTTCACCTAGAAGTTTCTCGCTTAATTTACAGAATTTTTAAAATTTTTATACTTGCAACATTTGTTTCTTGAAATCGTATACTATACACTTGAAAAATTGGGTGTTTTTTACTTTAAAAATTAAAAATCATATTTTGAATTTTTTTAATTATTTGATTTTTTCTAAAACAATGTATTGTTCCCAATAAAGTTTCTATTTAATTTACACAATTTTTTATATTTTTAAAATTGCAACATTTGTTTCTAAAAATTGTGTACTATAGACTTGAAATATAAGGTGTTTTTTACTTTAAAAATGAAAACGCGTATTTTAAATTTATTAAATTATTTGATTTTTTGAAAACAATGTATTGTTCCCCATAAAGTTTCTAGCTTAATTTACACAATTGTTTATTGTAACACCTTAATTTGTGAGTCCGTTTTTTTATTCAAAACACTAGTGGAAGCTTAGTTCTAATTTCAACAATTAATAATAATAATAATAATAATAATTACACCCCTTTCAAATTTTACAAATTCCTATACCATGTGTGTTTATACTTAAGAAGAGCCCATAGCTTATCTTATCTGTGGCTTTCACTTCACAATCTTCTGATACCTACGATATGGTAACCGTCAGTTATATGTAAACATATAACTGAGTAACCCCCGACATTTTTTAAAACAGTTTTATACCATATCGCAGCCAGTCTAATTGGAAAACACTCTATTTAATCCCTAACACAATTTAATCCACAATCAATGCAACAACTCATACATAATGCATACTATGACAATTATGGAAGTATGCATGCCATGATCTTTCATTAACATACTTAATTCTTTTCTTTTCTTGAATCTTTTATGGAAGCCTCGTGCACTAGACTTCCCCTAGCACGTGGCAGTAACGCGAGGTTGAGCTCAAAACTAGGACCACGGCAAGCATCCCTACCGTGATCAAACTGGCTGTCGGGCTATCTTACCCCAATCACTGGGATAGCCCAAGACTATCTTACCCCATTCATCGGGATAGTCCTTTCTTTCGGGCCATCTTCCTGATCACCGGGCAACCCTACTAGTTCAGGTCATCTTACCCCGTTCATTGGGATATCCTACATTCTCAATCTTTTCATGCTTGTCCGCTTACCCGGTGTCTGACCGGTGGGATTCAACCCGCTTACTCAACATCCATTGATGGGGGAAAGCTTAAACTTGTCTTTAAATTTCATTTTCATTTCACATAAAATATTATCATGCATTTCACATTCAACTCATATCATTTGCATACAACATTCATCATTCATCATTAATATTTCATTAATCATTCATTTAAGCACTTGCCACCCATGTAATAACACTATACTTATCATCATCATTTCATGACCCTAATACCTGTTACTAAGTCATATGGACCTATTTACATTGATTCTAACCCTAGAAATAGTCTATTAGGGTCCTCAATGCATTTTGGAAGTTAAAACATGTCAAGGAGGTATAGAGCACTGGCGCTTGAGCGCCCATTCTGGCACTTGAGCGCCAGGCAACATTTTTACACAGCTAAGAATTTCATCCTAGCGCTCGAGCCCCAATCCAAGCGCTTGAGCGCCAAACATCCATTTGCCACTACCAGGATATTTGTCCTGGCGCTCGAGCCCCAGTCCAGGCGCTCGAGCCCCAGCCACAGATGACAGCTTTTGTGAATTCCACCAAAAATTCAGTTTCTTTCCTTTCAACCTCTTTCCTTGACCTCATTCTAACTTCCAAAACACTACCCACATCATGGCACAACAAATTCACACATATACAATCAAATTGTCACAAATCAAGTGTACATTAGCATGATTCAAACACAAATGCTTCATTCATTCAATCTCACATCAAAATCACAAGACACAATTTCAACACATATACACATTGTTTCTCAATTCACACTACTACATCAAAATATGACAACAAGGAAAACTCTCACACTTCACTTTCATTGCCACACTAGTTTCCAAAATAACCTACATGCATCAAACTAAATCATCCCACTTAACAAGTCTAATCCTAATCATTACACATTTCACAATTTGACAATAGTCAATCCACATGCTTGTCCATCTTAACCCCATTTTCTGGGAGACCCTACTTCTTCAGGCCATCTTAACCCGATTTTCTGGGAAACCCTACTTCTTCATTTTCATGCTTGTCCACTTACCCGGTATACTACCGGTGGGATTCATTCATTATCATTTCACATTATCATGCATTAAACATTCATCATACATGTCATAACACATACCACAACATTTCCATGATCCTATTGCATGTTTATAAGTCATATATACCTATTTTCATTCATTCCTATCCTAGAAATGGATTCATTATATTTACATTGCATTTTGTTTGATTATGTTCATGTAGGAATAAAGCATGGAGAAGTGTTGAATTTAGAGAAAAGAATGAAGAAAGTTGAAGAAAAGATGTAGAAAACACTTAGAAGCTGTCAAACACAATCTTGTGCGCACAGCCCAAGAAGGTGTGCGCACCTTAATTCCTCCTGGAGCTGCTGCCCAGTCTTGTGCGCACAGCCCATGAATGTGTGCGCACCCCTATTCGTATTTTTGCCAAATTGAGGGAAACCAAAAGCATTTGAAAGCTAAGCGGATGCTCTACAACTCTTATGAAGACCAAGAAACCTAGTTCTAAAGGTTTTATTGTCAAAGATAGTAATCTTTGACAGGGATGTGCAATCAACAAAACAGATACTTTCATATAGACTCTATCTTAGTACTTTGGTCATACATAGAGTTGTAGACCTCCAAATTGAGTGAAACCAAAAGCATTTGAAAGCTAAGAGGGTGATCTACAACTATTCTGAAGACCACGAAGTCAAATTCCAATTCAAACAAATTCAAAAGACCAGTTCAAATTGTTCCAAAACAGGGGAAAATGGTATTGATCAACTTTTCACAAATTTCAATCCTCCCTTCCATCTCAATTCCTCAAAATCATATTAACTTCATGTAATTCAATATAAATCACTCAAAGATCAATTCACAAGGATGACCAATGTCCAATTTCATCAAATTCACATTATCATCAAGATCATTCTCATACATTCACATTCACAATCCAATATCCAAACAAAGAATCAACATAAATGCATCAACCTCACACATATAGAACCAATTCAACCAAGATCAACTTCACACTTCAAGAACACAAGAAACATGTCATGTTAATTTAACACCAATTTCCATGCAACCTAAATTCATGTCATCTAACCAAATCAAGTCCAAAACCTAACATCATACCATCATCTATTTTCTAATTGCACTAATTGGGGGTTTTAAGTTTGGGGTTTCCTTAGAATTGGAGCTCTAAACTCAATCTCTAAATTCCACCGTGGAAGATTCTAAACCGGTAGAATTGGAGCTCCCGACGCGTGGATCATTTTCTTCAACTGCTCCGGCGGCAACTGGTGGCCGGAAGGCGACCATGCAACCACCCAAAGTGGTGGCCATCATCAAGTTCTCCCTCTCTCTCGCCACCCTCTCTCTCTACTTTATAAAATTTTCATTGATTATGTTTTGAGTGTGTGTGTACGTGAGTGAGGAGGGGTATATGTGAGGGTGCATGGTTAGGTGAGGGAAGGCGCATGGTAAGAAGATAGTCCCTAGTTTTAATTTATTAAAAATTGCAAATAAGTCCTTGTCATTATAAAATTTAATAAAATTCCAAATCAACTTAATTTACATGAATAAAACCACAAGGATTTAGTTGCAACTTTCTAATTTTATATTTTAGTCCCCTAAGCCCACCTTGCTACGTTTTAAATGTCTAGTTGTATTTATATCATGACCTAGTCCTTTTTCCCTAATCCTATATGCTTTATAAATTATTTTAGTTCCCTAAATTCCTTATCTTTTCTAAAATAGCCTCCCTCAAGGACGCAATTGTGAATTTAAATAATCTATTCCAGAAGGTTAGAAATTTGGTATGTTACAATTCCACCCCCCGTAAAAAATTGTGTCCTCACAATTCGTTTTAATTCCTAGCTTAAGGAACTTTCATAACGTAAATATCTTGAGAGAGTTATGGGTTCACAACTTAACGCATATCGAACTTGTAAGGTTTTCGACTTATATCATGAGTTTGGTAGGGTAAGCTTTAATGAAAAATGTGGTACAACACACTAGAAACCCCATTGGAGTTCATAAGGCTACCTGGAAGCTCTCAAATTGATGGAGTGAACACTTATATTTTTCGGAAGAATAATTTTAAGACCTTGTTTAAGAATTGTGGTATCCACTCTCATGGAATTGAAAAAGATTAAGATAGAAGTAGTGTATAGACCTCAAGCATATTGGGAAAATCAAAGTCTACCCTTGAGACTCGACTTTTATTTTCCGAGAGTATTTCGCCATAATTAATGATACTAATGGGAAGACTTGCCCAATTTGGGCTTGATGAGGCCGGATATGAAGTACCAAATAAAATTTCATAGATTTAGTAAATAAAATAGGCATAACTAAAGAAGTTGCGGTTAATGTTATTTCTAGCTTGAGAGGAACTTGAGCTGGTGGGAAGCAAACTATAGTGTCATTCATTTGTGAATTAGACTTTGGAAAGATACGAGATCTACAGATGACTTAACTTAAATTAATTCATTGTTGATATTTAGAATTTCTCAAAGAAGGTCTAAATGGTCACTAAGAATCTAGTTTTAGAATAAGGGTTAGAATTTACAAGTCTTGATCTTTCTAGTACAAATTGGTTTCAAGTTCTAATTTGTATAACTCGTTATGTCTTGGTTATAGAGAGAATGGAAATTGATTACAAGAAGCATAGAGTTCTTGAACGTGTCGTGCAAGGCTACTTGAATCAAGGAAACTTCCTATTCCTTCTTAGGGTAACATTTTAATTTTAGGACGATTAACTCATTTCAAGTTGTTGATGTGAATTAGATTGGATCAGGATGTGTTTTTGCACGCGTCTCTAAATGCGGATATTTATGATCTTGTTTCTATGATATAAAGAGAATGGCTGAATTAATGGCAATGTGATAAGGGTTCGTTGTCCCCTTACTTAAGTGAGAACTCAGGATTGAGAAAATCGGGAACTGATTTGAGAGCCCACATATTTGTTTTAGTTGAGGCATTATAGTTGATGACTATAATAACGGTGTATCATGTCAAGGAAATTCATGTAACCTCACAAGGATTTAAGTTAGAGATTTAATGTGAAGCTAAACTTATCCTTAGCTTAAACTGCGAATAAGTACAACTAGTGAATTTACAAGGTAGTCGGGGTGCTTAATCGGAATCCGAAAGTATATGAAAACCGGAGTTGTTCAAGTCTCTAAGACGCTGTGAAGGAAACTATCTAAAAGCTTAAATTCTGATAATTACAACGAGTAGTTGGACTGGTCTAAACTTTATAGGATTAAAGTTTGGAAAACTAAGTTAAATTTGAAATTGAGAATTAAAAGGGATTCTCTTAACAATCAGTACCGTTAGGGACTGAATGCATAGATAGAAACTTAGATGGATTCAAACTTTGGGAAACTCCAAATCTGAAGAATCTAAATGGAATATTACAAGGAAGTCCTCTAACGCTTTCGTTGTGCCACTCTGATTAATTCGTCTTCCAAGGAAACTTGGATCTAAGGATCGAAACTTGAACATAAATAAGGATATTTTGATAACCATCAAAATAGTTTCGGAGCTTAGATTGCCAAAGAAATCCTTAACGGTGATGTTGCACTAATGCTTGAAACAATTTCATAGGCTGACTAGAACTTCAAAGTTAAATGAAATTTGAGGTCATGAGAAATATGGTTCTGAAAACGGGAAACTCAGGGTAGGCATCATGAAATAAATTTGACTGCCTTTCGATTATCGACTTGGTGACATACTTTCTTAGATGACCAACAAGTGTAACAAACTTAGTTAAGGTACAAGGGTGGTTTCTAGTCTTCGTAGAGTACCTAAATATGTTTAAGGGATCTATGTCTCAGGGAATCCTTTGTATAGGAGCGTCTAAGAGTGTGATTTAAAATACCGGTAGATTATGAGGGAAATCGATTGCCAAAACTTCCGTAGTTAGCATCAGAAGAGGAAGATTTATCTCTAAGCCCTCAGGTGTAAAACAACACTGTTTAGATCCTATAATAAGAATTAGACTAAGATTAAATGGATAACCAGATAAAGGCATCTTAATTAGAGAATTGAATTTAGATAAAAAAAATTAATGACAGTTGTTGTTTATTAGGAGTTCTTGATACTGGCAAGCAGAGGGAAAGTTAATGTGTCTGGATGCCCACACAGAAAGAATTTAAGAGTTCTCGTTGTTGTCCTAAATTAACTCTAAGTTGTAGCAAAGTATTCAACAATTTTTTTTTCTTCGAGTCCACTATATGAATTGGAGTCTAAGGTGAATATACTTAGCTCCTAACTTATCAGCTTTGAGTAAGGATATACTTAGTGTCTAAAGTGTTCCAAAACAAACAATTCTAAGATTGGTGATAAGTTAAGGTGCAGGACTTGTTTCATTTAATGATTAAATTAACAAAACTAACCTAATACATCTCAATTAGAGAGGATTTCTAAAAGTTGAACTTAAGCGCAACTTAGATTATATCTTAAGGAAAACTCACAAGGAGGACAAATTTCAAGATACAATGTTATGTCACGTTTATGTGAAGGGAGTAGAGTTACTATAAGAGGTATCTACATGTAGGAACATCAATTTAAACGATATAAGAAAATACGTTCTTGAACCTCTCTAAGGATACATGACTGTCAAATTAGAATC
Organism: Cyamopsis tetragonoloba; assembly: GCA_037177725.1. NCBI lineage: Eukaryota > Viridiplantae > Streptophyta > Magnoliopsida > Fabales > Fabaceae > Cyamopsis > Cyamopsis tetragonoloba. The sequence goes on along the minus strand of CM074124.1, from coordinate 14,037,491 downwards.
GATGCTTAGTTCACCAAGAAAGAAGGCATATAATTGTTTAGAATAAGCAATGAAACTTCTTGAGTCACAAAATTAATTCTAATTTAGGCTTGGTGAATTTCCAAAGAAGATAAAGAATTTGATTTCTAGAATTTACGTAGATAGTTTGTCAATGTCAATCATAAAAGGAATTAGAGTTTAAGGAATTTAAGTCCTAGAGGAAACTTAAATGAAAGAATCTGGGATGGAGTTCCTCATGCTTTAATGACGTGATCTATTCCTATACTTAACCAATTTTCCATTGAGTATATCTTCCTAATATGAATCCGAATAGGAATACACATAACCCCCCTTAATTGTTGTTGTGAGATTACCACTACCAATCTCTCTAAGTCTCTCCCGCCTCTTGGCTTCCTTACCAAGGGCCCTTACGCACGATCACAATTATAAAGGGAAAAGGGTTTAAGGAATTCGGATCCTAATTTCACAAAATCTTCACACCCATTTTCCGCTATCTATTCTAGAAGGCTAATCACATTTGTCCTTAAAACATATTCTACTCGGTACTCATGCTAGGTTAGTGACTTGAACCCACTGGTTACAAATGCATCAATGTCGTAACTAAGGTACTAAACTGGCCAAGCCCAATATCTTACAGTCACAACATCGGTACACCTATATCCCAATGTCTCATCCTACTTTCCATAAAATATACTAAAAGAAGAACAATCTCTTTAAAGATCATTCTTATCCATTAGTAGTCATAACTTCTACTCTCATGCACCAATATTCAGCTGATCAGACTCAATATTAGCTGCATGTTCCTTCGAAACTTATGATATGCCTAATAGATATGTTCAGAATATTAATCGTTCAGCTGAGTATCGACTCATTATCATTACAGTCCAATAGATCAAACTGCTCTGATACCATAAATGTAACAACTTATTTTGTAGACCTTTTTTTTTTTCATATATAAGCGGAAGCTAAAATTTACTACATAATAAATAATAATAATTACATCCCTTTTTAACTTAAATGAATTCCTATCCAACTGAACAAATAAATACATGAATATAAAACTTAGGTTCGCCATGTATGGTTATACCTAAGAAAACCTTGAGACTTTTCTCGTCCGTAGCTATAGCTCCTTAATCTTCTGATATCTGCAATACTGATACCATCAGTTATATGAAAAACATATAACCGAGTAACCCTCGGTCTAACTAAAAACATTATAGATCAGTATTGCAGCCAGTCTAACTGGAAAATATCCTCAATACAAGCCTAACATACCATAACACATTCAAACATAGCAGTACACACAAATACAATTTAATTTATATGCATAAATGCTATGAATCACATTACATTTCATTTCAATTCATTTTGAATCACATTACATTTTATTTCAATTCATTTTGAATCACATTACATTTCTTTTCATCTTTTAACGGGAGTCTAGTGCACTAGATCTCCACCATAGGTACCTTGGCAGAAAGACATAATTTGAGCTCACTGATACCCCTCGTAAGCGTCCCTACCTGAATCTCTGGGGAACTGCCAGGCTATCTTAACCCCTTTTGGGATAGCCTATGACTATCTTGACCCCTTTCGGGATAGTCATTAAATTTTCAGGCCATCTTAACCCCATTTTCTGGGAGACCCTACTTCTTCAATTTCATGTTTGTCCACTTACCCGGTATACTACCGCTAGGATTTATTCATTATCATTTCACATTATCATGCATTAAACATTCATCATAAATGTCATAACACATACCATAACATTTCCATGATCCTATTGCATGTTTATAAGTCATATATACCTAATTTCATTCATTCCTATCCTAGAAATGGATTCATTATATTTACATTGCATTTTGTTTGATTATGTTCATGTAGGAATAAAACATGGAGAAGTGTTGATTTTAGAGGATTGGACTTAAATAATGAAGGAAAGAATGAAGAAAGTTGAAGAAAAGATGTAGAAAACACTTAGAAGCTGTCAAACACAATCTTGTGCGCACAGCCCAGGAAGGTGTGCGCACCTTAATTCCTCCTGGAGCTGCCCAGTCTTGTGCGCACAACCTAGGAATGTGTGCACATCCACATTCGTATTTTGGCCATAACATAAGTTGTAGACCTCCAAATTGAGGGAAAACAAAAGCATTTGAAAGCTAAGCGGATGCTATACAACTCTTATGAAGACCACAAAACCTAGTTCTAAAAGTTTAATTGTCAAAAACAGTCATCTTTGACAGAGATGTGCAATCAACAAAACAGATACTTTCATATAGACCATGTCTTAGTAATTTGGTCATAACTAGAGTTGTAGACCTCCACATTGGGTGAATCCAAAAGAATTTGAAATATAAGAGGATGCTCAACAACTCTTATGAAGACCACAAAGTCAAATTCCAATTAAAACCAATTCAAAAATCCAGTTCAAATTGTTCCAAAACAGGGGAAAATGGTATTGATCAACTTTTCACAAATTTCAATCCTCCCTTCCATCTCAATTCCTCAAAATCATATTAACTTCACCTAATTCAATATAAATCACTCAAAGATCAATTCACAAGGATGACCAAAGTCCAATTTCATCAAATTCACATTATCATCAAGATCATTCTCATACATTCACATTCACATTCACATTCACAATCCAATATCCAAACAAAGAATCAACATAAATGCATCAACCCCACACATATAGAACCAATTCAACCAAGATCAACTTCACACTTCAAGAACACAAGAAACATGTCATGTTAATTTAACACCAATTTCCATGCAACCTAAATTCATGTCATCTAACCAAATCAAGTCCAAAACCTAACATCATACCATCATCTATTTTCTAATTGCCCTAATTGGGGGTTTTAAGTTTGGGGTTACCTTCGAATTGGCTCTAAACTCAATATCTAAATCCCACCGTGGAAGATTCTAAACCGGTAGAATTGGAGTTCCCGACGCGTGGATCATTTTCTTCAACTGCTCCGGCGGCCGGAAGGCCACCATGCAACCACCCAAAGTGGTGGCCGTCATCAAGTTCTCCCTCTCTATCGCCACCCTCTCTCACTACTTTATAAAATTTTCATTGATTATGTTTTGTGTGTGTGTACGTGAGTGAGGAGGGGTATATGTGAGGGTGCATGGTTAGGTGAGGGAAGGCGCATGGTAAGAAGATAGTCTCTAGTTTTAATTTATTAAAAATTGAAAATAAGTCCTTGTCATTATAAAATTTAATAAAATTCCAAATCAACTTAATTTAAATGAATAAAACCACATGGATTTAGTTGCAACTTTCTAATTTTATATTTTAGTCCCCTAAGTCCACCTTGCTACGTTTTAAATGTTTAGTTGTATTTATATCATGACCTAGTCCTTTTTCCCTAATCCTATATGCTTTATAATTCATTTTAGTTCCCTAAATTCCTTATCTTTTCTAAAATAGCCTCCCTCAAGGACGCAATTGTGAATTTAAATAATCAATTCCAGAAAGTTAGAAATTTGGGATGTTAAAGGAGGGGAGGGGATGGCAAAATTAACACATTAAATCACTTAAAATCCCTCCCCTCCCCTCTAACCAAACACAAAAACATTATTTTCCCTTCCCTCCCCTCCCCTCCATTTAAACCAAACAAACTCTCAGATTTTTTCTTTTTCCTCCCCTCCCCTCCCCTCCACTCTCCTCCATTAAAATCCCTCCCCTCCGTTGAACCAAACAGACCCTTAAGGATTGCAACCACATCCCTAAATTCCCATTTTGTTATAAAAGAACCAATAGCTCTTTTCTAGGAAATTTATGGGATGTTACGTTTATGTTTTTAAAATTGCAACATTTATTTCTAGAAATCGTGTTCTATATATACACTTGAAAAAAAGGGTGTTTTTTACTTTAAAAATGAAAATGCATAATTTAAATTTATTAAATTATTTGATTTTTTTGAAAAAAATCTATTGTTCCCCATAAAGTTTCTAGATTAATTTTTACAATTTTATATATTTTTAAAATTGAAAAATTTATTTCTAGAAACCGCGTACTATACACTTGAAAAATATAGTGTTTTTTACTTTAAAAATGAAAATGCATATTTTAAATTTATTAAATTATTTGATTTTTTTGACAAAATTGTTCACCAAGAAGTTTCTAGCTTAATTTACACTATTTTTTATATTTATAAAATATCAACATTTCTTTCAAGAAATCGTGTACTATACACTTGGAAAATAGGGTGTTTTTTAATAAAAAATGAAAATACATATCTTAAATTTATTAAATTATTTGACGTTTTTGACAACAATGTATTGTTTACCATGACATTTCTAGCTTAATTTACACTATTTTTTTTATATTTTTAAAATATAAACATTTGTTTCTAGAAATCGTATACTATGAACTTGAAGAATAGGGTGTTTTTACTTAAAAAATGAAAACACTTATTTTAAATTTATTAAAATATTTGACAACCATGTATTGTTCGCAATAAAGTTTCTAGCTTAATTTACACTATTTTTTTTATATTTTTAAAATATCAACATTTGTTTCTAGAAATCGTGTACTATGCACTTGAAAAATAGGGTGTTTTTTACTAAAAAAATGAAAACACTTATTTTAAATTTATTAAATTATTTGATTATTTTTGACAACCATGTATTGTTCACAATAAAGTTTCTAGCTTAATTTACACTATTGGATTTATATTTTTAAAATTGCAACATTTGTTTCTAGAAATCGTATTCTATACACTTGAAAAATAGGGTGTTTTTTACTTTAAAAATGAAAACGCATATTTTAAGTTTATTTAATTATTTAATTTTTTTTAAATCAATGTATTGTTTACCATGAAGTTTCTAATTTAATTTACATAATTTTTTATATTTGTAAAATTGCAACATTTGTTTCTAAAAATTGTGTAATAGAGACTTCAAATATAGGGTGTTTTTTACTTTAAAAAATAAAACACATATTCTAAATTTATTAAATTATTTGATTTTATTGAAAACAATGTATTGTTTCCCATAAAGTTTCTAGCTTAATTTACAAATTGTTTATATTTTAAAATTGCAACATTTGTTTCTAGAAATCGTGTAATATACACTTGAAAAATAGGGTGTTTTTTACTTTAAAAATGAAAATACATATTTTAAATTTATTAAATTATTTGAAAACAATCTATTGTTCCCCATAAAGTTTCTAGCTTAATATTTACAATTTTATATATTTTTAAAATTGAAACATTAATTTCTAGAAATCGCGTACTATACACTTGAAAAAAACGGTGTTTTCTACTTCAAAAATGAAAACGCATATTTTAAATTTATTAAATTATTTGATTTTTTTGAAAACAATGTATTGTTCACCAAGAAGTTTCTAGTTTAATTTAGACTATTTTTTATATTTATAAAATATCAACATTTGTTTCAAGAAATCGTGTACTATACACTTGAAAAATAGGGTGTTTTTTACTAAAAAAATGACAACACATATTTTAAATTTAATAAATTATTTGATTTTTTTGACAACAATGTATTGTTCACCATGACGTTTCTAGCTTAATTTACACTATTTTTTTTATATTTTTAAAATATCAATCTTTATTTCTAGAAAACATGTACTATACACTTGAAAAATAGGGTGTCTTTTACCAAAAAAATGAAAATGCATATTTTAAATTTGTTAAATTATTTGATTTTTTTTACAACAATGTATCGTTCACCAAGAAGTTTCTAGCTTAATTTACACTTTTTTTTATATTTTTAAAATATCAACATTTGTTTCTAGAAATCGTGTACTATACACTTGAAAAATAGGGTGTTTTTTACTAAAAAAATAAAAACGCATATTATAAATTTATTAAATTAGTTGATTTTTTTTTGACAACAATGTATTTTTCACCATGAATTTTTTAGCTTAATTTACACTATATTTAATATTTTTAAAATATCAACATTTGTTTCTAGAAATCGTGTACTATGCACTTGAAAAATAGGGTGTTTTATAATAAAAAATGAAAACACATAATTTAAATTTATTAAATTATTTGATTTTTCTTGACAACCATGATTTGTTCACAATAAAGTTTCTAGCTTAATTTACACCCTTTGATTTATATTTGTAAAATTGCAACATTTGTTTATAGAAATTGTGTTCTATACACTTGAAAAATATGTCCTTTTTTACTTTAAAAATGAAACCGCATATTTTAAATTTATTAAATTTTTTGAATTTTTTGAAAACATTGTATTGTTCACCATGAAATTTCATGTTTAAGTTACAATATTTTTTTATAATTTCAACATTTGTTTTTAAAAATCGTGTACTATACACTTGAAAAATAGGGTGTTTTTTACTTTAAAAATTAAAACACATATTTTAAGTTTATTAAGATATTTAATTTTTTTGAACACAATATATTATTCCCAATAAATTTTCTAGCTTAATTTTAGCCAATTTTTTGTATTTTTAAAATTGCAACATTTATTTCTAAAAATTGTGTACTATAAACTTGAAATATAGGGTGTTTTTGACTTTAAAAATGAAAATAAATATATTAAATTTATTAAATTATTTGATTTTTTTTAAAACAATTTATTGTACCCCATAACGTTTCTAGCTTAATTTACATAAGTTTTTAAATTTTTAAAATTGCAACATTTGTTTCTAGAAATCGTGTTCTAGATACTTGACAATAGGGTGTATTTTACTTTAAAAATGAAAATGCATACTTTAAAAAGATTAAATTATTTGATTTAATTTAAGATAATGTATTTTTAAGTTTCTAGTTTAATTTAGAAATCTTTTTTATATTTTTATAATTGCGAAATTTGTTTCTGAAAATCGTGTACTATACACTTGAAAAAGAGAGTTTTTTGGAATTTAAAAATGAAAAAACAATTTTTAAATTTATTAATATATTTTATTTTTTTGAAAACAACGTATTGTTCCCAATAAAGTTTCTAGCTTAATTTACAGAGTTTTTTTTATTTTTAAAATTGCAACATTTTTTTCTAAAAAACGTGTACTATAGACTTGAAATATAGGGTATTTTTTACTTTAAAACCGAAAACGCAAATTTTAAATTTATTAAATTATTTGATTTTTTTAAAACAATTTATTGTTCCCCATAAAGTTTCTAGCTTAATTTACACAATTGTTTATATTTTTTAAATTGCAACTTTTGTTTCTAGAAAACGTGTACTATACACTTGAAAAATAGAGTGTTTTTACTTTAAAAATGAAAACGCATATTTTAAAAATATTTAATTATTTTATTTCTTTGAAAACAATGTATTGTTCACCATGAAGTTTCTAGTTTAATTTACAAATTCTTTTATATTTTTATAATTGCAAAATTTGTTTCTAAAAATCGTGAATTATACACTTGAAAAAGAGGGTGTTTTCACTTTAAAAATGAAAACGCAAAATTTAAATTTATTAAATTATTTGATATTTTTGAAAATAATGTATTGTTCCCCATAAAGTTTCTAGCTTAATTTACACAATTGTTTATATTTTTTAAATTGCAACTTTTTTTTCTAGAAATCGTGTACTATGCACTTGAAAAATAGGGTGTTTTTACTTTAAAAATGAAAATACATATTTTAAATCTATTTAATTATTTGATGGTTTGAAAACAATCTATTGTTCCCCATAAATTTAATACCTTAATTTTTCAATTTTTTATATTTTAAAAATTGAAACATTTGTTTCTAGAAATCGAGTACTATACACTTGAAAAATAGGGTGTTTTTTAATTTAAAAATGAAAACACAAATTTTAAATTTATTAAATTTTTTGATTTTTTTGACAACAATTTAGTTTTCACCATGAAGTTTCTAGCTTAATTTACACTATTTTTTTTATTTTTAAAATATCAACATTTGTTTCTAGAAATTGTGTGTTATACACTTGAAAAATAAGGTGTTTTTTACTAAAAAAATATAAACGCATATTTTAAATTTATTAAATTATTTGATTTTTTGACAACATTGTATTGTTCACCATAAAGTTTCTAGCTTAATTTACACTTTTTTTTTTATATTTTTAAATTATCAACATTTTTTTCTAGAAAATCGTGTTCGATACACTTAAAAAATAGGGTGTTTTTTACTAATAAAATGAAAACGCATATTTTAAAATTATTAAATTATTTAATTTTTTTTAAATCAATGTATTCTTCACCATGAATTTTCTAGCTTAATTTACACATTTTTTTATATTTTTAAAATTGCAACATTTGTTTGTAGAAATCGTGTACTATAGACATTAAATATAGAGTGTTTTTTACTTTAAAAATGAAAACGCATATTTTAAATTTATTAAATTATTTGATTTTTTTTGACAACAATGCATGGTTCTCCAAGAAGTTTCTAGCTTAATTTACACTATTTTTTATATTTTTAAAATATCAACATTTGTTTTTAGAAATCGTGTACTGTACACTTGAAAAATAGAGTGTTTTTTGCTTAAAAAATGAAAACCGTAACACCTAACAAAATTTAAGGCTAAGTAAGTTTTTTTGTTTTCAAAACACTAGTGGAACTAAATTCTAATTTACAACAATTAAAAATAATAATAATAATTACAACTCTTTCAATTTATACGGATTCCTATACAGCTGAAAAAATTAATATATATGAACTTGAGACTTAGGTTCACCATGTGTGGCTATACCTAAGAAAAACCCACAGCTCGTCCTATTTATGGCTTTTGCTTCATAATCTTCTGATACCTGTCATATGGTAACCGTCAATTATATGCAAAACATATAACTGAGGAACCCTCGGCATTTTTTTAAAACACTTTTATACCATATCACATCCCTATCAAACACAATCAATCTAACGCAACATATTCACACTCAATGCATGTAATGACAAGTATAGATGTATGCATGCTTTTACTTTAAAAATGAAAACGCATATTTTAAACTTATTAAATTTTTTCATTTTTTTGACAACAATTTAGTTTTCAACATGAAGTTTCTAGCTTAATTTACAGTATATTTTTACATTTTTAAAATATCAACATTTGTTTCTAGAAATCGTGTATTATACACTTGAAAAATAGTGTGTTTCTTAATAAAAAAATGAAAACGGATATTTTTAATTTATTACATTATTTGATTTTTCTGACAACAATGTATTGTTTACCATAAAGTTTCTAGCTTAATTTACACTATCTTTTATATTTTAAAATTGCAACATTTATTTTTTAGAAATCGCGTACTATAGTCTTGAAATATAGGGTGTTTTTTACTCTAAAAATGAAAACGCATATTTTAAATTTATTAAATTATTTGATTATTTGGAAAACAATGCATTGTTCACCATGAAGTTTCTTGTTTAATTTACAAATTTTTTATATTTTTATAATTGCAAGATTTGTTTCTAAAAATCATGTACTATACACTTGAAAAATAGGATGTTTTTTATTTTAAAAATGAAAATGCATATTTTAAATTTATTAAATTTTTTTTTTGAAAACAATCTATTGTTCCCCATAAAGTTTCTTGCTTAATTTTTAAAATTTATTATATTTTTATAATTGCAACATTTGTTTCTAAAAATGGTGTACTATATATACACTTAAAAAATAGAGTGTTTTTTACTTTAAGAATTAAAACAGATATTTTAAATTTATTAATATATTTAATTTTATTGAAAACAATGTATTGTTCCCAATAAAGTTTCTAGCTTAATTTACACAATTTTTTATTTTTTTAAAATTGCAAAAATTTTTTCTAAAAATTGTGTACTATAGACTTGAAATATAGGGTGTTTTTTACTTTAAAAATGAAAACGGATATTTAAAATTTATAAATTATTTCATTTTTTTAACAAATATGTAATTTTCACCATGAAGTTTCTAGCTTAATTTAAAATATCCACATTTGTTTCTATAAATTGTGCACTATACACTTGATAAATATGGTGTTTTTTACTAAAAAAATGAAAACACATATTTTAAATTTATTAAATTATTTGATTTTTTTGTCAACAATGTATTGTTCACCATGAATTTTCTAGCTTAATTTACAATATTTTTTTTATATTTTTCAAATATCAACATTTGTTTCTACAAATCATGTACTATACAATTGTAAAATAGTGTGTTTTTGACTAAAAAAATTAAAACACATATTTTTAATTTATTAATTTTTTTGATTTTTTTAACAACAATGTATTGTTTACCATGATGTTTCTAGCTTAATCTACAAAATTTTTATATTTTTAAAATTGCAACAATTGTTTGTAGAAATCGTGTACTATAGACATATAGTGTGTTTTTTACTTTAAAAATAAAAACGCATATTTTAAATTTATAAATTATTTTAGTTTTTTAACAAAAATTTAATTTTCACCATGAAGTTTCTAGCTTAATTTACACTATTTTATATTTTTAAAATATGGACATGTGTTTCTAGAAATCGTGTACTATACACTTGAAATATAGTGTGTTTTGTACTTTAAAAATGAAAATGCATATTTTAAAATTATTAAATTATTTGATTTTTTTTGACAACAATGTATTGTTCACCATGATGTTTCTCGCTTAATTTACACAATTTTTTATATTTTAAGAATTTCAACATTTGTTTGTAGAAATCGTGTGCTATAGACTTGAAATATAGAGTGTTTTTTACTTTAAATTTCTAAAATAATGTAATATTCCACATGAAGTTTCTAGCTTAATTTAAACAATTGTTTATATTTTTTTAATTGCAACATTTGTTTCTAAAAATCGTGTACTATACTTGACAAATAGGGTGTTTTTAACTTTAAAAATGAAAATGCATATTTTAAATTTATTAAATTATTTGATTTTTTTTAAAACAATCTATTGTTCCCCATAAAGTTTCTAGCTTTATTTTTACAATTTTTTATATTTTTATAATTGAAACATTTGTTTCTAAAAATCGTGTACTATACACTTGAAAAATAGGGTGTTATTTACTTTAAAAATTAAAACGCATATTTTAAATTAATGAATATATTTATTTTTTTTGAAAACAATGTATTGTTCCCAATAAAGTTTCTAGCTTAATTTTCAACATTTTTTATATTTTTATAATTGCAACATTTGTTTCTAAAAATCGTGTACTATACACTTGAAAAATAGGGTGTTTTTTACTTTAAAAATTATAACGCATGTTTTAAATTTATTAATATATTTAATTTTTTTGAAAACAATGTATTGTTCCCAATAAAGTTTCTAGCATAATTTACACTACCTTTTTTTATTTTTAAAATATCAACATTTGTTTTTAGGTATCGTGTACTATACACATGAAAAATAGGGTGTTTTTTACTAAAAAAATGAAAATGCATATTTTAAATATATTAAATTATTTGATTTTTTTACAACAATGTATTGTTTACCAACAAGTCTCTAGCTTATTTTACACTATTTTTTATATTTTTAAAATATCGACATTGATTTGTAGAAATCGTGTACTATACACTTGAAATATGGTGTGTTTTTTACTTTAAAAATGAAAATGCATATTTTAGATTTATTAAATTATTTGATTTTTTTAACAACAATGTATTGTTCACCATGAAGTTTCTAGCTTAATTTACACTTATTATTTATATTTTTAAAATATCAACATTTGTTTCTAGAAATCGTGTACTATACAAATGAAAAATAGTGTGTTTTTTACTAAAAAAATTAAAACGCATGATTTAAATTTATTAGATTATTTGATTTTTTTGACAACAATGTAATTTTTACCATTAATTTTCTAGCTTAATTTACACAATTTTTTTATATTTTTAAAATATCAACATTTGTATCTAAAAATCATGTATTCTACACTTGAAAAATAGGATGTTTTTTACTTTAAAATTGAAAGTACATATTTTAAAAATATTAAGTTATTTGATTTTTGTTGAAAAAAATGTATTGTTTTCCATGAAGTTTCTTGTTTAATTTACAATTTTTTTATATTTTTATAATTGCAAGATTTGTTCCTATCGTGTACTATACACTTGAAAAATAGAGGGTTTTTTACTTTAAAAATCAAAATGCATATTTTAAATTTATTAAATTATTTGATTTTTTTTTACAACAATCTATTGTTCCCCATAAAGTTTCTAGCTTAATTTATAAAATTTATAATATTTTTAAAATTGCAAAAAAATTTTTTAGAAATCGTGTACTATAGACTTAAACATTAGGGTGTTCTTTACTTTTAAAATTAAAACGCATATTTTAAACTTATTAAATTATTTGTTTTTTTGCAAATAATTTAATTTTCCCCATGAAGTTTCTAGCTTAATTTACACAATTGTTTATATTTTTATAATTGCAACATTTGTTTCTAGAAATCGTGTTCTATACACTTGAAAAATAGGGTGTTTTTTACTGTAAAAAAGAAAATGTATATTTTAAAATATTAAATTATTTGATTTTTTTGAAAACAATGTACTGTTCCCCATAAAGTTTCTAGCTTAATTTACACAATTGTTTATATTTTTAAAATTGCAACATTTGTTTCGAGAAATCGTGTACTATACACTTGAAAATTAGGGTGTTTTTTACTTTAAAAATTAAAATGCATATTTTAAATTTATTTAAGTATTTAATTTTTTTGAAAACAATCTATTGTTTCCCATAAATTTTCTAGCTTAATTTTTTCACTTTTTTATATTTTTAAAATTGAAACATTTGTTTCTAGAAATCACGTACCATACACTTTAAAAATGAAAACGCATATTTAAAATTCATTAAATTATTTGATTTTTTTTAAAACAATGTATTGTTGAAAATGAAGTTTCTAGATTAATTTACACAATTTTTTATATTTTTAAAATATCAACATTTATTTCTAGAAATTGTGTACTATACACTTGAAAAATAGGGTGTTTTTTACTTAAAAATAAAAACGCATATTTTAAATTTATTTAATTATTTAATTTTTTTGAAATCAATGTATTGTTTACCCTCATGTTTCTAGCTTCATTTACACTATTTTTTTATATTTTTAAAATATCAACATTTGTTTCTAGAAATCATGTACTATCCACTTGAAAAATAGGGTGTTTTTTACTAATAAAATGAAAACAAATATTTTAAATTCATTAAAATATTTGACTTTTTTGACAACAATGTATTGTTCACCATGAAGTTTCTAGCTTAATTTACACTATTTTTTTTATCTTTTTAAAATACCAACATTTGTTTATAGAAATCGTGTACTATACACTTGAAAAATAGGGTGTTTTTTACTTTAAAAATGAAAGTGAATATTTTAAAATTATTTAATTTTTTGAAAAAAATGTATTGTTCACCATGAAGTTTCTAGCTTAATTTAAACTTTTATTTATATTTTTAAAATATCAACATTTGTTTCTAGAAATCGTGTACCACACAGCTGAAAAATAGGGTGTTTTTTACTTAAAAAATGAAAACGCATATTTTAAGTTTATTAAATTACTCAATTTTTTTTCAAATCAATGTATTGTTTACCATGAAGTTTCTCGCTAAATTTACACAATTTTTTATATTTTTAAAATTGCAACATTTGTTTGTAGAAATCATGTACTATATAAGCTTGAAATATAGGGTTTTTTTTACTTTAAAAATCAAAACGCATTTTTTATATTTATTAAATTATTTGATTTTTTTTACAACAATGTATTGTTCATCTTGAAGTTTCTAGTTTAATTTACAATATTTTTTAAATTTTTAAAATATCAACATTTGTTTCTAGAAATCGTGACTATACACTTGAAAAATAAGGTGTTTTTTACTTAATAAATTAAAATGAATATTTTAAATTTATTTAATTATTTAATTTTTTTGAAATCATGGTATTGTTTACCATGAAGTTTCTAGCTTAATTCACACCATTTTTTATATTTTTCAAATTGCAACATTTGTTTGTTGAAATCATGTACTATAGACTTCAAATATATGGTGTTTTTTACTTTAAAAAGAAAAAAAAATATTTTAAATTTATTAAATTATTTTATTTTTTGGACAACAATGTATTGTTCACCAAAAAGTATCTAGCTTAATTTACACTATTTTTTTATACTTTAAAAATATCAACATTTGTTTCTAGAAATAATGTACTATACACTAGAAAAATAGGGTATTTTTTACTAAAAAAATGAAAACACATATTTTAATTTAATTAAATTATTTATTTTCTTTGACAAAATTGTATTGTTCATCATGAATTTTCTAGCTTAATTTACACTATTTTTTTATATTTTTAAAATTGCAACATTTGTTTATAGAAATCGTGTACTATAGACTTGAAATATAGGGTTTTTTTTACTTTAAAAATGAAAACGCTTATTTTAAATTTATTAAATTATTTAATTTTTTTAAAATAAATGTATTGTTTACCATGAAGTTTCTAGATTAATTGACATAATTTTTTATATTTTTAAAATTGCAACATTTGTTTGTAGAATTCGTGTATTATAGACTTAAAATATAGGGTCTTTTTAACTTTAAAAATGAAAACGCATATTTTAAATTAATTACATTAGTTGATTTTTTTGACAACAATGTATTGTTCATCATGAAGTTTCTAGCTTAATTTACACTATTTTATTAAATTTTAAAAATATCAACATTTATTTCTAGAAATCGTGCACTATACACGTGAAAAATAGGGTGTTTTTTACAACGATGTATTGTTTACCATGAAGTTTTTAGCTTAATTTAAACAATTTTTTATATTTTTAAAATTGCAACATTTCTTTATAGAAATCGTGTACTATAGACACATGAAATATTGGGTGTTTTTTACTAATAAAATGAAAATATATATTTTAAATTTATTAAAATATTTAATTTTTTTGACAACAATGTATTGTTCAACATGAAGTTTCTAGCTTAATTTACACTATTTTTTTATCTTTTTAGAATATCAACATTTGTTTCTAGAAATCGTGTACTATACACTTGAAAAATAGGATGTTTTTACATTTAAAATGAAAGTGAATATTTTAAAAATATTAAATTATTTGATTTTTTTGAAAACAATGTATTGTTCACAATGAAGTTTCTAGCTTAATTTAAACTTTTATTTATATTTTAAAAATATCAACATCTTTTTCTAGAAATCGTGTACCATACACTTGAAAAATATGGTGTTTTTTTCTAAAAAAATGAAAAAGCATATTTTAAATTTATCAAATTATTTAATTTTTTTTTGAAATTATTGTTTACCATGAAGTTTCTAGCTTAATTTACACTGTTTTTATATTTTTCAAATTGCAACAATTGTTTGTAGAAATCGTGTACTATAGACTTAAAATATAGGGTGTTTTTTACTTTAAAAATGAAAACGGATATTTTAAATTTATTAAATTATTTGATTTTTTTGACAATAATATATTGTTCACCATGAAGTTTCTAGCTTAATTTACACTTATTTTTATATTTTTAAAATATCAACATTTGTTTCTAGAAATCGTGGACTATACATATGAAAAATAGGGTATTTTTACTAAAAAATTGAAAATGCATTTTTTTAATTTATTAAATTAATAAATTTTTTTACAACAATGCATTGTTTACCATGAAGTTTCTAGCTTAATTTTAACAATTTATTATATTTTTAAAATTGCAATATTTGTTTTTTAGAAATCGTGTACTATATAGACTTGAAATATAGGGTGTTTTTTACTTTAAAAATGAATACGCATATTTTAAATTTATTGAATCATTTGATTTTTTTGACAACAATGTATTTTTCACCATGAAGTTTCTAGCTTAATTTACAGTATTTTTTAATATTTTTAAAATATCAACATTTGTTTCTAGAAATCGTGTACTATACACTTGAAAAATAGTCTGTTTCTTACTAAAAAAATGAAAACGCATATTTTTAATTTATTAAATTATTTGAGTTTTTTGACAACAATGTATTGTTTACCATGATGTTTCTAGCTTAATTTACCCAATTATTTATATTTTAAAATTGCAACATTTGTTTTTTAGAAATCGTGTACTATAGACTTGAAATATAGGGTGTTTTTTACTATAAAAATTAAAACTCATATTCTAAATTTAATAAATTATTTGACTTTTTTGAAAACAATGTATTGTTCACCATGAAGTTTCTAGCTTAATTTACACTAGTTTTTATATTTTTAAAATATCAACATTTGTTTCTAGAAATCGTGTACTATACATTTGAAAAAAAGGGTGTTTTTTACTAAAAAAATGAAAACGCATTTTTTAATTTATTAAATTATTACATTTTTTTTACAACAATTTATTGTTTACCATGAAGTTTCTAGCTTAATTTACACAATTTTTTATATTTTTATAATTGCAACATTTGTTTTTTAGAAATCGTGTACTATAGACTTGAAATATAGGGTGTTTTTTACTTTAAAAATGAATACCCATATTTTAAATTTATTCAATTATTTGATTTTTTTGAAAACAATGTATCATTCACCATGAAGTTTATAGTTTAATTTAAACTATTTTTTATATTTTTAAAATATCAACATTTGTTTCTAGAAATCGTGTACTATACACTTGAAAAATAGGGTGCTTTTTACTAAAAAAATTAAAACGCTTATTCTAAATTTATTAAATTATTTATTTTTTTTTGAAATCAATGTATTGTTTAGCATGAAGTTTCTAGCATAATTTACACTGTTTTTATATTTTTCAAATTGCAACAATTGTTTGTAGAAATCGTGTACTATAGACTTGAAATATAGTGTGTCTTTTACTTTAAAAATGAAAACGCATATTTTAAATTTATTAAATTATTTGATTTTTTTGACAACAATGTATTGTTCACCATCAAGTTTCTAACTTAATTTACACAATTTTTTATATTTTTATAATTGCAACATTTGTTTTTTAGAAATCGTGTACTATAGACTTGAAATATAGGGTGTTTTTTACTTTAAGAATGAATACGCATATTTTAAATTTATTCAATTATTTGATTTTTTTGAAAACAATGTATCAATCACCATGAACTTTCTAGCTTAATTTAAACTATTTTTTATATTTTTAAAATATCAACATTTGTTTCTAGAAATCGTGTACTATACACTGGAAAAAAAGGGTGTTTTTTACTAAAAAAATGAAAACGCATTTTTTTAATTTATTAAATTTTTACATTTTTTATACAACAATGTATTGTTTACCATGAAGTTTCCAGCTTAATTTACACAATTTTTTATATTTTTATAATTGCAACATTGGTTTTTTAGAAATCGTGTACTATAAACTTGAAATATAGGGTGTTTTTTTACTTTAAAAATGAATACACATATTTTAAATTTATTCAATTATTTAATTTTTTTGAAAACAATATATTATTCACCATGAAGTTTCTAGTTAAATTTACACTATTTCTTTTATATTTTTAAATTATCAACATTTGTTTCTAGAAATCGTATACTATACACTTGAAAAATAGCGTGTTTCTTACAAAAAAAATGAAAACGCATATTTTAAATTTATTAAATTATTTGATTTTTTTGACAACAATGTATTGTTCATCATGAAGTTTCTAGCTTAATTTACACTATTTTTTAAATTTAAAAAATATCAACATTTATTTCTAGAAATCGTGTACTATACATTTGAAAAATAGGGTGTTTTTTACTAAAATTATTAAAACGCATATTTTAAATTTATTAAATTATTTACTTTTTTTTTAAATCAATGTATTGTTTACCATGAAGTTTTTAGCTTAATTTAGACAATTTTTTATATTTTTAAAATTGCAACATTTCTTTATAGAAATCGTGTACTATAGACACATGAAATATTGGTTGTTTTTTAGTAATAAAATGAAAAAATATGTTTTAAATTTATTAAAATATTTAATTTTTTTGACAAAAATGTATTGTTCAACATGAAGTTTCTAGCTTAATTTACACTATTTTTTTTATCTTTTTAGAATATCAATATTTGTTTCTAGAAATCGTGTACTTGAAAAATAGGATGTTTTTACTTTAAAAATGAAAGTGAATATTTTAAAAATATTAAATTATTTGATTTTTTTGAAAACAATATATTGTTCACAATGAAGTTTTTAGCTTAATTTAAACTTTTATTTATATTTTAAAAATATCAACATTTTTTTCTAGAAATCGTGTACCATACACTTGAAAAATATGGTGTTTTTTTCTAAAAAAATGAAAAAGCATATTTTAAATTTATCAAATTATTTAATTCTTTTTTGAATTTGTTTACCATGAAGTTTCTAGCTTAATTTACACTACTTTTATATTTTTCAAATTGCAACAATTGTTTGTAGAAATCGTGTACTATAGACTTAAAATATAGGGTGTTTTTTACTTTAAAAATGAAAACGGATATTTTAAATTTATTAAATTATTTGATTTTTTTGACAATAATATATTGTTCACCATGAAGTTTCTAGATTAATTTACACTTATTTTTATATTTTTAAAATATCAACATTTGTTTCTAGAAATCGTGTACTATACACATGAAAAATAGGGTATTTTTACTAAAAAATTGAAAACGCATTTTTTTAATTTATTAAATTATTAAATTTTTTTACAACAATACATTGTTTACCATGAAGTTTCTAGCTTAATTTACACAATTTTTTTATATTTTTAAAATTTCAATATTTGTTTTTTAGAAATCGTGTACTATAGACTTTAAATATAGGGTGTTTTTTACTTTAAAAATGAATACGCATATTTTAAATTTATTCAATTATTTGATTTTTTTGACTATAATGTATTGTTCATCATGAAGTTTCTAGCTTAATTTACACAATTTTTTTATATTTTTAAAATATCAACATTTGTTTCTAGAAATCGTGTACTATACACTTGAAAAATAGTGTGTTTCTTACTAAAAAAAATGAAAATGCATATTTTTAATTTATTAAATTATTTGATTTTTTTGACAACAATGTATTGTTTACCATGGAGTTTCTAGCTTAATTTACCCAATTATTTATATTTTAAAATTGCAACATTTGTTTTTTAGAAATCGTGTATTATAGACTTGAAATATAGGGTGTTTTTTACTATAAAAATGAAAACTCATATTCTAAATTTAATAAATTATTTGATTTTTTGAAGGCAATGTATTGTTCACCATGAAGTTTCTAGCTTAATTTACACTAGTTTTTTTTTTTTAAAAAAATATCAACATTTGTTTCTAGAAATCGTGTACTATACACTTGAAAAAAAGGGTGTTTTTTATTAAAAAAATGAAAACGCATTTTTTTAATTTATTAAATTATTACATTTTTTTAACAACAATGTATTGTTTACCATGAAGTTTCTAGCTTAATTTACACAATTTTTTATATTTTTATAATTGCAACATTTGTTTTTTAGAAATCGTGTACTATAGACTTGAAATATAGGGTGTTTTTTACTTTAAAAATGAATACGCATATTTTAAATTTATTGAATTATTTGATTTTTTTGAAAACAATGTATCATTCACCATGAAGTTTCTTGCTTAAGTTAAACTATTTTTTAAATTTTTAAAATATCAACATTTGTTTATAGAAATCGTCTACTATACACTTGAAAAAAAGGGTGTTTTTTACTAAACAAATGAAAACGCATTTTTTTAATTTATTAAATTTTTAATTTTTTTATACAACAATGTATTGTTTACCATGAAGTTTCCAGCTTAATTTACACAATTTTTTATATTTTTATAATTGCAACATTTGTTTTTTAGAAATCGTGTACTATAGACTTGAAATATAGGGTGTTTTTTTACTTTAAAAATGAATACGCATATTTTAAATTTTTTCAATTATTTGATTTTTTTGAAAACAATGTATTGTTCACCATGAAGTTTCTACCTTAATACACTATTTCTTTTATATTTTTAAAATATCAACATTTGTTTCTAGAAATCGTGTACTATACACTTGAAATTTAGTGTGTTTCTTACAAAAAAAATGAAAACGCATATTTTTAATTTATTAAATTATTTGATTTTTTTGACAACAATGTATTGTTTACCATGAAGTTTCTAGCTTAATGTAACATCCCACAAATTCCCCACTTTAAGGGTTGGTACTCTTTAAAGAGAATTTAGGAATTTAGGGATTTATGGCAATTCTACAAATAATATGAAGGAGGACCTAGGGGAAAATTTTAAAAATTTGAAGTAGGGACTTAGTTGCAACAACTTGAGAAAAGAAAGATAGAGCAAAAGCCCTCATTTCCCCTCTCTTCCTCTTATTCTCGCCTCCCACTCTCACTCTCACACTAAAACCCATCTCTTCTCTCTTTTCTCATTTCAAGCTCTCCTAGGGCAAACCCAAGGGAAATCAAGCTTCTTCCTCATTGATTCTTCACCATTGGAGCTTGGAGAAGGAACTTAGGAGCTTAAGGAATCCATTGAAGTTCCTAGTTAAGCCATGCATCCCCTCTCATTCTCATTCTTGGTCAAGCTCCATTTTGGAGAAAATGGTCTCCCAACTCTAATCTCTAACATGCAAGCTTAAATTGAGTCCTAATTGGGTTCTAATAGCTCCTATTTGTGAATATTAGGGATTTACAAGTCATTTGGGGAAGTTAGAGTTCTTGGGTTCATTTGGAGGAGACAAGGTTTTGGAGCTTCACTTGAGAGGTAACCCCACAAGACCCCAAAATTAGACTAATTAGGGAAATAGGAACTTGTATGAGGTTTGGTTTTGGTATGTTGTGAAAATATGGTAGAAATAGGTTTAGAATTGCTATAGTAGACGATTGGATTTTGGTACATGTATTTTGACTAGAGTTATTGTGATTTACATAGAAATATACATGTTTGAACTTGTAAATTGATGTTTTACTTGGATGCATGTGGTTTGATGATCGAACTTTGAGAGATATGTGTTATAATGGGTTTGTACATGTGCTTATTGGTTAATTTGATGATTTGGTGCTTAGGCTTGTTGCTTATGGTAACAAGGTGTGAGTGTGAATGGTAGGAGTAATGTGATGTATGTTGTTGAATTGAGTTTCTTGAGGTTGGATGTAGAAATATGTACTTGATTTGTGCCAATTGGATTGCATATGTGTGAATTTGTTGTGTCATGAGGTGGGTAGTGTTTTGGAAGTGAAAATGGGGTCAAGAAAGGAGGTTGAAAGGGAAAAAAACTGAGTTTTAGTGGAATTCGCAAAAAGTTGTCATCTGTCGCTGGGGCTCGAGTGCCAGGTGAAAAAGATGGGCAGCAGCGAATGGATGTCTGGCGCTCGAGCGCCAGGACTGGGGCTCGAGTGCCAGGATAAAATTTCTGGCAGTGAAAAATGGGCGTTTGGCGCTCGAGCGCCAGTGCTCTGTACCTCCTTGACCTGTTTTAGCCTCCAAAATGCGTTGTAAACCTATTTCTAAGATAAGAATGAATGTAAATAGGCTTATAGGACTTAGTAACATGAATTAGGGTATGAAATGATATGGCAAGCTCTTTGATTTTGAATTGTGGAAATTTTATGTGATGGATATTGAATGAAAATGCATGATGACTTGTAAAATGAAACTAAATGATAAGTTAAGCTTTCCCCCTTCAACGGATGTTGAGTAAGTGGGTTGAATCCCACCGATTATAAAATGGGTAAGTGGACAAGCATGATTAAACATGAGAATGTAGGGTCAGATGACCTGAACTAGTAGGGTGCCCTGTGACAGGGAATCATGGCCCGAAAGAAAGGACTATCCCATTGATGTGGGGTCAAGATAGTCCTGGGCTATCCCATTGATGTGGGGTTAAGATATCCCGGCAGCCAGTTTGATCACGGTAGGGACAATTGCCGTGGTCCTAGTTTTGAGCCCAACCTCGCGTTACTGTCACGCGCTAGGGGAAGTCTAGTGCACGAGGCTTCCATAAAAGATTCAAGAAAAGAAAATAACCAAGTTTGTTAATGAAAGAACATGGCATGCATACATCCATATATGTCATTACATGCATTATGTATGAATTGATGTATTGAACTGTGTGTTAGGGATTTAAACGGGGTGTTTTCCAGTTAGATTGGCTGTAATATGGTATAAAAGTATTTTTAAAAATGCCGGGGGTTACTCAGTTATATGTCTACATATAACTCAAGGTTACCATATTGCAGGAGACTCAAAAGATGAAGACTTTAGCGCTTGAAGGCTCATTCCCTTAGTTATTGTAGTATTTCGGATATTTTGATGCATTTTGGGTAGCCAATCCTTCCTTATAGTACGTTAAATGGCTACCGTTAGTGGACATATGCTCTCTGGTTTGTACCAATAACCTACTACTATGAACTTATGTATTTTGATAGGGCATGTGATAGCCCCTTAGACTAAGCACTATGTAACTCGTGTAGGTGAACTATCTATGATATCTATTACTTGGCAAATCTTTTTCAAAAAAAAAAAAACTTAGCCTTAAATTTCGTTAGGTGTTACATTTAATTTACCCAATTTTTTATATCTTAAAATTGCAACATTTATTTTTTAGAAATCGTGTACTATAGACTTGAAATATAGGGTGTTTTTTACTATAAAAATGAAAACGCATATTCTAAATTTTAAATTATTTGAATTTTTTGACAACAATGTATTGTTCACCATGAAGTTTCTAGCTTAATTTACACTATTTTTTTATATTTTTAAAATATCAACATTTGTTTCTAGAAATCGTGTACTATACACTCGAAAAATAGGGAGTTTTTTACTAAAAAAATGAAAACGCATTTTTTTAATTTATTAAATTATTTCATTTTTTTGACAACAATGTATTGTATACCATGAAAATTCTAGCTTAATTTACACAATTTTTTATATTTTTAAAATTGCAACATTTGTTTTTTAGAAATTGTGTACTATAGACTTGAAATATAGGGTGTTTTTTACTTTAAAAATGTAAACGCATATTTTAAATTTATTAAATTATTTGATTTTTTGACAACAATGTATTTTTCATCATGAAGTTTCTAGCTTAATTTACACTTATTTTTTATATTTTTATAATATCAACATTTATTTCTAGAAATCGTGTACTATACACTTGAAAAATAATGTGTTTTTTACTAAAAAAATGAAAATGCATATTGTAAATTTATTAAATTATTTGATTTTTTAGACAACAATGTATAGTTTGCATTGAAGTTTCTAGCTTAACTTACACAATTTTTTATATTTTTAAAATTACAAAATTTTTTTTGTAAAAATCGTGTACTATAGACTTGAAATATAAGGTGTTTTTTACTTTAAAATGAAAACGCATATTTTAAATTTATTCAATCATTTGATTTTTTTTTACAACAATGTGTTTTTCATCATGAAGTTTCTACCTTAATTTACACTATTTTTGTATATTTTTAAATTATCAACATTTGTTTCTAGAAATCGTGTACTATACCCTTGAAATATAGTCTGTTTTTTACTAAAAAAATGAAAATGCATATTTTTAAATTATTAAAATATTAGATATTTTAGACAACAATTTATTGTTTACCATGAAATTTCTAGATTAATTTACACTTATTTTTTATATTTTTAAAATATCAACATTTGTTTCTAGAAATCGTGTAGTATACACTTGAAAAATATTGTGTTTTTTACTAAAAAAATGAAAACGCATATTTTTACTTTATTAAATTATTTGATTTTTTTCACAAAAATGTATTGTTTACCATGAAGTTTCTAACTTAATATACCCAATTTTTTATATTTTAAAATTGCAACATTTGTTTTTTAGAAATCGTGTACTATAGACTTGAAATATAGGGTGTTTTTTACTATAAAAATAAAAATGCATATTTTAAATTTATTAAATTATTTGATATTTTTGAAAACAATGTATTGTTCACCATGAAGTTTCTAGCTTAATTTACTCTTATTTTTTATATTCTTAAAATATCAACATTTGTTTCTAGAAATCGTGTACTATACACTTGAAAAATAGTGTGTTAAAAACAATGAAAATGCATATTTTAAATTTATTAAATTGTTTGATTTTTTTGACAACAATGTATAGTTTACTATGAAGTTTCTAGCTTAATTTATAAAATTTTTATATTTTTATAATTGCAACATTTGTTTGTAGAAATCGTGTACTATAGACTTGAAATATAGGGTGTTTTTTACTATGAAAGCGCATATTTTAACTTTATTCAATTATTTGATTTTTTTGACAACAGTTTATTTTCACCATGAAGTTTATAGCTTAATTTACACAATTTTGTATATTTTTAAAATTGCAACATTTGTTTGTAGAAATCGTGTACTATACACTTGAAAATAGTGTTTTTTACTTTAAAAATGAAAACGCATATTTTAAAGTTATTAAATTATTTGATTTTTTTAAAAAAAATATATTGCACCCATAAAGTTTCTAGATTAATTTAAAAAAATTTTAATATTTTTAAAATTGCAACATTTGTTTCTAGAAATCGTGTGGTATACACTTGAAAATTACAGTGTTCTTTACTTTTAAAATTAAAACACATATTTAAATTTGTTAAATATATTGATTTTTTTGAAAATAATGTAATTTTCCACATGAAGTTTCTAGCTTAATTTACAAAATTGTTTATATTTTTATAATTGCAACATTTGTTTCTAAAAATCGTGTACTATACACTTGAAAAATAGGGTGTTTTATACTTTAAAAATGAAGATGCATATTTTAAATTTATTAAATAATATTATTTTTTTGAAAACAATCTATTGTTCAGTATACAGTTTTTAGCTTTATTTTTACAAATTTTTATATTTTTATAATTGCAACAATTGTTTCTAAAAATCGTGTACTATACACTTGAAAAATAGGGTGTTTTTTAATTTAAAAATTAAAACACATATTTTAAACTTATTAATATATTTAATTTTTTTGAAAACAATGTATTGTTCCCAATAAAGTTTCTAGCTTAATTAACACTATTTTATAATTTTTTAGAATTTCAAAGTTTTATTCTAAAAATTGTGTACTATAGACTTGAAATATAGGGTGTTTTTTACTTTAAAAATGAAAGCGCATATTTTAAATTTGTAAATTATTTGATTTTTTTAACAACAATATAATTTTCATCATGAAGTTTCTAGCTTAATTTACACTATTTTTTATATTTAAAATATCAGCATTTGTTTCTAAAAATCGTGTACTATACACTAAAAAAATAGTGTGTTTTTTACTAAAAAAATTAAAATGCATATTTTTAATTTATTAAATTATTTGATTTTTTTGACAAAAATGTATTGTTTACCATCAAGTTTCTAGCTAAATTTACACAATATTTTATATTTTAAAATTGTCACATTTGTGTTTAAGAAATCGTGTACTATAGACTTGAAATATTGATTTTTTTTTACTTTAAAAATGAAAACGGATATTTTAAATTTATAATTTATTTGATATTTTTAACAACAATATAATTTTAATCATGAAGTTTCTAGCGTAATTTACAGTATTTTTTTTATTTAAAATATAAACATTTGTTTCTAGAAATCATGTACTATACACTAGAAAAATAGTGTGTTTTTTACTAAAAAAATTAAAATGCATATTTTTAATTTATTAAATTATTTGATTTTTTTGACAAAAATGTATTGTTTACCATGAAGTTTCTAGCTAAATTTACACAATATTTTATATTTTAAAATTGTCACATTTGTGTTTAAGAAATCGTGTACTATAGACTTGAAATATTGAGTGTTTTTTACTTTAAAAATGAAAATGGATATTTTAAATTTATAATTTATTTGATATTTGTAACAACAATATAATTTTCATCATGAAGTTTCTAGCGTAATTTACAGTATTTTTTTTATTTAAAATATAAACATTTGTTTCTAGAAATCATGTACTATACACTAGAAAAATAGTGTGTTTTTTACTACAAAAATGAAAACAAATACTTTTTAATTTAATAAAAAATTTTAATTTTTTTGACAACAATGTATTGTTTACCATGAAGTTTCTAGCTTAATTTACACAACTTTTTATATTTTAAAATGGCAACATTTGTTTTTTAGAAATCGAGTACTATAGACTTGAAATATAGGGTGTTTTTTATTTTAAAAATGAAAACGCATATTTTAAATTTATTAAATTATTTATTTTTTTTGACAACAATGTATTGTTCACCATGAAGTTTCTAGCTTAATTTACAGTATTATTTTATATTTTTAAAATACCAACATTTGTTTCTAGAAATCGTGTACTATACACTTGAAAAATTGTGTGTCTCTTACTAAAAAAATGAGAACGCATATTTTTAATTTATTAAATTATTTGATTTTTTTGAAAACAATATATTGCACGCATAAAGTTTCTAGGTTAATTTAAATTTTTTTTAATATTTTTAAAATAGCAACGTTTGTTTCTAGAAATCGTGTGCTATACACTTGAAAATTACGGTGTTCTTTACTTTTAAAATAAAAATGCATATTTAAATTTATACTATTATTTGATTTTTTTGAAAATAAAATAATTTTCCCCATGAAGTTTCTAGCTTAATTTACACAATGGTTAATATTTTTATAATTGCAACATTTGTTTCTAAAATTCGTGTACTATACATTTGAAAAATAGTGTGTTTTTTACTTTAAAAATGAAAATGCATTTTTTAAATTTATTAAATTATTTTATTTTTTTGAAAACAATCTATTGTTCCCCATAAATTTTCTAGCTTAATTTACACAATTTTTTGTTTTTTTAAAATATCAAAATTTGTTTCTAAAAATTGTGTACTATAGACATGAAATATAGGGTGTTTTTTACTTTAATAATGAAAACGCGCATTTTAAATTTATTAAATTATTTGATTTTTTGGACAACATTGTATTGTTCACCATGAAGTATCTAGCTTAATTTACACTATTTTTGATATTTAAAATATCAACATTTGTTTCTAGAAATCGTGTACTATACACTTGAAAAATAGTGTGTTTCTTACTAAAATAATGAAAACGCATATTTTTAATTTAGTAAATTATTTGATTTTTTTGACAACAATGTATTGTTTACCATGAAGTTTCTAGCTTAATTTACCCAATTATTTATATTTTAAAATTGCAACATTTGTTTATTAGAAATCGTGTATTATAGACTTGAAATATAGGGTGTTTTTTACTATAAAAATGAAAACTCATATTCTAAATTTAATAAATTATTAGATTTTTTTGAAAACAATGTATTGTTCACCATGAAGTTTCTAGCTTAATTTACAATAGTTTTTTTTTAAAAAAAATATCAACATTTGTTTCTAGAAATCGTGTACTATACACTTGAAAAAAAGGGTGTTTTTTAATAAAAAAATGAAAACGCATTTTTTAATTTATTAAATTATTACATTTTTTTTTGAAATCAATGTATTTTTTACCATGATGTTTCTAGCTTAATTTACACAGTTTTTATATTTTTCAAATTGCAACAATTGTTTGTAGAAATCGTGTACTATAGACTTGAAATATAGTGTATTTGTTACTTTAAAAATAAAAATGCATATTTTAAATTTATTAAATTATTTGATTTTTTTGACAACAATGTATTGTTCACCATGAAGTTTCTAGCTTAATTTACACTTATTTTTATATTTTTAAAATATCAACATTTGTTTTAGAAATCGTGTACTATACACTTGAAAAATAGGGTGTTTTTTACTAAAAAATTGAAAACGAATTTTTTTAATTTATTAAATTATTAAATTTTTTTACAACAATGCATTGTTATCCATGAAGTTTCTAGCTTAATTTACACAATTTTTTATATTTTTAAAATTGCAATATTTGTTTTTTAGAAATCGTGTACTATACACTTGAAAAATAGTGTGTCTCTTACTAAAAAAATGAAAACGCATATTTTTAATTTATTAAATTATTCGATTTTTTTGAAAACAATATATTGCACCCATAAAGTTTCTAGGTTAATTTAAATTTTTTTTAATATTTTTAAAATAGCAACGTTTGTTTCTAGTAATCGTGTGCTATACACTTGAAAATTACGGTGTTCTTTACTTTTAAAATAAAAATGCATATTTAAATTTATAAAATTATTTGATTTTTTTGAAAATAAAATAATTTTCCCCATGAAGTTTCTAGCTTAATTTACACAATTGTTAATATTTTTGTAATTGCAACATTTGTTTCTAAAATTCGTGTACTATACATTTGAAAAATAGTGTGTTTTTTACTTTAAAAATGAAAATGCATTTTTTAAATTTTTAAAATTATTTTATTTTTTTGAAAACAATCTATTGTTCTCCATAAATTTTCTAGCTTAATTTACACAATTTTTTGTTTTTTTAAAATATCAAAATTTGTTTCTAAAAATTGTGTACTATAGACATGAAATATAGGGTGTTTTTTACTTTAATAATGAAAACGCGCATTTTAAATTTATTAAATTATTTGATTTTTTGGACAACATTGTATTGTTCACCATGAAGTATCTAGCTTAATTTACACTATTTTTGATATTTAAAATATCAACATTTGTTTCTAGAAATCGTGTACTATACACTTGAAAAATAGTGTGTTTCTTACTAAAATAATGAAAACGCATATTTTTAATTTAGTAAATTATTTGATTTTTTTGACAACAATGTATTGTTTACCATGAAGTTTCTAGCTTAATTTACCCAATTATTTATATTTTAAAATTGCAACATTTGTTTATTAGAAATCGTGTATTATAGACTTGAAATATAGGGTGTTTTTTACTATAAAAATGAAAACTCATATTCTAAATTTAATAAATTATTAGATTTTTTTGAAAACAATGTATTGTTCACCATGAAGTTTCTAGCTTAATTTACAATAGTTTTTTTTTAAAAAAAATATCAACATTTGTTTCTAGAAATCGTGTACTATACACTTGAAAAAAAGGGTGTTTTTTAATAAAAAAATGAAAACGCATTTTTTAATTTATTAAATTATTACATTTTTTTTTGAAATCAATGTATTTTTTACCATGATGTTTCTAGCTTAATTTACACAGTTTTTATATTTTTCAAATTGCAACAATTGTTTGTAGAAATCGTGTACTATAGACTTGAAATATAGTGTATTTGTTACTTTAAAAATAAAAATGCATATTTTAAATTTATTAAATTATTTGATTTTTTTGACAACAATGTATTGTTCACCATGAAGTTTCTAGCTTAATTTACACTTATTTTTATATTTTTAAAATATCAACATTTGTTTTAGAAATCGTGTACTATACACTTGAAAAATAGGGTGTTTTTTACTAAAAAATTGAAAACGAATTTTTTTAATTTATTAAATTATTAAATTTTTTTACAACAATGCATTGTTATCCATGAAGTTTCTAGCTTAATTTACACAATTTTTTATATTTTTAAAATTGCAATATTTGTTTTTTAGAAATCGTGTACTATACACTTGAAAAATAGTGTGTCTCTTACTAAAAAAATGAAAACGCATATTTTTAATTTATTAAATTATTCGATTTTTTTGAAAACAATATATTGCACCCATAAAGTTTCTAGGTTAATTTAAATTTTTTTTAATATTTTTAAAATAGCAACGTTTGTTTCTAGTAATCGTGTGCTATACACTTGAAAATTACGGTGTTCTTTACTTTTAAAATAAAAATGCATATTTAAATTTATAAAATTATTTGATTTTTTTGAAAATAAAATAATTTTCCCCATGAAGTTTCTAGCTTAATTTACACAATTGTTAATATTTTTGTAATTGCAACATTTGTTTCTAAAATTTGTGTACTATACATTTGAAAAATAGTGTGTTTTTTACTTTAAAAATGAAAATGCATTTTTTAAATTTTTAAAATTATTTTATTTTTTTGAAAACAATCTATTGTTCTCCATAAATTTTCTAGCTTAATTTACACAATTTTTTGTTTTTTTAAAATAGCAAAATTTGTTTCTAAAAATTGTGTACTATAGACATGAAATATAGGGTGTTTTTTACTTTAATAATGAAAACGCGCATTTTAAATTTATTAAATTATTTGATTTTTTGGACAACATTGTATTGTTCACCATGAAGTTTCTAGCTTAATTTACACTATTTTTGATATCTAAAATATCAACATTTGTTTCTAGAAATCCTGTACTATACACTTGAAAAATAGTGTGTTTTTTACTACAAAAATGAAAACGCATACTTTAAATTTAATAAATTATTTGATTTTTTTGACAACAATGTATTGTTTACCATGAAGTTTCCAGCTTAATTTACACAAGTTTTTATATTTTAAAATGACTACATTTGTTTTTAAGAAATCGAGTACTATAGACTTGAAAAATAGTGTGTTTTTTACTTTAAAAATGAAAACGCATATTTTAAATTTATTAAATTATTTGATTTTTTTTGACAACAATGTATTGTTCACCATGAAGTTTCTAGCTTAATTTACAGTATTATTTTATATTTTTAAAATACCAACATTTGTTTCTAGAAATCGTGTACTATACACTTGAAAAATAGTGTGTCTCTTACTAAAAAATTGAAAACGCATATTTTTAATTTATTAAATTATCTGATTTTTTTTAAAACAATATATTGCACCCATAAAGTTTCTAGGTTAATTCAAATTTTTTTTAATATTTTTAAAATAGCAACGTTTGTTTCTAGATATCGTGTGCTATACACTTGAAAATTACGGTGTTCTTTACTTTTAAAATAAAAATGCATATTTAAACTTATAAAATTATTTCATTTTTTTGAAAATAAAATAATTTTCCCCATGAAGTTTCTAGCTTAATTTACACAATTGTTAATATTTTTATAATTGCAACATTTGTATCTAAAATTCGTGTACTATACATTTGAAAAATAGTGTACTTTTTACTTTAAAAATGAAAATGCATATTTTAAATTTATTAAATTATTTTATTTTTTTGAAAACAATCTATTGTTCCCCATAAATTTTCTAGCTTAATTTACACAATTTTTTATTTTTTTAAAATTGCAAAATTTGTTTCTAAAAATTGTGTACTATAGACATGAAATATAGGTGTTTTTTACTTTAATAATGAAAACGCGCATTTTAAATTTATTAAATTATTTGATTTTTTGGACAACATTGTATTGTTCACCATGAAGTTTCTAGCTTAATTTACACTATTTTTTATATTTAAAATATCAACATTTGTTTCTAGAAATCATGTACTATACACTAGAAAAATAGTGTGTTTTTTACTACAAAAATGAAAACGCATATTTTAAATTTAATAAATTATTTGATTTTTTTGACAACAATGTATTGTTTTCCATGAAGTTTCTAGCTTAATTTACACAATTTTTTATATTTTAAAATTGCAACATTTGTTTTTTAGAAATCGTGTACTATAGACTTGAAATATAGTGTATTTTTTACTTTAAAAATGAAAACACATATTTGAAATTTATAAATTATTTGATTCTTTTAAAAACTATATAATTTTCACCATGAAATTTCTAGCTTAATTTACACTACTTTTTATATTTAAAATATCAACATTTTTTTCTTGAAATCTTGTACTATACCCTAGAAAAATGATGTGTTTTTTACTAAAAAAATGAAAATTCATATTTTTAATGAATTAAATTATTTGATTTTTTTGACAACAATGTATTGTTTACAATGAAGTTTCTACTTAATTCACACAGTTTTTTATATTATAAAATTGCAACATTTGTATTTTAGAAATCGTGTACTATAGATTTGAAATTTAGGGTGTTTTTTACTTTAAAAATGAAAACAAATATTTTAAATTTATTAATTATTTAATTTTTTTGACAACAATGTTTTTTCACCCTGATGTCTCTAGCCTAATTTACAGTATTTTTTTATATTTTTATAATTGCAAGATTTGTTTCTAAAAATCGTGTACTATACCGCTGCAAAACAGGGTGTTTTTTACTTTAAAAATGAAAATTCATATTTTAAATTTATTAAATTATTGTTCCCCATAAAGTTTATAGCTTAATTTTCAAAATTTTTTATATTTTTATAATTGCAACATTTGTTTCTAAAAATCATGTACTATACACTTGAAAAATAGGGTGTTTTTTACTTTAAAAATTAAAACGCATATTTAAATGTATTGATATATTTAAATTTTTTTACAACAATGTATTGTTCACCAAGAAGTTTCTAGCATAATTTACAATATTTTTTATATTTTTAAAATATCAACATTTGTTACTAGAAATCATGTACTATACACTTAAAAAATTGTGTATTTTACTAAAAAAATGAAAAGGCATATTTTAAATTTATTAAAATATTTGATTCTTTTGACAACAATGTATTTTTCACCATTAAGTTTCTAGCTTAATTTACACTATTATTTATATTTTTAAAATATACACATTTTTTTCTAGAAATCGTGTACCATACACTTGAAAAATAGGGTGTTTTTTACTAATAAAATGAAAACGCATATTTTAAATTTATTAAATTATTTAATTTTTTTGAAATCAATGTATTGTTCACCATGATGTTTCTAGATTAATTTACAAGTTTTTTTATATTTTTGAAATTGCAATATTTGTTTGTACAAATCGTGTACGATAGACTTGAAATTTTGGGTGTTTTTTACTTTAAAAATAAAAATGCTTATTTTAATTTTATTAATGTATTTGATTTTTTTGACGACAATGTATTGTTCACCAAGAAGTTTCTAGCTTAATAAAAACTATTTTTTATATTTTTAAAATAGTAACATTTGTTTCTAGAAATTGCGTACTATACACTTGAAAAATAGGGTGTTTTTTACTTTAATAATGATAACGCATATTTTAAATTTATTAAATTATTTAATTTTTTTACAACAATGTATTGTCACCAACAATTTTCTACCTTAATTTACACTATTTTTTATGTTTTTCAAATATCAACATTTGTTTCTAAAAATCGTGTACTATACAGTTTTAAAATGGGGTGTTTTTTACTAAAAAAAATGAAAACACATATTATAATTTTATAATATTATTTAAAGTGATTTTTGAAATCAATGCATTGTTTACCATGAGGTTTCTAGCTTAATTTACATAATTTTTTATATTTTTAAAATTGCAACATTTGTTTGTAGAAATCGTGTACTATACACTTGAAAAATAGAGTGTTTTTTACTTTAAAAATGAAAATGCATATTTTAAAGTTATTAAATTATTTAATTTTTTTGAAAATAATATATTGCACCCATAAAGTTTCTAGGTTAATTCAAAAAAATTTTAAGATTTTTAAATTTGCTTCTAGAAATCGTGTGCTATACACTTGAAAATTACGGTGTTCTTTACTTTTAAAATGAAAACGCATATTTAAATTTATTAAATTATTTGATTTTTTGAAAATAATTTTATTTTCCGCATGATGTGTCTAGCTTAATTTACACAATTGTTTATATTTTTATAATTGCAACATTTGTTTCTAAAATTAGTGAACTATACACTTGAAAAATAGGGTGTCTTTTACTTTAAAAATGAAAATGAATATTTTAAATTTATCAAATTATTTTATCTTTTTGAAAACAATCTATTGTTCTCCATAAAGTTTCTAGCTTTATTTTTACAGTTTTTTATATTTTTATAATTGCAATATTTGTTTCTAAAAATCGTGTACTATACAGTTGAAAAATAGGGTGTTTTTTACTTTAAAAATTAAAATGCATATTTTAAATTTATTAATATATTTAATCTTTTGAAAACAATGTATTGTTCCTATTAAAGTTTCTAGCTTAATTTAAACTACTTTTTTATATTTTTAAAATATCAACATTTGTTTGTAGAAATCGTGTACTATACATTTGAAAAATAAGGTGTTTTTTACTAAAAATATGAAAAGGCATGTTTTAAAAATGTTAAATTATTTGATTTTTTTACAACAATGTATTATTCAATAAGATGTTTCTAGCTTAATTTACACTATTTTTTATATTTTTAAAATATCGACATTTGTTTCTAGAAACTGTGTATTATGGACTTGAAATATAGGGTGTTTTTTACTTTAAAAATGAAAATGCATATTTTAAATTTATAAAATTATTTGATTTTTTTTATAACAATGTATTGTTCACCATGAAGTTTCTAGCATAATTTACAAATTTTTTAGAATTTTTGAAATTGCAACTTATGTTTTTAGAAATCGTGTACTCTACACTTGAAAAATAGTGTGTTTATTACTATAAAAACGAAAATGATATTATAAATTTATTAAATTATTTTATTTTTTTGAAAACAATCCATTGTTCCCTCATAAAGTTTCTAGCTTAATTTTTACAATTTTTTATATTTTTAAAATTGCAACATTTGTTTCTAGAAATGGTGTATTATAGACTTGAAATATAGGGTGTTTTTTACTTTAAAAATGAAAACGCATATTTTAAATTTATTAAATCATTTGATTTTTTTGAAAACAATGTATTGTTACCACGAATATTCTAGCTTAATTTACACTATTTTTAATGTTTTTAAAATATCAACATTTGTTTCTAGAAATCGCGTACTATACACTTGAAAAATAGCGTGTTTTTTACTAATACAATCAAAACAAATATTTTAAATTTATTAAATTATTTGATTGTTTTGAAAACAATGCATTTTCACCAGGAAGTTTCTAGCTTTATTTACACTATTTTTTAATATTTTTAAAATATCAACATTTGTTTCTAGAAATCGTGTACTATACACTTTAAAATAGGGTGTTTTTTACTAAAAAAATGAAAACGCATATTTTAAATTTATTAAATTATTTAAAGCATTTTTTGAAATCAATGCATTGTTTATCATGAAGTTTCTAGCTTAATTTACACAATTTGTTATATTTTTAAAATTGGAACATTTGTTTGTAGAAATCGTGTACTATATACTCTTGAAAAATAGAGTGTTTTTTACTTTAAAAATGAAAATGCATATTTTAAAGTTATTAAATTACTTAATTTTGTTGAAAACAATATATTGCACCCATAAAGTTTCTCGGTTAATTTAAAAAAAATTAATATTTTTAAAATTGCAACATTTGTTTCTAGAAATCGTGTTTTATACACTTGAAAATTACGGTGTTCTTTACTTTTAAAATGAAAACGCATATTTAAATTTATTAAATTATTTGATTTTTTTAAAATAATTTTATTTTCCGCATGAAGTTTCTAGCTTAATTTACACAATTGTTTATATTTTTATAATTGCAACATTTGTTTCTAAAATTAGTGAACTATACACTTGAAAAATAGGGTGTCTTTTACTTTAAAAATGAAAATGAATATTTTAAATTTATTAAATTATTTTATCTTTTTGAAAATAATCTATTGTTCCCCATAAAACTTCTAGCTTTATTTTTACATTTTTTTATATTTTTATAATTGCAATATTTGGTTCTAAAAATCGTGTACTATACAGTTGAAAAATAGGGTGTTTTTACTTTAAAAATTAAAACGCATATTTTAAATTTATTAATATATTTAATTTTTTGAAAACAATGTATTGTTCCCAATAAAGTTTCTAGCATAATTTAAACTCCTTTTTTATATTTTTAAAATATCAACATTTGTTTCTAGAAATCGTATACTATACACTCTAAAAATAGGGTATTTTTTACTAAAAATATGAAAAGGCATATTTTAAATATATTAAATTATTTGATTTTATTTACAACAATTTATTGTTTACCAAGAAGTTTCTAGCTTAATTTACACTATTTTTTATATTTTTAAAATATCGATATTTGTTTCTAGAAATTGTGTACTATAGACTTGAAATATAGGGTGATTTTTACTTTAAAAATAAAAATGCATATTTTAAATTTATTAAATTATTTGATTTTTTGACAATCACCATGAAGTTTCTACCTTAATTTACAATTTTAGTTATATTTTTAAAATATCAACATTTTTTTCTAGAAATCGTGTACCATACACTTGAAAAATAGGGTGTTTTTTACTAATAAAATGAAAACGCATATTTTAAATTTATTAAATTTTTGTTTTTTATATCAATGTATTGTTCACCATGAAATTTCTAGCTTAATTTTCACAATTTTTTATATTTTTAAAATTGCAACATTTGTTTGTAGAAATCGTGTACTATATAGACTTGAAATATAGAGTGTTTTTTACATATAAAATTAAAACGCATATTTTAAATTTAGTAAATTTTTTTTACAACAATGTATTGTTCACCAAGAATTTTCTAGTTTAATTTACACTATTTTTTTTATTTTTAAAATAGTAACATTTGTTTCTAGAAGTCGCGTACTATACACTTGGAAAATAGGGTGTTTTTTACTTTAATAATGAAAACACATATTTTAAATTTATTAAATTATTTGATTTTTTTGACAACAGTGTATTGTTCACCATGAAGTTTCTAGCTTAATTTACACTATTTTTTTATATTTTTAAAATATCAACATTTCTTTCTAGAAATCGTGTACTACACTTGAAAAATATGGTGTTTTTTACGAAAAAAATGAAAACACATATTTTAATATTTTTAAATTATTTAATTTTTTTTGAAATCAATGCATTGTTTATCATGAAGTTTCTCGCTTAATTTACACAATTTTTTATATTTTTAAAATTGCAACATTTGTTTTTTAGAAATCGTGTACTATACACTTGAAAATAGGGTGTCTTTTACTTTAAAAATGAAAACACATATTTTAAATTATTAAATTATTTGATGTTTTTGAAAACAGTATATTATTCCCCATAAAGTTTCTAGGTTAATTTATAAAATTTTTAATATTTTTAAAATTGCAACATTTGTTTCTAGAAATCGTGTACTATACACTTGAAAATTAGGATTTTTTTCCTTTAAAAATTAAAACGCATTTTTTTAATTTATTAATATAATTATTGTTACACCTAATGGAATTAAAGGCTACATTTTTTTAAAAAAATATTTTGTAAGAAGTAACTAGCGAAGGAAACTCTCATATATGAGTACATACACTACTTAGTCTTAGGGTGGACTATCATATGCCCTATCAAAATACATAAGTCCATATAGGGAAAGATAATAAGTTTAAATATGTACTACATGCCAGAGAAACATGTCCAATAACGGTAGCCAGGGAGCGTAATACAAGGAAGGGTTGGCTACCCCAAAATACATATCAAAATATCCAAAATACTACATGGCTAAGGCAATAGGTCTTCAAGCACTAAAGTCTTCATCTTCCGAGTCTCCTGCAATATGGTAACCGTCAGCTATATGTAAACATATAACTGAGTAACCCCCGACATTTTTGAAAATACTTTTATACCATATTACAGCCAGTCTAACTAAAAAACACTCCAATTGGTTCCTATCACATACAATCAATCAAATGCAACATATTCACACTCAATGCATATAATGACAAGTATAAATGTATGCATGCCATGATCTTTCATTATCATACTTAATTCATTTCTTTTCTTTAGTCTTTTAAGGAAGCCTCATGCACAAGACTCATCCATAGGCGCATGGCAGTAACGCGCGTTTGAGCTCAATCATGGGACCATGACAAGCGTCCCTACCGTGATAAACTTCAGGCCTATCTTACCCTAGTCACTGTGATAGCCTAGGACTATCTTATCCCATTCATCGGGATAGTACTTTTTTCGGGCCATCTTACCCCGTTCATTGGGAGACCCTACATTCTCAATCTTTTCATGCTTGTCCACTTACCTGGTGTGTAACCGGTGGGAATCAACCCGCTTACTCAACATCCGTTGATGGGGGAAAGCTTATCTTGTCATTTAATTTCATTTTCACATCAAGTATTATCATGCATTTCACATTCAACTCATATAATTTGCATTCAACAGTCATCATTCGTCCTTCATCAATTATCATTCATCACATGACAATTTCATAATTCAAAATCAAGAAACTTGCCATCTCAATTCACAATCCTAATGCATGTTATTAAGTCCCATAAGCCTATTTCCTTACATTCCTATCATAAAACTAAGTTAATTAGGCTTACAAAGCATTTTAGAAGCAAAAATAGGTCAAGAAGGTAAAGGACACTATCGCCTAGGCGACCATTCTGGCGCCTAGGCGCCAGAAATGTGTTACAAACTACTAGACAACAAGATCCTGTCGCCCGGGCGCCCATTCTGTCGCGTGGGTGCAGCAACTGGGTGCAAAACTGCCAAATTACAGGGCTCTGTCGCCTGGCCGCCCATCTTGGCGCCTGGGCGCCAGTCACAGATGCAAAATTGTGTGTTTTTTTGTGTTCCAGCGCCTGGGCGCTCAACACTGGCGTAGTATGATATTTTGATCATAACTTGAGTTGTAGAGCTCTAAATTAGGTGAAATCAGTGACAAATGAAAGCTAAAAAAATTATCTAAAACTTTCATTAAGAACATAATATCTAAATCAATTTTTTTCTAGTAGATAATTTCGCTGGAATTCACATGTCCATGTCAAAATCCCAATATTTGCAGCTCTAAGTGTTTTGTCCATAACTCAAGATATACAAATTGGATTCTCATGAAATTGGTGGCATTGGATAGAAAATAAAAGTTTCTACGACTTTTATTCAGGCCACGAAATCAGAATCCAATTGTAAATAGGTCTAATATCCATCTCCAACTATGTCAAAATTTATGAAACCAAGGAATGAAGTATTTGTTTACATCCTATCTACACATTCAAAAGCTATTCCTTCAATTCACATCTCAATTCCCCCAAATCAAATTTACAATATGCTACACCCAATTCATATACCCAATATACACCTTCCTCACCCACTCTCAACTTCTAAAAGCAAGGAAACCAAACAAGTTTTCACCAAACATCATATATGCAATACAATAATCCAAACATACACACATAAGAATTTCAACCAAACCACATGCATCAAGTCAATTTATCAAACATATAATATACACATGACAACCTATTTTAACATATCTTCTCAAAAGCTCAATAACAACCACATGCAACCAATCCAAGTCATCAAATTTCACAAGTCTAAACCTATTTCTATCATACCTTGCACCATAGCTCAAAATCATATTTCATACCACTTCTACTCCTTATCTATTCTAATTTGGGGTTTAGAGGGGTTACCTTTCAAGCTTAGCTCCAAAATCCTTGCCTTCTCCAAATGTACCCAAGAACCCTAACTTCACCCAATGACTTGATGATCCCTAATTTTCACAAATGCAAGTTATTAGTATCCATTGGGACTCATTTGCAAGCTTGCATGTTAAGAATGGGGTTGAGAGACTATTTGCCTCAAGGGGTTTGACCCAAAATGAAGAAATGGGTGTGCATGTCTTACCTATGTGCTTCAATGACTTCTTTCAAGCTCAGAAATGGCTCCTCCAATCTCCAATGGACAAGGTTGGTGAAGGATTTCTCTTGATTTGGGCTTGAAATCCAAACCCTATGAGAGTAGAAGAGAGGAAGAAGAAGAAGAAGAAATTTTGAGAATGAAGATGGAGTGAGAAGGCTGGGAGAGAGGAGAGGAAAATGAGAGTTTTAGTCAAATTTTAACATCTCATTAAGTTTTGCAATTAGGTCCTTCTCCCAATCTTTTAAAAATTTACTTTCTAGTCCTTCTCCCTTTTCTCTTGTTAGAATTCCTTCAAACCCTTAAATTCCCAATCTCTTCTAAGGAACC
Source organism: Cyamopsis tetragonoloba (assembly GCA_037177725.1). Taxonomy (NCBI): domain Eukaryota; kingdom Viridiplantae; phylum Streptophyta; class Magnoliopsida; order Fabales; family Fabaceae; genus Cyamopsis; species Cyamopsis tetragonoloba. Next base: position 13,997,993 of record CM074124.1, on the reverse strand, counting down.
ACTAATTCCTATTTGGGAATTTGTGGGATATTACATTAATTTTTTTAAAACAATGTATTGTTCCCAATAAAGTTTCTAGCTTAATTTACACAATTTTTTATATTTTTATAATTACAACATTTGTTTCTAAAAATCGTGTACTACACACTTGAAAAATAGGGTGTTTTTTACTTTAAAAATTAAAACGCATATTTTAAATTTATTAATATATTAATTTTTTTTAAAACAATGTATTGTTCCCAATAAAGTTTCTAGCTTAATTTACACTATTTTTTATATTTTTTAAAATATCAACATTTGTTTCTAGAAATCGTATACTATACACATGAAATATAGGGTGTTTTTTACTAAATAAATGAAAACGCATATTTTAAATTTATTAAATTAGTTGATTTTTTTTTACAACAATGTATTGTTCACCAAGAAGTTTCTAGCTTAATTTACACTATTTTTTATATTTTTAAAATATCAGAAATCGTGTACTATACACTTGAAATATATGGTGTTTTTTACTTTAAAAATGAAAACGCATATTTTAAATTTATTAAATTATTTGATTTGTTTGACAACAATGTATTTTTCACCATGAAGTTTCTAGCTTAATTTACACTTTTATTTATATTTTTAAAATATCAACATTTATTTCTAGAAATCGTGTAACATACACTTGAAAAATAGGGTATTTTTAACTAATAAAATGAAAATGCATATTTTAAATTTATTAAATTATTAAAAAATTTTTTGAAATCAATGTATTGTTCGCCATGAAATTTCTAGCTTAATTTACACAATTTTTTATATTTTTAAAATTGCAACATTTGTTTGTAGAAATCGTGTACTATAGTCTTGAAATATAGTGTTTTTTACATTAAAAATGAAAACGCATATTTTAAATTTATTAAATTATAGGGTAAAATACACAAAGTACCCTTGAGGTTTTACAAAATAGTACAAAACACCAAACTTAAAATAAATAAGCAGTCAACACCATTTTTTTATATAACATGCACTAATAGCAAACAAATACTCCATTAATTACCCTTGAGGTTTTACAAAATAGTACAAAATACCAAACTTAAAATAAATAAGCAGTCAACACCATTTTTTTCTATAACATGCACTAATAGCAAACAAATACTCCATTAATTAGAATATTCTTATTGCTAACCATAGTTAAATCTCTCTCAATTAACATGCACCTGTAGTGGTAATATTTGAAGTACTTTTTTATGCTCTTGTTGAAATATATTCCTTCTTTTGGCGATAAAAAAAATCTCTATCCTCGTTTTTTCTGCAAGTTAAAAAAAAATAATTTCCCTGTCATTTGATTTTTGTGCAAAACTCATTGACTGAATTTTCTCAAGGATGCTTGTTAAAGATTTTTTTTCATGAAAAAATATTTTTTTGTGAAGATGAATTTTGAAGATGAATTTTGCACAAAAAAACATTTATAGTAGAAAAATAAATTTTTTACACAAAAAAAGAGAAAGATTTAACTATGATCAGTAATAAGAATATTCTCATGGAATATTCTAATACTATTGGTGTCTATTATAAAAAATGGTGCGCGATGCTTATTTATTTTAAGTTTGGTGGTTTATGCTATTTTGTAAAACCTCAAGGGTACTTTGTGCATTTTACCCTAAATTATATTATTTTTTTTACAACAATGTATTATTCACCAAGAAGTTTCTAGTTTAATATACACTATTTTTTATATTTTTAAAATATAAACATTTGTTTCTAGAAATCGTGTACTATACACTAGAAAAATAGTGTGTTTTTTACTAAAAAAATGAAAACGCATATTTTTAATTTATTAAATTATTTGATTTTTTTGACAACAATGTATTGTTTACCATGAAGTTTCCAGCTTAATTTATACAATTTTTTATATTTTAAAATTGCAACATTTGTTTTTTAGAAATTGTGTACTATAGATTTGAAATATAGGGTGTTTTTTACTTTAAAAATGAAAATGCATATTTTAAATTTATTAAATTATTTGATTTTTTTGACAACAATGTATTGTTCACCATGAAGTTTCTTGCTTAATTTAAACAATTTTTTTAAAATTTAAAATATCAACATTTGTTTCTAGAAATCGCGTACTATACACTTGAAAAATAGGGTGTTTTTTACTTTAAAAATGAATACGCATATTTTAAATTTATTAAATTATTTGATTTTTTTTACAACAATGTATTGTTCATCAAGAAGTTTCTAGCTTAATTTATACTATTTTTTTATATTCTTAAATTATCAACATTTGTTTCTAGAAATTGTGTACTATACACTTGAAAAATAAGGTGTTTTTTACTAAAAAAATAATAATGCATATTTTATATTTATTAAATTATTTAATTTTTTTGAAAAAAATATATTTTTAACCATGAAGTTTCTAGTTTAATTTACAAAAATATTTTTATATTTTTAAAATTGCAACATTTGTTTCTAAAAATCGTGTACTATACACTTGAAAAATAGGGTGTTTTTTATTTTAAAAAGTAAAACGCATAATTTAAATTTATTAATATATTTAATTTTTTTGAAAACAATATATTGTTCCCTATAAAGTTTCTTGGTTAATTTATAAAAAATTTCATATTGCAACATTTGTTTCTAGAAATCGTGTACTATACACTTGAAAATTAGAGTGTTTTTTAATTTAAAAATTTAAACTCATATTTAAAATTTATTATATTATTTGATTTTTTTAAAATAATGTAATTTTCCCCATGAAGATTCTAGCTTAATTTACACTATTTTTTTATATTTAAAATATCAACATTTGTTTCTAGAAATCGCGTACTATACACTTGAAAAATAGGGTGTTTTTTACTTTAAAAATGAAAACACATATTTTAAATTTATTAAATTATTTAATTTTTTTGAAAGCAAAGTATTGTACACCATGAAGTTTCTAGTTTAAGTTACAAAATTTTTCTATTTTTATATTTGCAACATTTGTTTGTAAAAATCGTGTACTATACACTTGAAAAATAAGGTGTTTTGGAATTTAAAAATGAAAACTTTAAATTTATTAATATATTTCATTTTTTTGAAAACAACGTATTGTTATCAATAAAGTTTCTAGCTTAATTTAAACAATTTTTTATATTTTAAAAATTGCAACATTTGTTTCGTGTACAATAGACTTGAAATATATGGTATTTTTTACTTTAAAAATAAAAATTCATATTTTAAATTTCTTAAATTATTTGATTTTCATGAAAACAATGTATTGTTCTGCATAAAGTTTCTAGCTTAATTTACACAATTTTTTTTATTTTTAAAATTGTAACATTTGTTTCTAGAAATCGTGTACTATACACTTGAAAAATAGGGTGTTTTTTACTAAAAAAATAAAAACGCATATTTTAAATTTAATTAATTATTTGATTTTTTTGACAACAATGTATTGTTCACCATAAAGTTTCTAGCTTAATTTACACAATTTTTTATATTTTTAAAATTGCAACATTTGTTTCTAAAAATTATGTACTATAGACTTGAAATGTAGGGTGTTTTTTTCTAAAAAAATGAAATTGCAAATTTTAAATTTATTAACTTATTTGATTTTTTTGACAACCATGTATTGTTCACAATAAAGTTTCTAGCTTAATTTACACTATTTGATTTATTTTTTTGAAATGGCAACATTTGTTTCTAGAAATCGTGTACTCTACACTTGAAAAATAGGGTGTTTTTTACTTTAAAAACGAAAATGATATTATAAATTTATTAAATTATTTTATTTTTTTGAAAAAAATCTATTGTTCCCTCATAAAGTTTCTAGCTTAATTTTTACAATTATTTATATTTTTAAAATTGCAACATTTGTTTCTAGAAATAGTGTACTATAGACTTGAAATATAGGGTTTTTTTACTTTAAAAATAAAAACGCATATTTTAAATTTATTAAATTATTTGATTTTTTTTGAAAACAATGTATTGTTCACGATGAAGTTTCTTGCTTAATTTACACTATTTTTTTATATTTAAAATATCAACATTTGTTTCTAAAAATCTCGTACTATACACTTGAAAAATAGGGTGTTTTTTACTTTAAAAATGAAAACACATATTTTAAATTTATTAAATTATTTGATTTTTTTTCACAACAATGTATTGTTCACCAAGAAGTTTCTAGCTTAATTTACACTATTTTTTTATATTTTTAAATTATTAACATTTGTTTCTAGAAATCCTGTACTATACACTTGAAAAATAGGGTGTTTTTCACTAAAAAAATTGATAATGCATATTTGAAATTTATTAAATTATTTAATTTTTTTTGAAAATAGCGTATTGTTCACCATGGAGTTTCTAGTTTAATTTACAAAAATTTTTATATTTTTATAATTGTAACATTTGTTTCTAAAAATTGTGTACTATACACTTGAAAAATATGGTGTTTTTTATTTTAGAAATTAAAACGCATAATTTAAATTTATTAAAATATTTAATTTTTTTGAAAACAATATATTGTTCCCCATAAAGTTTCATGGTTAATTTATAAAAAATTTCATATTTTTAAAATTGCAACATTTGTTTCTAGAAATCGTGTACTATACACTTGAAAATTAGAGTGTTTTTTACTTTAAAAATTTAAACTCATATTTAAAATTTATTAAGCTTATGACACACTTATTGAATATGTTCAGATTATTAATCGTCAGCTAACTATTGACTGTTAATCATCACAGTCCGATGGGTCAAACTACTCTGATACCATAAATGTAACATGTTAAATTTTGAGTCCGCTTTTATTTATTTAAACACTAACGGAAGCTAAATTCTAATTTACAACAATTAATAATAATAATAATAATAATAATAATAATAATAATAATAATAATAATAATTACACCCCTTTCAATTTATACGAATTTCTATACAGCTGAACAAATTAATATATGAACTTGAGATTTAGGTTCACCAAGTGTGGTTATACCTAAGAAAAGCCCACAACTCGTCCTATCTGTAGCTTTCGCTTCATAATCGTCTGATACATGCGATATGGTAACCGTCAGTTATATGTTTATGAAAACATATAACTGAGTAACCCCCGGCATTTTGAAAACATTTTTATACCATATCGCAGCCGGTCTAACTGGAAAACACCTCATTTAAATTCCTAACACACAATCAATTCAATGCAACAATTTCATACATAATGCATACTATGACAATTATGGATGTATGCATGTCATGATCTTTCATTAACATACTTAGTTCTTTTCTTTTCTTGAGTCTTTTATGGAAGCCTCGTGCACTAGACTTCCCCTAGCGCGTGGCACTAACGCGAGGTTGAGCTCAAAACTAGGACCACGGCAAGCATCCCTACCGTGATCAAACTGGCTGCCGGGCTATCTTAACCCCACATCAATGGGATAGCCCACGACTATCTTAACCCCACATCAATGGGATAGTCCTTTCATTCAGGCCATCTTCCCAGTCACCAGGCAACCTTACTAGTTCAGGTCATCTTACCCCGTTCATTGGAAGGCCCTACATTCTCAATCTTTTCATGCTTGTTCGCTTACCCGGTGTCTGACCGGTGGAACTCAACCCACTTACTCAACATCCGTTGAAGGGGGAAAGCTTAAACTTGTCTTTAAATTTCATTTTCATTTCACATCAAATATTATCATGCATTTCACATTCAACTCATATCATTTACATTCAACATTCATCATTCATGACATTACAATTTCATTAATCATTAATTAAAGCACTTGCCATCCATGTCATAACCTTATACTTATCATAATAATTTAATTTCATTTTACAAGTTATCATGCATTTTCATGATCCTTTTATAGTTTTTCAAAACATTATAACCTAATTTAATCATTATTTCCCTAGAAATAAGCTACTTGAAGGGTATATCGCATTTTGGAATGGAAAACAAAGGGTCCTATTCTGGGTCATTTTCGCCGCTGCTAAAAATCTCGCCTCCGCGAAATTGACACAGAAAGGCTAAAACTTCGCTGCCGCGAAAATTTTGCTGCCGCGAATTCAGCACAGAACCATTTTTTCTACAACACGCTCTTTTGGTATTTTGGCCATAACTTGAGTTGTAGACCTCCAAATTGAGTGAAACCAAAGCATTTGAAAGCTAAGAAAATTATATACAACTCTTGTGAATACCAAAAACTCCCAGATCTAAAAGTTTAATTGTCAAAAACAGCCATCTTTAACAGGGATGTACACTTAACAGAACAGACATTTCAATACAAACTCTGTCTCAGTAATTTGGCCACAACTAGAGTTGTAGACCTCCAAACTGAGTGAACGAAAAGCATTTGAATGCTAAGAGGATTGTCTCCAACTCTTGTGAAGACCATAATGGCAAAATCTTATGAAAAATTATTCGAAATTCACACCCAAGTTACTACAGAGAACTCACATTTTCATCCAAAATTCACCCTGTTTTCCAACAAACTCACATGGCTCATATTTAGGACCAAGCACACGAAATTTTTAACACCAAGCAAGGTTTCAAATACCAATTTCATCCATCATACATCAATTAACACAAACAATTTCCATTCACACAAACATGCAACACAAAACACTCAAATTCAGTCAAGACCCAAATTCTCAAATTTCACAATTCAAAACCTATTTCTATCACACATTTCACCATAGCTCAAAATCAAACCTCATAACATTCCACTTTCTAATTAGTCTATTTTGGGGTTTAGTGGAGTTACCTCAACTTGAAATTCCAAGCTTTCAATCCTGACATAGCTTCATCAACTCGCCATATCTGGAGTTCCAGAGACAATATGTTGGTGAAACTAATTAGATATAAAACCTAAAACATTTATTTAGAATTCATATGAAGGAGTCATGTTCCAAATCCAACATCTAGAGGGTAAATTTCTAGTTGCAAGTTGACTACATGATAGAAGCTGAATTTGTGAACCTACTTCATTCTTTTGACCATATATTGGGTTGTGGTTACTGGATTGACATGCAACTAGTGTCATTTCGAAGATAATACAATTCTATATAACATTTATGAAGGACTCAAAGGCAGAATCAAAGGTTTAGGAGGTTAACATTACCTATAAAGATGAACTACAAATTCTGGACCTGAAACTGTTCTACCTTGGTTACTACTCTCGTGAGCTATGGACTATGGATTGGCATGAAGTCAGAATCATATTGAATACAAGAGGATATCCTACAACTTTGATGAAGACATCAAAACCTAATTCTAAAATTTTAATTGTCAAAATGATTCCTCGAACAGAAAGGTACATTTAGACAAACCTAGCCTATAAACATTGACACTGTCTCAGTGTTTGGACCATAACATGAGTTGTAGGTACCCAAATGGAGTGAAACAAAATCCATTTGAAAGATAGAAAGATTTCATCATACGAAGGCAAATTCTATCATATACGAACCCTAATTTTACATGCCAACTCGCGGATTTGGGACAGATCAAAACAGAAACCAGAATCCTAATTCAACTCACACCGAAGTGCTTTCTACTCCGAAATTCTTAGCTTTTGGAACTATAATTCTTTCAGATTTCCAACATGCAAAGCTAATATACTAGATTGAAAATGGAGATAAGGATTACCAAGTGGCCTTTTCCCAATTTCTTGCCTCCTTCAAGCTTGCCTTCAATTCTTGAGCTTCCTCCCCCATGAGTTCTTGATCTCCATTTCATCCTCTTCTTTCTCCTTCATCTCTTCCTTAGTTTCCTTCAGCCCCAAAACCTTTATAAGCACCTCAAATGAAAGAGAAGATGAGGGTGATGAATAATCTCTAGTTGCATGTGTGAATGAGGGTTGGAGACTTGGGTTTTCTTAGAGAGAAGGTGGAGGATTTTTGGAGTGTAGAGAGAGAAGTGGAGTGTGGTGTTCTATTTTTTGGGTTAGTAGAGAAGCAACTTAATGAGAGGGAAATGGGTGTGTGTGTCGTGTAACAAGGAGAGGAGAAAGGGAGAGTACTTGTGTGTGGTTATTCCATGGTTGTTGGGTGAACTTATTAAAAATTGCTATAGGGTCCTTGCTTAAAAGGTTAGTTGTGAGGAGAATTTAAGGTACAATATAGAGATTTCTTCAAATGTGTATTGTTTACTCCAAAGGTAATTAATACTCCTTCATGATTTGATTTTTGGGATGTTACAATTCTACTCACCTTAAAAGAATTGTGTCCTCACAATTCGAATAACTTGACTTAAATTCTACTCAATAGAATCTAGAACTCATGAAGGAAATCTTAGACTAACAATGAGAGTGATGACATTAAGGTTTGTGTTTCATGGGGACAGTTTAGAAGAAAATATAACGTCCCCTTTTGATTCTAAATGCTATTATCACGTTTGAAGCAATCAATTTGGTAATAGGTTTATCTCATATTCAAGGTCAGAGTAATATATGATTAGTAGATCAGATGTCCATTGGTACTTGGAAATCAACTCAGGGTAGTTTTTCAAAGAATAGTCTAATAGTAGTGGCAGATTGTTTCTCATTAAAAATTAGATTGACGAGGGGAATGATGGATCTTTTAATTGTCCGTGGAACTAAGAAGCTCATTTAGGATTTGGTGGAAGCAGGCGTTTAAGATTGGGAATTATGCCCGTAGCTGCGATAATTTGTGAGGTCCTATTCACAAAAGGTTTGAATCGATAAGCTAAGGTACGTCCTTAGTGCTTGATCGAGAACGAAATTGAGTATGAAATCTCGTGGGTGATAAGGTTTCACAAGGAAGCAATAAAGGTTCCTCCGTGATTCTGCTGTGCAACTCTGATTTATAACGACTAACTGGCTCTGAAATACAATTAACACTTTTTGAATGGACATAATGTGATTTGTTCAGATAAGTTACACATAATAACTTAGATTAATCTCAATGAATAGCCAATAAGTTAGGGTAGATATGTTTCTAGGCTACACAGTTACTCTAGCTTGTTTAGTTTACAAGTCTCTTCGGGTACGGTTAGAAGTGAAGTTGAAAGGTTTACAGGTCAACTTAACTGGGACTAGCAGGATTTCAGCGTTAACTTACACTTGAATTAAAATTGAATGAATCAAAATTCAAGATGTAACATGAAACAATTCAATATTCTCAATGAAGATTGATTGGACTTGGATTGTCGAGCTCACAACGAAAATGGGGTAATCATGACTAGTGCTGAAATGAGATGATTTTTTAGTCATAAAAGTGATATCATGACTAAGGACTAAGTTTGAAATTTGAGATTCGGGAACTCAAATTAATTTTTTTTGTCAAGTCTTAGAGACTACCAATCGAATACTTCATTAATTAGCTTGTGGCTTCAAAAATGATTATAAAGGATCTATAGGTATGGTGATATGACTGAAGGGTCCTGAATGGAGGGGGAGTATGACATTAGGTCAAAAATTATTTAACAACGATAAAACTGAACTTCAACCTGGGTTCAAATAATTTATATGCAAATGTTACCAAACACATTTCTTCTCGATGGTGAAAGGACTTATAATTTTGGTAGTGTTGAGGAGGTTGAAAGACGTGTTCACTCCCTTTTGCAATGATACTTGAACTGTCATAGGGAGACTAAAAGGGTTTGTTGGAACTTCCCGTGATAATTAGTATTAGTTTGTATAAGAAAAGAGAAACATGTCATCCGAATTCCAAAGGAAAATGGATACGAGCAATTGATAACTGATGGGATTAAGGTTCATGGAGCCTGAGGTTGAGGATAGAAATTTATCAGAGACACTATGAAAGGATAAAAACTTAGAGAGATCCAAACTTCAGAGGAATTTGAACTTCATGTCTCATATAAAAAGATAAAGATGATCCTTTTCCAACTCCTACTTGAACTTCACGGAATGATCTAAGCGAACGTCAAAGTACATCTTGACTCAGTATTTTCTCTGATCTAGTGATTTGAATTCATTGAGTACAAAGAGTGCACCATAAGACTCTTAGAACGCAACCTAGGACAACGTTAAAACTTGTTAAAATTATTGGAATAAGTCTAACTCGAACCAGAAATCATCACGATAAGGTTAAGGATTTATTTGCGTGGAACCATCAAGGCTAATGATTACAATACGAACGTAGTACGTCAAGAGATTTTTCGTGGCTCTACGAGATATTCCCATCAAGGTTCTTAGAGTAAGGCTGAGTATACCTTTAGCTTGAATCCCAACCAAATAGTATTGGTAATTTATAGTGTCACTACTAATTCTTAAAACGAAGCCCGATCATAAAATTTAAACTATCTAGATTTCTAAGTAACTCTTAATGGGAATTGATTGAGAATTTGGTGGGAGGTATTGCTTAAAGATTGAAATCGCGATGAATAGTTTTTCAGGGACCCTCATAAAAATATGGAGCTTAAGGAATTTAAGTCCCTAGGAAACTTAAACGAAAGAAAAAATGGGATGGAGTTCCTCATGCTTTCGTGACGTGGTCTATTTCTATACTTAACCCATAATTCCTTGCGTACATCTCCCTAACACAAATTCAACTAGGAAATATATATAACGCCCTTTCTTGCTATCGTGAGATTACCACTACCAGATTTCCTAAGTCCTTTCTATCTCTTGGCTTTCTTACCAAAGACCCTTACATACGGTCATAATCACTACGCCTATTAGGGGATAATTAGGCTTTGAATAATCCAACTACGCATAATCTTCGCACTCATTCCACTACCTACTCAAAAAGGATAGCCACATTTATCCTTAAAATATATTCTACTTAGTACTCATTCTAGGCTAGTGACTTTAATCAATTGGTTACGAATGCATCGATGCCGTGACTAAGGTACTGAACTGGCCAGGCCCAATATCTTACAATCACAAACACCAGTACACCTGTATCCCAATGTCTCATCCTATTTTCCATGGGAGATACTAAGAAGAACAATCCCTTTAAGGGTCGTTCCTATCCATTAGTAGTCATAACTTCTACTCTAATGCACCAATATTTAATTGATCAGACTAAATATTAGCTGCACCTTCCTTCGAAGCTTATGACATACCTATTAAATATGTTCAGATTATTAATCGTTCAGCTGACTATTGACTCTTTATCATCACAGTCCGATGGGTCAAACTGCTCTGATACCATAAATGTAACACCTTAAATTTTGAGTCTACTTTTTTTTAACACTAACGAAAGCTAAATTCTAATTTACAACAATTAATAATAATAATAATAATAATAATTACACCCCTTTCAATTTATACGAATTCCTATACAACTGAACAAATTAATATATGAGCTTGAGACTTAGGTTCACCATGTGTGGTTATACCTAAGAAAAGCCCACAACTCGTCCTATCTGTGCCTTTCGCTTCATAATCGTCTGATACATGCGATATGGTAACCGTTAGTTATATGTAAACATATAACTGAGTAACCCCCGACATTTTGAAAACATTTTTATACCATATCGCAGCCGGTCTAAGTGGAAAACACCCCATTTAAATTCTTAACACAATCAATTCAATGCAACAATTTCATACATAATGCATGCTATGACAATTATGGATGTATGCATGCCATGATCTTTCATTAACATACTTAGTTCTTTTCTTTTCTTGAGTCTTTTATGGAAGCCTCGTGCACTAGACTTCCCCTAGCGCGTGGCAGTAGCGCGAGCTTGAGCTCAAAACTAGGACCATGGCAAGCGTCCCTACCGTGATCAAACTGGCTGCCGGGCTATCTTAACCCCACATCAATGGGATAGCCTAGGGCTATCTTAACCCCACATCAATAGGATAGTCCTTTCTTTCGGGCCATCTTCCCGGTCACCAGGCAACCCTACTAGTTCAGGTCATCTTACCCCATTCATTGGAAGACCCTACATTCTCAATCTTTTCATGCTTGTCCGCTTACCCGGTGTCTGACCGGTGGAACTCAACCCACTTACTCAACATACGTTGAAGGGGGAAAGCTTAAACTTGTCTTTAAATTTCATTTTCATTTCACATCAAATATTATCATGCATTTCACATTCAACTCATATCATTTACATTCAACGTTCATCATTCATGACATTACAATTTCATTAATTATTAATTAAAGCACTTGCCATCCATGTCATAACATTATACTTATCATACTCATTTAATTTTATTTTACAAGTTATCATGCATTTTCATGATCCTTTTTGTGGTTTTTCAAGACATTATAACCTAATTTAATCATTATTTCCCTAGAAATAAGCTACTTGAAGGGTATATCGCATTTTGGAAGGGAAAACAAAGGGTCCTATTCTGGGTCATTTTCGCCGCTGCTAAAAATCTCACCTTCGCAAAATTGACACAGAAAGTGCAGCTAAAACTTCGCTGCCGCGAAAATTTTCGCTGCCACGAATTCAGCATTGAACCATTTTTTCTACAACGCGCTCTGTTGGTATTTTGGCCATAACTTGAGTTGTAGACCTCCAAATTGAGTGAAACCAAAAGGATTTGAAAGCTATGAGTATTATTTACAACTCTTGTGAATACCAAAAAAACCCAGTTCTAAAAGTTTAATTGTCAAAAGCAGCCATCTTTAACAGCGATGTACACTTAACAGAACAGACATTTCAATACAAACCCTGTCTCAGTAATTTGGCCACAACTAGAGTTGTAGACCTCCAAACTGAGTGAACCAAAAGCATTTGAAAGCTAAGAGGATTGTCTACAACTCTTGTGAAGACCATAATGGCAAAATCTTATGAAAAATTATTCGAAATTCACACCCAAGTTACTGTAGACAACTCACATTTTCATCCAAAATTCATCCTGTTTTCCAACAAACTCACATGGCTCATATTTAGGACCAAGCACACGAAATTTTTAACACCAAGCAAGGTTTCAAATAAAAATTTCATCCATCATACATCAACAATACATCAATTAACACATACAATTTCCATTCACACAAACATGCAACACAAAACACTTAAGACCCAAATTCTCAAATTTCACAATTCAAAACCTATTTCTATCACACATTTCACCATAGCTCAGAATCAAACCTCATACCATTTCCACTTCCTAATTAGTCTAGTTTGGGGTTTAGTGGGGTTACCTCAACTTGAAATTCCAAGCTTCCAATCCTAACATAGCTTCATCAACTCGCCATATCTGGAGTTCCAGAGACAAAATGTTGGTGAAACTAATTGGATATAAAACCTAAAACGTTTATTTATAATTCATATGCAGGAGTCATGTTCCAAATCGAACATCTAGAGGGTAAATTTCTAGTTGTAAGTCGACTACATGACAGAAGCTGAATTTGTGAACCTACTTCATTGTTTTGACCTTAAATTGGGTTGTGGTTACTAGATTGATATGCAACTAGTGTCATTTCGAAGATAATACAATTCTCTATAACATTTATGAAGGACTCAAAGGAAGAATCAAAGGTTTAGGAGGTTAACATTACATATAAAGATGAACTACAAATTTTGGACCTGAAACTGTTCTACCTTGGTTACTACTCTAGTAATCAGGGAATATCGTGAGCTATGGACTATGGATTGACATGAAGTCAAAATCATATTGAATATAAGAGGATTTCCTACAATTTTCATGCAGACATCGAAACCTAAGTCTAAAATTTTAATTGTCAAAATTGTTCATCGAACAGAAAGGTACATTTAGACAAACCTAGCCTATAAACATTGACACTGTCTCAGTGTTTGGACCATAACATGAGTTGTAGGTACCCAAATGGAGTGAAACCAAATCCATTTGAAATATAAAAAGATTTCCTACAACCTCTATGAAGAGTACGAAGGCAAATTATATCATATACGAACCCTAATTTTACATGCCAACTCACGGATTTGGGACAGATCAAAACAGAAACCAGAATCCTAATTCAACTCACACCAAAGTGCTTTCTACTCCGAAATTCTTAGCTTTTGGAACTAAAATTCTTTCAGATTTCCAACATGCAGAGCTAATATACTAGATTGAAGATGGAGATAAGGATTACCATGTGGCCTTTTCCTAATTTCTTGCCTCCTTCAAGCTTGCCTTCAATCCTTGAGCTTCCTCCCCCATGAGTTCTTGATCTCCATTTCATCCTCTTCTTTCTCCTTCATGTCTTCCTTAGTTTCCTTCAGCCCCAAAAAACTTTATAAGCACCTCAAATGAAAGAGAAGATGAGGGTGATGAATAATCTCTAGTTGCATGTGTGAATGGGGGTTGGAGACTTGGGTTTTCTTAGAGAGAAGGTGGAGGATTTTTGGAGAGTGTAGAGAGAGAAGTGGAGTGTGGTGTTCTGTTTTTTGGGTTAGTAGAGAAGCAACTTAATGAGAGGGAAATGGAAGTGTGTGTTGTGTAACAAGGAGTGGAGAAAGGGAGAGTACTTGTGTGTGGTTATTCCATGGTTGTTGGGTGAACTTATTAAAAATTGCTATAGGGTCCTTGCTTAAAAGGTTATTTGTGAGGAGAATTTAAGGGACAATATAGAGATTCCTTCAAATGTGTATTGTTTACTCCAAAGGTAATTAATACTCCTTCATGATTTGAATTTTGGGATGTTACAAAAAATAGGGTGTTTTTTACTTTAAAAACGAAAATGATATTTTAAATTTATTAAATTATTTGATTTTTTTTAAAACAATCTATTATTCCCCCATAAAGTTTCTAGCTTAACTTTTAAAATTTTTTATATTTTTAAAATTGAAACATTTGTTTCTAGAAATCGTGTACTATAGACTATAAATATAAGGTGTTTTTAACTTTAAAAATTAAAATTCATATTTTAAAAATATTAAATTATTTGATCTTTTTGAAAACAATGTGTTGTTCACCATGAAGTTTCTAGTTTAATTTACAACATTTTTTATATTTTTATAATTGCAACATTTGTATCTAAAAATCGTGTACTATACATTTGAAAATTAGGGTGTTTTGGAATTTAAAAATGAAAACGAAAATTTTAAATTTATTAATATATTTGATTTTTTTGAAAACAACGAATTGTTCCCTAGCTTAATTTACACCAACTTTTATATTTTTAAAATTGCAATATTTGTATCTAAAAATCGTGTACTATATAGACTTGAAATATATGGTGTTTTTTACTTTAAAAATTAAAATGCATATTTTAAATTTATTATATTATTTGGTTTATTTGAAAACATTGTATTGCTCCACATAAAGTTTCTAGCTTAATTTACAAAATTTTTTATATTTTTAAAATTGCAACATTTGTTTCTAGAAATCGTGTACTATACACTTGAAAAATATGATGTTTTTTACTTTAAAAATGAAAATGCATATTTTAAATTTATTTAGTTATTTGATTTTTTTGAAAACAACTTATTGTTCCTCATAAAGTTTCTAGCTTAACTTTTACAATTTTTTTATATTTTTAAAATTGAAACATTTGTTTCTAGAAATCACGTACTATACACTTGAAAAATAGGGTGTTTTCAACAATGTATATTAGAAATTCATTAAATTATTTGATTTTTTTGACAACAATGTATTGTTCACCATGAAGAATCTAGATTAATTTGAACTATTTTTTATATTTTTAAAATATCAACATTTGTGTCTAGAATTGTGTACTATACACTTGAAAAATAGGGTGTTTTTTACTAAAAAAATAAAAATGCATATTTTAAATTTATTAAATTATTTAATTTTTTGAAAACAATGAATTGTTCACCATGAAGTTTATAGCTTAATTTACACTTTTTTTTATATTTTTAAAATATCAACATTTTTTCTAGAAATCGTGTACTATACACTTGAAAAATAGGGTGTTTTTTACTAAAAAAATGAAAACGCATATTTTAAATTTATTAAATTATTAAATTTTTTTAAAAATCAATGTATTGTTTACCATGAAGTTTCTAGCTTAATTTACATAATTTTTTATATTTTTAAAATTGCAACATTTGTTTGTAGAAATCGTGTACTATGACTTGAAATATAGGGTGTTTTTTACTTTAAAAATGAAAACGCATATTTTAAATTTATTAAATTATTTGTTTTTTTTTTTACAACAATGTATTTTTCACCATGAATGTAACACCTAAATTTTTGTAATGGTAGTTACAGAAAAAATTTTAACTTCAAAATTTAAGAACCTTAACTTGAAAACCTAATGCTTACAAAATTCCTTGAAAAATAAAACTTGCTACTTGGTTTCATATTTGAAATACAAGCAAAAACATTTTTTATTTATATTACAATTTCCTATACAGGTGAACAATATAATATCTGAATAAAAATCTTAGTTTCACCATGTATGGCTACTCCTATAGCTTGTCTCATCTGTTGCTCTAACTCCACAATCTTCCGATACCTGCAATCCTGAGACCGTCAGTTATATGTAAAACATATAACCGAGTAACCCCCGGTCTAACTAAAAATATTTTCCAGTCTAACTGGAAAATCCCCGGTGACATACAACATACACACAAACATATTCATATACACAAATCACACATTCACAACCAATGTATGCAATGACAAATCAAGTTCATAAGCATGCCATGAATTCACATTAAATTTCATTTCAACTCATTTCCTTTCATCTTTTAACGAGAGACCCCGTGCACAGGGAATCCACCATGGGTACATAGCAGCGATGCACAATTTCTGAGCTCACATGTGACTCTTGTGAGCGTCCCCATCCGAGTCGTCTGCTTTCCAGGGATCACAACGGGTATGCATAATTTTCCAGGGACCACAGAGGATTTGCATCATATCCAGGGACCACAAAGGGTTTGCATTATTTCCAGGGACCACAAAGGGTTTGCATCATTTCCAAGGATCACAAAAGGGTTTGCACAGTTTTCCAGAGACCACAAAAGGGTTTGCATAGTTTTCCAGGGACCACAAAGAGTTTGCATAATTCCAGGGACCACAAAAGGGTTTGCATAGTTTTCCACTTTTCATATCATTTCCTCATTACATGTTATTGTGCCTTTAACATTCATGCCATATCATTTGCATTCAATATGTTTCCACATTCATCATTCATCACATCTCAATTACATTAAACATTAATCTCATATCAAATGCATCCAACATGTTCCAAGGTTCATAATTTATCATATTACAATTTTATTAATCATCAATTAAAATAATTTTCATCCATGTCACATATCACAACATTTCTATAACCCTATTGCATATCCACTCAATCAAAACCATTCACATTCATACATAATGCTATTACATGGCACTAAGTATGATTCTTAAAACATTAGGACCTATTTTTATTAATTCCAACCCTAAAAATGGAGCCCTTGAGATTACATTAAATTTTTTAAGTAAAGAAAGAGGTCCCTGTTCTTTGTCATATTCGCTGCCGCGAATTGGACACAGAATCAGTCCTCTGTTTTTCGTCAGCACTGCAACTTGTTGGTATTTTGGCCATAACTTGAGTTGTAGACCTCCAAATTGGGTGAAATCAAGGGCAAATGAAATCTAATAAAATTATCTACAATGTGTATTCAGAACCCAAGATCTGAATAAATCATAATATAGTAGATCATTTTACTTGAATCCACCTACCTATGTGAAAAACCCAAATCTGGCAGCTCTTAGTACCTTGCCTATAACTCAAGTTATACAACTTGGATTTTGGTGAAGCTTGTGTCATTACAAAGGTAACAAAATTAACTACAACTTTGTAAGAGGCCACGAAACCAGAATCTAAATAAAACCAAGTCAAATAATCAGGTCAATCTGTGCCAAAATCCAGCCAAAACAAGGGAAAGACATTGATAAACTTTTTACAAATTAATTTCTATCTTCCATCTCAATTCATCCAATATCATACCAAATCCATCTAATTCAATACAAATCACTCAAGAATCAATTCACAAGGATGACCAAAGTCCAATTCCATCAATTTCACATCATCATCAAGATCATAACATTCAATTTCAACATAACAATACCTAAGACTTCAATCATGCACATAATCAAATATTCACACCAAATTTACCAACAAAGTTAAGTTCAAACCTAGTTCTAACATACAATGGTTCAAACCCTAACATCATAAAGTCACTAGTTTCTATATTTCCCTAATTGGGGATTTGAGTTTAGGGTTACCTTAAAATTGGAGCTCTAAACTCAATCTCTAAATTCCACCGTGGAAGATTCTAAACCGGTACAATTGGAGTTCCCGACCCGTAGATCATTTTGTTCAACTGCTCCGGCGGCAACTGGCGGCCGGATGGCCACCATGCAACCACCCAAAGTGGTGGCCATCATCCCTCTCCTTCTCCATTGCCACCCACTCTTGTTTTTGTTTAGCAAATTAACATTGGCTTTGTGTGTGTGTGTTCGTGAGGAAAAGGGAGTGAGTGATATATATATAGATAGGGTAGTTTATTGGGTAAGGGGGGTGCATGGTAAGAGTATGGTCCTTAGCTTTATTTTATTAAAAATTGCACCTAAGTCCTTGTCTTTATAAAATTTGATAAAAGTCCAAATTAATATAATTTAAATAACTAAAAACGCCAAGGACTCAATTACGACTTTCTAATTTTATATTTTCATCCCATAAGCCTACCTTGCTACATTTTTAATCTCTAGTTGTATTTATTTCATAACCTAGTCTTCTTCCCCTTATCCTATATGCTTTATAATTCATTTTATTTTCCTAAATTCCTTATCTCTTCTAAAATAGCCCTTTAAGGACACAAATGTGAGTTTAAATAATCTACTCTAGGAGATTAAAAATTTGGGATGTTACAATTCTCTCCCCCTTAAAAGAATTGTGTCCTCTCAATTCGTCTAAATTCCTAGCTCATGGATTTTTTATTTTTTTATTTTTTTTTCATACCGAGCGAGAGTCTCTATTGATGTCATGAGTTTGACGGGGTAGGCTGTAACGAAATGTAGTTAAGCTTTATAGAATTTCCACAAAATTATCACAGGATTGCGGGAGAACCCTAAATCATACAAAATGAATAAATATACAAATTGGGTAAAACGGATTTAGGACCTCGTTTTAGAATTGTGATATCCACACTCATGGACTTGAAAGAGATTAAGAAGGAAATGACATTTGAATCACAAGTACATTGAGAGAATAAGGATCTACTCCTGAGACTTGTCCTGTATTTCACTTTGGTGTTCGATATAAATCAGTGAGAACGTTTGAAAAATTTGGATAACTCTAAACTTGATGAGTACGGTCATCAAGTATTTAATAAAATTCCAAAGACTTAGTGAATAAAAGAAATAGAACTTATGAAGTTGACAAAAATGTTAACTTTCAAACTCGTGAAAACTTGAATTGGGTAGGAAATAACCTTAGGTGACCATTAGTTTGTGTATTAGACTTAATGGAATAAGAGGCACACGAACATCTTGAATTAACTTAATCCATCACCGAGATTTAGAATTTTTCCAAGGAGTTTTAATGGTCACTAAGACTTTAGTTTTAGAATAGGGATTAACAGGTCTTTATCTTTCTAGTACAACTTGGTTTCGAGTTCTAATTTATATAACCCGTTATGTCTTGGTTCCGGAGGGGAAGGGTATTGATTACAAGAAGCAAAGAGTTCTTAAATGTGTCGTGCAAGACTACTTAGATCAAGGAATTTTTCTATTCCTTCTTAGGGTAGCATTTTAATTTTAGGACAATTAACTCACTTCAAGTTGTTGATGTGAGTTAGATTGGATCAGGATGTGCTTTGTTGTTTTTTTTTTTTTTGCACATGTCTCTAAAAGCGGATGTTTATGAACTTTTTGCCATGATATAAAGAGAAGGGTTGAATTGATGGTAACGTGATAAGGATTCGTTGCCTCCTTACTCAAGTGAGAACTCAGGATTGAGAAATTCGGGAACTGATTCGACCGCTAACATATTTGTTTTAGTGGAGGCATTATAGTTGATGACTATAATAACGACATATCATGTCAAGGAAATTCCTGTAACCTCGCAAGGATTTAAGCTAGATATTTAATGTGAAGCTAAACTTATCTTTAGCTGATACCCCGAATAAGTACAACTAATGATTTTACAAGGTAGTCAAGGTCCTTAGCCGGAATCCGAAACTATATGAAAACCAGAGTTGTTCAAGTCTCTGGGAAGCTCTGAAGGAAACTATCTAAAAGCTTAAATTCAGATAATTACAAGGAGTAGTTGGACTGGTCTAAACTTTATAGGATTAAAGTTTGGAAACTAAGTTCAATTTGAAATTGAGAATTAAAAGGGGTTCTATTAACGATCAGTAGTAATCCGTTAGGGACCAAATGCATAGATAGAAACTTAGATGGGTTCAAACTTTTGGGAAACTCCAAATCTTAGGAAGCTGAATGGAATATTATAAAGAAGTCCTCTAATGCTTTCCCTGTGCCACTCTGATTGATTCGTCTTCCAAGGAACTTGGATCTAATGATCGAAACTTGAACGTAAATAAGGATATTTTGATAACAATCAAAATGGTTTCAGTAGCTTAGATCACCAAAGATATCCTTAACGGTGATGCTACACTAATGCTTGGAATACTAACTAGAACTTCAAAATTAAATGAAATTTGAGATCATGAGAAGTACGGTTCTGAAAACGGGAAATTCAGGGTAAGCATGATGAAATAAATTTGACTTCCTTTCGATTATCGACTTGATGACATACTTCCTTAGAGGACCAAGGAGTGTAACAAACTTATTTAAGGTACAACGGTGGTTTTTAGTCTTCGTAGAGTACCTAAAAATGTTTAAGGGATCTATGTCTCATGGAATCCTTTGTATAGGAGTGTCTAAGAGTGTGATTTAAAATACCGGTAGATTATGAGGGAAACCGATCGCCAAAACTTCCGTAGTTAGCATCAAAAATGAAAGATTTATCCCTAAGGCATCAGGTGTAAAACAACACTGTCTAGATCCTATAATGAGATTTAGACTAAGATTAAATGAATAACCGAATGAAGGTGTCTTAATCACATAATGGAATTTAGATAAAATTTAATGACAGTTGCCGTTTATTAGGAGTTCCTGATATTGGAAGTAAGGGGAAAGTTGTTGTGTCTGGATGCACACATAGAAAGAAATTAAGAGTTTTCATTGTTGTCCTAAATTAACTCTAAGTTGTAGAAAAATACTCAACAAATTTTGCTTCGTGTCCATCATGTGAATTGAAGACTAAACTGAATGTACTTAGCCTCTCACTAATCAGCTTCGAGTAAGGAACACCTAGTGTCTAAAGCATTCGAAACAAATAATTCTAAGATTGATGGTAAAGTAGGAGTAGGATTTGTTTCATTTAATGATTTGGTTGACAAAACTAACATAATAAATCTCAAACAGAGAGAATTTCTAGTACTTGAACTTAAACGCAGCTTTTGATATATCTAGAGGAAAGCTTGCAATTAGAACAAATTTCAAGATACAATGTTATGTCATGTTTATATGAAGGGAGTAGAGTTACTATAAGAGGTATCTACATGTAGGAACATCAATGGAATCGGTATAGGCAAATGAGTCCTACAACTTATCTAAGGATATGTGACCATCAAATTAAAATCTATGCTTAATTCATCAAGAAAGAAAGCATATAATGGTATGGAATAAGCAATGAATTTTATTTATTTATATATTTATTTCTTTATTTTTTTAGTCACAAAATTAATCCGAATTTAGACTTGGTGAATTTCCTGAAGAAGATAATGAATTTGATTTTTAGGATTTACGTGGATAGTTTGTCAATCACAATTATAAAAGAAACTAGAGTTTAGGGAATTTAAGTCCTAGAGGAAACTTAAATGAAAAAAACTATGATGGAGTTCCTCATGCTTTAATGACATGATCTATTCCTATATTTAACCAATTTTCCCTCGAGTATATCTTCCTAACATGAATTCAACTAAGAGTACACATAGCCCCCCTTACTTGTTGTTGTGATATTACCACTACCCGACTCTCTAACTCCTTAACTCATATTCTACTTGGTACTCATTCTACGCTAGTGGCTTGAATCCATTGGTTACAAATGCATCAATGCCTTGACTAAGGTACTGAACTAGCCAGACCCAATATCTTATAATCATAAACACCGGCACACCTGTATCCCAATGTTTCATCCTACTTCCATGAAAGATACTAAAAGAAGAGCAATCCCTTTAAAGATCATTCCTATCCATTAGCAATCATAACTTTTACTCTCATGCACTAATATTCAGTTGATCAGACTCAATATCACTTGCACGTTCCTTCGAAGATTATGACACGCGTAATAGATATGTTCAGAATATTAATCGTTCAGCTCACTATGGTCTCATTATCATCACAGTCTGATGGATCAAACTGCTCTGATACCATAAATGTAACACCTAAATTTTTGTAATGGTAGTTAGAGAAAAAAATTTTAACTTCAAAATTTAATACTTACGTGAACCTTAATTTGAAAACCTAATGCTTACAAAATTCCTTGAAAATATAAAACTTGCTACTTGGTTTCATATTTGAAATACATGCAAAAACATTTCTTATTTATATTACAATTTCACCATGTATGGCTACTCGTAAAGGTTGTCTCATCCGTTGCTCTAACTCCACAATCTTCCGATACCTACAATACTGAGACCAGTTATATGTAAAACATATAACCGAGTAACCCCCGGTCTAACTAAAAATATTTTCAATTAGTATTGTAGCCAGTCTAACTGGAAAATCCCCGGTGACATACAACATACACACAAACACATTCATATACACAAATCACACATTCACAACAAATGTATGCAATGACAAATCAAGCTCATAAGCATGCCATGAGTTCACATTAAATTTCATTTCAACTCATTTCCTTTCATCTTTTAACAAGAGACCCCGTGCACAGGGAATCCACCATGGGTGCATAGCAACGATGCACAATTTCTGAGCTCACATGTGACTTTGATGAGCGTCCCCATCCGAGTCGTCTGCTTTCCAGGGACCACAACGGGTATGCATAATTTTCCAGCGACCACAAAGGGTTTGCATCATTTCCAGGGACCACAAAGGGTTTGCATAGTTTTCCACTTTTCATATCATTTCCTCATTACATGTTATTGTGCCTTTAACATTCATGTCATATCATTTGCATTCAATATGTTTCCACATTCATCATTCGTCACATCTCAATTACATTAAAGATTAATCTCATATCAAATGCATCCAACATGTTCCAAGGTTCATAATTTATCATATTACAATTTCATTAATCATCAATTAAAATAATTTTCATCCATGTCACATATCACAACATTTCCATAACCCTATTGCATATCCACTCAATCAAAACCATTCACATTCATACATAATGCAATTACATGGCACTAAGTATGATTCTTAAAACATTAGGACCTATTTTTATCAATTCCAACCCTAAAAATGGAGCCCTTGAGATTACATTAAATTTTTGAAGTAAAGAAAGAGGTCCTTGTTCTGTGTCATATTCGCTGCCGCGAATTGGACACAGAATCAGTCATCTGTTTTTCGTCAGCACTGCACCCTGTTGGTATTTTGGCCATAACTTGAGTTGTAGACTGCAAATTGGGTGAAATCAAGGGCAAATGAAATCTAATAATATTATCTACAACTTGTATTCAGAACCCAAGATCTGAATCAATCATAATATAGTAGATAATTTTACTTGAATCCACCTGCCTATGTGAAAAACCCAAATCTGGCAGCTCTTAGTATCTTGCTTATAACTCAAGTTATACAACTTGGATTTTGGTGAAACTTGTGTCATTACAAATCTAATAAAATTAAATACAACTTTGTAAGAGGACACAAAACCAGAATCTAAATAAAAACAAGTCAAATAATCAGCTCAATCTGTGCCAAAATCCAGCCAAAACAGGGGAAAAGACATTGATAAACTTTTTACAAATTAATTTCTATCTTCCATCTCAATTTATCCAATATCATACCAAATCCATCTAATTCAATACCAATCACTCAAGAATCAATTCACAAGGATGACCAAAGTCCAATTCCATCAATTTCACATCATCATCAAGATCATAACATTCAATTTCAACATAACAATATCTAAGACTTCAATCATGCACATAATCAAACATTCACACCAAATTTACCAACAAAGTTATGTTCAAACCTAGTTCTAACATACAATGGTTCAAACCCTAACATCATAAAGTCACTAATTTCTATATTTCCCTAATTGGGGTTTTGAGTTGGGGTTACCTTAAAATTGGAGCTCTAAACTCAATCTCTAAATTCTACCGTGGAAGATTCTAAACCGGTAGAATCGGAGTTCCCGACCCGTAGATCATTTCTTCAACTGCTCCGGCGGCAACCGGCGGCCGGATGGCCACCATGCAACCTCCCAAAGTGGTGGCCGTCATCCCTCTCCTTCTCTATTGCCACCCACCCACTCTTGTTTTTGTTTAGAAAATTAACATTGGCTTTTTGTGTGTGTGTGTGTTAGTGAGGAAGAGGGAGTGAGTGATATATATATAGATAGGGTAGTTTATTAGGTAAGGGGGGTGCATGGTAAGAGTATGGTCCTTAGCTTTAATTTATTAAAAATTGCACCTAAGTCCTTGTCTTTATAAAATTTGATAAAAGTCCAAATTAATATAATTTAAATAACTAAAAACTCCAAGGACTCAACTACGACTTTCTAATTTTATATTTTCATCCCCTAAGCCTACCTTGCTATATTTTTAATCTCTAGTTGTATTTATTTCATAACCTAGTCTTCTTCCCCTAATCCTATATGCTTTATAATTCATTTTAGTTTCCTAAATTCCTTATCTCTTCTAAAATAGCCCCTTAAGGACACAAATGTGAGTTTAAATAATCTACTCTGGGAGATTACAAATTTGGGATGTTACATATATTATATTATTTGAATATTTTAAAACAATGTATTGTTCACCATGAAGTTTCTAGCTTAATTTACACAATTTTTTATATTTTTTAAAATTCCAACATCTGTTTCTAGAAATCGTGAACTATACCTTTTTAAAAATGGTGTTTTTTCATTTTAAAAATTAAAATGCATATTTTAAATTTATTAAATTATTTGATTTTTTTTAAAATCAATGTATTGTTTACCATGAAATTTCTAGATTAATTTACACAATTTTTTATATTTTGAAAATTGCAATATTTGTTTCTAGAAATCGTGTGCTTAACACATGAAAAATACAGTGTTTTTAATTTAAATATGAAAAGAAGCTTTTTAAATTTATAACATTATTTGATTTTTTAAAACATAATGTGTTTTTCACTTTGAAGTTTCTAAAATAATTTATATATTTTTAGAGTTTTTAAAATTACTAATTTTTTTTCTAGAAATTGTGTACTATACACTAGAATAAAGGGTGTTTTTTACTTTAAAATTGAAAATTTGTATTTTTAATTTATACACTAAAATAATGTATTGTTGACCATGAAGTTTCTAGCTTAATTTACAATATTTTTTATATTTTTAAAATTCCAACATCTGTTTCTAGAAATCGTGTACTATATACTTGAAAAAAAAGGTGTTTTTTACTTTAAAAACGAAAACGCATATTTTAAATTTATTAAATTATTTGATTGTTTTTAAAACAATGTATTGTTCACCATGAAGTTTCTAGCTTAATTTGCATAAAGTTTCATAATTTTAAAATTCCAACATTTGTTTCTAGAAATCTTGTACCATACACTTGAAAAATAGTGTATTTTTTACTTTCAATATGAAAATGCATATTTTAAATTTAATAAATTATGAATTTTTTTGAAAACAATGTATTGTTCACCATAAGGTTTCTAGAATTATTTACACTATTTTTGATATTTTTAAAATTGCAAGATTTGTTTCTAGAAATCGTGTACTATACACTTGAGAAATATGGTGTTTTTTACTTTGAAATTGAAAACGCGTATTTTAAATTAGTTAAATTATTTGATTTTTTGAAAACAATGTATTTTTCAATATGAAGTTTCTAGCTTAATTTACACAATTTTTATATTTTGAAAATTGCAACATTTGTTTCTAGAAATCGTGTACTATACACTTGAAAAATATGGTGTTTTTTTTAAAAATTTAAAATACTTATTTTAAATTTATTAAATTATTTGATTTTTTTAAAATAATGTATTGTTCACCATGAAGTTTTGAGCTTAAATTACACAATTATTTATATTTTTAAAATTCCAACATTTGTTTCTAGGAATCGTGTACTATATACTTGAAAAAAGGGTGATTTTTACTTTAAAATTGAAAACCCATATTTTATATATATTATATTATTTGAAGATTTTAAAAAAATGTATTGTTCACCATGAATTTTCTAGCTTAATTTACACCATTTTTATATTTTTAAAATTCCAACATCTGTTTCTAGAAATCGTGTACTATACACTGGAAAAAAAGGGTGTTTTTTTACTTTAAAAGTTAAAATGAATATTTTAAATTTATTAAATTATTTGATTTTTTTGAAAATATCTTGTTCACCATGAAGTTTCTAGCTTAATTTACATAATTTTTATATTTTTAAAATTTCAACATTTGTTTCTCGAAATCTTGTACAATACACTTGAAAAATACAGTATTTTTTACTTTAAAAATGAAAATGCATATTTTAAATTTAATAAATTGTTTAATTTTTTTGAAACCAATGTATTGTTCACCATGAAGTTTCTAGATTAATTTACACAATTTTTTATATTTTTAAAATTCCAACATTTGTTTCTAGAAATCGTGTGCTATACACATAAAAAATACGGTGTTTTTAATTTAAATCTGAAATTTTAATTTTTAAATTGATAACATTATTTAATTTAAAAAAAAAAATAATGTGTTTTTCACTTTGAAGTTTCTAAACAAATTACATAATTTTTTGACTTTTTATAATTACAAATTTTTTTCTAGAAATTGTTTACTATACTCTAAAAAAATAGTTTGTTTTTTACTTTAAAAATGAAAATGCGTATTTTTAATTTATTATATTATTTTAATTTTTTTAAGATAATGTGTTGTTGACCATGAATTTTCTAGCTTAATTTACAGTATTTTTTATATTTTTAAAATTCCAACATCTGTTCCTAGAAATCGTTTACTATTCACTTGAAAAAAAAAGGTATTTTTTACTTTAAAAATGAAAACACATATTTTAAATTTATTAAATCATTTGATTTTTTGAAAACAAATTAATATTTACCATGAAGTTTCGAGCTTAATTTACAAAAAAAATTGTAATTTTATAATTCCAACCTTTGTTTATAGAAATCTTGTATTATACACTTGAAAAATAGGGTGTTTTTTACTTAAAAAATGAAAACGCAGATTTTAAATTTATTAAATTATTTGACGTTTTTGAAAACAATATATTGTTCACCACGAAATTTCTAGATTAATTTACACAAGTTTTTTTTTTAAAATTGCAACATTTATTTTTAGAAATCGTGTACTATCACTTGAAAAATAGGGTATTTCTTTACTTTAAAAATAAAAACGCATATTTTAAATTTGTTAAATTATTTGATTTTTTTAAAACAATGTATTGTTCACATGAAGTTTGTACCTTATTTTAAACAATTTTTTTATATTTTTAAAATTGCAACATTTGTTTCCAGAAATCGTGTAGTATACACTTGCAAAATTGGGAGTTTTTTAATTTAGTGTACCTAATTTTTCCAATTTTTAAAATTAAAATATTTTCTAGAAATTATGTACTATACACTTGAAAAATAGGGTGTTTTTTATATTAAAATTTAAAAGGCAAAATTTAAGTTTATTAAATTATTTGATTTTTTTGAAAATAATGTATTGTTCACCAAGAAGTTTCTAGCTTAATTTACACAATTTTTATATTTTTAAAATTCCAACATTTGTACCTAGAAATCGTGTACTATACACTTGAAAAATAGGGTGTTTTTTGTTTAAATTTAAAATACTTATTTTAAATTTATTAAATTGTTTGATTTTTTTGAAAACAGTTGTTCACCATGAAGTTTCGAGCTTAGATTATACAATTTTTTATATTTTTAAAATTGCAACATCTGATTCTAGAAATCGTGTACTATATACATGAAAAAAAGGGGTGATTTTTACTTTAAAATTGAAAACCCAAATTTTATATATATTATATTATTTGAATATTTTAAAACAATGTATTGTTCACCACGAAGTTTCAAGCTTAATTTACACAATTTTTTATATTTTTAAAGTTTCAACATCTGTTTCTAGATATCGTGTACTATACATTGGAAAAAAAAGGGTGTTTAATTATTTAATATTTTTGAAAATATATTATTGTTCACCATGAAGTTTCTAGCTTACTTTACATAATTTTTATATTTTTAAAATTCCAACATTTGTTTCTAGAAATCATGTACAATACACGTGAAAAATACGGTATTTTTTACTTTAAAAATGAAAATACATATTTTAAATTTATTAAATTTTTTGATTTTATTTAAAACAATGTATTGTTCACATGGAGTTTCTAGCTTAATATAAACTGTTTTTTTATTTTTTTATAATTGCAACTTTTGTTTCTAGAAATCAGGTACTATACACTTGAAAAATTGAGTGTTTTTTAATTTAAATATGAAACGTGTTTTTTTAATTTATGACATTATTTGATTTTTTATAAAACAATAATGTGTTATTCACCATAAAGTTTCTAAATTAGTTTACATAATTTTTCCAATTTTTAAAATTAAAATATTTTATAGAAATCATGTACTATACACTTGAAAAATAGGGTGTTTTTTATTTTAAAATTTAAAAGGAATAATTTAAGTTTATTAAATTATTTGTTTTTTTTGAAAATAATGTATTGTTCACCATGAAGTTTTTAACT
Source organism: Cyamopsis tetragonoloba (assembly GCA_037177725.1). Classification (NCBI taxonomy): domain Eukaryota; kingdom Viridiplantae; phylum Streptophyta; class Magnoliopsida; order Fabales; family Fabaceae; genus Cyamopsis; species Cyamopsis tetragonoloba. The sequence continues at coordinate 13,969,234 of CM074124.1, read as the reverse complement.
TAATTTACACAATTTTTATATTTTTAAATTCCAACATTTGTTGTTCCTAGAAATCGTGTACTATAGATTTGAAAAATAAGGTATTTTTTACTTTAAAAATTAAAATACATATTTTAAATTTAATAAATTTTTTGAATTTTTTGAAACAAATGTACTGTTCACCATGAAGTTTCTATTGGTTTTCACAATTTTTTTATATTTACAAAATTGCAACTTCTATTTCTAGAAAACGTGTACTATATACTTGGAAAAAGGCGTATTTTTTACTTTAAAAATGAAAATTCATATTATCTTTTTATTAAATCATTTCAATTTTTTGAAAACAATTTATTGTCTACCATGAAGTTTCTAGATTAATTTACATTATTTTTTATATTTTTAAAATTGCAACTTTTGTTTCCAGAAATTGTGTAGTATACACTTGAAAAATTGGGTGTTTTATAATTTAAAAATGAAATGTGTTTTTTTAGTTTATAACATTATTTGATTTTTTTAAAAATAATTAATGTGTTATTCACCATAAAGTTTCTAAATTAGTTTACATAATTTTTCCAATTTTTAAAATTAAAATATTTTCTAGAAATCGTGTACTCTACACTTGAAAAATAGGGTGTTTTTTTATTTAAAATTTAAAAGGCATAATTTAAGTTTATTAAATTATTTGATTTTGGTGTGAAAATATTGTATTGTTCACCATTAAGTTTCTAACTTAATTTAATAATTTTTATATTTTAAAAATTCCAACATTTGTTTCTAGAAATCATGTACAATACACTTGAAAAATAGGGTATTTTTTACTTTAAAAATGAAAATGCATATTTTAAATTTAATAAATTGTTTAAATTTTTTGAAATCAATGTATTGTTCACCATGAAGTTTCTAGATTATTTTTCACAATTTTTTATATTTTCAAAATTGCAACTTTTATTTCTAGAAATCGTGTACTATATACTTGAAAAAAAGGGGTGTTTTTTACTTTAAAAATGAAAATTCATATTATCTTTTTATTAAATCATTTGACTTTTTTGAAAACAATGTATTGTTCACCATGAAATTTATAGATTAATTTACACAATTTTTCATATTTTTAAAATTCCAACATTTGTTTATAGAAATCGTGTACTATACACATAAAAAATACGGTGTTTTTAATTTAAATCTGAAAATGTAATTTTTTAGTTTATAAAATTATTTAATTTTTAAAACAAATAATGGGTTTTTCACTTTGAAGTTTCTAAAAAAAATTACATAATTTTTTGACCTTTTAAAATTATAAATTTTTTTCTAGAAATCATGTACTATACTCTAAAAAAATAGTTTGTTTTTTACTTTAAAAATGAAAATACGTATTTTTAATTTAATAAATTATTTTAATTTTTGTAAAATAATGTATTGTTGACCATGAATTTTCTAGCTTAATTTACACTATTTATTATATTTTTAAAATTCCAACATCTGTTCCTAGAAATCGTTTACTATTCACTTTAAAAAAAGGGTGTTTTTTACTTTAAAAATGAAAACACATATTTTAAACTTATTAAATCATTTGATTTTTTTGAAAACAAAGTATTGTTCACCATGAAGTTTCTAGCTTAGTTTACAAAAAAAAATTATAATTTTAAAATTCCAACATTTGTTTATAGAAATCTTGTATTATACAGTTGAAAAATAGGGTATTTTTTACTTTAAAAATGAAAACACAGATTTTAAATTTATTAAATTATTTGAATTTTTTGAAAACAATGTATTGTTCCCCATGAAATTTCTAGATTGATTTACACAAATTTTTCTTTTTATAAAATTGCAACATTTGTTTGTAGAAATCGAGTACTATCACTTGAAAAATAGGGTACTTCTTGACTTTAAAAATGAAAACGCATATTTTAAATTTATTAATTTATTTGATTTTTTTAAAACAATATATTGTTCACATGAAGTTTCTAGCTTAATTTAAACAATTTTTTGATATTTTAAAATTGCAACTTTTGTTTCCAGAATTCGTGTAGTATACACTTGAAAAATTGGGTGTTTTTTAATTTAAATATGAAATGTGTTTTTTAAATTATAAAATTATTTGTTTTTTAAAAAAAAAATATGTTATTCAACATAAAGTTTCTAATTTAGTTTACCTAAGTTTTCCAATTTTTAAAATTAAAATATTTTCTAGAAATCGTGTACTATACACTTGAAAAATACGGTGTTTTTTATTTAAAAATTTAAAAGGAAAAATTTAAGTTTATTAAATTATTTTATTTTTTTGAAAATAATGTATTGTTCACCTTGAAGTTTTTAGCTTAATTTACACAATTTTTATATTTTTAAAATTCAAACATTTGTTCCTAGAAATTATGTACTATACTCTTGAAAAATAGGATATTTTTTTTTTAAATTTAAGATACTTATTTTAAATTTATTAAATTATTTGATTTTTTTTAAAACAATGTATTGTTCACCATGAAGTTTCGAGCTTAAGTTACACAATTTTTTATATTTTTAAACTTCCAACATCTATCTCTAGAAATCGTGTACTATATATTGGAAAAAAAGGGTGTTTTTTTACTTTGAAAATTAAAATGCATGTGTTAAATTTATTAAATTATTTGATTTTTTTTAAAATATTGTATTGTTCACCATGAAGTTTCTAGCTTAATTTACATAATTTTTATATTTTTAAAATTCCAACATTTGTTTCTAGAAATCATGTACAATACACTTGAAAAATAAGGTATTTTTTACTTTAAAAATGAAAATACATATTTCAAATTTTGTAAATTGTTTGAATTTTTTGTAACCAATGTATTGTTCAACATGAAGTTTCTAGATTAGTTTTCACAATTTTTTATATTTTCAAAATTGCAACTTCTATTTCAAGAAATCGTGTACTATATACTTGATAAAAATGGGTGTTTTTTACTTAAAAAATGAAAACCCATATTATCTTTTTATTAAATCATTTGAATTTTTTGAAAACAATGTATTGTTCACCATGAAGTCTCTAGATTAATTTACACAATTTTTTATATTTTTAAAATTCCAACATTTGTTTCTAGAAATCGTGTGCTATACACATCGAAAATACGGTGTTTTTAATTTAAATCTGAAAATGTGATTTTTAAATTTATAACATTATTTGATTTTTTTAAAAAAATAATGTGTTTTTCACTTTGAAGTTTCTAAAAAAATTTACATAATTTTTTGACTTTTAAAAATTACAAAAAAAATTTTAGAAATCGTGTACTATACTCTAGAAAAATAGCTTGTTTTGTTACTTTAAAAGTAAAAATGCGTATTTTTAATTTATTATATTATTTTAATTTTTTAAAATATTGTATTGTTTACCATGAAGTTTCTCGCTTAATTTACACTATTTTTTATATTTTTTAAATTCAACATATGTTTCTAGAAATTGTTTACTATGCACTTGAAAAAAAGGGTGCTTTTTACTTTAAAAATTAAAATATAAATTTTAAATTTATTAAATCATTTAATTTTTTGAAAACAAAGTACGGTTCACCATGAAGTTTCTAGCTTAATTTATAAAAAAATTTATAATTTTATAATTCCAACATTTTTTTCTAGAATTCTTGTATTATACACTTGAAAAATAGAGTATTTTTTACTTTAAAAATGAAAACGCATATTTTAAATTTATGAAATTTTTTTATTGTCTTTAAAACAATGTATTGTTCACATGAAGTTTCTAGCTTAATTTAAACAGTTTTTTTATATTTTTAAAATTGCAACTTTTGTTTTCAGAAATCGTGTAGTATATAACTTGAAAATTGGGTGTTTTTTAATTTAAGTATGAAATGTGTTTTTTTAATTTATAAAATTATTTGATTTTTTTAAAAAAATAATTTGTTATTAACCATAAAGTTTCTAAATTAGTTTACATGATTTTTCCAATTTTTAAAATTAAAATATTATTTAAAAATCGTGTACTATACACTTAAAAAATAGGTTGTTTTTTATTTTAAAATTTAAAAGGCATAATTTAAGTTTATTAAATTATTTGGATTTCTTTTGACCATGAAGTTTCTAGATTAATTTACACAATTTTTCTATTTTTAAAAATCAAACATTTGTTCCAATAAATCGTGTACTATAGACTTGAAAAATAGGGTATTTTTTACTTTAAAAATGAAAATGCATATTTAAAATTTATTAAATTATTTTATTTTTTTGAAAACAAAATATTGTTCACCTTCATGTTTCTAGATTAAATTATACAATTTTTTATATTTGTTATATTGCAACATTTGTTTCTAGAAATCGTGTTCTATACACTTGAAAAATAGAATGTTTTTTAATTTAAATATGAAAATGTGTTTTTAAAACTTAGAAAATTATTTTATATTTTTAAAAAATAATGTGTTTTTCATAATGATGTTTCTAGCTAAATTTACACAATTTTTTTTATATTTTAAAAATTCCAACATCTGTTTCTAGAAATCGTGTATTATACACATGAAAAAAAGAGTGTTTTTTTCCTTTAAAAAAGAAAATGCATATTTAAAATTTATTAACTTATTTGATTTTTTTGAAAACAATGTATTGTTCACCTTGAAGTTTCTAGCTTAATTTACATAAGTTTTTATATTTTTAATTTTCCAAGATTTATTTCTAGAAATCGTGTGCTATACACATGAAAAATACAGTGTTTTTAATATCAATATGAAAATGTGCTTTTAAATTTATAACATTATTTAATTTTTTAAAAATAATGTGTTTTTCATCATGAAGTTTCTAGCTTAATTTACACAATATTTTATATTTTTAAAATTCCAATATCTGTTTAAAAAAGAAAATACATATTTTAAATTTATGAAATTATATGATTTTTTTGTAAACAATGTATTGTTCACCATGAAGTTTCTAGATTAATTTACATAATTTTTATATTTTTAAAATTACAACATTTGTTTCTAGAAATTGTGTTATACACATGAAAAATACGGTTTTTTTAATATAAATATGAAAATGTGCTTTTTAAATTTATAACATTATTTGACTTTTTTTAAAAATAATTTGTTTTTCACTTTGAAGTTTCTAAAATAATTTGCATAATTTATCGAGTTTTTAAAATTACAATTTTTTTTCTAGAAACCGTGTACTATACACTAGAAAAAGGGTGTTTTTTACTTTAAAATTGAAAATGCGTATTTTTAAATTATTATATTATTTTTTTTAAAACAATGTATTGTTCACCATGAAGTTTCTAGATTAATTTACACAATTTCTTATATTTTTAAAATTCCAACTTTTGTGACTAGTAATCGTGTAGTATACACTTGAAAAATATTGTGTTTTTTAACGTAAATAAGAAAATGTGTTTTTTTAATTTATAAAATTAATTATTTTTAAAAAAATAATATTCTTTTTACCATAAAGTTTCTAAATTAGTTTACATAATTTTTTGAATTTTTAAAATTAAAATATTTTCTAGAAATCGTGTACTATACACTTAATAAATAGGGTGTTTTTTATTTTAAAATTGAAAAGGCATATTTTAAATTTATCAAATTATTTGATTCTTTTTGAAAAGAATGTTTTGTTTAAAAAGAAGTTTCTAGCTTAATTTACACGATTTTTTACATTTTTGAAATTCCAATATCTATTTCTAGAAATCGTTTATTATACACTTGAAAAAAGGGGTGTTTTTTACATTAAAAATGAAAACGCAAATTTTAAATTTATTAAATTTTTTGATTTTTTTGAAAATAATGTATTGTTCACCATGAAGTTTCTAGCTTCATTTAAACAATATCTTATATTTTTAAAATTGAAACATTTGTTAGTAGAAATCGGGTAGTATACACTTGAAAAATATTTTATTTTTTTAATTTAAATATGAAAATATGTATTTTAAATTTATTACGTTATTCGATTTTTAAAATAAATAATTTGCGTTTAACTATAAAGTTTCTAAATTAGTTATCATAATTTTTTGAATTTTTAAAATTACAAAATATTTTCTAAAAATTGTTTACTATATACACTTGAAAAATAGGGTGTTCTTTAATTTAAAATTGAAAAGACATATTTTAAATTTATTAAATTATTTGATTTTTTTTTAAAATAATGTATTGTTCAACATGAATTTCCTAGCTTAATTTACACAATTTTTTATATTTTTAAAAATCCAACATTTGTTCTTAGAAATCGTGTACTATAGATTTGAAAAATAGGGTATTTTTTACTTTAAAAATGAAAATACATATTTTAAATAAATTATTTGACTTTTTTGAAGACAATGTATTGTTCACCATGAAGTTTCTAGATTAATTTACACAATCTTTTATGTTTTTATAATTGCAACATTTCTTTCTAGAAATCGTGTACTATACACTTGAAAAATAGGGTGTTTTTAACTTTAATAATGAAAACGCATATTTTAAATTAATTAAGTTATTTGATTTTTTTGAATACAATATATTATTCACCATAAAATTTCTAGCTTAATTTACCCAATTTTTTATATTTTTAAAATTGAAAGAGTTGTTTCTAGAAATCGTGTACTATACACGTGAAAAATACGGTGTATTGAATTTAAATATGAAAATGTATTTTTTAAATTTATAACATTATTTGATTTTTTAAAAAATAATCTGTTGTTCACCATGAAGTTTCTAAATTAATTTACATAATTTTCAAATTTTTAAAATTACAAAAGATTTTCCTGTTGAAAAATAGGGTGTTTTTTACTTTAAATTTTAAAATACATTTTTTAAATTTGTTAAAATTATTTGATTTTTTTGAAAATAATGTATTGTTCACCATGAAGTTTCTAGCTTAATTTATATTATTTTTTATATTTTTAAAATTCCAACATCTGTTTTTAGAAATCGTGTACTATAACACTTGAAAAAAGGGTGTTGTTTACTTTAAAAATGAAAACACATATTTTTAATTTATTAAATTATTTAATTTTTTGAAAACAATTTTTTGTTCACCATGAAGTTTCTAGATTAATTTACATAATTTTTCAACTTTTTAAAATTACGAATTTGTTTTCTAGAAATCGTGTACTATACACTTGAAAAATATGGTGTTTTTTACTTTGAAATTGAAAACCTGTATTTTAAATTTGTTAAATTAATTGATTTTTTTGAAAATAATTTATTATTCAATATGAAGTTTCTAGCTTAATTTACACAATTTTTATATTTTTAAAATTGCCACATTTGTTTCTAGAAATCGTGTACTATACACTTACAAAATATGGTGTTTTTAACTTTAAAATAGAAAATGCATATCTTAAATTTATTAAATTATTTTCTTTTTTTGAAAACAAAGTATTGTTCACCATGAAATTTCTATATTAATTTACACAATTTTTTATAGTTTTTAAATTGCAACTTTTGTTACTAGAAATCGTGTATACACTTGAAAAATTGGCTGTTTTTTAATTTAAATTTGAAAATGTGTTTTTTTAATTTATAACATTATTTGGTTTTTTTAAAAAATAATATGTTATTCACCATAAAGTTTCTAAATTATTTTACATAATTTTTCCAATTTTAAAATTAAAATATTTTCTATAAATCGTGTACATATACTTGAAAAATGGGGTGTTTTTTACTTTAAAATTGAAAAGGCGTATTTTAAATTTATTAAATTATTTTATTTTTTTGAAAATAATGTATTGTTCAAAATGAAAGTTTATAGCTTAATTTACACGTTTTTAATATTTTTAAAATTGCAACATTTGTTTGTAGAAATCGTGTATTATATACACTTGAAAAATATGGTGTTTTTTTACTTTAAAAATAAAAACGCATATCTTAAATTTTTTAAATTATTTTATTTTTTTTTGAAAACAAAGTATTGTTCACCATGAAGTTACACAATTTTTTATATTTTTTAAATTGCAACATTTGTTTCTGGAAATCGTGTACTATACACTTAAAAATTAGCATGTTTTTTAAATTAAAATATGAAGTTGTGTTTTTTAAATTTATAAAATTATTTGATTTTTTAATAAATAACATGTTTTTCATCATGAAGTTTCTAGATTAATTTACATAATTTTTCAAATTTTTAAAAATACAATTTTTTTTTATAAATCATGTACATACACTTGAAACATATGGTGTTTTTTATTTTAAAATTGAAAAGACGTAATTTAAATTTATTAAATAATTTAATTTTTTCAATAAATAATATGTTGCTGTAACATCCCACAAATTTCCAAGTAGAAATTAGTGGTTCTTTAGAAGAAATTAGGAATTTAAGGGTTTGTAGAAACTGTACCAAGAGAGAAGAGAGAAGGACTATGGAGCAAATTTTAGAAAGTTCTTAAGAGAGGACCATTTAGTAAAACTTAAGAAGATAGCAAAATTAAACAAAAACCCCCCATTTTTCCTCTTCCCTCTCATTCTCGCCCTCACTCTCTCTCACACTCAACTCCATTTCTCATTTTCTTCCTTCTCTTCTCAAGCTCTCATAGGGTTGGTCTTCAAGCTCCCAAATCAAGAGAGTCCCTTCACCAAACTTGTTCATTGAAGCTTGGAGAAGCTATTGGGATCTTTAGGTAAGTCATGCATCCCTTCTTTTTTACCCTCTTGGTTAAGCTCCATTTTTGGAAAAAATGGGTTTTAATCTTCATCTTCCACATGCAATCTCTTAAATGGATCCTAATGGGTGTGAATAACTCACATTTATGAACAATGGGGGATCATCAAGCCTAAGTGGGAGGATTGAAGAGTTTGGGAAAAAGGACTTAAGCAAGAAGTGCTTAGGAACTTGAAGGTTTAAGGTAACCCCATTGAACCCCAACCTTGGTGATTGAACTTAGAACTGTTAGGACAATAAGGGAATGGAACTGCATGTGTAGAAATGTAGAACTCTCGTTGACTCTTATAGCTAGGATATGAAATTGATGTAGGTCTAGATGAATGCATGTTGTGATTTTGTATGATAAGTTGATGTTCTTGGAATTGAAAAAGTTGAATGAATATTTTGTGCTTGAATTGTGAATCTGAACCTTGAAGTGCATTTAACCATATGTGAATGGATACAATGCTCTTGACTCAATAGTTTGGTTTTGAATATGTGTTATTGTTGAATCTTGGTGTGGATATGTATTTTGGTTGAATTGAGAATTCCTTTGATGAAATTGTTGATTTTGAACCTTGCTTGATGTTAAAATTTTGTGTGCTTGGTCCTAAATTTGAGCCAAGTGAGTTCGTTGGAAAACAGGGTGAAATTTGGATGAAAATGTGAGTTTTCTGCAGTAACTTGGGTGTGAAATTCGAACAATTTTTAATAACGTTTTGCCATTTTGTTCTTCACAATAGTTGTAGATAATCCTTGTATCTTTCAAATGATTTTGGTTTCACTCAATTTGGAGGTCTATAACTATAGTAATGGCCAAATTACTGAGACAAGGTTGTATTGAAATGTTTGTTCTGTTGAGTGTACATCCATGTTAAAGATGACTGTTTTTGACAATTAAATTTTTAGAACTTAGTTTTTTGGTCTTCACAAGAGTTGTATATAATCCTCTTATATTTCAAATGCTTTGGTTTCACCCAATTTTGAGGTCTACAGCTCAAGTTATGGCCAAAATACCAACAGGGTGCGTTGCTGAGGAAAAATGGCTCTGTGTTGAATTCGCGGCAGCGAAAATTTTCGGTGCTTTTGTAGGAAAGATTTGGGTGATTCATCAAATGTGGGTGGTAGGTGTTGGTTTGAGGGAAGTAAGAGTGTTTTTTAGCATTTTCCATGAAATTGACTTGCTCTTCACTTGTAACTTCAAGATTAGCACAAAAATCCATTTTGGTGGTTACCACCACAAAATTCACATTGTAAAGTAGGTGCTTGAATGGCTCCAATTTAGACCACTTGGAGTTGTTTTGTAAGAGTCTCAATTTGTTGGGAGAGTAGCTTGTTTTGAGCAAGGACCGCATCATGCGTTCCCAACTCCACGACACCCTTTCTTCCACCATAAAGGTCATCCGAAGTTCCATCCTCATTGGCCATTGTTTCAATCAAGGCTCTAGCTTCATCCACATCTTTTTTTCTTATTGAACAACCGGCAGAAGCGTTCAAAAGGCCTCTTATATTCCGATTGAGACCATTATAGAATATATGAATTTGTTGGAGGTCCATAAAGCCATGGTGAAGACACTTACGGAGAAGTGCCTTGAACTTCTTTCAAGCAGTGCCAAAGGACTCTCCATCCCTTTGCTTGAAGCAAGAGATCTCCGCTCTATATTGGTCATATTTTGTTGGAGGAAAGAAGTGTGCCAAGAACTTGAAAACTAGATCTTCCCAAGTTGCAATGCTCTCGGTGGGTTGGCTTTGGAGCCAATCTAGTGCCTCATCCTTCAAAGAGAAGGGAAATAATCTCAAACGAATGGCCGAATTGGAGACTCCATTGATCTTGATTGAACCACAAATTTGAAGGAACTTGTAGATATGACCGTTGACATCTTCCTCTTCACGTCCTCCGAATTTCTCTCCTCTAATGAGTTGTGTGAGAGCCGGCTTACTTTCAAAATTATTAGCCGCTATCATCGGAGGAACTATGAAAGACCCAATCAATCAACAAGAGGGGTCGTGAGGTCCTCTAGTGTCATTCTTCTTGGAGGTGGTCGGTTCTCCATGGTTTCATGAGCAACAACAACTTCTTCTTCAGTGATAGTAGTTTCTTGCAGAACTACCTCTTCTTGTGAAGTTCTTTCCTCTTTTCGATTTGCCTTGTGCTTGTGCGCCATGTATTTAGCCTTATTGGCCTTTGTTTGCTTGCGAGTTCTCCTTAAAGTCTTTTCAAGTTCTGGATCAAAATCAAATTCAACCTCTTTGCCTCGCATACAAGCTTCACAAGAAAGGTGAGAGCACACAAAAACAGGTCAAAAATGCTAAAGAAATAGAAAATGTAAAAGAAACAAAGAAAAAATGGATATGCACAATGTAGTGGAGCGCCCAAAGTAGTGAACGCCTTTAGAACTATTGATATCTAATCAATAGTCCCCGGCAACAGCGCCATAAACTTGATAGCGATTTCTCGCCATTCGGCAAGTATATCGATCGTTTAAAAAATAGGAGGGGAATACGAGTATCGTCCCACAAGGACTATGTTAGTCTATCATATCTCCAAGGCTTTTCATTATTTGGACCATCCAGTTTTGTGAATTCATATCAAGAATTCAAATGCTAATCAATATGCAAAAAGAGTAGAAACAATGTTAAGAGAGAGTTAGGGATTGGGTTTAGTTGTCCTTCTCACTTATGCAATGAACACTTTGTCAATTTAGGCATGAACATGAAATTGAAGGTAAAATCCACCAATTTTAGATTAAGCCTATGTCTAAGTCATTAACCCCTTTGTTCTACCTTAAATCCCCGAATGCCATAGGCCAATTTAAGAATAAAGCAAGAGAGAAAGTGAATTCAATAAAACCTCACAATATCTAAGTTCTATGTCTAGGATCATGAACTATTGTGGTGAAATTCTACATTTCCAATACAATCATCCATGTGTCCATGGTACAACTATATCTAAATCAATTCTCCATTGATTAAACACAAGACCGGCATTCAAATCAGAAGCAACAACGTCAACTAAAATCTAATCAATCAAGGAAAGCATTAAGAATAGTAGAAATCACTTAATTCGGGAAGAATTAACCTAAATTGACAGGCAATTCAATTACATAAGTTCCAAGAACAACTTTCCCCAATTCCCTAACCTAGAGTTCAAGTAATCATAATTGGGGAAAGAGAGAATAAGAGTAGAAGAATTACAAGTAGTCATAAAAAAACAAAAAAGAGAAAGATCAAGGATTACAAACTTTGGATTGATTCTCCAAGCAATTCCCCAAAGAAGGGAGCAAGAGAAAAAGAGTGAAATTCTAAAAAATGAGAGTCTAAGCTCATGATCTGATCCTAAACCACTTATTTATAGGTTTTTAGATTACAAAGATCAAAACCCAAGAGTTAAACCCACTAAAACGTGCTTAAAACATAGAAATACAGCTGAGTTGCGCGTTACAACGAAGTCTGGCACGTTGGGATGCGCTCTGTGCTGAGCTTGAGGAAGATTTGCGCGTTGTAACTTGCTTCAACGCTCTGTGTTGAGCCTCAGGCTGTTCTGCGCGTTTGAACTTGCTTTTCTACGTCTAGGATATGCTTTTGGCAGCCTCTCAGTCTTTTGAAGTCCTTTTCTTAGTTCTATCTTGATCCTTTGCGTCCAATCATCCTACAAACAAACAAAAACAACAAAAACTAAGATCAAACATATCAAAATTAACACAAAAACTACAAAATTCAAACACATGAACTAATCTAAGAAAAGATGTGAATTTCTTCCTAATTAACCACTGAAATGGAAATAAAACACTAGAAAACACTACCAAACAACCTAAAATAGACTTCTAAAACATAGATAAGTGGACACTTATCACGACCCCATACTTAACATTTTCCTTGTCCCCAAGCAAACATCAAAATCAAAACAATGGACAAGACAACTTGGCATGGTCATCATGTACCTAAACATCTCAAGATTATGCATGCCTCTCCATTGAAATTCAACACACTCTCTCATGTCATCAAAGCACAAGAATGACAAGATATGATGCAAGCAATCAACTAAGAATGTGGCACAAATAATGTTGAATAGCAATCTACAACAATCCTCACAAAGATAAAGTGTATATCACTCATCACTCAAGTGTTTAGGCTAAAGATAATGCACTCAACCAATTATGAGAAGTGTGGAATCTACGAATTTGAAATTATCCTCTAAGTCTCCACCACTAAAAATCAATCAAGAGGTCTTATAATGGTTGTAATGGGGCTTAGGGAGGGGTAGGTGAATCAAGAAGGGAAACTAGGTAAAAACCACATAAACACACAAGAACAATGGCATGCATGAATTCCTAATCACCTATATGCAAAAATGTAGTGACAAGTGAAACAAATGATGGAAAAGGTATGAAAAAAAAACAACAACAAAATAACATATGAACTATACTAGAGTACCAACACTTATTCCTTTATTCTTCTCAATCTTTTTCAAAAAAAAAAAAAAATTCCATATTTTCTTTCACTTTCTTTTTCTTTCTTTTCATAATTTTTTCTTTTTCATTCAATTTTTTTTCGTATATGCTTCTTTTTATTTTGATTTTCTATTTTTCTCAACATAATTCTTTTTGGCTTTTCTTTTTTGCTTGAATTGGTACTTCTAATACAACACAAAAACAACAAAGTGGAACATGGGAGTGAATGAATGCAAATGAATGAATGCATACAAGATAGACTACCCAAACAATTACCCATACAAATATCAACCAACTCATGTGTTGTTGCTACCCCCAAACTTATAAATTTGACTTGTCCTCAAGTCATGTCCAAAATGAAACCCCAAACCAATACCCACAGAATTAACTTCAAAGCAAAAACAACTGGGATTCCAAACTTAGAGAATTGGTTGGTTCTCTAAGCAAAAACAACCCAAAACTTAGAAGAAAACTCTATAACCCAAAGGCTGAAAGGGGCTAGCAATGGATAAAGTATAGGACAAAGCTCATTTGGCTCAAGGCTTACAACAAAGAAGGTGCCTCTATCATATTCAACCTAGCATGCAATGACCAATCTCAACCAAGGGCAACATCAAATTTAAGAGCACACTCCAACATAATGAACACTCATGACAAGAATTCTGTTGGAGGCTCAAATCCTCACCTAGGTGCATGATTGTCATCACATTGCTAAACTACATAAAGCATGCCACAAACCTAGTGTTCTTTCACTTATGCACACACTTGTCAAACAAGCACTTATCCAACAATTCAAGAGTATCCAATTTTACAAAGGGAGACATGGCTAATCCTAAGTGTTCGAGTCACAAGATTCATCTCTACTAGAACTAAGAATCAACACCATGCCCCAAATTCATCACAAGAATCATCAACAAAGTATGGGAAATCTATACAATAGCCAATCCAATCAATACTTAGAAAATAAGGGTTAAGAAGGAATCCCCTATGAAGACCCATTCATGCTTCTTGAAAGTTGCAAACAAGAGGTCCACAAACCAATGCTTCACAAGTCCACATACCTACAAAACAAAACAAAAAAAAACCCAAACGCAAAACATAGAAAAAGAAAAATAACCAAAAACAAATCATACTACCTAAGTGAGTGCTTAGAGGATCATCAATCCTTTTCCTCTTCATCTTCCTCCCCATCATATTCCTCATCCTCACCATCTAAATTCTCATCCTCGCCACCACTTGGGTTCCCACTTCCATGACTAGTGTTGCCCTAATCCCCACTAAAATCCCTAATCTTGATGAGTTCCATGACATCTTCATAACTCACCGAAGGACCAAGTATAGCATCAACATCAACACCCCTCCTCTCTCTCTCTCTGCCAACATCCTAACTATAGGCTCTATGCGCATCATGTGATGGTTCATCATGTGGATGGACCTCACATTCTCTTAAGTTCCTCCATCATGGAACAGTTGACTTGGATGTTCTCATGGAGTATACACATAATTTCGTGAAGGAGGGCCATCATGGCGGCCTACAATTACTAAAAATAAAATAACTAAAATTAAAACAAAAATAAATAGAAAAATGACTCAAAACTAGACTTATCACACCCTACACCTAGTTGTTTACTTGAAACCCAAGTAAACAAAACTAAGACAAACTCAAAAACAAATAACAAGACACAAACGACAAACAAAATGAGAAAAATAAAGAAGCACCAAAACTACAAGTTAAGGTTAATAACAACCTAAGACCTACTACCCATAAATATAAAGAAAAAAAAAAGAGATAAAAGAAAAAAAAACTACTCTCTTATCATTATTGGTGAATTAGACTTCTTTGTTAGCATGTTAGAGGCATCATCAATAGTGTCCTCTTGAAATCCACTGCTCCATTATAACCAAAAAGTCATAATCAATCCAACCAAATGACCAAAAATTAAAATAAATTGGTCACTAAAAATCTAATAAGAAAGATATAAAACATAACAACAAATCAAAAAAATCTTGGAATTAATTTTTACATTTACTTCTGAATTGTTTGAAGAAGATAACAACTTAGCTTGCACAAAAGTATAACAAACCTTGGGAATCGACTAAGTAGATGTCTTCTAAACATTCTTGGCTTCCCATAATACTTCATTGTGATATTCATTTTGTCACACTTAGGCGGGGAAACCGCCAAGCCTAGGCGGGGAAACCGCCAAGCCTAGGCGGCCACCAAATCTGCTAAAAAATTCCAAAATGAGAAAAAACAAAACAAAACAAAATAAATAGTGAAAAGATAAAACAAAGAACCTTAAAACCTACCGTTACTAAAAATTAAATTAAAATAACTAAAATTAAAACAAAAACAAATAGAAAAATGACTCGAGTTATCATACCCCTACACTTAATTGTGTACTTGGGGCCCTAAGTAAACAAAATAAGACAAACTCGACAAGAAATGACAAGACACAAACCGCAAAAAAAATAAGAAAAATAAAGCAATACCACAACATAAAGTTAAGGTTAATAAATACCAAAAACCCATTGAACAGTAGGAAAAAGAAAATAACCAAGCTAAAAGAAAAAGGAAAACTACTTCCCTATCAACAATGGTGAATTAGACTTCCTTGTTAGCATTTTGGAGGCACTATCACTAATGTCCTCTCGAAATCATGGGATTTCTTTTTATGTTTACTTCTGAATTGTTGGAAGAAGACAACAACTTAGCTTGCAAAAAAGGACTTCAAACTGTGAGAATGAGCTTCATAGATACCTTTCATAACATTCTCGGCTTTCCAGAATTCTTTATTGTGATATTCAAATCGCACATCTAAGCATGGAAACAACCAATCCTAGGCGGCTACCAAATCAGCTAAAAAAACCCAAAATAAAACAAAACAAAATAACTACTAAAAAGATAAAACAAATTAAATTAAAACTTACAATGACTAAATAAAATAAAATTAAAAAAATTAAAACGAAAATAAATTGAAAATTGACTCAAAAACTAGACTTAGTTAAGATCAATAACAACCTAAAACCTACTACACATAAATATAAAGAAAAAATACAAAGATAAATGAAAAAACAAAACTACTCCCCTATCATTATTGGTGAACTAGACTTCCTTGTTAGCCTGTTGGAGGCACCATCAGTAGTGTCCTCTTGAAATCGACTGCTCCATCGTCAACTAAAAGTCATAATCAATCCAACCAAGTGACCGAAAATAAAAAAATTGGTCACTAAACAAATAACAAGAAAGATATAAAACACAACAACAAATAAAAAAGAAATCCTGGATTTTCTTTTAATATTTGCTTCTGAATTGTTGGAAAAATATAACAACTTAGCTTGCACAAAAGTACACCAAACATTAGGAATTGGCTTCTTAGATGTCTTCAATAATATTCTCAGCTTTCTAGAATTCTTTATTGTTATATTCAGATCGTCACAACTAGGTGTACGCATAGGCAGCCACCAAATCTAGTAAAATAATTCAAAATGAGAAAAAAAAAACAAAATAAATACTGAAAAAGATAAGACAAAGAACATTAAAACCTACAAATACTAAAAATTAAATTAAAATAACGACTTATCAAACCCCTGCACTTAGTTGTTTACTTGGGCCAAGCAAACAAAATAAGAGAAACTAAAAAGAAATGACAAGACACAAACAACCCACAAAATAAGAAAAATAAAAAAACATCAAAACTTCAACTTAAGGTTAATAACAACCTAAAACCTACTGCACAAAAAGAAAAAGAAAACAGAGATAAAAGAAAAAAGAAAACTAATAAGAAGGATACAAAACACAACTTCAAAGCAAAAAAAATCATGGGATTTCTTTTTACATATACTATTGAATTCTTGGAAGAAGAAAACAACTTAGCTTCCACAAAAGTACACCAAACATTGAGAACAGCCTTCCTAGATACCTTCCATAACATTCTAGGCTTTCTAGAATTCTTTATTGTAATATTCAGATCGTCACACTTAGGCGAGGAAACTATCACGCCTAGCCGGCCACAAAATTTGCTAAAAAAACACAAAATGAGAAAAAAATTTAACAAAACAAAATAATAGTAAAAAAATAAAACAAAGCGCATTAAAATCTACCATTACTAAAAATTAAATTAAAATAACTAAAAAAAACAAAAACAAATAGAAAAATGACTCAAAAACTACACTTATCACACCCTACACCTAGTAGTTTACTTGGGGCCCCAAAAAAAAAAACTAAGACAAACTCAAAAAGAAATAACAAGACACAAACGGCGCAAAAAATGACAAAAATAAAGAAGCACCAAAACTACAAGTTTAGGTTAATAACAATCTAAAACCTACTAGACACAAATATAAAGAAAAAAACAAAGAAAAAAGAAAACTACTCCCCTATCATTATTGGCGAATTAAACTTCCTTGTTAGCATGTTGGAGGCACCATCAGTAGTGTCCTCTCGAAATTCACTGCTCCATCATTAACTAAAAGTCATACTCAATCCAACCAAGAAAGACATAAAACACAACATCAAATCAAAAAAATAAAAATCCTAAGATTTCTTTTTACATTTACTTATGAATTTTTGGAAGAAAATAATAACTTAGGTTGCACAAAAGTACACAAAACCTTTATAATGAGGTTCGTCCATACCTTCCATAACATTTTTGGCTTTCTAGAATTCTTTATTGTGAAATTCACATCATCACACCTTGGTGTGGAAACTACCACGCCTAGGCGGCCACCAAACCTCCTAAAAAAAGCCCAAAAAGAAAACAGAGATAAAAGAAAAAAGAAAACTATTCCCCTATCATTATTGGTCAATTAGACTTCCTTTTTTGCATGTTGAAGACACCATCAGTAGTGTCCTCTTAAAATCCACAACTCCATCATCAACTAAAAGTCATAATCAATCCAACCAAGTGACCGAAAAATAAAATAAATCGGGTACTAAAAAAAGTAATATGAAAGATATAAAACACAACAACAAATCACAAAAAAATCCAGAAATTTCTTTCTACACCTAACCTTGGGAATCGGCTTCCTAGATACCTTCCATAACAATCTCGGCCTCCAAGAATTCTTCATTGTGATATTCAGAACGTCAAACCTTGGCATGGAAACCGCAATGCCTAAGCGGCCACCAAATCTGCCAAAAAAATCCAAAATCAGACAAAATAAAACAAAACAAAATAAATACTACAATTACTAAAAATTAAATTAAAATAACTAAAATTAAACCAAAAACAAATAGCAAAATGACTCAAAAACTAGACTTAACTTAGTTGTTTACTTGAGGCCCCAAGTAAACAAAATAAGAGAAACTTAAAAAGAAATTGACAAGACAAACACAACACACAAAATAAGAAAAATAACGAAACACCAAAACATCAAGTTTAGGTTAATGACAACAAAAAACCTACTAGACACAAATATAAAGAAAAAAACAAAGATAAAAGAAAAAACAAAACTACTCCCCTATCGTTATTGGTGAATTAGACTTTTTGTTAGCATGTTGGAGACACCATCGGTAGTGTCCACTTGAAATCCACTGCTCCATCACCTACTGAAAGTAATAATCAACACAACAAAGTGATAGAAAAACAAAATAAATCAGTCACAATAAAAATAATAAGAAAGATATGAAACACAACAACAAATAAAAAAAATCTTATAATTTCTTTTTACATTTACTTCTAAATTGTTGGAAGAAGATTACAGCTTAACTTGCACAAAAGTACAACAAACCTTGGGAATCGGCTTAGTAGATACTATCCACAACATTCTTGGCTTTCCAGAATTCTTTATTGTGATATACATATCGTCACACCGAGGCAACCTTAAAACTTCAAGTTTAGGTTAATGACAACCAAAAACCTATTGCACAGTAAGCAAAAGAAAATAACAAAGATAAAAGAAAAAGGAAAACTACTTCCCGATGAACATTGGTGAATTAGACTTCCATGATAGCATTTTGTAGGCACCATCACTAGTGTCCTCTCGAAATCCATTGCTCCATCACCAGCTAAAAGCAATATTCAATCCAACAAAGTGAAAGAAAAACAAAATAAATCAGTCACAATAAAAATAACAAGAAAGATATAAAACACAACATCAAATAAAAAAAAATCCTGAGATTTCTATCTACATTTACTTCTAAATTTTTGGAAGAAGATAACAACTTAGGTTGCACAAAAGTACACCAAACCTTTATAATGGGGTTCGTAGATACCTTCCATAACATTCTTGGCTTTCTAGAATTCTTTATTGTGAAGATCACATCGTCACACCTTGGCATTGAAACCGCCACACCTTGGCGGCCACTAAATCTCCTAAAAAAACCCTAAAAGAGACAAAAATAAATACTAAAAACATAAAGCAAATAAAATTCAAACCTATAATAACTAAAAATAAAAAAAATAAAACTAAATTTGTAAGACAAATAAATAGAAAAATGACTCAAAACTAGACTTATAACACCCCCCACACTTAATTTTACTTGGGGCCCAAAGTAAAAAAAAATAAGACAAACTCAAAAATAAATGACAAGACACAAACAACCCACAAAATGAGAAAAACAAAGACGCACCAAAACTTCTTAAGGTTAAGATCAACCTTATTCCCACTACACATAAATATATAAAAAAACAGAGATAGAAGAAAAAAGAAAAAGACACCCCTATCATTGTTGGTGAACTAGACTTCCTTCTTAACATTTTGGAGACACCATCAGTCATTTCCTCTTAAAATCCACTGCTCCATCATCAACTAAAAGTCAAAATAAATCCAACCAAGTGACCGAAAAAAAAATAAACCGGTTACTAAAAAAACTAATATGAAATATATAAAACATAAAAACAAACAACAAGAAAATTCGGAAATTTCTTTCTACACCTAACGTTGAAAATAGGCTTGGTAGATACCTTCCATAACAATCTTCGGCTTCCAAAAATTCTTTATTGTGATATTCAGATCATCACACCTAGGCGTGGAAACCGCCACGCTTAAGTGGCCATTAAATTTGATAAATAAATCCAAAATGAGACAAAATAAAACAAAACACAACAATTAATAAAAAGATTAAACAAAGAACATAAAAACCTACAATTACTAAAAATTAAATTAAAACCAATAAAATTAAACTAAAAACAAATAGAAAAATAACTCAAAAACTAGACTTATCAAACCCTCTCACTTAGTTGTTTACTTGGGCGCCAAATAAACAAAATAAGAGAAACTCAAAAAGAAAAGACAAGACATACATCACAAAAAATAAGAAAAATAAGAAAACACCAAAACTTCAAGTTTAGGTTAATGACAACCAAAAACCTACTAAACATAAATATAAAGAAAAAAACAGAGATTAAAGAAAAAAGAAAACTACTCCCCTATCATTATTAGAGAATTAGACTTCTTTATTAGCATGTTGGAGGCACCATCGGTAGTGTCCACTCGAAATCCACTGCTCATAAGCAATCCAATCAAGTAACCGAAAAATAAAATAAATCGGTCACTAAAAAAGCTAATAAGGAAGATATAAAACACAACAACAACAAAAATCTTGGGAATCGGCTTCATAGATATCTTACATAGCATTCTCAGCTTCCCAGAATTCTTTATTGTGCTATTCATATCGTTAAACCTAAGCGGCCACCAAATCTGCCGAAAATATCCAAAATCAGACAAAATAAAACAAAACAAAATAAATACTAAAAAGATAAAACAAATAAAATAAAAACCTACAATTACTAAAAATTAAATTAAAATAACTAAAATTAAACAAAAAAAATAGAAAAATGACTCAAAACTAGACTTAACTTAGTTGTTTACTTGGGGCCCAAGTAAACAAAATAAGAGAAACTTAAAAAGAAATTGACAAGACAAACACAACACACAAAATAAGAAAAATAACAAAACACCAAAACATCAAGTTTAGGATAATGACAGCCAAAAACCTACTAGACAAAAATTTAAAGAAAAAAACAAAGATAAAAGAAAAAACAAAACTACTCCCCTGTTATTGGTGAATTAGACTTTTTGTTAGCATGTTGGAGACACCATCGGTAGTGTCCACTTGAAATCCACTGCTCCATCACATACTGAAAGTAATAATCAATCCAACAAAGTGATAGAAAAACAAAATAAATCAGTCACAATAAAAATAATAAGAAAGATATTAAACACAACAACAAATAAAAAAAAATCTTGTAATTTCTTTTTACATTTACTTCTAAATTGTTGGAAGAAGATTACAGTTTAACTTGCACAAAAATACAACAAACCTTGGGAATCGGCTTAGTAGATACTATCCACAACATTCTTGGCTTTCCAGAATTCTTTATTGTGATATACATATAGTCACACCGAGGCGTGGAAACAACTAGTAAACAAATGACTAAAAAACTAGGCTTATCATACCCCTTCACTTAGTTGTTTACTTTGGACCCAAGTAAACAAAATAAGAGAAACGCAAAAAGAAATGATAAGACAAACACAACACACAAAATAAGAAAAATAAGGTAACATTAAAACTTCAAGTTTAGGTTAATGACAACCAAAAACCTACTGCACTGTAAGAATAAAAATATAACAAAGATAAAAGAAAAAGGAAAACTACTTCCGGATGAAAATTGGTGAATTATACTTCCATGATAGCATTGTGGATGCACCATCAGTAGTGTCCTCTCGAAATGTGGCTCCATCACCAGCTAAACGCAATAATCAATCCAACAAAGTGAAAGAAAAACAAAATAAATCAGTCACAATAAAAATAACAAGAAAGTTATAAAACACAGCATCAAATAAAAAAAATGCTGAGATTTCTATTTACATTTACTTCTAAATTTTTAGAAGAAGATAACAACTTAGGTTGCACAAAAGTACACTAAACCTTTATAATGGGGTTCGTAGATACCTTCCATAACATTCTTGGCTTTCTAGAATTCTTTATTGTGAAATTCACATCGTCACAACTTGGCATTGAAACCGCCACACCTAGGCGGCCACTAAATCTCCTAAAAAAATCCTAAAAGAGACAAAAATAAATACTAAAAACATAAAACAAATAAAATTCAAACCTATAATTACTAAAAATAAAAAAAAAATAAAACTAAATTTGTAAGACAAATAAATAGAAAAATGACTCAAAAACTAGACTTATAAAACCCCCACACTTAATTTTACTTGCGGCCCCAACTAAAAAAAATAATACAAACTCAAAAAGAAATGACAAGACACAAACAACCCACAAAATGAGAAAAACAAAGACGCACCAAAACTTCTAAAGGTTAAGAACAACCTTATTCCCACTACACATAAATATAAAGAAAAAAAAATAGAGATGAAAGAAAAAAACAAAAAGACTCCCCTATCATTGTTGGTGAATTAGACTTCCTTCTTAACATTTTGGAGACACCATCAGTCATTTCCTCTTAAAATCCACTGTTCCATCATCAACTAAAAGTCATAATAAATCCAACCAAGTGACCAAAAAAAAATAAATCAGTTACTAAAAAAACTAATATGAAAGATATTAAACATAACAACAAACCACAAGAAAATCCAGAAATTTCTTTCTACACCTAACATTGAAAATCGGTTTCGTAGATACCTTCCATAACAATCTCGGCTTCCAAGAATTCTTTATTGTGATATTCATAATGTCTCTTTCCATGCTAGTTCTCCCAACTTGATCTGCCATTACAAGAAAAATAAGCAAAAACAATTGAAATAACTAATAAAGAGGAAAAAAAATTTAAGCAAAGAAAAATGCAGTAAAAAACTACCATTTCAAGCATTACATAAAAACACATGCTACTCAATAACAAGGGATAACCTAGATAACAATTAATGTACAAGGTTATGTTTTATATTTCAATTTAAAAATAAAGTGACAACCTAGTAATCATATGCAGTTAACCATGAATCATAAGTCATAACATCAAAACACAGCCACATTTTCACAAACATCGTCTGAAAATCTACATTATCATCAAATCAACCCCATGCCCAATAGAAACGGTTTGGTGACAAACGCCCATGCTAAGAGCGGGATTAACAGTAGGGCGGCCACATCAAGCAAATTCGATAGCTTGAACTTGTTCAAGTCTTAAGGAAACAACTCTAACCAAACGAACACCACATACAAAATTGGTAGAAGTTATAATTATATCATTGTTATCAGATAAACAAGTACAAATTGATAATTCTTCAAGAGACATCGTTCAAATTGTTTTGCAAGTAAAGTTTAAATTCTATTCCAGAAACTAAAATGCAAAGGCTTGGTGATAATTAGGAATAAGGGTACAACCCAAAATAAGTTTGGAGACTAACACAAATACAACCCAAAATTTATAGAGATTAATGTCTATACTATATAAATCAAACACAATCTTTCCATTTCGATTTGTTGCACCAACTTTAATTAAGTTAATCTTTTCTTTTGAATTTTCAGTAACAAGGAAGTTCACTTGGTGAGATAAGGTTGGTTGTGGTTGTTGTTTTCATTACAAGCAAGTTAATTGTCAACATAATTTAACATTTTGAAACCCCAAGCTCCCAACAACATCTCAAAATTTTATCCATCAAAATTCTAAAGTTTCTGAGATAGCAAAACTAATGATTACCACAACAAAGTTTTATCCCACTAGGTCCGTTTGGAAACAGTAACTAAAAACTTAAGGGGTTGTTTAGTTTGTATTCTCATTTTCTATGTTATCTAGGTGTTTGGTCCAAAGGAAAGAAAGGGTTGGAAGAACAAGTATTGTTGTTTTGCTAGATATCTAAGGGAAGAAGAGAGATTCTACGAACACTCAAAATAAATTTGAGTTGTCTTTACTTTTTTACTATGTTTATTATACAAATAACAAAAACAAAAAAATAAAATGAAAAAAAAATCATGATAGTTTTGTATTGTAATTATTTATAAAAACATAAAATAAAAGAAATCATGAAAATGCAAAGTAATCACACCTTAAAACACTAAGATCTATTGATTTAACATAATACACATAGGCGGGATAATTTACATGTTACTTTTACTCAGTTGAATACAAATACAAATTAAACTTCAAGCATTAAAGCATACAAGCACCAAAATGGGGAACACACTCATATAAGCGAAGGAATGAACTTTTCCCTACCAATATATAAGAAATCAAAACTTCATCCTTATAATTCAAACAAGTCAAGGTTACTCACATGCTGCGAAAGGATGAACTTCTCTGCATAGGGAGAGGGCCAATAAGTTTGTTATCTCCGAGAAACCTAAATTGGATAAAAGAAAACATTCAAAGCTTGTATGACAGCTATCAAGGTATAATTAGATGGGAATGTGATATTACAAGTAAGAGAGCTAACTCAAATTGAAAATTGATCCTGATATTTGTCCTCTGATCTCATTGAAGCTTAAATCCCTACAAGAACCATAGATAATTACTTTCTTTGTTGCCAAAAGAAAATGATAAATACCTTATTTATTTGTGCTACAAATAACCTGAAACTTTCTACCACAAAACAATGAAAATTTTGATAGTAAAAAAGACAAACGTTAAAATAGCAAATTTACATGAACATCAAACCAGCAATGAACATGTTGAGATTTGATCACAATTTCTAAAGAGAAACTATAGGCCTATTGTGAAACTTCTATTAAAATTTGTGTTTGTTAAAACTTCTGACGAAGCGAACAATGAAGAAAAGAAAGTTTTCAAGGTTCCTAATGGATTCTTATTTAGTCCTGATACTGTTGGGCCTGCTGGGTTGAATCCTTTTCATGTTCTAGCGAGTACAGATGGCTTAGAGAATGTGTTGGATGCATTGATTAAGGATCCAAGAATGTGTTGGAACCATTACAAATCTGGGTTACAAGGGTTGGCTATAAAAACTACACTAATTTTTCTGTCAATACATAGATCTAAGTGGAATAAATGATCTTTATCAAGGAAACGATTCCATTCTCATCCAGTTGCCATTCTCATCCACACCGAATAAAAAATGATCGTATGGGGAACCACTTATACAAGAAAACTTATATGGTTTATTTTGATTTAGAACTTTAGTATCTAGACAGCACAATGGATATCTAACTGATTTGGTCTGAGCCGTTTTTAATACATTACATTGTTACTAATCTTTTTGCCTTTATATGTGGGGTGTTTAGGTGGGAACTGAAGCATGGAAAAGTGCCCGGGATAGTACAAGTACAAGTTTGACACCTTAGGACTATGCTTGCCTCCAGGGCTATCACTCTACATTCAACTTGTCCAGAAAAAGAAAACTAGCAAAATAAATTTAACACAACATGTACTTAATGTCCTTGTTGCAGATAGTGTCACAAAGCATATTCACTTGCTGATGCAGCAACAATTATCATAATATCAGATACTATTACAGAGTATGTTAAAAATTTTGTGCCAAATGTAAATTATTTTAATGTGAATAGTATTTGAGAAGTAAGTACCTGGTGCCTAAATAGACGTTTTGAGCACCAAGAGCAATAGCATCAACATAACCATGAGCATCTACAATACAATGCCTCCATCTGCAATAATGGTAAGTCACCATCACCAACAACATCCACCACTCTTGACACCAATGAAATCAAACCTTCCTACAATTCCAACTTAATCTCATTAGTTACAAATACATGTAACACTATACAAGTAACACTATGTGATTATATTGTATGATATACAACACTAATTTGGCTCATGCTAGCTTAATTAGCTTATTATTTAATCAGGCATTAAAAAAAGACCACAACTTTGAATTACTAAAAAATGGATAATATTAATTAGTTATATGAAATCTTACTTATGGAATAACTTTGACACAGTGGAATGAGTCCTATCTACCCATATTAAGTGGCAGGAGTACGTACTAGCATAAAAGGGGAAAAATCTCAACAAATCCACCAAACCTTATGATGAAGGATAAAGCAACAATTTAGAAAGCACCAAATCAAAATCAAATCAAGTTTAACATCAATGAATAAACAAAATTTAAAAAGAAAAGAATATGAATGAGTGTAATGCAACTCACGAAAACTGGTATGAGCTTTTATTGTCTCATTATGTTCCAAACATTTCCTATTCATACCGAAGCTGTGGCAAAATTTATACATTGAACTTCTTCAACGACATCACATAAAAGCATTGGAAAAAAATCAATGATTTCCCTCAACCTTGTCCTCAAACGAAAAACAAATAAAACTAGACATCGTTAAAGAAAATCAATAACAAACTAGTTCTAGAAAACCAGTCAAAGTCTCCAAGTTATTTCCTTACTTCTTTACAAAAGAACAAGTAATATTTATAATATTTAACACGAGTTATTATATAACATTTCAAGTTCAACAAACCTGATGCAATCGAGCTCTTCTCTGAACTATTCTATCTTTGTAAGATAGAGGATAAAGTGCTCAACCCTGCTCAAATTTGGCTAGAAAAATAGACACAAAAAAAAGACAAATTACACAAAAACATATTTACATGAAAGGTGACAATATATTCACACGAAATATATGAGAAACTTAATCACCAAGTACCTAGCTTCCATCGACCAAATAACCACTCATATCCCTAAATTCCTTTTCGTAAACGACCATTAACAAATTAGTTGCCCCCTACATAAAAACAACAATCAGTTGCATAACTAAAGCAAAGCATATAAAACATCATCTATCTGGTAAAGTAAAAGATGGTCAATATCATAACAGTAAATATTGCTAAATATCCTCTATCTGAACACAGATTTCATTTATATTATCGTAACTATAAATATTGTCAAATATCAAACTAAATAAACAATTTAAAAAGCATGTTAAACTTAGGATTTCTGTATGCCACAATATTAATAAATGACTTGTTATTTCTCAACAAACAAAAAAACCTAAATTCCAAACAAGTTATAAGACCATACAGAAAAATATAGATGACAAATCGATAGGATTCTCATCCATCTATCTACACCTACAAACTATACAATTAAACAAGCCACGCAACAATGGAACAAATTTCCCCATTCATTAATTTTTTTTCTTAATTGATTAACTCACATAGAACAACTTATTGAGAATAGACTAGATTAGGGAAAATTAGGCTAGTACTAAATTCATGCTTCATCCAAAAGCACGTGTTAAGAGATACTAAACTATTATATAACTTAAGCTTTTATGGTATAGCTCCATGTTACTTAGAAGAAAAAAAACTCATAACTTCTAAAATTGGCCCAATATAAATTGTAATAGATATCAAAAACAAAAAGAAAGAAAGTGGTTGGGAGAAGATAAAAACCCATACAATTTGAAGTTAAAACCAATATATTTCAGTCAAGGACAAAATTCAAAAATAAATTCTGAGAAAAAAGAAGACTAGACCTAAAATATGATTTGCTAATTGCATACAGAATAGAAAAGACATAGGAGTAAAGAACAGTAGATCAATAATACTAAACCTCACGAATCTCGCGTAGGAAAATGTGGTTGCCACCGAAAGAGTAGATGAAGATGAAATCACCAACGATGCATTCAAAATCAATCTAGAAAAGAGCATTAGGTATTCTCATCTCATACCCCAGAATCAGATATTTACTCAAAGTCCAAATGTCTAGGAACCACATAAGAAATAAAAGTGAGAATAAGGGATCAAAGTACTACAATTATATTATCATATCATCATCATATGTAATAATAGCTAACAATATGACATGTATGAAATTCAAAACTTAAATGTTGAAGCTACTACAAATGCACATACCTCATTTGTTCAAAAGTAATTATCGATAATTAAGCAAAATATTTGAACATAACTTGATAGAAAGTAGATAAAAAATAAATAGGTAAATAGATAAATTAATACATAAATAATGCAAGCTTCAATATTGAGGACAATTATCTATATATTTACCAAGTTTAAACACAACAAAAAAACTAAATTTTGTCCCTTCAAAAGAAGAGCTTTAAGGGACAACTGGACAAGAGAATTGATCACTTCACTATCTCAAACTCTTAGTTCGGTAAGTGTATGTGTAGTATTTAACATGTTAAATTATAAAATATTCAACTAAGAAAAGCATTTATTCATCTCTTATTATGACTCTAAGATAATACAAATTATTAGTCTAGAGTTATATTTAAACTCTCACACATTATATAAAAGTAAGCACCCTTAACAAATAGTTAGAAAGAGCATATAATTACAAACAATGACCATAGCATTCTATCTAATATCAACTTCAAATAATACCCCAAACCAAATTAATTCACAAGATGAGACACAAGATTTATTTCAAAAATTCAAAAAATGAAACGTACCAACAAACAAAACTGTCATAGTCACTTCAACAGAACTACAAAGAAAAATCTTTTACGGGACTAAAGAAAAGAAAAAGAAAAAAATGTTCGAAAGTTAACATGTGAAAGAGTTATTTTGATTATTTCAGATGTGAGTCTGAGTCATTAATAACTTATAATTAACTTATTAACTATATATCATTATGATAGAAGAACATATAAAGTTATTTATAGAAAGCATGAACGGTAAAGGGAGTTACAATGAAATCGTAAGCTTAGAATAGATACGAACATCCATACGTAATCAATCATAACAATGTGTATTATTTTAGAACGTGGCTCATTAAATCCTTACTAGGGAAAACCCCGTAAGGCAAAAACCGTAGCGAAGGAAAAAGAACACATCATTCTATAGTTGCAATTGGATACTACCTCATTAAAAACCTTACCAGGAAAAATCCAATTGGATAAAAAAACCATGGCAAAGAAAAGAAGAGTGTAGTACATATTTTACATGAATAATTACAATGTGAATATCGGTATATATTCCAAACTTAGGATTTCATTCTAACTCTCTTCCCATTCACACTTTTCATAACATGTGAAAGAGTTGTCTTGATTATTTCTGATGTGAGACTGAGTCATGATAGAAGAACATATAAAGTTATTTATAGAAAGCATGAACGATAAAAGGAGTTACAATGAAATCGTAAGCTTAGAATAGATACGAACATCCATACGTAATCAATCATAACAATGTGTATTATTTTAGAACGTGGCACATTAAATCCTTACTAGGGAAAACCCCGTAGGGCAAAAACCCTACCGAAGGAAAAAGAACACATCATTCTATAATTGCAATTGGATACTACCTCATTAAAAACCTTGCCAGGAAAAATCCAATTGGATAAAAAAACCATGGCAAAGAAAAGAAGAGTGTGGTACATATTTTACATGAATAATTACAATGTGAATGTCGGTATATATTTCAAACTTAGGATTTCATCCTAACTCTCTTCCCATTCACACTTTTCATAACATGTGAAAGAGTTGTCTTCGTTATTTCAGATGTGAGTTTGAGTCATTAATAACTTATAATTAACTTATTAACTATATATCATTGTGATATAAGAACATATAAAGTTAGTTAAAGAAACCATGAACGGTAAAGCGAGTCACAATGAAATCGTAAGCTTAGAATAGATACGAACATCCATACGTAATCAATCATAACAATGTGCACTATTTTAGAACCTGGCTCATTAAATCCTTACTAGGGAAAACCCCATAGGGAAAAAAACCTAGCGAAGGAAAAAGAACATATCATTCTTTAATTGCAATTGGATACTACCTCATCAAAAACCTTGCTAGGAAAAATCCAATTGGATAAAAAAACCATGGCAAAGAAAAGAAGAGTGTAGTACATATTTTACATGAATAATTACAATGTGAATGTCGGTATATATTTCAAACTTAGGATTTCATCCTAACTCTCTTCCCATTCACACTTTTCATAACATGTGAAAGAGTTGTCTTGATTATTTAAGATATGAGTCTGAGTCATTAATAACTTATAATTATCTTATTAACTATATATCATTATGATAGAAGAACCTATAAAGTTAGTTATAGAAACCATGAACGGTAAATGGAGTTACAATGAAATCATAAGCTTATAATAGATACGAACATCCATATGTAATTAATCATAACAATGTGCATTATTTTAGAACGTGGCTCATTAAATCCTTACTAGGGAAAACCCCGTAGGGCAAAAAACCTAGTCAAGGAAAAAGAACACATCATTCTTTAATTGCAATTGGATACTACCTCATCAAAAACCTTGTCAGGAAAAATCCAATTGGATAAAAAAACCATGGCAAAGAAAAACAGAGTGTAGTACATATTTTACATGAATAATTACAATGTGAATGTCTCTATATATTCCAAACTTAGGATTTTATCCTAACTCTCTTCCCATTCACACTTTTCATAACTACCTTTCTAGATTTCTCTTTTATTAAGATATATATATATTTATTAAGTTTTAATAATATGGAGTCAATAAGTTATTATTAAATAATGTTATAAATAATATATAGTTAATAAGTTTTGAATAATAATAGTTGATAACTTATTAATAGTATATTATTAACAAGTTATAAATAAATAATAATTAATAACATATAAATAATAAATAATAATATCACTTACACAGTTCTACAAAATCACCTACACAAAATATTTAGTTGGTAAGACACCTGAAATTCTAACCCAACAAGATCTATTTTTCTCGAACAAACAAACAACTGTGCCACCCCTACCCCAAACAAGTAAAGAAGAAAAAAAGAAAAAAAAAATAAAAAGAAATGGTATAACCACATTAAAAAACACAAACACAAATCTAGAATTGTGTTTTTTGCAACCCACATAAAAAATGAAAAAATTTTACCAATCAGAGCAATGACAATAAATCACACCATGCAAATTTTCAAATAAAAAATTTACAAAGAAACTCACAAATTAAATTAGAAAAGAAAAGAATGTCAAAGTGAAAGCAATACACCTGAGAGAATTGATAGAAAATTGAGTCAAAGTGAAAGCATATACACCTTTCCGATGCTTCTTGGAAATCTCTCTGGAGTGTTTCTATTTGGACTCTCTATGAGCCCCCAATCCGTCTTTGCTCAGTCTGGAGACCACGGCCTGTCTTGGCAAGGTCCTCGGCCAAAGTAGCATTTTGAATAACAAGATCCTGAGTTCATGATAACAAAAAAGAATCACCAAATCAGACGCATACCATTATACCAAGACTAGTCAAATAAAACATTCTGTGTTGATATTTGTAACAAGGCACAAGCTCCTACAGTTCTATAGACTTCCTTTTGTAATTAATGGGCCCAATGAATCATAGGAACAAAAGGCACATATATCCCAGCCAGATCAAGCTTCTTAAATAGGTGAACAAACATCAATTGTTGAAAGTGTATTGAGGATTGCTGTGTAATATCCCGGGGAAGTGCAGATCTGTTACGTAGAGCATAGGCGGCTGGCTCCATGACCTGCATGCATGTTTTAACTACTCTCAAGAATACCACAGTACTAGTTACTAGCCAATTAACATAGTCGAGGATACTGATTTGACTTGACACCTTTAGGTCTCAAATACATTATAACAGTGCACTATTTTTCATCGTTGACTTGAACTCTTCTGGAATTTCATATCTACATTAATAAGATAATACATGGTTACGAGTGAGGGGTGACTCTTGGCATAATAATAAGGTACCAAGGTTGATGTATTGTGACCTTCAAGGTCACAGTCCAAATTCAGAGAACAGCCTCAACACCAACAGAAGGCAGGGCAATATATGGCACACCTAACCTTCCAAAATCCCACTAGACGGGAATCTCGCGCACTTGTTCATTCTTTATACGATGGGTGTCATTTAAAATTATTTAATAGTTATTCAACGGTGTAAGAATAGTGTAAACTTATATCAGCGTAAACGGATCTCTCCTCTCTATATATAATATTTCAAAATCAGAACATTTTGCGATCATGAACTTTCGAAACAAACAATTATAGAACTGGGTCAGGGAAATGAACCATCTCTTTCTGGTTAATAAGTAATCTACTAACAATTTTCTAGTGATTTGAACTTCACTAGTAGACAGTTCCACCAAAGAATATCAGTTCTATGGAGTTATTAGCATATGGCTATAGGCAACGATACATAAAATCAAAAAATTAATGACGGTATATAAGAAAACTCCAAGATACCTCAGACTCAGTGGTAGCAGTATTGCCTATGGATGATATCTTATTACTGTATCTTGCAGTTGCAAGTTGTGATTGTGACATGAGGGGTGATTTGACTTTAGACACAATGTTTCAAGATTAAAAATGAATAAATCAAGTATTTGTATAGTATAATTAACAGAAACAAAAACATATATGCAATTGGAGAAAGAGGTGTGAGCACACGTGGATTTCAGTTTGGAAATTCGAACACGACCCATTTCAAGAAACATGAATTGAACAAACCCCAAGTGGCAAAGATTGGTAATTTGGAACGAACCTACACAGATAATCCTTGTACCGGACAAAGCTTCAACATCTTGCAGATAATCCCCAACCTCAAGTGATTCAGAACGTGAACAAGATTCCAAAAACTTCTCAAAGACCTTGCTCTAATTCCCAACTCAAGGTGCCTCTCTATGTACAATTTCTGTAATCCAGTTTCCGATCAAACAATCAGTACAAAACAGTATACTAGTCCCGCTACACAAATATGAGAGGAAGGAGTAAAACATCAATTTAATCCCTGAAATTACAACTGAGATTAACGAGCGTCAATCAATTGATTTACTCTTAAATTGATCATAGCAACAAAATGGACGGTGGTTAATTTTAGAACTACAAATTCTTTTTTCATAATTAATAAATTGATCCGCAATTGTATTTACAAGGAATATGTTGATATGAGCCACAACGATACCTTGAAATTGAGAAAGCCAGTGGAAGAAGGGAAATGGAAGGAAGCAAGAAGGGGCCATCGGTTTCTGACTAGAGACTCCCAAATGGAATCAAAGAAGCAGAGTTCTCTGCAAAACCTGGAACAACAACCCAATCACACAAATCCCGCACCTTTCGCACCAAATTGGAAATCGAAAACAAGTCAATATCGAAGGAAAAATCTTTAGAACCGGAATCATAAAGGGTTTACAAAATGGAACAGCGAAGCGATTTGGAGGGCAACATCATGAGGAAGGGAACTGAAGATAGAAAAAGAATCTCAGCATAATCTTCTGCCATCAAGAAAAAGAAAGAAAAACGATTTGGTGTTGATCTTTGCCGATTTCACTCACTCTCTTACATCGTTTTCTTTCACATGCAAGAAACAGATCAGAACAGAGAAGAATTAGAGAGAAAGAATGGATTTTGAGTGTTGTTGAACAAGACACAACGGCTAGTATCTGCCTCACAAGTTTCCTTTTGAGGAGAGCAAATTTAATGTTGGTGCTAAGGAGAGAGCACAGGCTAATACCTCCTATGCCTCAAAAGTCACAACATATATGTCGTTAAAAATAAAAAATAAAAAGAAAATATTTAATTAAATAACTAAGTAATAATTAATTAAATTATATACTGATTTAGTGTTTATGATTTCATGAATTATATTTATTATTAATTTTTAAAACTGAAATAATTTTTTAGAAAGTGTGTTATATATGTGAAAAATAGGATATTTTTCAATTTAAAAATTAAAATGTGTTGGGAGAGACTCTAGCACCAAATTTGTTAAGTGTAAATTATGTATACTAGATTCAGACCTGCGCGTTGCGCGGTTGAGCATTAACAAATTTTTTTACATATTATCAAATTTAATTGATAAATTATATGAATAATAAATGATTATATTTTGAATTAAGTAAAATTATGTATAAAGTGGAATTGTAATTTAATTTTAAGGGTTAAATATATTTTTAGTCCTTAAACTTTTGCGAAAATCGTTCCCAAAGTTTAAAACATCGATTTTTAGTCCCTTAACTTTGAAAAAAATTCGTTTGTAGTCCCTCTGTAAATTATTTGGTGACGTGGCAATCTAATCTGCTGACACATGGATTGATGAAGGGCCCTCAGTTTGTCAGTCACCAAAAAATGTATGGAGGAAGTGAGTGAACTTTTTAAAAGTTGAGGGACTAAAATCCGTCGTTTTAAAGTTTGGGGACTAAAAGCGAATTTTCGCTAAAGTTCAAGAACCAAAAACATATTTAACCCTAATTTTAATTAGTGCATTTTAAATATGTTATACAAAAGGAAATTTATTATAACATATATGTTTACACCTAGCAAGATGGTATGGTTACTGGGAAGCGTAACTTTAAGTTGCGACACAATTGAAACTATTATGTGTATAAGTTCGCAAAATGCTTTACAAAATACAATACTATCATTTTTTGTTGACATGGTCTTTAAACTTTTTTTGGTCGGCCAAACACACACCCTCACACTACACTACTCCTAAAATCTACTCTTAATTCTACCTCACCGGGGATTGAACCCCCTCCTTCAGCTCAAAGAGCTCCTCCTTATGTCACTTTAGCTACAAGCTCTTGGCACTTGGTCTTTAAACTCTGTGTCAATATTTACTCATTATTCGAGGATAATGTGTAATTTAATTTTACCTTTTTAAAAAGTATTGAGATTGATTAAGGATTCAACTTTAGAATGTATTTTTGTTGGTTCTTTGAATATTTTGTCGTTATGGACGGATGTCTAGTCCGACAATATAATGATATGAATGTTAGAATAAACTCAAAAGAAAATGATAAAGCACACATGCACAACTATAAATAATTTAAAAGCAACAAACGAAAATACAATCTAAAGTTGAATATTTTTTTGTTTGATGCTTTGATTGTTTTTTCGTTGTGAATATATGTTTAGTTGTTATTGACTTTTTATTTAAAGGGTATTGTGTGATTTCACTTTGCATTTTTTCCCTCATTTCTATCTTTCTTAGAATTTTCATTTTTTAAAATCAATTGCAATTTAACTTATCATTTGAGGATAGTGTGTAATTTTATTTTACATTTTAAAAAATATTGTGATTGATTAAAGATTCATTGCATTTTAATTGACTCTTTATTTAAAGGACACTGTGTAAAAAATTACATTTTTCCCTCCTTATTTTAATCTTTCTTAAAAGTTTAATTTTTAAAAAATCAATTGCAATTAAAAAGTCGAAATTAAAAATTGAAAGTTTGATTTGCATCATATACTATTATAAATATAATAATTTATATTACATTTAAATTAATTGATAAGTTGATTAGTAATTGAACAATGGGCCACCAAATATGAGTATCCTATATTAATTGTGGTGAAGCCAAATATTAAAAAGTGCTGAGATGACGTTCAATTCTCTTTTAATATATATATATATAGAGAGAGAGAGAATGGATATAGATAGATAGATTAACAGATTAATTGTTTTAAAAAAAATTATACAACAGTGGAAGCTAACCTAAATTTTTATGTTTTTATCTCTTAGTATATGATTTTTATTGTTTGGACATTTGGTTTTTTTTTATGGGATGTGATATTGCCATTCCTTTTAAAATATTTTTTAATTTAAACTATATTTTTAACCAATCAAATTAAAGTATTAATAACTAAATATTATTAAAATATTAAAAAAAAGGAGTGACAATATATTTTTTGGAGTGGCATTATCAATTCTCTTTTTTATTAAAAATATTATAAGCAAGTAGCCACATAACCCGCGGGTCTGTAGATTTTACCCGCAAAACCATAGGTAAATGGGTAAATGTGTTAAAGCCTGCAAATTAAATGGATATCATTTTTAAAAGTCCAAGTCCGCAAAAATGTGGTTTAAACGGGCCGATCTGCGGACTGAAGTCCATGTACCTAGCTCTAACTAAGGGTTTTAGGGATGACAAAACGGGGTGGAAGGAATTAGCACCATCCCTATTGGGAGTGTCATCATCCTTTTTAATATATAGATTTATGAATCTTATATATAAAAGGATGGTGAGATTTTCAAAATTAGGTGGTCTCAATACCTCTCACCTTAAACGGGAAAGTCCAACCTATCATAGTTATGTAGGCTCATTTTGCTAACTCGTTTTTCTTTTTGTTGGGGCAGGCTAGGACAATGTCATGTGGGTTATGGGCTAGCTCATTTAGTCCTCGCACATGGAAAAAAATGTGTTTTCATAAAAAAAGTATATGTTTTCATTTTAAAAATGTATTTTTATTAAAAAATATTTTTTTATTGTATTTTTTTATTTTAGACTTTTATCACGTCTTTCCATAAAAAAGCATGTATTTTTGTAAGGAAGAAAAAATAAAATGCCTTGGCGAACCAATCGCTTGCCAGCCTTGTCTCGACATTGACCCGCGTTGGTTTGCGGGACATCATCGAATTCTAATATGCAACTTAGTTGCTAATTTAAAGCGGGTTAGAAGACCAATCTGCCAGTCCAAGTTGATTTTATTTCCCCTTGTTATGGTCATATTTATAGCTAGTATGAAACTAAATTTGACTTCTTAACAATAAAATAACTTAACTGTGCACCAAAAATATTTAAACAATAACAATGATAATAATAATTATTATTATATGAAAGTTAGTTTGGATTAATCTACATACACATCTTTCATGAAACTAAATCTAGATCTCATGCTTTGGGTGCTCCTGCAAATGGGGATTGTGCTTGAGGTGCAGCTGATGGTGTCACTGGGGACAATTTAGGTGCTGCAAGAGGTGCACTTTTTGGTGACAGTTCATCATGAGCTTCAACTAGTGCTTGTTTTGGTGCCAATTTAGGTGCTTGAGTGGGAGAATTTTTTTCAGGTGCTCCTACGGGTGAAAATATTGATTTGCTTGAACCTTTTGGTGCTTCTGCTGGTGATCCTACAGGTGAAAATATTGATTTGCTTGAACCTTTTGGTGCTTCTGCTGGTGATGATAAGTCTTCCACTTTATCTTCAGGTCCATCTGCCCCTGCTGGTGAAATAGTTTCTGTGGGTGGAGGTGGTGGACTTCTATTATTGTTGTCCATTACATTCATTTGTTACAAAAATAATCATAATTAATTTTTCAGTAGTTGTGTTTTGAAATCTTTTACAAATACTCCTAAGGTCATATTAGTTTTTATGTAAGTTTAAATATGTTTTTAATCTCTCGTTTTTATGAACACGCGACTTTAGTCCTTAACTTTCAAAACAACGACTAAAAGTGGATTTTCGAAAACAGGAAAAACACAAGGGACTTAAAGGGATGTAGTAAAGGATTAAGACAAATTTTATTTTAGCCTCCAAATTTCAAAATGAGGGGTTGAACTTTTGCTCAAAATAAAATAAGGGACTAAGACCGACGTAGTTAAAGAGTAAAATAGATGTATTTACAAAAATATTGGAATAAATGCATGCGTTCAAAAATTGATATTCCGAACCATGCTCTAGTTCACGCCAGTAGGAGTCCAGGCCAGGTCCACTAGAATGAGGGCTTACGCTACATGACTGTCAAGCTCACTCCAACGTCGTGATCTCGACTCCCACCCAGTTGTATGGGTTTGATGGTTTTATTTTGAAAAAGACGCATTAGTGAATTTAGGAAAAACATGGCTTTTCCCAAAAGGAGAAAAAAAATAAGGGATTGAAACGGATGTAGTTAAGGACTAAAACTAGTATTATCTTTATCACCAAATTTCACAGCGCTAAAAGAGACATAGTTAAGGGTTAAAATAAATGTATTTTTCCAAAATTAGAAGAAAAAAAAAAGACTAAAGGATGGCAAGCATGGATTTTACTTGGCTTGTTGAATCCAATCAAACAAAGATGATGACTCCAAAATAAATGTACTTTTTGATGTTGTTGAAAATAATGTATTACGACACATCTTTTAGGGTTTTACAGAGTTTCTATGGGTTTAGGGTTCTCTTAAAACTTCTAAGGGATTTTTTTTATTCACATTTTTTTTACTTAAAGATAACATAATAGAAAAAGAAAAAAAATAATGTGAAACATACTACATTGAAAAAGAGAAAAGGAATAGAAATAAAAGAAAAAGTAAAATTACTCCCTTATCATCATAGGTGAATTAGACTTCCTTGTTAGTATTTTGGAGGCACGATTAATAGTGTCCTCTAGAAATCCACTGTTCCATCATCAACTACAAATACATAATCAATCCACCTAAGTGACATAAAAAGAAAAATAATTAATCTCTAAAATGAAACCAATAAGAAAAATATAAAACACAAAATGGCAAATAAAAAAAATCTGGTAATTCTTTTTACATTTACTTATGAATTATTGAAAAAAGGTAACAACTTAGCTTGCATAAAAGTTTTCAAATTGTCACACCTAGGCGTTGAAACTGTCACGCCTAGGCGGCTAGCAAATCTGCTAAAAAATCAAAATGAGACAAAATAAAACAAACAAAATAAAGACTAAAAGGTTAAAAAAAATAAAGTAACTAAAATTAAGACAAAAACTAATAGAAAAAGGACTCAAATACTAAACATATCAAATCAACACACTTAGCTGTATACTTGTCCCCAAGTAAAGAAAACTAAGAAAAAACAAAAAGGAATGACAAGACACAAACAACCCACAAAATGAGAAAAATAAAGAAACACCAAAACTTTAAATTAAGGATAACAAAACAAAATTTTAAAACGAACATGCAAATTTCTTTGAAGAACATGATTGAACGTAAACCCTTTAAAAAGACATAGTAGTATGACTATTAAAGAAACTTACCAAAGGTGAACATTTTTTTAGACAAATAACTTTTTCTTTTCCTTTTAGGTCCTAGGGAGTAATGAGGGACATTACCAATTCAAGGCAAGAATGACATAACGTCACATCTTACTCTTAGAACAGTACATGAAAAAAGTGAGACAAGACAATGCGAGTTATGATATTTTCAGCCGAGTCATAATGTTCTATGGAGTTTGAGTATCTTTTTGGATTATGAGGGAATTTTAGTGATTATCCACTATTTTTTAGGGTTTTCTAGTGTTTATAGGGGTTTTAAAAATGTTTTAGTGTGTTTTTGGGATTTTTCGGGCATTTTTGTGATTTTCAAGGGTTTTTAGGATTTTTTTATGTTTTTAGGGGATATTCTATTGTCTCTAGGATTTTTATGGGTTGGAGGGTTTTTCGGGTTTTTGAGATTTTCTAGAATTTTTAGAAACCTTTTTTGAATTGTAAGATGTTTTGAGAGTGTCTCTTGTATGTTTAGGGGTTTCTGGTGGTTTGTTACAGTTTTTTGGAATTTTATAGGGATTTTTGAGAATTTTGGGTTGTATTAAGATTTTTATGATATAATGATCCCTTAAGATTTTATGAATTTAAAGAGTTTCTAGGGTTTTAGGGTTCTCTTAAAACTTCTAAGGGCTCTTCTTTTTCAATTTTCTTTTTTATTCACATCTTTTTTACTAAAAGATAACATAATAGAAGACGAAAAATAACAATGTAAAACCTACTGCATAGAAAAAAAAAAGAAAAATGACAAAAATAAAAGAAAAAGTAAAATTACTTCCCTATCATCATATGTGAATTAGACTTCCTTGTTAGCATTTTGCAGGCATGATAAGTAGTGTCCTCGAAAAATCCACTACTCCATCATCAGCGGCAAAGTCATAATCAATCCGCTAAAGTAACATAAAAATAAAAAAAAAAGTCAATCACTAACATGAACCTAATAAGAAAAATATAAAACACAAAATGACAAATAAAAAATCTTGGTATTTCTTTTCACA
This sequence comes from Cyamopsis tetragonoloba, assembly GCA_037177725.1. Taxonomy (NCBI): domain Eukaryota; kingdom Viridiplantae; phylum Streptophyta; class Magnoliopsida; order Fabales; family Fabaceae; genus Cyamopsis; species Cyamopsis tetragonoloba. Next base: position 13,929,646 of record CM074124.1, on the reverse strand, counting down.
TTTACTTCTAAATTATCAGAAGAAGGTAATGACTTAGCCTGCATAAAGGTACACCAAACCTTGGGAGTAGACTTCATAGGTGTCTTCTTTAACATTTTCGGCTTCCAAGAATTTTGTCTTGCAGTAGTCAGATCATCAAGCCTAGGCATGGTAACTGCCACACCTAGGTGGCTAGCAATTCTGCTCTAAAATACCAGGAATGAGACAATAAAATAAATACTAAAAAGTTAAAATAAATAAATAACTAAAATGAAGACAAAAACAAATTGAAAAATGACTCAAAAACTAAACTTATCGTACCCCACACTTAGTTGTACACTTGTCCCCAAGTAAACAAAACTAAGACAAAAAGAAAAAGAAATTACAAGACACAAACTGCCCACAAAATGAGAAAAATAAATAGACACCAAAACTTCAAGTTAAGGATAACAAAACAAAATTTAACAACAAACACGCAAATTAGGTGCAAGGTTAAACCAATAGTGTATCCAAACAAAAATATAATTACTTTGAAGATCAAGATCTAATGTACACTCATTGTAAAGGCATAGTAGCATGATGGTTAAAGAAGCTTACCCATGCTGAACATTTTTTTAGACAAATAAGAATTTATTTTCTTTTTGAGTCCTAAGAAGAAGTGAGGAACATTGCCAATTCTAGGCAATAGTGACATAAATTCAAATCTTACTTTCATAACAGTAGAAACAAAAAAGAATATTAGACAATGCGAGTTTTAATATTTCCATTCCAATCATAGTGTTCTATGGAGTTGGAGTATTTTTTTGGGATTATGAGGCAATTTTGGTGATTATCCATTATTTATTAATGGTTTTCATAGTGTTCTAGGGATTTTAAAGGATGGAGGGTTTTCTAGTGTTTGTTGGGGTTTTAAAAATATTTTAGTGTTTTGAGATTTTTTTTGGACATCTTAGTGATTTTCATGGATTTTTAGGAATTTTCTATGCTAGGAGATATTATTCGGTTGGCTCTAGGATTTTTATGGGTTGGAGAATTTTCTAGATTTTATAGATTTTCTAGAGTTTTTAGAAACCTTTTGTGGATTTCTAAGAGGATTTGAGAGTGTCTCTAGTATGATTAGGGGTTTCAAGTAATGTTTTACCATTTTTAGAGGTTTTTGAGTTGTTTTAAGGATTTTAGAGGTTATTGTAACACTTCTATGGACTCCTCTTTGTGGATTTTTAAGGTTCTCGTAACACTTTTATAGACTCCTCTTTTTCCTTTTACTTATTTTTTCACATTATTTTTACTAAAAGATAACAAATTAAAAAAAAAACCCAAAATCTACTGTACAAAAATAAAAAAAAATAGAGATTAAAGAAAAAATAAAATTACTCCCCTATCATCATTGGTGAATTACACTTCCTTGTTAGCATTTTGGAGACATGATCAATAGTGTCCTCTGAAAATCCACTGCTCTTGACATCAAAGACATAACCAAACTACATAAGTGATAGGAAAATAAATTAATCAAACACTAAAATAAAACCAATAAGAAAAATATAAAACAGAAAACGACAAACAAAATCCATGCTATTACTTATTACATTTACTTCAAAAATGTTGGAAGAAGGTAACAATTTAGCTTGTATAAAAGTACATCAAACCTTAGGAATAGGCTTTATAGAAGCCTTCCATAACATTCTCGTCTTCTCTTGCGGTCAGATTGTCATGCCTAGGAGTGGTAACTACTACCCCTAGGCGGCCTGCAAATCTACACAAAAAAAAAATGAGACAAAATAAAACAAAACAAAACAAATAAAAGAATGACTCAAAATAAAACAAAACAAAATAAATACTAAAAAGCTAAAAAGCTAAAAAAATTAAATAACTAAAATGAAGACATAAACAAATAGAAAAATGACTCAAAAACTAAATTTATCACACCCCCATACTTAGTTGTATACTTGTTCCCAAGTAAACAAAACTAAAAAAAAAACAAAAACAAATGACAAGACACAAACAACCCGCAAAATGAGAAAAATAAAGAAACACTCAAACTTTAAGTTAAGGTTAACAAATTAAAATTTAAAAACAAACACACAAATTAGATGCAAAGCTAAATCAATAGTATTTTTGGGACATAATAGTAGGACCGTTAAAGAACAAGATCCAATGTACACTCCTTATAAAGACATAATAGTAGGACCGTTAAAGAAACTTATCGATGCTGAAGAAGTTTTTAGACAACCAAGATTTTTTTTCTATTTGGGTCCCAACAAGTAATGAGGGACCATACAGGAAAAAAGGGAGATTTTAGACAAACAAGATTTTTTTTCTATTGTGTTGTTTTAGGGATTTTAGGGGATGGAGAGTTTCTGGTGTTTATTGGGATTTTAAAGATGTTTTAAAGTATTTTTGGGATTTTTTGGATATTTTAGTGGTTTTCACGGTTGTTTAGAAAATTTTTATGATTTTAGGAGATATTATGTTGTCTTTAGGATTTCTTGAGTTGGAGGGTTTTCTCGTTTTTAGAGATTTTTTAGGATTTTTAGAAAACATTTTTTTGTAATTGTAAGAGGTTTTGAGAGTGTCTCTAATATGTTTAGAAGTTTCACGTGATTTTTTTTTTGTTTTTGTAGTTTTCAAGGAATTTTGAGATTTTTTAGTTGTATTAAGGTTTTTATGGGGTATTATTACGTTCTCCTTCAGAATTTCAGAATTTAAGAAGTTTTTATGATTTTAGGGTTCTCTTAGAACTTCTATGGGGTTTCACCTTTTCTTTTTTTTTTTTATTCAAATTTTAATTTTCTATACAATAACAAATAAAAAAAATAACAAGAATCCTACTGCACATAAACAAAAAGAAAAAAGAGATAAAAGAAAATAAAAAATCTTTTTAAAGGCATAGTCGTATGAATGTTAAAGAAACTTACCAATGTTGAACATTTTTTTAAGACAAATAATATTTTTTTTTCTTTTTGGTTCCTAGTAAGTAGTGAGGGATATTACTAATTCTAGGTAAGACTGACATAAATTGAAATCTTACTCTCAGAGCAGTACAAGCAAAAAGTGAGACTAGACGATGCAAGTTTTAATATTTCCAGCCGAATCATAGTGTTCTATGGATTTTGAGTATTTTTTGGGATTAAGAGGGAAATTTAGTAATTATCCATTATTTTAGGGTTTCTAGGATTTTAATGGGGTATTGTCTTGTTTGAGGGATTTTAGGGGTTAGAGAGTTTTTAAGTGTTTACTGGGTTTTAAAAATGTTTTAGAGTGTTGTTGTATTTTCTTGGGTTTTTTAGTGGTTTTACTAATTTATTTGATTTTTGAAAACAATGTATTGTTAATATTGAAGTTTCTAGCTTAATTTTCACAATTTTTTATATTTTTTAAATTGGAACATTTGTTTGTAGAAATCGTGTACTATATGGTGTTTTTTACTATAAAAATGAAAATGCATATTTTAAAATTTTTAAATTATTTGATTCTTTTAAAAATAATATATTGTTAACACTGAATTTTCGAGCTTAATTTACATAATTTTTATATTTTTAAAATTGAAATATTTGGTTCTAGAAATCGTGTACTATACACATGAAAAATATGGTGTTTTTTAATTTAAATATGAAAATGATTTTTGTAAATTTATTAAATTATTTGATTTTTGTTAAAATAATGTGTTGCTCACTGGGAATTTACTATCTTAATTAAATAAAATTTTAAAATTACTTGATTCCTTTGAAAACAACGTATTGTTCACCATGAAGTTTCTAGCTTAGTTTAATTTTTTTTAATATTTTTAAAATGAAATCGTGTACTATATAGTTAAAAAATAGGGTGTATTTTACATTCAAAATGAAAAGGCATATTTTTAAATTTTTAAATTATTTGATTCTTTTGAAAACAATGTATTGTTCACAATGAAGTTTCTAGCTTAATTTCCACAATTTTTTATATTTTTTAAATTGCAACATTCGTTTCTAGAAATCCTGTACTATGGACTTGAAAAATAGAGTGTTTTTTAATTTAAATATGAAAATGTGTTTTTTAAATTTATTATATTATTTTAGTTTTTCTGAAAATCATGTATTGTCCACCATGAAGTTTCTAGCTTAATTTTTAAAGATTTTATTTTTTTAAAAATTTCAACATTTGTTTCTATAAATCGTGTACTATACACTTGAAAAATAGGGTATTTTTAACTTTAAAAAAGAAAACACATATTTTAAAATTTTCAAATTATTTGATTATTTTGAAAACAATGTATTGTTCACCATGAAGTTTCTAGCTTAATTTAAGCTATTTTATGTATTTTTAAAATTGCAACAATTATTTCTAGAAATCATGAATTATACACTTGAAAAATGTTGTGTTTTTTACTTTAAAAATGAAAGTGCATATTTTAAAATTTTTAGATTATGTGATTCTTTTAAAAACAATGTATTGTTCACCATGAAGTTTCTAGCTTAATTTACAAAACTTTTTATCTTTTTTAAAATTCCAACATTTATTTCTAGAAATCGTATACTATAAGCATGACAAATAAGGTGTTTTTTACTTTAAAAATGAAAATGCGTATTTTAAAATCTTTAAATTATTTGATTCTTTTGAAAATAATGTATTGTTCACATTGAATTTTATTGCTTAATTTACACAATTGTTATATTTTTAAAATTACATCATTTATTTCTAGAAATTGTGTACTATGCACTTGAAAAATAAGGTTTTTTTAAATTAAATTTGAAAATATGTTTTTTGAATTTATTATATTATTTAAAATTTTGAAAATAATGTAACTTTAACCGTGAAGTTTCTAGCTTACTTTTTAATTTTTTTATATTTTTAAAATTACAATATTTGTTTATTTAAATCGTGTACTATAGACTTGAAAAATAGGGTGTTTTTAACTTTAAAAATGAAAACACATATCTTAAAAAGTTTAAATTATTTGATTCATTTGAAAACAATGTATTGTTCACCATGAAGTTTCTAGCTTAATTTACACAATTTTTATATTTTTAAAATATTAACATTTGTTTCTAGAAATCGTGTACTATACACTTGAAAAATAGGGTGTTTTTTAATTTAAATATGAAAATAAATTTTTAAAATTTATTATATTATTTGATTTTTTTTCAAAATAATGTGTTATTCACCATGTTGTTTCTAGCATAATTAATATAATTTTTTATTTATCGAAAATTGCTAATTGTTTTTCTAGAAATCGTGTACTATACACTTTAAAAATAGGGTGTTTTTAACTTTAGAAAAGAAAACGCATATTTTAAATTTGTTAAATAATTTAATTTTTTAAAATCAATGTATTGTTCACCATGAATTTTCTAGCTTAATTTACATAATTTTTTATATTTTTAAAATTGCAATATTTATTTTTAGAAATTGTGTACTATACACTTGAAAAATAGGGTGTTTTTTAATTTAAAAATGAAAACGCATATTTTAAAATTTTTAAATTATTTGATTCTTTTGTAAACAATGTATTATTCACCATAAAGTTTCTAGTTTAATTGACACCATTTTTTGATATTTTAAAATTCTAATATTTGTTTCTAGAAATTGTATACTATACACTTTAAAAATATGGTGTTTTTTATTTTAATAATGAAAACACATATTTTAAAATTTTTAAATTATTTTATTCCTTTGAAAATAATGTATTGTTCACCATGAAGTTTCTAGCTTAATTTTAAAAAATTTAATATCTTAAAATTGCAACATTTGTTTCTAGAAATTGCGTACTATACAGTTGAAAAATAGAGTGTTTTTTAATATAAATATGAAAATTAATTTTTTAAATTTATTAAATTTTTTTATTTTTTTTTCAAAATAATGTGTTTTTCACCTTGAATTTTCTTGCTTAATTAACATGATTTTTTATATTTTGAAAATTGGAACATTTGTTTCTAGAAATCGAGCACAATACACTTGAAAAATAGGGTGTTTTTTACTTCATAAATTAAAACGTATATTTTAATATTTTTAAATTATTTGATAATTTTGAAAACAATGTATATTTCACCATGAAGTTTCTAGCTTAATTTACACAATTCTTTAAAATTTTAAAATTTTGACATTTGTTTCTAGAAATCTTGTACTATATACTTGAAAAATAGGGTATTTTTTACTTCGTAAATTAAAATGTATATTTTAAAATTTTTAAATTATTTGATTCTTTTGAAAACAATGTATTTTTCACCATGAAGTTTCTAGCTTAATTTACAAAAAAATTTATATTTTTAAAATTGCAACATTTGTTTCTTGAAATCGTGTACTATAGACTTGAAAAATATGGTGTTTTTTAAATTTATTATATTATTTTACTTTTTTGAAAATAATGTATTGTTCACCATGAAGTTTCTAGCTTAATTTACATAATTTTTTATATTTTTAAAATTGCAACATTTGTTTCTTGAAATCGTGTACTATACAGTTGAAAATAGGGTGTTTTCTCATTTAAATATGAAAATGAATTTATTAAATTATTTGATTTTTTTCAAAATAATGAGTTGTTCACCATGATATTTCTATCTTAATAAACATAATTTTTTATATATAGAAAATTGATAAATTGTTCTAGAAATCGTGTACTGTTCACTTTAAAAATAGAGTGTTTTTTACTTTAGAAATGAAAACACATATTTTAAATTTTTTAAATTATTTGATTTTTTGAAATCAATGTATAGCTCACCATGAAGTTTCTAGCTTACTTTACACAATTTTTTTATATTTTTAAAATTGAAACATTTGTTTCTTGAAATCGTGAACTATACACTTGAAAAATAGGGTGTTTTTTACTTTAAAAATGAAAACAGATATTTTAAAATTTTTAGATTATTTGATTCTTTTGAAAATAATGAATTATTCACCATGAAGTTTCTAGCTTAATTTACACAAACTTTTCTATTTTTTAAATTGCAACATTTGTTTCTAAATAATGTGTACTATACACTTGAAAAATAGGGTGTTTTTTACTTTAAAATTGAAAATTCATATTTTAAAATTTTTAAATTATTTGATTCTTTTGAATACAATGTATTCTTTACCATGAAGTTTCTAGCTTAATTTACACAATTTTTTATATTTGTAAAATTGCAACATTTGTTTCTAGAAATCGTGTACTATACACTTGAAAATAAGGTGTTTTTTGATATATATATATATATATGAAAATGATTTCTTTTAAATTTAATAAATTATTTTTTTTTCACAATAATGTGTTGTTCACCATGATGTTTCTAGCTTAATTAACATAATTTTTTATATAAGGGAAATTGCGATTTTTTCTCTAGAAATCGAGTACTATACACTTGAAAAATATGGTGTTTTTTACTTTAAAAATGAAAACACATATTTCAAAATTTTTAAATTAATTGATTCTTTTGAAAACAATGTATTGTTAACCATGAATTTCTAGCTTAATTTACACAGTTTATTATATTTTTAAAATTGCAACATTTATTTCTAGAAATCGTGTACTATACATTTGAAAAATATGGTGTTTCTTAATTATAATATGGTGTTTCTTATTTGATTTTTTTAAAATGTTGTGTTGTTCACAATAATGTTTCTAGCTAAAGTAACATCATTTTTTATATATGGAAAATTTTAAAATGTTTTCTAGAAATCGTGTACAATACACTTTAAAAACAGGGTGTTTTTTACTTTAGAAATGAAAACGCATATTTAAAATTAATTACCTGATTTGATTTTTTGAAAACAATGTTTTGTTCACCATGAAGTTTCTACCTTAATTTACTCAATTTTTTTTATTTTTAAAATTGCAAAATTTGTTTCAAGAAATCGTGTACAATAATACACTTGAAAAATAGGGTGTTTCTTAATTTAAATATAAAAATATATTTTTTAAATTTATTAAATTATTTGATTTTTTAAAATTTTGTGTTGTTTACAATGATGTTTCTAGCTTAATTAACATATTTTTTTTATATATGGAAAATTTCAATTTTTTTAAAAAATCGTGTACTATACATTTTAAAAATATGATGTTTTTCACTTTAGAAACTAGCACTCAACCCGTGCGTATGCACGGGCCAACGTTTAGTATTTTTTATAAATAAAAATTGTTGTGCATCAAAGAAGAATATATATTCCTATTACAAAACATTATGTCATTGAAATTGGTGTTTCAAAATATAAATATAATATCATCTATTTAATGAGCTATGATCAAAGTAAACATATTAGCGCAAATTCTTAAATCAAGTTACATATATGAAAGTTATCATGTATCATTTATTTATTTATGAAAGTTTTATATATAATTAATCAAATTTTAATAGATAATATAACTAATACATTATTTATATAACTTATAAAACATATAGTTAATCTCAAATATGATTTAATGAATTTAAATTATTTTTAAATATTTTTTCAAGGTTATCAATGTTTTAATTTGCAAATTATGCATTTAAGAAAGAATCTGTTTTTTTATATAATTTAATGATCTAAAAAAATATTAATTTTACTTGTTTAATATTTTTTAATGAAGTATTATTATGTTAATAAAAGTTGTTTAAACATACAATAATATATTACATTAATATATTATTTTCAATAATTAACATTTATTAATAATATTAAATAAAAATATTTTTAGAGGCCTTATTAAGTAAGAGGTTCTAAACGATTATTTTTCTTGACTAAAGCAAGATCCGACCCTGCTCTAGTCCTATATATACTAATAGAAAGAACATAAACAGTTGGAAAAGAACAGCATCAATATGTATGCCAACATATAAATGTATAAATAGATTAAATATATACTAATAGAAAGAACATCATTTTTGAGTTTTTCGAAGGCAGGAAGAATGTTTGACTTATCCACGCTATGGCAGCTATAATACTTTTTTTCATTGGTAGAAATAAGTGAAATGATGTAATCATTTATTTTATCTACAATTTCAATTGTAGATGTAAAAATGACTCTTCCTTAGTCTTCATTGTTATATAACTGCATTAGATTAGAATAAGTTTTATCTACAATTATTTTTAGTGGATCATCAAATTCCTTAATTAGAAATGAATCTGGAATTTTATATTGAATCGCCTTCAGTGGATCATCAAATTCTTCATGCCCTTCCTTATTTAATGGTTTGAAAGAATCTTTCTTGAGGGTCACTACAAAAATAAGAAAAAAGAAAGAACCATAAAATAACATCTCCATTATTAGAAAGTGACGTTTACATACACTTGACAATGAGTTTTATTTGTGATTAGAAAAAAATAATATTTAAAGATTTTTGAATAAGCTACAATTTTATTGATTAAGAATACCAGTAATATTTAAAACACAAAAGAAGCAGTACAAAATTGAAGAAAAAAACTCAGGAAACTCTCAATCAAAAACCACACCCACACACAGATGAAAATACAAAAGACCCCGAAAAAGAAATCACATCTCCAAAACGACAACTGATAACTGTTGCGAGTGGTATTGTGAGAAGAGGGTTAAACACCAGGTGAAGTTAGTGATTACAGTTAATATATAAATCACCAGCATTAATCCCAAAAATAGCTTTATTGTAAAAAATTATAGATTAATAAAATAATAGAACATTTTAATAATTCCAAAAAAATGAGTTTACCAAAAAAATATTAAAAATTTAAAAACCCATTGTAAAATGAGAGTTTTATTTTGACACTCATGTAAATTTGTAGCTGAGATAAATGATGATGATTTGAAATCAGTTTTTTATTACCTTGTGTGAATGTGGTAGTGTATTATTATTTTGAATCTCTCTATAATGTGTTATTATTTTAAAAACTCATGTAAATTGATTTGAAGTCAATGTTTTAATAATTTATTAAGTGGCAGTGTATTATTTTTACCCTTTTATTCATTCTATAAATTGTGTTTTATTCAATAAAGTTGGGGCTGGAGAACAATATACCTGCTATAGTAATTCAACCACAAAAGAAATAATAAATTGGATAACACACATCTATTTAAAACAAAATTAATAATATTCTTCATAAGCTCAATATTTTGGAATAAGTGATTTATTATCTTGTGAATGTGGTAGTGTATGAATTTCTCTTTAAAATGTTGGACTAATATAAAAAAAAAATATTTTTGAATGACTAAAACTAAAAGGCCCTTATTTTACTAGAACCAAAAACATATTTAAATCTTTATTCTATAAAGTTGGGACTAGAAAACAATATTCCTGCTATAATAATTCAACCACGGGAGAAATAACAAATTGTAGGAAAACTTAATACAAAATATCTATAATAAAATTTCATCTTCCAAATATTAGTCCATATCAACCTCATGGTTCATCCATAATATTCTCTGTATGCCATGTCAAGGAGCAAAGGGAATGTATGACATGTCTGTGATGAAACAAAAAATTAGAGAGTAAAAATAAAAATTAGTTTAGGAAATAGTTTTAGGAGGAAGGAGATAAGAGTTGTCAAAGGTTGATCAGTTACATATCATATACATAGAAAAGGAAATAGTTTGTTTGATCATATCAAATAGAAAAAGAATACATGAAAAAGGGAATGTGGTTGAACGATGTAATATGAGAGCATGGACATTTCATGAGATTATGAGAGGGTTGAGCCCAAATGAATGAGTAAATCAGTAAATAAAAGTTAAAAAATAAAGAAAACATTGCCTAAAGAGAGATAGAAGACAGTGAGGAAGCAGACAGGGATAGAGTGATTTTTGGTAGTGTGCCTAGTAAGAGTAAAACTTACTGTGAGAAAGGTCTACAATTTCTTTACTTGTTAATGTGTCTATAGTCAGTACTTGACTTGTGTTGAGCTTTAAACAGTGAATAGGCAAGTGAACAGTCAAATAACTGTGAAAGTTGTCAGTGAGTATAGTATACTGAACCGGTTCTGATTTCAAATTTTGACACGGCACCGCTATTGGACTTGAGAAACAATTTAATAATGGTTCTTTCTATCATATACCATGACATGACATAAAAAAATATATACAAAATTTAATTGAAAATATTTAATATAATAATAAATTATGTATTTTGTGTGTATGTATACCTCTTTAATTTTATTTCTTTTAAACGGGCTATAATCAATTAAATATAATTTCATGATTTGTGTATGATACACCACTTTAAAATTGGTGAATGTTAAAATCTAACTATAACAGGTTAAAAATACTTAATAAATAACTAATATGAATAAATAAAAAATATACGGAATAATACATTTAATTTAAAATTACGTATAATTCATATTTTTTATTAGTGTATAATACACCACTTTAAAAGTAGTATATCTTAAAATCCATCTTTAATAATTCACTCTTAGAATTTGATAACTAATCTCCATTATTTTGTATTCCATCCCCAAAATATGGTGAATCAATGGTTCAATTGTTTATTGCTTATGAAATATTTTACTTATTAAAGTAACAATTTTAAATTTATTAGTTATGAAGAACATTATGAATTGGGTTAATTCATGGAAAACGTTGTAGTATTAAGTTGGGTTCATAATATATTTTATTTACTTATAGTATAATTTATATATAGTATAAGTTATGATATGGGTTTACTCATGAAAAAAACGTTACTAAATTGTTTCCTTTCAATAGAAGAGTATAAAAAAATATATTATATTTATATTATATAATAATAGAGGAATTACTTTTAATATAATATAAATTATATTATATATTATGGTATACAAATGACATACAACCTTCATACATAATTAATTCATTTCAATAATATATTATTTAGCATGAGTTCACAAAACACATGTTAAATGTTTATGGTTGCAACATATAATAGTCCTTTAAAAATTGAAACATTTGTTTCTAAAAATCGTATACCATAGAATTAAAATATAGGGTGTTTTTTACTTTAAAAATAAAAATACATATTTTAAATTTATTTAATTATTTGATTTTTTTGAAAACAATCTATTGTTCTCCCATAAAGTTTCTAGCTTAATTTTACAATTTTTTATATTTTTAAAATTGAAACATTTGTTTCTAGAAATTGTGTACTATAGACTTGAAATATAGGGTATTTTTTACTTTAAAAATTAAAATGCATATTTTAAATTTATTAAATTATTTGATTTTTTTGACAACAAGGTATTGTTAACCATGAAGTTTCTAGTTTAATTTACAACATTTTTTATATTTTTATAATTGCAACATTTGATTCTAAAAATTGTGTACACTTGAAAATTAGGTGTTTTGGAATTTAAAAACAAAAACGAAAATTTTAAATTTATTAATATATTTTATTTTTTTGAAAACAACGTATTGTTCCCAATAAAGTTTCTATCTTAATTTACATAATTTTTTATATTTTTAAAATTGCAACATTTGTTTCTAAAAATCGTGTACTATACAGACTTGAAATATATGGTGTTTTTTACTTTAAAAATAAAAATGCATATTTTAAATTTATTAAATTATTTGATTTTTTTGAAAACAATGTATTGTTCCGCATAAAGTTTCTAGCTTAATTTACAAAATTGTTTATATTTTTAAAATTGTAACATTTGTTTCTAGAAATCGTGTATTATACACTTGAAAAATAGGGTGTTTTTTACTTTAAAAATAAAAATACATATTTTAAATTTATTTAATTATTTGAATTTTTTGAAAACAATCTATTGTTCCCCATAAAGTGTCTAGCTTAATTTTTACAATTTTTTATATTTTTAAAATTGAAACATTCGTTTCTAGAAATCACGTACTATACACTTGAAAAATAGGATGTTTTTTACTATAAAAATGAAGACGCATATTTAAAATTCATTAAATTATTTGATTTTTTTAAAAATAATGTATTGTTCACCATGAAGTTTCTAGCTTAATTTACACTATATTTTATATTTTTAAAATTGCAACATTTGTTTGTAGAAATCGTGTACTGTACACTTGAAAAATATGATGTTTTTTACTTTAAAAATGAAAATACATATTTTTAATTTATTTAATTATTTTATTTTTTTTGAAAAATAATCTATTGTTCCCCATAAAATTTCTAGCTTAATTTTTGCAATTTTTTATATTTTTAAAATTGAAACATTTGTTTCTAGAAATCACGTACTATATACACTTAAAAAATATGGTGTTTTTTACTTTAAAGATTAAAACGAATATTTAAAATTCATTAAATTATTTGATTTTTTTTAAAACAGTTTATTGTTCACCATGAAGTTTCTAGATTAATTTATACTATTTTTTATATTTTTAAAATATCAACATTTGTTTCTAGAAATTGTGTACTATACACTTGAAAAATAGGGTGTTTTTTACTAAAAAAATAAAAACTCATATTTTAAATTTATTAAATTATTTATTTTTTTGACAACAATGTATTGTTCACCATGAAGTTTATAGCTTAATTTACACTTTTTTAATATTTTTAAAATTTCAATATTTTTTTCTTGAAATCGTGTACTATACGCTTGAAAAATAGGGTGTTTTTTTACTAAAAAAATGAAAACGCATATTTTAAATTTATTACATTATTTAATTTTTTTCAAATTAATGTATTATTTACCATGAAGTTTCTAGGTTAATTTACCCAATTTTTTATATTTTTAAAATTGCAACATTTGTTTGTAGAAATCGTGTACTATAGACTTGAAATATAGGGTATTTTTTACTTTAAAAATGAAAATGCATATTTTAAATTTATTAAATTATTTGATATTTTTGAAAATAATTTATTGTTCTCCATGATGTTTCTAGCTTAATTTGCATAATTTTTATAATTTTAAACTTCCAATATTTGTTTCTAGAAATCTTGTACCATACACTTGAAAAATAGGATATTTTTTACTTTTGATATGAAAATGCATATTTTAAATTAAATAAATTATGAACTTTTTTGAAAACAATATATTTTTCACCATGAAGTTTCTAGAACTATTTACATTATATTTGATATTTTTAAAATTGCAACATTTATTTCTAGAAATCGTGTACTATATATACTTGAAAAAAAGGGGTATTTTTTATTTTAAAAATGAAAACGCATATTTTAAATTTATTGAATTATTTGATTTTTTTTAAAACAATGAATTATTCACATGAAGTTTCTAGCTTAATTTAAACAATTTTTTTTTTATATTTTTAAAATTACAATATTTTCTAGAAATCGTGTACTATATATACTTGAAAAAGAGGGGTGTTTTTTACTTTAAAAATGAAAATCCATATTATCTTTTTAAATTTATAACATAATTTAATTTTTTAAAAAAATAATGTGTTTTTCACTTTAAAGTTTCTAAAAAAAAGTTACATAATTTTTCAACTTTTTAAAATTACAAATTTTTTTCTAGAAATCGTGTACTATACTCTAAAAAAATAGTTTGTTTTTACTTTAAAAATGAAAATTCGTATTTTTAATTTATTATATAATTTTCATTTTTTTAAGATAATGTATTGTTGACCATGAAGTTTCTAGCTTAATTTACATTATTTTTTATATTTTTAAAATTCCAACATTTGTTCATAGAAATCGTTTAATATACACTTGAAAACAAAAATGGTGTTTTTTATTTTAAAAATAAAAATACATATTTTAAATTTTTAAATTATTTGATATTTTTGAAAATAATGTATTGTTCACCATGAAGTTTCTAGCTTAATTTGCATAATTTTTTATAATTTTAAAATTCCAATATTTGTTTCTAGAAATCTTGTAGCATACACTTGAAAAATAGGGTATTTTTTTACTTTTAATATGAAAATGCATATTTTAAATTGAATAAATTATGAATTTTTTTGAAAATAATATATTGTTCACCATGAAGTTTCTAGAATTATTTACACTATTTTTGATATTTTTAAAATTGCAACATTTGATTCTAGAAATCGTGTACTATACACTTGAAATATATGGTGTTTTTTACTTTGAAATTGAAAACGTGAATTTTAAATTAGTTAAATTATATTATTTTTTTGAAAACAATGTATTATTCAATATGAATTTTCTAGCTTAATTTACACAATTTTTATATTTTTAAAATTACATCATTTGTTTCTAGAAATCGTGTACTATACACTTGAAAAATAGGCTGTTTTTATTTTAAATTTAAAATATTTATTTTAAATTTATTAAATTGTTTATTTTTTTGAAAACAATGTATTGTTCACCATGAAGTTTCGAGCTTAAATTACACAATTTTTTATATTTTTAAAATTTCAACATCTGTTTCTAGAAATCGTGTACTATATACTTGAAAAAAAGGGGTGATTTTTACTTTAAAATTGAAAGTCCATATTTTATATATATTATATTATTTGAATATTTTAAAATAATGTATTATTCACCATGAATTTTCTAGCATAATTTACTTAATTTTTATATTTTTAAAATTCCAACATCTGTTTCTAGGAATCGTGTACTATACACTGGAAAAAAAGGTGTTTTTTTACTTTAAAAATTAAAAAGAATATTTTAAACTTATTAAATTATTTTATTTTTTTGAAAATATCTTATTGTTCACCATGAAGTTTCTAGCTTAATTTACATAATTTTTATATTTTTAAAATTCCAACATTTGTTTCTAGAAATCATGTACAATACACTTGAAAAATAGGGTATTTTTTACTTTAAAAATTAAAATGCATATTTTAAATTTAATAAATTGTTTAAATTTTTTGAAACCAATGTATCGCTCACCATGAAGCTTCTAGATTAATTTACACAATTTTTTATATTTTTAAAATTCCAACATTTGTTTCTAGAAATCGTGTGCTATACACATAAAAAATACGGTGTTTTTAATTTAAATCTGAAAATGTAAATTTTAAATTTATAACTTTATTTAATTTTTTAAAAAAATAATATGTTTTTAACTTTGAAGTTTCTTAAAAAATTACATAATTTTTCGACTTTTTAAAATTACAAATTTTTTTCTAGAAATCGTGTACTATACTCTAAAAAAATAGTTTATTTTTTTACTTTAAAAATGAAAATGCGTATTCTTAATTTATTATATTATTTTATTTTTTTAAAATAATGTATTGTTGACCATGAATTTTTAAAATTCGAACAAACGTTCCTAGAAATCGTTAACTATTCACTTGAAAAAAAAGGGTGTTTTTTACTTTAAATATGAAAACACATATTTTAAACTTATTAAATCATTTGATTTTTTTAAAAACAAAGTATTGTTCACCATGAAGTTTCTAGCTTAATTTACAAAAAAAAATAATTATAAATTTAAAATTTCAACATTTGTTTCTAGAAATCTTGTATTATACACTTGAAAAATAGGGTATTTTTTATTTTAAAAATGAAAACACATATTTTAAATTTATTAAATTATTTGAATTTTTTGAAAACAATGTATTATTCACTATGAAATTTCTAGATTAATTTACACAATTTTTTCTTTTTATTAAATTGCAAGATTTGTTTCTAGAAATCGTGTACTATCACTTGAAAAATAGGGTATTTCTTTACTTTAAAAATGAAAACGCATATTTTAAATTTATTAAATTATTTGAATTTTTTGAAAACAATGTATTATTCACCATGAAATTTCTAGATTAATTTACACAATTTTTTCTTTTTATTAAATTGCAAGATTTGTTTCTAGAAATCGTGTACTATCACTTGAAAAATAGGGTATTTCTTTACTTTAAAAATGAAAACGCATATTTTAAATTTATTAAATTATTTGATATTTTTTAAAAGAATGTATTGTCACATGAAGTTTCTAGCTTAATTTAAACAATTTTTTTAATATTTTTAAAATTGTAACTTTTGTTTCTAGAAATCTATACACTTGAAAAATTGAGTGTTTTTTAATTTAAATATGAAATGTGTTTTTTTAAATTATAACATTATTTTATTTTCTAAAAAAATAATATGTTATTCAACATAAAGTTTCTAATTTAGTTTACCTAATTTTTCCAATTTTAAAAATTAAAATATTTTGTAGAAATCGTGTACTATGCATTTGAAAAATAGGGTGTTTTTTATTTTAAAATTTAAAAGGCAAAATTTAAGTTTATTAAATCATTTGACTTTTATGAAAACAATGTATTGTTCACCATGAAGTTTTTAGATTAATTTACACAATTTTTTATATTTTTAAAATTCCAACATTTGTTTTTAGAAATCGTGTGCTATACACAAAAAATACGGTGTTTTTAATTTAAATCTGAAAATGTGATTTTTAAATTTATAACATTATTTGATTTTTTAAAAAAAATAATGTGTTTTTCACTTTGAAGTTTCTAAAAAAATTTACATAATTTTTTGACTTTTTAAAATTACAAAATTGTTTCTAGAAATCGTGTAGTATATACTCTAGAAAAATAGCTTGTTTTTTACTTTAAAAATAAAAATGCGTTTTTTAATTTATTATATTATTTCAATTTTTTTAAATAATGTATTGTTTACTATGAAGTTTCTCTCTTAATTTACACTATTTTTTATATTTTTAAAATTCCAACATATGTTTCTAGAAATTGTTTACTATACACTTGAAAAAAGGGTGTTTTTTACTTTAAAAATGAAAATAGATATTTTAAATTTATTAAATCATTTAATTTTTTTGAAAACAAAATATTGTTCACCATGAAGTTTCTAGCTTAATTTATAAAAAAATTTATAATTTTACAATTCCAACATTTTTTCTAGAATTCTTGTACTATACACTTGAGAAATAGGGTATTTTTTACTTTCAAAATGAAAATGCATATTTTAAATTTATTAAATTTTTTGATTTTTTTTAAAACAATGTATTGTTCACATGAAGTTTCTAGCTTAATTTAAACAGTTTTTTTATATTTTTAAAATTGCAACTTTTGTTTCCAGAAATCGTGTAGTATACACTTGAAAAATTGGGTGTTTTTTAATTTAAATATGAAATGTGTTTTTTTAATTTATAACATTATTTGATTTTGTTAAAAAAATAATGTGTTATTAACCATAAAGTTTCTAAATTGGTTTACATAATTTTTCCAATTTTTAAAATTAAAATATTTTCTAGAAATCGTGTACTATACACTTGAAAAATGGGGTGTTTCTTATTTTAAAATTTAAAAGGCATAATTAAAGTTTATTAAATTATTTGATTATTTTTGAAAATAATGTATTGTTCACCATGAAGTTTTTAGCTTAATTTACACAATTTTTATATTTTTAAACTTCCAACATTTGTTGTTCCTAGAAATCGTGTACTATAGACTTGAAAAATATGGTATTTTTTACTTTAAAAATGAAAATACATAGTTTAAATTTAAAAAATTGTTTGTCTTTTTTGAAACCAATGTATTGTTCACCATGAAGTTTCTAGATTAGTTTTCACAATTTTTTATATTTTCAAAATTGCAACTTCTATTTCTAGAAATCGTGTACTATATACTTTAAAAAAAGCGGTGTTTTTTACTTTAAAAATAAAAACCCATATTATCTTTTTATTAAATCATTTGACTTTTATGAAAACAATGTATTGTTCACCATGAAGTCTTTAGATTAATTTACACAATTTTTTATATTTTTAAAATTCCAACATTTGTTTTTAGAAATCGTGTGCTATACACATAAAAAATACGGTGTTTTTAATTTAAATCTGAAAATGTGATTTTTAAATTTATAAAATTATTTTATTTTTTTTAAAAATAATGTGTTTTTCACTTTGAAGTTTCTAAAAAAATTTACATAATTTTTTGACTTTTTGAAATTACAAAATTGTTTCTAGAAATCGTGTTCTTTATACTCTAGAAAAATAGCTTGTTTTTTACTTTAAAAATAAAAATGCGTATTTTTTATTTATTATATTATTTCAATTTTTTTTAAATAATGTATTTTTGACCATGAAGTTTCTAGCTTAATTTACACTATTTTTTATATTTTTAAAATTCCAACATATGTTTCTAGAAATTGTTTACTATACACTTGAAAAAAAAAGGGTGTTTTTAATTTAAAAATGAAAACAGATATTTTAAATTTATTAAATCATTTAATTTTTTTGAAAACAAAGTATTCTTCAGCATGAAGTTTCAAGCTTAATTTACAAAAAAATTTATAATTTTAAAATTCCAACATTTGTTTCTAGAATTCTTGTACTATACATTTGAAAAATAGGGTATTTTTTACTTTAAAAATGAAAACGCATATTTTAAATTATTAAATTTTTTGATTTTTTTTAAACAATGTATTAGTCACATGAAGTTGCTAGCTTAATTTAAATAATTTTTTTATATTTTTAAAATTTTAACTTTTGTTTCCAGAAATCGTGTAGTATACAATTGAAAAATTGGGTGTTTTTTAATTTAAATATGAAATATGTTTTTTTAATTTATAACATTATTTGATTTTATTTAAAAAATAATGTGTTATTCACCATAAAGTTTCTAAATTAGTTTACATAATTTTTCCAATTTTTAAAATTAAAATATTTTCTAGAATTAGTGTACTCTAAACTTGAAAAATAGGGTGTTTTTTTTATTTTAAAATTTAAAAGGCATAATTTAAGTTTATTAAATTATTTGATTTTCTTTTGAAAATAATGTATTGTTCACCATGAATTTTTTAGCTTAATTTACACAATTTTTATATTTTTAAAAATCCAACTTTTGTTCCAAGAAATCATGTACTATAGACTTGAAAAATAGGGTATTTTTACTTTAAAAATGAAAATGCATATTTTAAATTTATTAAATTATTTTATTTTTTTGAAAACAAAATATTGTTCACCTTGATGTTTCTAGATTAATTTATACAATTTTTTATATCTTTTATATTGCAACATTTGTTTGTAGAAATCGTGTCTTATACACTTAAAACATAGAATGTTTTTTAATTTAAATATGAAAATGTGTTTTTAAAACTTAGAAAATTATTTTATTTTTTAAAAAAATAATGTGTTTTTCATAATGAAGTTTCTACCTAAATTTACAAAATTTTTAATATTTTTGAAATTCCAACATCTGTTTCTAGAAATCGTTTATTATACACATGAAAAAAAGGGTGTTTTTTCCTTTAAAAAAGAAAATGCATAATTAAAATTTATTAACTTATTTGATTTTTTTGAAAATAATGTATTGTTCACCTTGAAGTTTCTAGCTTAATTTACATAAGTTTTTATATTTTTAATTTTCCAACATTTGTTTCTAGAAATCGTGTGCTCACATGAAAAATACGGTGTTTTTAATATCAATATGAAAATGTGCTTTTAACTTTATAACATTATTTAATTTTTTTAAAAATAATGTGTTTTTCATAATGAAGTTTCTAGCTTAATTTACACAATGTTTTATATTTTTAAAATTCCAATATCTGTTTCTAGAAATCGTGTACTATACACTTGAAAAATATTGTGTTTTTTACTTTAAAAAAGAAAATACATATTTTAAATTTCTGAAATTATTTGATTTTTTTTAAACAATGTATTGTTTACCATGAAGTTTCTACATTAATTTACATAATTTTTTATATTTTTAAAATTGCAACATTTGTTTCTAGAAATTGTGTGTTATACACATGAAAAATACGGTTTTTTTAATTTAAATATGAAAATGTGCTTATTAAATTTATAACATTATTTGATTTTTTAAAAAAATAATGTGTTTTCAAATTTGAAGTTTCTAAAATAATTTGCATAATTTATCGAGTTTTTAAAATTACAAATTTTTTTCTAGAAATCTTGTACTATACACTAGAAAAATGGTGTTTTTTACTTTAAAATTGAAAATGCGTATTTTTAAATTATTATATTATTTTAATGTTTTTTAAAACAATGTATTGTTCACCATGAAGTTTCTAGATTAATTTACACAAATTCTTATATTTTTAAAATTCCAACTTTTGTGACTAGTAATCGTGTAGCATCACTTGAAAAATATGATGTTTTTTAACGTAAATAAGAAAATGTGTTTTTTTAATTTATAACATTAATTGATTTTCAAAAAATAATATGCTGTTTACCATAAAGTTTCTAAATTAGTTTACATAATTTTTCGAATTTTTAAAATTAAAGTATTTTCTAGAAATCGTGTACTATACACTTAATAAATAGGGTGTTTTTTATTTTAAAATTGAAAAGGCATATTTTAAATTTATCAAATTATTTGATTCTTTTTGAAAAGAATGTTTTGTTCAATATGAAGTTTCTAGCTTAATTTACACGATTTTTTATATTTTTAAAATTCCAACATTTGTTTTTAGAAATTGTGTACTATACACTTGAAAAAAGGGTGTTTTTTACTTTAAAAATGAAAACACATATTTGAAATTTATTAAATTATTTATTTTTTTGAAAACAATTTATTGTTCATCATGAAGTTTCTAGATTAATTTACATAACTTTTCAACTTTTTAAAATTACAAATTTGTTTTCTAGAAATCGTGTACTATACACTTGAAAAATATGGTGTTTTTTTACTTTGAAATTGAAAACATGGATTTTAAATTTTTTAAATTAATTGATTTTTTTGAAAACAATGTATTGTTCAATATGAAGTTTCTAGCTTAATTTACACAATTTTTATATTTTGAAAATTGCCACATTTACACTTACAAAATATGGTGTTTTTAACTTTAAAATAGAAAACGCATATCTTAAATTTATTAAATTATTTTCTTTTTCTGAAAACAATTCACCATGAAGTTTCTAGATTAATTTACACAATTTTTTTATATTTTTTAAATTGCAACTTTTGTTACTAGAAATCGTGTATACACTTGAAAAATTGGGTGTTTTTTAATTTAAATTTGAAAATGTGTTTTTTTAATTTATAACATTATTTGATTTTTTAAAAAAATAATATGTTATTCACCATAAAGTTTCTAAATTATTTTACCTAATTTTTCGAATTTTTAAAATTAAAATATTTTCTATAAATCGTGTACATACACTTGCAAAATTGGGTGTTTTTTACTTTAAAATTGAAAAGGCGTATTTTAAATTTATTAAATTATTTGATTTTTTGAAAACAATGTATTGTTCAAAATGAAGTTTCTAGCTTAATTTACACGTTTTTAATATTTTTAAAATTGCAACATTTGTTTGTAGAAATCGTCTACTATATACACTTGAAAAATAGGGTGTTTTTTTACTTTAAAAATGAAAACGCATATCTTAAATTTTTTAAATTATTTGATTTTTTTGAAAACAAAGTATTGTTCAGCATGAAGTTTCTAGATTAATTTACATAATTTTTTTTATTTTTTAAATTGCAACATTTGTTTCTAGAAATCGTGTACTATACACTTAAAAAATAGCGTTTTTTAAATTAAAATATGAAGTTGTGTTTTTTAAATTTATAACATTATTTGATTTTTTAATAAATAACGTGTTTTTCACCATGAAGTTTCTAGATTAATTTACATATTTTTCAAATTTTTAAAAATACAATTTTTTTCTATAAATTGTGTACATACACTTGAAATATATGGTGTTTTTTACTTTAAAATTGAAAAGACGTATTTTAAATTTATTAAATAATTTGATTTTTTCAATAAATAATATGTTGTTGTAACATCCCACAAATTCACAAGTAGAAATTAGTGGTTCTTTAGAAGAAATTAGGAATTTAAGGATTTGTAGAAACTCTACCAAGAGAAAAGAGAGAAGGACTATGGAGCAAATTTTAAAAAGTTCTTAAGAGAGGACCATTTAGCAAAACTTAAGAAGATAGCAAAATTAAACAAAAACCCCCCATTTTTCCTCTTCCCTCTCATTCTCGCCCTCACTCTCTCTCACACTCAACTCCATTTCTCATTTTCTTCCTTCTCTTCTCAAGCTCTCATAGGGTTGGTCTTCAAGCTCCCAAATCAAGAGAGTCCCTTCACCAATCTTGTTCATTGAAGCTTGGAGAAGCTATTGGGATTTTTAGGTAAGTCATGCATCCCTTCTCTTTCACCCTCTTGGTTAAGCTCCATTTTTGGAAAAAAATGGGTTTTAATCTTTATCTTCCACATGCAATCTCTTAAATGGATCCTAATGGGTGTGAATTGTAAATGTAACATGCTTTTGAAGTTTCGATGATTCCACAACAAACCAAGAATCAAAAGGATAAATCACGCGAACAAGCACACTAAACAGATCCGCAACAACAAAGGGTATATAGGTTCTAAATTATAAATAAATGTAAGTTTGATTAAGGCTCTTTGGAATTGAAACAAACATTTTTCTAAAAAGGGATTTTTAGAAAAATATTAAGAGTTAAGATAAAATCATTTTCAAAAAAAAGACCCTCCTAGAAAATTTAGAAAATTTCAAAGAAAATATCTAAAAATTGATTTTTTTACTTGAAAAAGTCAAAATTGGGTGTATATTCGAATATTAAGGTTCTGGAAATAAAATTTGAATTTTCTAACCAGTATATTCGAATATGTATTCGAATATGGCATATTCGAATACATATTCGAATATAACAAAGAACCTTGGCCTTGTCACCTTCCAGAACTATTATATTCGAATATGGAACATCCATATTCGAATATGAAGCCTACATAAATCAAATTTTAAATGCAGAAACACTATATTCGAATATGAAAGTCCCATATTTGAATATGAAAGTGCCATATTCGAATATGAAAGTGTCATATTCGAATAGCATATTCAAATATGTTAATGAAATATGCGCAGTTTCTGACTGCTGTTTCTGCCATCTATAAAAAGGGCTTCTGACTTAAGATATAATATACCCTTGTGAGCTTAACATTGAATTGAAAAATTACTTCCTATCATCAATCTCTCTAAATCAAGGGTCTTGTGCTTTTGCCTAAGGCTTACTTTATTTTCCCTATTATGTTTCTTTCATCAAAACAAAGAGCCTTAAATCAAATATATTAGAGCTTCAAGTTGTATCATTTACTCTTTTGAGAGTTTCATTGTGGTGAGCTAGTTTTGTGAAGAAGGTGAGGTATCCTTCTAATTGTAAAGAAGGTGAGGTATCCTTCTAATTGTTTGAAGGTGGGGAATCCTTCAAAGTGTTTCTTTAGGGTGAGGTATCCCTAGATTGAGGCCTTTAAGATTGGTGGGGTATCCAATTGAGAATGGTGCTCTTAGTGTGTAATTGTTGAAAAGTAATATAAGAAATCTCGTGTGGCGGAGATTCGTAGACTAGACGTAGGTCACAAGTGGTGTGTGACTGAACCAGTATAAAACTCGGTGCTATTCTCTCTATCCCTAAAACTCATATCTGTTTAAGTTTATTTAATCTTCATTTCTGTTTTTCATTATATTTCAATTCCATACGTCAACTAATATATATCTTGTTCAAGTTGTGTTATATCTTTAAACGAATTCACGGAAAATTTTTTAAGCTCAATTCACCCCCCCCCCTCTTTAGCATAGAGGCCACTTGGTTAACATGAATAACTCACATTTATGAACAATAGGGGGTCATCAAGCCTAAGTGGGAGGATTGAAGAGTTTGGGAAAAAGGACTTGAAGCAAGAAGTGCTTAGGAACTTGAAGGTTTAAGGTAACCCCATTGAACCCCAACCTTGGTGATTGAACTTAGAACTGTTAGGAGAATAAGGGAATGGAACTGCATGTGTAGAAATGTACAACTCTCGTTGACTCTTATAGCTAGGATATGAAATTGATGTAGGTCTAGATGAATGCATGTTGTGATTTTGTATGATAAGTTGATGTTCTTGGAATTGAAAAAGTTGAATGAATATTTTGTGCTTGAATTTTGAATCTGAACCTTGAAGTGCATTTAACCATATGTGAATGGATACAATGCCCTTGACTCAATAGTTTGGTTTTGAATGTGTTATTGTTGAATCTTGGTGTGGATATGTATTTTGGTTGAATTGAGAATTCCTTTAATGAAATTGTTGATTTGGAACCTTGCTTGATGTTAAAATTTTGTGTGCTTGGTCCTAAATTTGAGCCATGTGATTTTGTTGGAAAACAGGATGAAATTTGGATGAAAATGTGAGTTTTCTGCAGTAACTTGGGTGTGAAATTAGAACAATTTTTAATAATGTTTTGCCATTTTTTTCAAAATAGTTGTAGATAATCCTTGTATCTTTCAAATGCTTTTGGTTTCACTCAATTTGGAGGTCTACAACTATAGTAATGGCCAAATTACTGAGACAAGGTTGTATTGAAATGTCTGTTCTGTTAAGTGTACATCCATGTTAAAGATGGCTGTATTTGACAATTAAATTTTTAGAACTTGATTTTTTGGTCTTCACAAGAGTTGTAGATAATCCTCTTATATTTCAAATTCTTTTGGTTTCACCCAATTTTGAGGTCTACAACTCAAGTTATGGCCAAAATACCAACAAGATGCGTTGTTGAGGAAAAATGGTTCTGTGCTGAATTCACGGCAGCAAAAATTTTCGGTGCTTTTGTAGGAAAGATTTGGGTGGTTCGCCAAATGTGGGTGGTAGGTGTTGGTTTGGGGGAAGTAAGAGCGTTTTTTAGCATTTCCCATGAAATTGACTTGCTCTTCACTTGTAACTTCAGGATTAGCACAAAAATCCATTTTGGTGGTTACCACCACAAAAATCACATTGTAGAGTAGGTGCTTGAATGGCTCCAATTTAGACCACTTGGAGTTGTTTTGTAAGAGTCTCAATTTGTTGGGAGAGTAGCTTGTTTTGAGCAAGGACCGCATCATGCGTTCCCAACTCCATGACACCCTTTCTTCCACCATAAAGGTCATCCGAAGTTCCATCCTCATTGGCCATTGTCTCAATCAAGGCTCTAGCTTCATCCACATCTTTTTTTAATATTGAACAACCAGCAGAAGCGTTCAAAAGGCCTCTTATATTCCGACTGAGACCATTATAGAATATATGAATTTGTTGGAGGTCTGTAAAGCCATGGTGAAGACACTTACGGAGAAGTGCCTTGAACTTCTTTCAAGCAGTGCCAAAGGACTCTCCATCCCTTTGCTTGAAGCAAGAGATCTCCGCTCTATATTGGTCATATTTTGCTGGAGGAAAGAAGTGTGCCAAGAACTTGAAAACTAGATCTTCCCAAGTTGCAATGCTCCCGGTGGGTTGACTTTGGAGCCAATCTAGTGCCTCATCCTTCAAAGAGAAGGGAAATAATCTCAAACGAATGGCCGAATTGGAGACTCCATTGATCTTGATTGAACCAAAAATTTGAAGGAACTTGTAGATATGACAATTGACATCTTCCTCTTCACGTCCTCCGAATTTCTCTCCTCTAATGAGTTGTGTGAGAGCCGGCTTAATTTCAAAATTATTAGTCGCTATCATCGGAGGAACTATGAAAGACCCACATCAATCAATAAGAGGGGTCGTGAGGTCCTCTAGTGTCATTCTTCTTGGAGGTGGTCGGTTAACAACTTCTTCTTCTTCAATGATAGTAGTTTCTTCAAGAACTACCTCTTCTTGTGAAGTTCTTTCCTCTTTTCGATTTGCCTTGTGCTTGTGCGCCATGTATTTAGCCTTATTGGCCTTTGTTTGCTTGCGAGTTCTCCTTAAAGTCTTTTCAAGTTCTGGATCAAAATCAAATTCAACCTCTTTGCCTCGCATACAAGCTTCACAAGAAAGGTGAGAGCACACAAAAACAGGGCAAAAATGCTAAGGAAATAGAAAATGTAAAAGAAACAAAGAAAAAATGGATATGCACAATGTAGTGGAGCGCCCAAAGTAGTGAACGCCTTTGGAACTATTGATATCTAATCAATAGTCCCCGGCAACGGCGCCATAAACTTGATAGCGATTTCTCGCCATTCGGCAAGTATATCGATCGTTTAAAAAATAGGAGGGAAATAAGAGTATCGTCCCACAAGGACTATGTTAGTCTATCATATCCCCAAGGCTTTTCATTATTTGGACCATCCAGTTTTGTGAATTCATATCAAGAATTCAAATGCTAATCAATATGCAAAAAGAGTAGAAACAATGTTAAGAGAGAGTTAGGGATGGGGTTTAGTTGTCCTTCTCACTTATGCAATGAACACTTTGTCAATTTAGGCATGAACATGAAATTGAAGGTAAAATCCACCAATTTTAGATTAAGCCTATGTCTAGGTCATTAACCCCTTTGTTCTACCTTAAATCCCCGAATGTCATAGGCCAATTTAAGAATAAAGCAAGAGAGAAAGTGAATTCAATAAAACCTCACAATATCCAAGTCCTATGTCTAGGATCATGAACTATTGTGGTGAAATTCTACATTTCCAATACAATCAACCATGTGTCCATGGTACAACTATATCTAAATCAATTCTCCAATGATTAAACACAAGAGCGACATTCAAATCGGAAGCAACAACGTCAACTAAAATCTAATCAATCAAGGAAAGCATTAAGAATAGTAGAAATCACTTAATTGGGGAAGAATTAACCTAAAATGACAAGCAATTCAATTACATAAGTTCCAAGAACAACTTTCCCCAATTCCCTAACCTAGAGTTCAAGTAATCATAATTGGGGAGGAGAGAATAAGAGTAGAAGAATTACAAGTAGTCATTAAAAAACAAAAAAGAGAAAGATCAAGGATTACAAACTTTGGATTCATTCTCCAAGCAATTCCTCAAAGAAGGGAGCAAGAGAAAAATAGTGAAATTCTAAAAAATGAGAGTCTAAGCTCATGAACTAATCCTAAACCACTTATTTATAGGTTTTTGGATTACAAAGATCAAAACCCAAGAGTTAAACCCACTAAAATATGCTTAAAACATAGAAATACAGCTGAGTTGCGCGTTACAACGATGTCTGGCACGTTGGGATGCGCTCTATGTTGAGCTTCAAGAAGATTTGCGCGTTGTAACTTGCTTCTGGGCGTTGGGAGGCGCCCTGTGTTGAGCCTCAGGCTGTTCTGCGTGTTTGAACTTGCTTTTCTACGTCTAAGATGTGCTTTTGGCAGCCGCTCAGTCTTTTGAAGTCCTTTTCTTGGTTCTATCTTGATCCTTTGCGTCCAATCATCCTACAAACACACAAAAACAACAAAAACCAAGATCAAACACATCAAAATTAACACAAAAACTACAAAATTCTAACACATGAACTAATCTAAGAAAAGATGTGAATTTCTTCCTAATTAACCATTGAAATGGAACTAAAACACTAGAAAACACTACCAAACAACCTAAAATAGACCTCTAAAACATAGATAAGTGGACACTTATCACAACCCCAAACTTAACATTTTGCTTGTCCCCAAGCAAACATCAAAATCAAAACAATGGACAAGACAACTTTGCATGGTATCAACTCAAGAATTCTTTCAAGATTCATCATGTACCTAAACATCTCAAGATTATGCATGCCTCTCCATTGAAATTCAACACACTCTCTCATGTCATCAAAGCACAAGAATGCCAAGATATGATGCAAGCAATCAACTAAGAATGTGGCACAAATAATGTTGAATAGAAATCTACAACAATCCTCACAAAGATAAAGTGTATATCACTCATCACTCAAGTGTTTAGGCTAAAGATAATGCACTCAACCAATTATGAGAAGTGTGGAGTCTACAAATTTGAAATTGTCCTCTAAGTCTCCACCACTAAAAATCACATGCTAAGGAAGAATCAAGAGGTTTTATAATGGTTGTAATGGGGCTTAGGGAGGGGTAGGTGAATCAAGAAGGAAAACTAGGTAAAAACCACATAAACACACAAGAACAATGTCATGAATGGATTCCTAATCACCTATATGCAAAAATGTAGTGACAAGTGGAACAAATGATGGAAAAGGTATGAAAAAGAAAACAACAAAAGAACATATGAACTATACTAGAGTACCAACACTTATTCCTTTATTCTTCTCAATCTTTTTCAAAAAAAAAATTCCATATTTTCTTTCACTTTCTTTTCATAATTTTTTCTTTTTCATTCAATTTTTTTTCGTACATGCTTCTTTTTATTTTGATTTTCTATTTTTCTCAACATAATTCTTTTTGGATTTTCTTTTTTGCTTGAATTGGTACTTCTAATACAACACAAAAACAACAAAGTGGAACATGGGAGTGAATGAATGCATGCAAGATAGACTACCCAAACAAATACCCATACAAATATCAACCAACTCATGTGTTGTTGCTACCCCAAACTTATAAATTTGACTTGTTCTCAAGTCATGTCCAAATGAAACCCCAAACCAATACCCACAGAATTAACTTCAAAGCAAAAACAGCTGGGACCCCAAACTTAGAGAATTGGCTGGTTCTCTAAGCACAAACAACCCAAAACTTAGAAGAAAACTCTATAACCCAAAGGCTGAAAGGGGCTAGCAATGGATAAAGTATAGGACAAAGCTCATTTGGCTCAAGGCTTACAACAAAGAAGGTGCCTCTATCATATTCAACCTAGCATGCAATGACCAATCTCAACCAAGGGCAACATCAAATTTAAGAGCACACTCCAGCATAATGAACACTCATGACAAGAATTCTGTTGGAGGCTCAAATCCTCACCTAGGTGCATGATTGTCATCACATTGCTAAACTACATAAAGCATGCCACAAACCTAGTGTTCTTTCACTTATGCACACACTTGTCAAACAAGCACTTATCCAACAATTCAAGAGTATGCAATTTTACAAAGGGAGACATGGCTAATCCTAAGTGTCTGAGTCACAAGATTCATCTCTACTAGAACTAAGAATCAACATCATGCCCCAAATTCATCACAAGAATCATCAACAAAGTATGGGAAATCTATACAATAGCCAATCCAATCAATACTTAGAAAAGAAGGGTTAAGAATGAATCCCCTATGAAGACCCATTCATGCTTCTTGAAAGTTGCAAACATGAGGTCCACAAACCAATGCTTCACAAGTCCACATACCTACAAAACAAAAAAAAAAAAAAGAAAACCCAAACGCAAAACACAGAAAAAGAAAAATAACCAAAAACAAACCATATTACCTAAGTAAGTGCTTAGAGGATCATCAATCCTTTTCCTCTTCATCTTCCTCCCCATCATATTCCTCATCCTCACCATCTAAATTCTCATCCTCGCCATCACTTGGGTTCCCACTTCCATCACTAGTGTTGCCCTAAGCCCCACTAAAATCCCTAATCTTGGTGAGTTCCATGACATCTTCATAACTCACCGAAGGACCAAGTATAGCATCAACATCAATACCCCCTCTCTCTCTCTCTGCCAACATCCTAACTATAGGCTCTATGCGCATCATGTGATGGTTCATCATGTGGATGGACCTCACATTCTCTTGAAGTTCCTCCATCATGGAACAGTTGACTTGGATGTTCTCATGGAGTATACGCATATTTTCGTGAAGGAAGGCCATCATGGCGGCCTACAATTACTAAAAATAAAAATAAAATAACTAAAATTAAAAAAATAAATAGAAAAATGACTCAAAAACTAGACTTATCACACTATACACCTAGTTGTTTACTTGGAACCCAAGTAAACAAAACTAAGACAAACTCAAAAACAAATAACAAGACACAAACGACAAACAAAATGAGAAAAATAAAGAAGCACCAAAACTACAAGTTAAGGTTAATAACAACCTAAGACCTACTACCCATAAATATAAAGAAAAAAAAAGAGATAAAAGAAAAAAGAAAACTACTCTCTTATCATTATTGGTGAATTAGACTTCTTTGTTATCATGTTAGAGACATCATCAATAGTGACCTCTTGAAATCCACTGCTCCATTATAACCTAAAAGTCATAATCAATCCAACCAAATGACTGAAAATTAAAATAAATCGGTCACTAAAAAACTAATAAGAAAGATATAAAACACAACAACAAATAAAAAAAATCCTGGAATTAATTTTTACATTTACTTCTGAATTGTTTGAAGAAGATAACAACTTAGCTTGCACAAAAGTACAACAAACCTTGGGAATCGACTTTGTAGATGTCTTCTAAAACATTCTTGGCTTCCCATAATACTTTATTGTGATATTCATTTTGTCACACTTAGGCGGGGAAACCGCCAAGCCTAGGCGGCCACCAAATCTGCTAAAAAATCCCAAAATGAGAAAAAATAAAACAAAACAAAATAAATAGTGAAAAGATAAAACAAAGAACCTTTAAACCTACCATTACTAAAAATTAAACTAAAATAACTAAAATTAAAACAAAAACAAATAGAAAAATGACTCGAGTTATCACACCCCTACACTTAATTGTGTACTTGGGGCCCTAAGTAAACAAAATAAGACAAACTCGACAAGAAATGACAAGACACAAACCGCAAAAAAAATAAGAAAAATAAAGCAATACCAAAACATAAAGTTAAGGTTAATAAATACAAAAAACCCATTAAACAGTAGGAAAAAGAAAATAACCAAGCTAAAAGAAAAAGGAAAACTACTTCCCTATCAACAATGGTGAATTAGGAGGCACTATCACTAGTGTCCTCTCGAAATCAGCTGCTCTATCACTAGCTGAAAGTAATCATCAATCCAACAAAGTGACAGAAAAATAAAAAAAATCAGTCACTAAAATAATAATAAGAAAGATATAAAAGACATCAAATCAAAAAATAATCATGGGATTTCTTTTTATGTTTACTTCTGAATTGTTGGAAGAAGACAACAACTTAGCTTGCAAAAAAGTACTTCAAACTGTGAGAATGAGCTTCATAGATGCCTTTCATAACATTCTCGGCTTTCTAGAATTCTTTATTGTGATATTCAAATCGCACATCTAAGCATAGAAACCGCCAATCTTAGGCGGCTACCAAATCAGCTAAAAAAACCCAAAACAAAACAAAACAACTACTAAAAAGATAAAACAAATTAAATTAAAACTTACAATGACTAAAAAAAATAAAATAACAAAAATTAAAATGAAAACAAAATTGAAAATTGACTCAAAAACTAGACTTAGTTAAGATCAATAACAACCTAAAACCTACTACACATAAATATAAAGAAAAAATACAAAGATAAATGAAAAAACAAAACTACTCCCCTATCATTATTGGTGAATTAGACTTCCTTGTTAGCCTGTTGGAGGCACCATCAGTAGTGTCCTCTTGAAATCGACTGCTCCATCGTCAACTAAAAGTCATAATCAATCCAACCAAGTGACCGAAAATAAAAAAAATTGGTCACTAAAAAAATAATAAGAAAGATATAAAACACAACAACAAATAAAAAAGAAATCCTGGATTTTCTTTTTATATTTGCTTCTGAATTGTTGGAAAAATATAACAACTTAGCTTGCACAAAAGTACACCAAACATTAGGAATTGGCTTCTTAGATGTCTTCAATAATATTCTCAGCTTTCTAGAATTCTTTATTGTTATATTCAGAACGTCACAACTAGGTGTAGGCATAGGCAGCCACCAAATCTAGTAAAATAATTCAAAATGAAAAAAAATAAATAAATACTGAAAAAGATAAGACAAAGAACATTAAAACCTACAAATACTAAAAATTAAATTAAAATAACAACTTATTAAACCCCTGCACTTAGTTGTTTACTTGGGCCAAGCAAACAAAATAAGAGAAACTAAAAAGAAATGACAAGACACAAATAACCCAAAAAATAAGAAAAATATAAAAAACATCAAAACTTCAACTTAAGGTTAATAACAACCTAAACCTACTGCACAAAAAGAAAAAGAAAAAGAAAACAGAGATAAAAGAAAAAAGAAAACTAATAAGAAGGATATAAAACACAACTTCAAAGCAAAAAAAATCATGGGATTTCTTTTTACATGTACTATTGAATTCTTGGAAGAAGAAAACAACTTAGCTTCCACAAAAGTACACCAAACATTGAGAATAGCCTTTGTAGATACCTTCCATAACATTCTAGGCTTTCTAGAATTCTTTATTGTCATATTCAGATCATCACACCTAGGCGAGGAAACTGCCACGCCTAGCCGGCCACAAAATTTGCTAAAAAAACACAAAATGAGAAAAAAATTTAACAAAACAAAATAAATAGTAAAAAAATAAAACAAAGCACATTAAAACCTACCATTACTAAAAATTAAATTAAAATAACTAAAACAAATACAAAAACAAATAGAAAAATGACTCAAAAACTAGACTTATAACACCCTACACCTAGTAGTTTACTTGGGGCCCCAAAAAAACAAAACTAAGATAAACTAAAAAAGAAATAACAAGACACAAACGGCGCACAAAATGACAAATATAAAGAAGCACCAAAACTACGAGTTTAGGTTAATAACAATCTAAAACCTACTAGACACAAATATAAAGAAAAAAACAAAGAAAAACGAAAACTACTCCCCTATCATTATTGGCGAATTAGACTTCCTTGTTAGCATGTTGGAGGCACCATCAGTAGTGTCCTCTCGAAATTCACTGCTCCATCATTAACTAAAAGTCATACTCAATCCAACCAAGAAAGATTTAAAACACAACATCAAATCAAAAAAAAATCCTAAGATTTCTTTTTTACATTTACTTCTGAATTTTTGGAAGAAAATAACAACTTAGGTTGCAAAAAAGTACACAAAACCTTTATAATGAGGTTTGTCGATACCTTTCATAACATTTTTGGCTTTCTAGAATTCATTATTGTGAAATTCACATTGTCACACCTTGGCGTGTAAACTGCCACGCCTAGGCGGCCACCAAACCTCCTAAAAAAAGCCCAAAAAGAAAACAGAGATAAAAGAAAAAAGAAAACTATTCCCCTATCATTATTGGTCAATTAGACTTCCTTTTTTGCATGTTGAAGACACCATCAGTAATGTCCTCTTAAAATCCACCACTCCATCATCAACTAAAAGTCTTAATCAATCCAACCAAGTGACCGAAAAATAAAATAAATCGGTTACTAAAAAAAGTAATATGAAAGATATAAAACACAACAACAAATCACAAAAAAATCCAGAAATTTCTTTCTACACCTAACCTTGGAAATCGGTTTCCTAGATACCTTCCATAACAATCTCGGCTTCCAAGAATTCTTCATTGTGATATTCAGAACGTCAAACCTTGGCGTGAAAACCACAACGCCTAAGCGGCCACCAAATCTGCCAAAAAAATCCAAAATCAGACAAAATAAAACAAAACAAAATAAATACTACAATTACTAAAAATTAAATTAAAATAACTAAAATTAAACCAAAAACAAATAGAAAAATGACTCAAAAACTAGACTTAACTTAGTTGTTTACTTGGGGCCCCAAGTAAACAAAATCAGAGAAACTTAAAAAGAAATTGACAAGACAAACACAACACACAAAATAAGAAAAATAACGAAACACAAAAATATCAAGTTTAGGTTAATGACAACCAAAAACCTACTAGACACAAATATAAAGAAAAAAACAAAGATAAAAGAAAAAACAAAACTACTCCCCTATTGTTATTGGTGAATTAGACTTTTTGTTAGCATGTTGGAGACACCATCGGTAGTGTCCACCTGAAATCCACTGCTCCATCACCTACTGAAAGTAATAATCAACCCAACAAAGTGATAGAAAAACAAAATAAATCAGTCACAATAAAAATAATAAGAAAGATATGAAACACAACAACAAATAAAAAAAATCTTGTAATTTCTTTTTACATTTACTTCTAAATTGTTAGAAGAAGATTACAGCTTAACTTGAACAAAAGTACAACAAACCTTGGGAATTGGCTTAGTAGATACTATCCACAACATTCTTGGCTTTCCACAATTCTTTATTGTGATATACAGATCGTCACACCGAGGCGTGGAAACCGCCATGCCTCAATGGCAACTAAATCAGCTAAAAAACAGAAATGAGACAAAACAAAACAAATAAATACTAAAGAGATAATTAGATAAAATTAAAACCACCAATTAATAAAAATAAAAAAATAACTAAAATTAAAAAAAATTAATAGAAAAATAATTCAAAACTAGACTTATCACTCCCTACACCTAGTTATTTACTTGGGCCCCCAAATAAATAATATTAAGACAAACGAAAAAAGAAATAACAAGACACAAACGGCGCACAAAATGACGAAAATAAAGAAGCACCAAAACTACAAGTTCAGGTTAATAACAACCTAAAACCTACTAGACACAAATATAAAGGAAAAAAACCAAAGAAAAAAGAAAGCTACTCCCCTATCATTATTGGTGAATTATACTTCCTTGTTAGTAGGTTGGAGGCATTATTAGTAGTGTCCTCTCGAAATCCACTGCTCCATCATCAACTAAAAGTCATTATCAATCCAACCAAGTGACAGAAAAATAAAATAAATAGGTCACTAAAAAAACTAATAAGGAGGATATAAAACACAACAACAAATACAAAAAAATCCTTGGAATCGGCTTCTTAAATATCTTCCATAACATTCTCGCATTCAAAGAATTCTTTATTGTGATATTCAAATCGTCACACCTAGGGGGGAACCGCCACGCCTATGCGACCACCAAATCTACTAAAAAAACCCAAAATGAGAAAATAATTTAAAACAAAATAAATAGAAAAAAATAAAACAAAGCACATTAAAACCTACCATTACAAAAAATTAAAATAACATGACTCAAAAACTAGACTTATCACGCCCTTGCACTTTGTTGATTACTTTGGACCCCAAGTAAACAAAATAAGAGAAACTCAAAAAGAAATGACCAGACAAACATTACACATAAAATAAGAAAAATAAGGAAACACCAAAACTTCAAGTTTAAGTTAATGACAACCAAAAACCTACTAGACACGAATTAAAGAAGAAAAAAACGATAAAACAAAGTTAAAACTACTCCCCTATCATTATTGGTGAATTAGACTTCTTTGTTAGCATGTTGAAGGCACCATCGGTAGTGTCCTCTCGAAATCCACTGCTCCATCATCAACTAAAAGTCATCATCATTCCAACCAAGTGACCGAAAAATAAAATAAATTGGTCACTAAAAAAACTAACAAGGAAGATATAAAACACAACAAAAAATAAAATAAAAAAATCCTGGGAATCGGCTTTGTAGATATCTTACATAAAGTTCTCAGCTTCCCAGAATTCTTTATTGTGATATTCAGATCGTCACAACTAGGCGGAGAAACCACCACGCCTAGGCGGCTACCAAATCTGCTAAATAATCCAAAATAAAAAAAATAAACAAATAGTAAAAAAATAAAACAAAGCACATTAAAACCTACCATTTCTAAAAATTAATTAAAATAACTAAAATTAACGCAACGACAAACAACAAGAAAATCCAGAAATTTCTTTCTACACCTAACGTTGAGAATCGGTTTCGTAGATACCTTCCATAACAATCTCGGCTTCCAAGAATTCTCTATTGTGATATTCAGATCATCAAACCTAGGCGTGGAAACCGCCACTGCCTAAGCGGCCACCAAATCAGATAAATAAATCCAAAATGAGACAAAATAAAACAAAACAAAATAATTACTAAAAAGATTAAACAAAGAACATTAAAACCTACAATTACTAAAAATTAAATTAAAATCAATAAAATTAAACTAAAAAAAATAGAAAAATGACTCAAAAACTAGACTTATCAAACCCTTGCACTTAGTTGTTTACTCGGGGCCCCAAGTAAACAAAATAAGACAAACTCAAAAAGAAATGACAAGACATACATCACACAAAATAAGAAAAACAAGAAAACACCAAAATGTCATGTTTAGGTTAATGACAACCAAAAACCTACTAGACATAAATATAAAGAAAAAAGCATAGATTAAAGAAAAAAGAAAACTACTCCCCTGTCATTATTGGAGAATTAGACTTCTTTGTTAGCATGTTGGAGGCACCATTGGTAGTGTCCACTCGAAATCCACTGCCCCGTTATCAACTAAAAGTCATAAGCAATTCAACCAAGTAACCGAAAAATAAAATAAATCGGTCACTAAAATAACTAATAAGGAAGATATAAAACACAACAACAACAAAAATCTTGGGAATCGGCTTCGTAGATATCTTACATAACCTTCTCAGCTCCCCATAATTCTTTATTGTGATATTCATATCGTCACACCTAGGCAGGAAAACCGCCACGCCTAGGCGGCCACCGAATCTGCTAAAAAAACCAAAAAAAAGAAAAAATAAAAAAAAACAAAATAAAGAGTAAAAAAATAAAACAAAGCACATTAAAACCTACCATTACTAAAAAGAAGGTTGAGGTCAAAGAGAAGATGGATGGAGTACCTCAGGTAAAGGAGGTTCCTTATCCTGTTCATCCATCAAAGAAAACAAAGGAGAGACAATATGTTAGGTTTATAGACATTTTCAAACGGCTTCAAATAAATGTACCATTTATGGAAGCTATGGAGGAAATGCCAAGTTCATGAAGGACTTGTTGACGAAAAAGAGAAAGTTCAAAGATGAAACTGTGGAACTAGAAGCCGGGTGTAGTGCCATAATTCAAAAGTCCTTGCCTCACAAGACCAAAGATCCGGGTAGTTTTACTATCCCTGTTACTATTGGTGCTCTTCCCGTAGGGAAGGCATTATTGGATCTTGGCGCAAGCATAAACCTCATGTCGTTGTCCATGTTAAAACGGATCGGTGATCTGGAAGTGAAACCCACTAGAATGACCCTCCAACTGGCAGATAGCTCATTAAAATTTCCTTATGGTGTAGTGGAGGATGTTCTAGTAAAGGTTGACAAATTTGTCTTTCCGGTTGACTTTGTCATCATGGATATAGAGGAAGACTTGGAGGTGCCTTTAATTCTAGGGCGACCTTTCATGAAAACGGCAAGAGTCATAATTGACGTGGATAATGGGCAACTCAAGGTACGAGTTGAGGATGATGAGGTAAAATTTGACGTGTTGGAAGCCATGAAACACCCAAAGGAAAAAAGTCAGCCTTTAGGGTGGATGTCATGGAAGAGGCATTTCTATTGGGAAAGCAAGAAATGTACAGTGCTAGCCCTTTAGAAAGAGCTCTAGTGCAGTCTCGTGCAAATTTATATGACTTGGAGGAAGTCAAAATTGAAAAATGTTTGAGGGAGCTAGATACTCTAAAAGAGGACCCCATAATAACATTTGTCCCGGAAGACTTATCCAAGGAGGAAAAGTTAGAAAAAAATAAGCTGGAATTGAAAGTGCTGCCATCCCATCTGAAATATGCATTTTTAGATGAAGGGGGAGGCAAGCCAGTGATCATCAACAGTTCACTATCTTCTGACCAAGAGGCACAACTCTTGGAGGTTTTAAAAGCCAATGAAGGGGCGATAGGATGGGCACTGACAGATCCAAAAGGCATAAGTCCTTCTTTCTGTATGCACAAGATACATATGGAAGAGGATTTTAAACCTGTGGCCCAGCCTCAAAGGTGTTTGAATCCAACGATGAAGGAAGTAGTGAGAAAAGAAGTCCTCAAGTTACTCGAAGCTGGTATGATTTATCCCATCTCCGATAGCGAGTGGGTAAGTCCAGTTCAAGTGGTTCCAAAGAAAGGGGGGATGACAGTCATTAAGAGCGAGAAACATGAGTTAATCCCTACAAGGACGGTGACCCGGTGGCGTATGTGCATTGATTATAGAAGATTAAATCAAGCCACCAGGAAAGATCATTTCCCTTTGCCTTTTATGGACCAAATGCTTGAGAGACTAGCTGACCAGGCATATTACTATTTCTTGGATGGATATTCTGGGTATAACCAAAATTTGGTAAACCCAGAAGATGAGGAAAAGACAGTCTTCACATGTCCATTTGGAGTTTTTGCTTATAAGCGTATGACGTTTGGACTGTGTAACGCGCCTGCGACCTTTCAAAGATGCATGCTCGCCATTTTTTCGGATTTGGTTGAGAAATGTATTGAAGTTTTCATGGATGACTTTTCTGTCTTTGGGAAAAGTTTTGAAGAATGTTTGAACAATCTGAATATTTTGCTAGGAAGATGTGTTCAAACAAATCTAGTACTTAACTGGGAGAAGTGTCATTTCATGGTGGAAGAAGGGGTGGTGCTTGGTCATAAGATCTCATCTAGAGGGATTGAGGTTGACAAAGCAAAAGTGGAATTTATTGAAAAACTTCCACCACCCGTGAATGTTAAAGGAATCAGGAGTTTTCTAGGACATGCCGGTTTTTACCAGAGATTTATTAAAGACTTCTCCAAGATTGCCAAGCCACTTAGTAATCTTTTGGTTAAAGATGTGGATTTCAATTTTGATGTTAAGTGCTTGGAGGCATTTGAGAGACGGAAGGAAAAACTGATTATGGCCCCAATCATAGCTGCTCCAAATTGGTCTTTGGACTTTGAGCTTAATTGTGATGCGAGTGACTATGCTGTGGGTGCCGTATTAGGCCAAAGAAAAGACAATTTTTCACCCTATACATTATGCTAGTAGAGTACTTAATGATGCACAGGTAAACTATGCAACTATAGAAAAAGAATTACTAGCGATTGTATATGGGTTGGAAAAATTTAGATCTTATCTTATAGGGTCGACAGTAATTGTCTATACTGACCATGCAACCATAAAATACTTGGTGACTAAGAAAGAGTCGAAGCCAAGATTGCTTCGTTGGATTCTCTTGCTGGAGGAATTCAATCTAGTCATCAAGGATAAAAAGGGATGTGAAAATTTTGTGGCTAATCGTCTTTCCCGACTTTGTAACACAGAGGGGACCAGCGAAACAGAAGAGATTGTCGAGGAATTCCCGGATGAACGTTTGCTGCTCATTCAAGAAAGGCCATGGTTTGCTGATATGGAAAATTTTAAAGCAGCGGGAATTATTCCGGATGGGTTTTCTTGGCAACAAAAAAAGTTCTTAAAAGACTCTTCTTACTTCGTTTGGGATGATCCTTACCTATTTAAAATCGGAGGAGATGGTCTTCTGAGACAGTGTGTTTCCCGTGGAGAATCTAAAAGCATATTGTGGCATTGTCACAATTCACCCTATGGGGGACATTTTAATGTGGAACGCACTGCAGCCAAAGTATTGCAGTCCGGTTTCTATTGGCCAACAATCTTCAAAGATGCTCACATCTATGTGAAGCAGTGTGATAAGTGCCAAAGAACCGGAGGAGTGACAAGACGGAATGAGATGCCTCTAACAGTTATGTAGGAGGTAGAGGTATTTGACTGCTGGGGAATTGATTTTGTTGGTTTATTTCCACCCTCTTTCACCAATGAATATATATAGGTGGGAGTGGACTATGTTTCAAAATGGGTAGAAGCAATTCCCTGTGCAAGAGCTGATGCAAAGACGATAGTGACATTATTGAAAAAGAATATATTCTCAAGGTTTGGTTCCCCGAGAGTACTCATCAGTGATGGGGGTTCGCACTTTTGCAACTCCCAACTAAAGAAGGTCTTGGAACATTATGGGGTGAGACATAAAATTGCTAGTCCATACCATCCCCAAACTAATGGTCAAGCTGAAGTCTCGAATAGAGAAATTAAGCGAATTCTGGAAAAGACTGTTAGTGTTTCAAGGAAATATTGGACAATTAAACTGGATGATGCTCTGTGGGCGTAAGGACAGCTTTTAAAGCTCCCATAGGATTGACTCCTTTTCAGTGAGTCTATGGGAAGTCCTGTCACTTACCAGTCAAACTAGAACATAAGGCATATTGGGCTTTAAAATATTTTAATTTTGACCAAACAACTGCTGGAGAAAAAAGAAAATACAACTTCATGAATGAGAAGAATTGAGACTCCAAGTTTATGAGTCTTCAAGGATATACAAAGAAAGAATGAAGTTGTATCATGATAAAAATTTGGTCAAGAAGGTTTTCAGTCTTGGGCAATATGTTTTACTCTTTAATTCTAGAGTAAAATTATTCCCAGGAAAATTAAAGTCCAAGTGGTCCGGACCCTTTAGGGTTAAGGATGTAAGGCCTTATGGAGCTATGGAGATTGAAGACCCAGTGAAAAATGAAAGCTGGATAGTCAATGGTCAGAGATTGAAGTTATACCTTGGTGGTGACGTCGAGCGGCTAACCACCATAATAGGTTTGAAGGAAGCATAACCATGCTACATGCGTCGAGCTAATGACGTTAAACAAGCGCTGATTGGAAGGCAACCCAATTTTGTGTGTTTATTTTTGTTTTTGTGTACATAGAATAAATAAATTTGATAAATTTTGAAAGTATTTTTGTGAGAAAGTTGAAAATTTGAGCACTTGAAAAAAGCTTCTTCACTGTCCAGTTTTTGGACCTGGCGCTCAAGCGCTAGTGGCATTTAATTGGCGCTAGTTTCAAAAATTTTGAGTCAGATGTTGGCGCTCGAGCGCCAATATCAACGCTCAAGCGCCAGAGACAACTGAAAGGTTTTCTTCACTGCATACATTTTGGGTTGGCGCTCGAGCGCTAGCTGTGACACTCCAGCGCCAAAAAAACGAAACGGTTGATCTGCTCATCAATGCACTAGCGCTCGAGCGCCAGTCACGCGTTGGCTTTAAAAACAGTGCAGTATCAGTTTCTTTTCACACATTCTCTCAGCAATTACGCCTAAAATACTCACTTTCTCACACGAAATCTCTTCAAAATCCATCAAATTTCTCAAGTTTTTCATCATCATCAT
This sequence comes from Cyamopsis tetragonoloba, assembly GCA_037177725.1. Lineage (NCBI taxonomy): Eukaryota > Viridiplantae > Streptophyta > Magnoliopsida > Fabales > Fabaceae > Cyamopsis > Cyamopsis tetragonoloba. The sequence continues at coordinate 13,888,318 of CM074124.1, read as the reverse complement.
CATGTTCAGGTAAATGTGCATCAATTTCATTGTTCATATTTCATATGTTCTCTTTTTATGATTTCTTTGCTCTTCTTCAAAGAATGCATGAACATGAACATAAAACATGGCTACATTCTGATTTTACTCTGTTAATACATTAACATTTGGGGTTTTCTATTCAAAAATGGTTGTGATATTCTATGATAGTCTCTTTTGTTATTGAAATTCTGGATTTTGTGACCCATTCTTAAGTTTGTTCTTGAACTGAAAAATGCAATGGTCATGAATATAGTCCATTTTTGAGAACCCAAATGTGCATTGTATAACTGAACATGATTTTGATGATTTGAGTGTTTTTGGTTTCTAATTTTGGAGTTTTATTTGAATAATGTACAGTAACCGAGGAAAGGCACCTGCCTATGAGCCCGAACGTGCCTCTAAGAAGAGGAAGGAAGGCCCCCAAAGGAGAAGAGGAGGTTCCTCATCCCAGGGCGATGGTTCTGACCAACCCCAACGGTTCATTGACCGGGAAAGGGCTGAGAGGTTCTGGGTCATTGATGACTGGAACTTCATTGCGAGCGCAGAGTTGAGTTGCGAGACGGGGAATGCCAAGAGTTCACCGGCATGCTCACTCTCCGCAACTGGTGGTCTATTGCATCGCTCCCAGAGAAGTTCGACCCGGAGATTGTCAAGGAGTTCTATGCGAATGCCTTTGGGGGTAAAGACACCAAGACCCGTGAGAAGGTGTCCACTGTCCACGGGATCCGGGTACCGTAAGATGCCGACTGGATAAATGAGAAGATCGGCGGAGGAGTCATTTCACCTATCTCGGCTTATGAGAGAAGTGAAGGGGTGGTGGACGACTTCACAAGAATGAGGAATCAAGGGGATTTGGACCTCCAAACTACTTTGGAGCGAATTTGCTATGAGGACTGGAGGATTGTGGAGACGACTCGAAACGGAGTTCCCCACAAGGTTCTCCGGGGCAACATGACTGTGGTCTCCAAATTGTGGATGACCTTTTATTCTCGCCAACCTCCGGCCAAAATCCCATCCCTCTGATCTCCCACTTGAAGAATGCCATTTCTTGGGTTGTATCAAGACTCCCGGCATCACGGTTGACCTGGCTCGGATTATTTCTGACATGATTTGGGCAAATGTGCACAAGGGTGGCACAAAACAAAGCCTGGCGTTCCCGTCTCTTATCACTAGTCTATGTGAAGATGCGGGGGTTCTGGTCGTTCGTAGCCAGAAGATTCGAGGGCCCATTGATAAGAAGTATTTCCGGAACCACTGTGCGGATAGGGATCCAAATCACCACCTGCACCACCACCACAAGTTCCCCCGAGAACTATGGAGGATTTGTGGGGCCGTATCAGCACGAGGCTTGATCATAATGACAAGCAATTTGCTGCCCTACATTGGGGGATGACTAGTCTTCACCTCTCCCACTACTCGATGACCCAGCACACTATACCGGGCCAAACATTTTTCCAGCCACCGGAGGCTTCTGCCACACATTTGGATTGGCCTGGGGACCAGCCAATTCCACCGAGGGAGGCAGCTGGAGAGGGAGGAGAAGGAAGTGGTGGTAGTAGTGGTAGCGGGGAAGACGATGGGTCTGGTGGCGATGGGGACATCGACATCAACGATTATTTAGAGGAGGATGACCCATTAATCTAATTTGATAGGGAAGTTTCTATTGGTTGATGTTGATTTCTTGTGTTTGACTTGTTTTATTTTTCTTGTTGTTTTTTTTTATTTTTTGTTTTATAATAAAATTATTGTAGTTTTTGTTTCTTTTTATGAAAAAAAAATGAAAATTATATATTAAATAAAAAGTTTGTTTTGTTTCAGTGGCAAGTGTTGGTTTTTAGTGGTGTGAAAAATGAAAATTCTTATGATATTGCATGGTTTGGAAAAAGAGGAATTGTGAAAAATACTGATTTGAAAGTTAACCGATCATGAGATGATTTTTGTGCATTGGGAGTTGTGAAAAATTATTTTCAAGGTTAAAGCCTTTTTAGCCTTGTATGTTGAGTGAATCCCACAAAAATGTATGAGAGTCTTCTTTGTTAACTTGAATGGATTTTGTTTGATTTTGTAATTTCCATGATCAATTGAGACTTAAAAATGATAGAGGCATAGTTTCTTGATTGAGTTTGAGCCAAAAAGTTTACCTGTGAAATTACATCTTTTTGTTGGTACCCACTTTGAGCCATGAATTCATTCTTAAACCCTAAGATACCTATGTGAATGTTTTATCCTTACCTTTGAGTTGGAGAAAAATATTTATATGTTCAGGGGGGAATAATGGGTATGCAAATGATGTATAATTCTGTTGGCCTAGATAAAGGAATCAAGTGTTTCTAGTAAAAGTCCTTAGGCAGCCTTGTGTATATATGTGAAAAAGAAAAAATTGAAGGTACCTTGGAAAAGAAGAAAAAGAAACACTTGAAAGGAAGTATGAGGTGAGCAAGTTTTGTAGAATAGGTTGGGGGGAAATTTGTAAATATATGAAAATATTTTCTCCAACTCATTTTGCATAACAAGAAAAACAAAGATTCTTTGTAGCCCAGCCTGATTATAACCTTTTGAAAAGACCTCTTGATTTATTGTTCGATTTTATGAAATGGTTTGATGGCAAATGAAAAACAAAATTCAAGTTAAGTGACATTGAGGAATGAGCGAAATTGACACCATGTAAGGTTTGAGAGTAAACCTTTGTTAATGGTTGATTACAATTTCCTTTGCACTTAAGTCATAAACTGGTCCGTTGCTTCTGTAAATTAGGTGATCACAAAGTTTCTCTTAACTCTTTCCATGCATATCATAAAAATTGAAGTTTGACACACTTGCTTTAACCCATACTTGCCATGTTTCTTTTGTTGTTTTTCTTTGTTTTAGGATACATTGCTTGAGGACAAGCAAAGTCTTAGGTTGGGGGAGTTTGATAAGTGCAAATTAGTATGTTCTTATAATAAAGGATTTGAACTTATCTTCTCTAGAAATTTCATGTTTTATACATAATTTCACCTTTTTTTCCTTACTTTGTGAGTTTAAGAGTAAATAAGTGGTAATAATAAGTTTTCTAACTTTAGAGATGTATTTTCAGGTGTTTTTGGAGGCAAAATAGGAAAATCAAGTTGCTAGAGCATATAAGAGGCCAGCGCTCGAGCGCCAGACCAAGGCTCGAGCGCTGGAAGCTGAGGAACATAGGATCCTCTCTGCCAGAGTTATGAGCCTGGTGCTCGAGCGCCACACCAGGGCTCGAGCGCGAGAATGCGTTAAGCATTGGATCCTCTCTGCCTGAGTTATGAGCCTGGCGCTCGAGCGCCACACTAGGGCTCGAGCGCCAGACGCATTAACCAGGCAATTAAGCTCATTAACCAGCTTGTGTCAGGCCAGCGCTCAAGCGCCAGGAGGGCGCTCGAGCGCCAGATCCCTGCCCAAAACACCAATAAATACAGTCATTCAGAAGTTAGAAGATATTGAATTGTATAGAAATAAACCACAAAGTATAGGCTTTAGTCAGAGTTCTAATACTCTTAGGTTTAGTTCTTGAAGTTCATGGCCTTGCTAGGCTAAGCTTTCCGCCGAGATTGAATGTAATTACTTCGTCTCTTGTTTCTTTCAATTGTTAGTTTATATTATATATGAAATGGAGTACTTCTTCTACTCTTCTTTTCTTGGTTTAAGCTTGATCACCTTTTCCATGTGTTAGTTTATTTGCGCAATTGAGAAACTGGTTTATAAATGGATATGGGGAAAAACTCTCATAAAACCTTCTAGTCTAGAGATGGATGGAAGTGCTTATGATTGCTTTAGTACTATGCTTAATGCAAGACTTAGTACCTAGAGTGCCAAGAGATTGGGTTCTAGAGGCTAGTGTCTTAGAATCAAGTGATCAAAGAGATTTGCACTTGTGACATTGAGTACTCATAATATGTAACTAAAATAGAAAGAAACAAGATGAAGTAATGAAACTCAATCTCAGGTGAATTATTATTTTATTTGTTTATTTCTTTATCTAGTGTTTATTTTATTTTCCATTCACAATCTATGATATTTTTGAACAATTCGTCAACTTAATTCTTAATCGAATTAATCCAAGTGCTCCCTGTGGACGATACACGTGTAGTCACTATACTGAAACGAGTTAACCATTTCCAGCACCATTAAAAGGTTAACACATGCATACATCCATAATTGTCATACCATGCATTATGTATGAGTTGTTGCATTGATTGTGGATTGAATTGTGTGTTAGGGATTAAATGGGGTGTTTTCCAGTTAGACTGGTTGCGATATGGTATAAAAATGTTTTAAAAAATGCCGAGGGATACTTAGTTATATGTTTACATATAACTGACGGTTACCATATCGCAGGTATCAGACGATTGTGAAGCAAAAGCCACAAATGAGATGAGCTGTGGGCTTTTCTTAGGTATAGCCACACATGGTGAACCTAAGTCTCAAGTTCATATGTTAATTTGTTCACCATAAAGTTTCTAATTTTTAAAATTAAAATATTTTTTAGAAATTGTATACTATACAATTGAAAAATAGGGTATTTTTTTTAAAATTTAAAAGGCATAATTTAAATTTAATAAATTATTTGATTTTTTTTTTAAAATAATGTATTGTTCACCATGAAGTTTCTAGCTTAATTTACAGATTTTTTTTATATTTTTAAAATTCCAACATTTATTTCTAGAAATCGTGTACTATAGACTTGAAAAATAGGGTATTATTTACTTTAAAAATGAAAATTCCTATTTTAAATTTACTAAATTATTTGATTTTTTTTTAAAATAATATATTGTTCACCATGAAGTTTCTAACTTAATTTAAACAATTTATTATATTTTTAAAATTGCAACTTTTGTTACTTGAAATAGTGTAGTATACATTTGATAAATTGGGTGTTTTTTAATTTAAATATGAAAATGTGTTTTTTTAATTTATAACATTATTTGATTTTTTTAAAAAAATAATATGCTGTTCACCATAAAGTTTCTAAATTAGTTTACATAATTTTTTGAATTTTTAAAATTAAAATATTTTTTAGAAATCGTATACTATACAATTGAAAAATAGGGTATTTTTTATTTTAAAATTTAAAAGGCATAATTTAAATTTATTAGATTATTTGATTTTTTTTAAATAATGTATTTTTCACCATGAAGTTTCTAGCTTAATTTACAGATTTTTTTTTTATATTTTAAAATTCCAACATTTATTTCTAGAAATCGTGTACTATAGACTTGAAAAATAGGGTATTATTTACTTTAAAAATGAAAATGCATATTTTAAATTTACTAAATTATTTGATTTTTTTTAAAACAATGTATTGTTCACATGAAGTTTTTAGCTTAATTTAAACAATTTTTTATATTTTTAAAATTATAACTTTTGTTTCTAGAAATCGTATAGTATACACTTGAAAAATTGGGTGTTTTTTAATTTAAATATGAAAATATGTTTTTTAATTTATAACATTATTTTATTTTTTAAAAAATAATTTAGTGTTCACCATAAAGTTTCTTAATTAGTTTACATAATTTTTCGAATTTTTAAAATTACAAAACATTTTCTAGAAATCGTGTACTGTAAACTTGAAAAATAGATTGTTTTTTACCTTAAAATTGGGAAGGCATAATTTAAATTTATTAAATTATTTGATTTTTTTTTGAAAATAATGTATTGTTCACCATGAAGTTTCTAGCTTAATTTACACAATTTTTTTTATATTTTTAAAATTCCAAGATTTGTTTCTAAAAATTGTGTACTATAGACATGAAAAATAGGGTATTTTTTACTTTAAAAATAAAAAAGCATATTTTAAATTTAGTAAATTATATGAATTTTTTGAAAACATTGCATTGTTCACAATGAAATTTCTAGATTAATTTACAAAAAAATTTATATTTTTAAAATTTGAACATTTGTTCCTAGAAATCGTGTACTATACACTTGAAAAATAGGGTGTTTTTGTGACACCTTAATTTTGAGTCCGTTTTTTTTTTCAAAACACTAGTGGAAGCAAAATTCTAATTTACAACAATTAAAAATAATAACAATTACAACCCTTTCAATTTATATGGATTCTTATACAGCTGAACAAATTAACATATGAACTTGAGACTTAGGTTCACCATGTGTGGCTATACCTAAGAAAAGCCCACATCTCATCCCATATGTGGCTTTGGCTTCACAATCTTCTGATACCTGCGATATGGTAACCGTCAGTTATATGTAAACATATAACTGAGTAACCCCCGGCATTTTTAAAAACATTTATACCATATCGCAGCGAGTCTAACTGGAAAACACCACATTTAATTCCTATCACATAATAAATCCAAATCAACATATTCAAACATAATGCATGCAATGACAATTATAAATGTATGCATACCATGATCTTTCATTATCATACTTGTTTCATTCTTTTTTTAGTCTTTTACGGAAGCCTCGTGCACATGATTTCTCCCTAGGCGCATGGAAGCAACGTGCATTTGAGCTCAATCATGGACCACGGCAAGCGTCCCTACCGTAATCAATTGTCGGGCTATCTTGACCCTGTTCATTGGGAATAGCCCATGACGTCCTTAGGCGTTCATCGGAATAGTCCTTTCTTTCGGGCCATCTGCCCAGTCGTAAGGCAACCCTACTAGTTCATGCCATCTTACCCCGTTTATTGAGAGACCCTACATTCTCGATCTTTTCATGCTTGTCCGCTTACCGGTGTGTAACCGGTGGAACTCAACCCACTTACTCAACATCCGTTGAAGGGGGAAGCTTATCTTATCATTTAATTTCATTTTACAAGTTATCATGCAAATTTCACATTCAACTCATATCATTTGCATACAACATTCATCATTCATCATTTATGACACTACAATTTCATTAATCACTAATTAAATCACTTTCCATCCATTACATAACACTATACTTATCATAATCATTGCATGACCCTAATACACGTTACTAAGTCATATGGACCTATTTACATTGATCCTAACCCTAGAATAAGTCTATTAGGGTCCACAATGCATTTTGGAAGTAGTTCTTAGGACCTTTGATCTTGGTTTTTGTTTGGTTTTGTTCATGTAGGATCTAAGTATGGAGAAGTGTTGATATTTTGAAGTTTAGGCTTGAAGAATGGAGCCTAAGTTGAGGAGAGTTGAAGAATGGAAGTGAGAAGATCATGGTGTTGAAATTTCCCTCTCTTGTGCGCATATACATAGGTGCTGTGCGAACCTCAGTTGGCTTGGGTTTCTACTGTCCAATCTTGTGCGCACACATGCAGAAGCTGTGCGCACCTCAATTGGCTTGGGTTCCTTCTGTCCAATCTTGTGCGCACACACGCAGGAGCTGCACGCACCTCAATTGGCTTGGGTTCCTCCTATTCAATCTTGTGCGCACACATGCAAAAGCTGTGTGCACCTCAATTCATCTACCCAAACACACACCTTCACTCACATTCAACTTCCAAACAAACCACATTCATCAAACCAAAACATAAAATCATCTTAATATTCACAAGAACAACTTACTTTAGCATACATTTCTTCAAAAATAAGCCACATGCATTAAATAAAATAATTTAATGTACAAGTTTCAACATACACATATAACCCATCATACCTCAAAATCAAGGCACAAGTGCCTAACCCAAATCATCTACTTTAACAAATCTAAACCTATTTCCATCACATTTTCCACACTAGAGCAAAATCACACCTCCTACCAATTTCTATTCTCTAACTAGTCTAAGTTGGGGTATAATAGGGTTACCTTCTTTAAGTTGAGCTCCAAAACCCTTGCTTCTTCAATGTCTCCAAGAGCTCCAGTCTCACCCCAAATGACTTGTTGGCTCCTAATGTTCACAATGCAAGCTATTAGCATCTATGGGAATTCTTTTTCAAGCTTGCGTGTTAGAAATGGGTTGGGAGATCATTTGCCCAAAAATGGTGGCTTGACCAAAAATGGAGAAATGGGTTTGCATGTCTTATCTAGGTGCTTAATGGCTTCTCTAAATTGCTAATGATTCACTCAAGGCTCCAAATAGAAGAGATTGATGAAGGATGAGGCATTAGAAAGATGGAGAAGATGAGTCTAAGTGTGTGTGAGGGAGAGTGGGGCGAGAATAAGCAGGAAGTGAGGGACTTGCATGTTCAATTAAAGAGAAAAATGACCTTCCTTGTGGCTTGGTGATGATGATTTCTTAACGAAGCATCATGAAATTGAGCTTCCCTGGTGAGATTTATCAAGAAATTAAAAGAGGTTTTGAGGAGGGGATGAAGAACTAGAGAAAAGGAGTATTGTGTTTGTATGGGCTGAAAATGAGAGGGGAAATAGGGGTTTGGGTATTTCACTCTATCAATTCTTCCCACTTTGTAAGTCCTTCATTCTTAAGTTTATAAGATTTAAATTTTAGTCCCTAAGTTCATCTAAGAACCTTTTAGAATTTATAAACAAGTCCTAGAGACTAAACTACAACTTCTTGTTATGGACTTAACAAGTCCTAATGACTAAAATGGATACTTTCCTTCCTAATCATATTTGTTTCCTACTATTGTAGTTTCCCTAATTCATTATCTCTTCTAAAGTAGCCACTTAAGAATGAGTTTGTGAATCTAAATAATTTGCTCTAGGAAATTAGAAATTTGGGATGTTACAGTTTTTTACAAGATAAAAACGCATATTTTAAATTTACCAAATTATTTGATTTTTTTGAAATCAATGAATTGTTCACCATGAAGCTTCTAGCTTAATTTAAACAATTTATTATATTTTCGAAATTGCAACTTTTGCTACTAGAAATCGTGTAGTATACACTTGAAAAATTGAGTATTTTTTAATTTAAATATTAAAATGTGTTTTTTTAATTTATAACATTATTTAATTTTTTAAAAAAATAATATGTTGTTTACCATAAAGTTTCTAAATTAATTTACATAATTTTTCGAACTTTAAAAATTAAAATATTTTCTAGAAATTGTGTACTATACACTTGAAAAATATGATTTTTTATTTTAAAATTGGAAAAGAATATTTTAAACTGATTAAATTATTTGATTTTTTTTAAAAATAATGTATTGTTCAACATGAAGTTTCTAGCTTAATTTACACAATTTTTTATATTTTTAAAATTCCAACATTTGTTCCTAGAAATCGTATACTATAGACTTGAAAAAATAGGGTATTTTTTACTTTAAAAATGGAAATGCATATTTTAAATTTAGTAAAATATATGAATTTTTTGAAAACATGGTATTGTTCCCCATGAAGTTTCTAGCTTAATTTGTAGAATATCTTATATTTTTAAAATGTCAACATTTGTTCCTAGAAATCGTGTACTAAACACTTGAAAAATAGAGTGTTTTTTACTTTAAAAATGAAAAGGCATATTTTAAATTTACTAAATTATTTGATTTTTTTTTAAAATCAATGTATCGTTCACCATGAAGTTTCTAGCTTAATTTAAACAATTTATTATATTTTTCAAATTGCAACTTTTGTTACTAGAAATTGTGTAGTATACACTTAAAAAATTGGGTATTTTTTAATATAAATATTAAAATGTGTTTTTTTAATTTAAAACATTATTTGATTTTTTAAAAATATAATATGTTTTTCACCATAAATTTTCTAAATTAAAATATTTTCTAGAAATTGTGTACTATACACTTGAAAAATAGTGTTTTTTATTTTAAAATTGAAAAGGCATATTTTAAATTGATTAAATTATTTTTTTTTAAAATAATGTATTGTTCAACATGAAGTCTCTAGCTTAATTTACACAATTTTTTATATTTTTAAAATTCCAACATTTGTTCGTAGAAATCGTGTACTATAGACTTGAAAAATAGGGTATTTTTTACTTTACAAATGAAAATGCCTATTTTAAATTAACTAAATTATTATATTTTTTTAAAACATTGTATTGTTCACCATGAAGTTTCTAGATTAATTTACACAATTTCTTATATTTTTAAAATTCCAACTTTTGTGACTAGTAATCGTGTAGTATACACTTGAAAAATATGGTGTTTTTTAACATAAATAAGAAAATGTGTATTTTTAATTTATGACATTAATTAATTTTTAAAAAAATAATATTCTGTTTACCTTAAAGTTTCTAAATTAGTTTACATAATTTTTTGAGTTTTAAAATTAAAATATCTTCTAGAAATCGTTTACTATACACTTGAAAAATAGGGTGTTTTTTATTTTAAAATTGAAAAGGCATATTTTAAATTAATCAAATTATTTGATTCTTTTTGAAAAGAATGTTTTATTCAACATGAAGTTTCTAGCTTAATTGACACGATTTTTTATCTTTTGGAAATTCCAATATCTGTTTCTAGAAATTGTGTACTATAGACTTGAAAAATAGGGTATTTTTTACTTTAAAAATAAAAATGCATATTTTAAATTTACTAAATTATTTAATTTTTTTGAAAACAATGTATTGTTCACATGAAGTTTCTAGCTTAATTTACACAATTTTTTATATTTTTAAAATTGCAACTTTTGTTTCTAGAAATCATGTAGTATACACTTGAAAAATTGGGTGTTTTTTAATTTAAATATTAAAATGTGTTTTTTTAATTTATAAGATTATTTGATTTTTTTAAAAAAATAATATGTTTTTCACCATAAAATTTCTAAATTCGTTTACATAATTTTTCGAATTTTTAAAATTAAATATTTTCTAGAAATTGTGTACTATGCACTTGAAAAATATGGTGTTTTTTGTTTTAAAATTGAAAAGGCATTTTTTAAATTGATTGAATTATTTGATTTTTTTTAAAAATAACTTATTGTTCATCATGAGTTTTCTAGCTTAATTTACACAATTTTTATATTTTAAAATTCCAACATTTGTTGCTAAAAATCGTGTACTATAGACTTGAAAAATAGGGTATTTTTTACTTTAAAAATGGAAATGCATAATTTAAGTTTAGTAAATTATATGAATTTTTTGAAAACACGGTATAGCTCACCATGAAGTTTCTAGATTAATTTACACAATTTTTTATATTTTTAAAATTTCAACATTTGTTCCTAGAAATCGTGTACTATACACTTAAAAAATAGGATGTTTTTTACTTTAAAAATGAAAACGCATATTTTAAAATTACTAAATTATTTGATTTTTTGAAATCAATGTATTTTTCACCATGAAGTTTCTAGCTTAATTTAAACAATTTATTATATTTTTCAAATTGCAACTTTTGTTACTAGAAATCGTGTAGTATACACTTGAAAAATTGGGTTTCTTTAATTTAAAAAATAAAATGTGTTTTTTAATTCATAACATTATTTGATTTTTAAAAAAAATAATATGTTGTTCACTAAAAAGTTTCTAAATTAGTTTACATATTTTTTCGAATTTTTAAAATTAAAATATTTTCTAGAAATTGTGTACTATACACTTGAAAAATATGGCGTTTTTTATTTTAAAATTGAAAAGGCATATTTTAAATTGATTGAATTATTTGATTTTTTTAAAAATAATTTATCGTTCAACATGAAGTTTCTAGTTTAATTTACATAATTTTTTATATTTTTAAAATTCTAACATTTCCTTCTAGAAATCGTGTACTATAGACTTGAAAAAAAGATTATTTTTTACTTTAAAAATGGAAATGCATATTTTAAGTTTAGTAAATTATATGAATTTTTTGAAAATATTGTATTGTTCACCATGAAGTTTCTACATTAATTTACACAATTTTTTATATTTTTAAAATTTCAACATTTGTTTCTAGAAACCGTGTACTATATACACTTAAAAATAGGGTGTTTTTTACTTTAACAATTAAAACGCATATTTTAAAATTACTAAATTATTTATTTTTTTGAAATCAATGTATTGTTCACCATGAAGTTTCTAGCTTAATTTAAACAATTTATTATATTTTTCAAATTGTGTAACATCCCACAAATTCTCAAATATGAATTTGTGGTGATTTAGAAGAAATTGGGAATTTAAGAGTTTGTAGAAATTCTAACAAGAGAATAGGAAGATGGACTAAGGAGCAAATTTTAAAAAGTTGTAGGAGAGGACTAGTTGCAAAACTTAAGAAGATGTTAAAAGGAAAGAAACTGAAAATGGGGTCAAGGAAGGAGGTTGAAAGGAAAGAAACTGAGTTTTTAGTGAAATTCGCAAAAAGCTGTGATCTGTCGTTGGGGCTCGAGCCCCGGGATTGAGGCACGAGCGCCAGGACAAAATTAATGGCAGTGGCAAATGGATGTCTGGCGCTCAGGCGCCAGGATTGGGGCTCGAGCGCCAGAATGAAATTCCTAGCAAAGAAAAAATGTTGCCTGGCGCTCGAGCGCCAGAATGGGCACTCAAGCGCCAGTGCTCTGTATCTCCTTGACGTGTTTGAACTTCCAAAATGCATTGTGGACCCTAATATACTATTTCTAGGGTTAGAATCAATGTAAATAGGTTCATATGAATTAGTAACATGTATTAGGGTCATGAAATGATTAGGATAAGTATAGTGTTATGACATGGATTGAAAGTGATTTAATTAGTGATTATTGAAATTGTAATGTCATAAATGATGAATGATGAATGTTGTATGCAAATGATATGAGTTGAATGTGAAATGCATGATAACATTTTATGTGAAATGAAAATGAAATTTAAAGACAAGTTTAAGCTTTCCCCCATCAACGGATGTTGAGTAAGCGGGTTGAATCCCACCGGTCAGACACCGGGTAAGCGGACAAGCATGAAAAGATTGAGAATGTAGGGTTGCCCAATGAACGGGGTAAGATGACCTGAACTAGTAGGGTTGCGCGGTGATCGGGAAGATGGCTCAAAAGAAAGGACTATCACAATGAACGGGTCAAAGTCCTGGGCTGTTCCCAATGAATGGGGTCAAGATAGCCCGACAGCCAGTTTGATCACGGTAGGGACGCTTGTCGTGGCCCTAGTTTTGAGCTCAACCTCGCGTTACTGCCACGCGCTAGGGGAAGTCTAGTGCACGAGGCTTCCATAAAAGATTCAAGAAAAGAAAAGAATTAAGTATGTTAATGAAAGATCATGGCATGCATACATCCATAATTGTCATAACATGCATTATGTATGAGTTCTTGCATTGATTGTGGATTGAATTGTGTGTTAGGGATTAAATGGGGTGTTTTCCAATTAGACTGGCTGCGATATGGTATAAAACTGTTTTCAAAAATGCTAGGGGTTACTCAGTTGTATGTTTACATATAACTGACGGTTACCATATCGCATGTATTAAAAGATTGTGAAGCGAAAGCCACAGATGAGATGAGCTGTGGGCTTTTCTTAGGTATAGCCACACATGGTGACCTAAGTCTCAAGTTCATATGTTAATTTGTTCAGCTGTACAGGAATCCATATAAATTGAAAGGGGTGTAATTATTATTATTATTAATTGTTGTAAATTAGAATTTAGCTTCCACTAGTGTTTTGAAAGTAAAAAAAAAAAAAAGTTAGCCTTAAATTTTGTTAGGTGTTACAATTTGGTATGGGAGCAATTTGATTTATCGGACTGTGATGATAAAGAGTCAATAGTCAGCTGAACGATTAATAATCTAAACATATTCATTAGGTGTGTCATAAGCTTCGAAGGAACGTGTAGCTAATATTTAGTCTGATCAATTGCATATTGGTGCATAAGAGTAGAAGTTATGACCACTAATGGGTAGGAATGACCCTTAAAGGGATTGTTCTTATTTTAGTATCTCCCATGGAAAATAGGATGAAACATTGAGATATAGGTGTACCGGTGTTTGGGATTGTAAGATATTGGGTCTGGTCAGTTCATTACTTTAGTCACGGCATTGATGCATCTTAACCAATGGATTCAAGTCACTAGTCTAGGAGCGCCAAGTATGATATGTTCTAAGGATAAATTTGGTTAGCCTTCTAGAATAGATAGTGGAAAATGGGTGTGAAGATTTTGCGAAATTAGGATTCGAATTCCTTAAATCCTCTTCCCTTTATAATTGTGATTGATGAACTATCCACGTAAATCCTAGAAATCAAATTCTCTATCTTATTCGGGAGATTTATCAAGCCTAAATTCGAATCAATGTAGTGATTAAATAACTTTATTCCTTATTCCATACCATTATATGTTTTCTTTTCGATGAATTCAACATAAATTTTAATTTGACGGTCACGTATCCTTAGAGAAGTTCAAGGACTTATTTGTCTATACCGATTCCATTGATGTCTCTTCATGTAGCTACATCTTATAGTAATACTTTTCCCTTCTCATGATGGTGGCATAACGTCGTATCGAGAAATTTGTCCTACTACGAGTTTGCTTCTAGATAGAATCAAAAGCTACCTTTAGGTTCAAGATTTAGAAATTCTTTTCGTTCGAGATTGTATTAAGTTAGTTTTGTAAACCTAATCCTAGAAAGATTCAAGTCCCATATCTTATTCTATCATTAACTTTAGAATCAATTCTTTGGAGACACTCTATTTCAATATTCATGTAATCTCGGTCTAAACCTTATCATGGGATTCAGATAGTATTGTTTTACGCGTGATGACTTTAGAGATAAGTCTCTTTTCCCTTAAGTTAATTGCGAAAGTCTTAGCGTTCAGTTCCGTCAAAATTTAACAATCTTTTAAGCCACACCCTTAGACACTTCTATACAAGGACCTAGAAAGGCCATAAGATAAGATGAGTTCAATTTCGGATAGCATTTCAATTTAGTCACATTATCCACAACGATCTCATAAAGTTCTATTTCTACTATGGAACACACACTAAGACCTCTCCACATGAAGATTTCTAAATATCTCATTCGACTCTTAAGATGCCTTACAAGCACACTATAGGAGCCACGAACTACTTTCTCTATTTTTCAAGAATATACTTAACCCTTATTGGTTCTTTTAAACATATCTCTAATGTGCAAATATTACATTTCCACTTGAATTGTTTCATGTTCCTTAGCGTGAACCCCTTTTGATTTGAGAGACCAAATAGCTATTGGAATTTTTCTGTGTAGATCATTACAGGAGACGACTATTAGTGAAACTCCAACTCTCGTAACCACGTTGTTGGACTTTCTAGCATGCTCGGTAGACGAACATGTTCCAAAGCCTAGCTCCTAGTTACTTGTGTTTAACTTCTCTAGTTAGTCCAAAAACACAAAAATTCTAAACTCCTTCAATTCTAATCATCTTAAAATCTCCAATAGATCATTGAGAAATTGGTTGCCTTAGGAGTAGACAAGAATCGTATAAGATTCGGGTCCTAAGTAAATTAGAGTTGCGCTACAGGAGTATAAACATATTCTATCTCATATCTCCATCCAATTCTATGGAGCCCAAATTTCTCTGAGGTTAAACCACGCTTACAACCTACCTAAGAATGCTACACCTATTGGTTCATACGTTACCACGCCGACTTTAAGACGAAGTTAAGCTTTCATTTTATCTAACTTGAATTCCACGATTTAGAACTTTACTCTTCGTGATTTTAAATGCTATTTAATTCTGAAGTTCTAATCAGTGTAGCAAATTCTTTCAAAACCCTAGTGCAATATCACAGTTAAAGATTTCCTTGTTGATCTAAGCTCATGAAGCCATTTTGATAGTCACAAAAAATATCCATATTTATGTTCAAGTTCCAAATCTTAGATCCGAGTTACCGTGAAAAGACGACTCAATCAGAGTGGCACAACTAAAGCGTTAGAGGACTTCTTAATAATCTTTCATTCAGATTCTGAAGATTTGGATTTTCTTAAAGTTTGAACCCATATAAGCCTCTAACTATGCGGTTTATCGCTAACAGATTTCTATTGACCATTTAGAGTATTCCTTTTAACTCTCCTTGTCAATTTGAACTTAGATTTCCAAAATTTAATCCTATAAGTCTAGACAAGTCCAGCTACTCCTAGTAACTATTTGATTTCAAACTTTTAGATAATCTCCCTCAGAAATTCCTAGAGACCTAAACAACTCCGGTTGTTATATGATTTTGTATTCCGGCTAAGCACCCCGACTTCCTTGTAAATTCAGTTACTTATTCGAAGTATAAGCTAAAGATAAGTTTAGCTTTACAGTAAATCTCTAACTCAAATCCTTGTACGGTTACGAGAAATTTCCTTGACGTGATACACCGTCATTATAGTCATAAACTATAATGCTTCCACCAAAACAAATATGTTGGCACAAGAATCAATTCCCAACTTTCCAAATCTCGAATTCTTACTTAGGTAAGGAGAGAACGAGCTCTTATCAAGATATTATCATTTCAACCATTCTCTTTATATCATGGCAACAGGTTCACGGACGTCCACCTTTAAAGACATGTGCAAAGACACATTCTGATCCACTCTAACTCACATCGACAACTTGGAATTATTTAATCATCATAGAATTAAGTGTTACCCCTAAGAAGGAATAGGAAGACGCTTTAATCCAAGTAGTCTTTCACCGCACATTCAAGGAATCTATGCTTCTTACAATGAATTCCTTCCACTCTACAACCAAGACCTAACGGGTTATATGACCTTGAACTCAGAACCAAAATTCACTAGAAACATCAATGCTTGTAGAATCTTGACCTCTACTTCAAAACTAGAGTCTTAGTAATCATTTAAACCTGCTTTTAGAAAATCTAAATCTCGGCGATAAATTAAGTTAAGTGAATTCATTAGCTGGTCTCGTAACTTTTGAAGCCTAATTCACAAATTGAGGTCACCTTAAGTTACTTTCCACCAGTTCAATCCCCCTCAATTTGAAGGATAACCTTAATCTCAACTTATTCAGTTGTGTCTATTCTATTCACTAAGTCCATGAAATTCCATTAAGTACTTAATATCCAATATCATCAATTTAAATTGTGCAATTCTTATCGACAGTTTCCACTAAATTGCAGTGAATACTCTAGCGAAGTGAAGGTTGAATCTCAGGAGTAGGCCTTTACTTTCGAAAAAAAAAATATATACTCGTGGTCTCATTTCATAATCACATTATCCTTTCCATACTCATGATTGGGGATACTACAATTCTAGAACAAGATCCTAAAGTCATCTTTCGAAGAATGTGTAGGCTTTTCTTAGGTATAGTCACACATGGTGAACCTAAGTCTCAAGTTCATATGTTAATTTGTTTAGCTGTATAGGAATCCATATAAATTGAAAGGGGTGTAATTATTATTATTATTATTATTATTATTATTATTAATTGTTGTAAATTAGAATTTAGCTTCCACTAGTGTTTTGAAAGAAAAAAAAAACTTAGCCCTAAATTTTGTTAGGTGTTACAAATTGCAACTTTTGTTACTAGAAATCGTGTAGTATACACTTGAAAAATTGAGTTTTTTTAATTTAAATAGTAAAATGTGTTTTTTTTTTAATTTATAACATTATTTGATTTTTAAAAAAAATAATATGTTGTTCACCAGAAAGTTTCTAAATTAGTTTACATATTTTTCGAATTTTTAAAATTAAAATATTTTTTACTATAAAATATTTTTACTATACACTTGAAAAATATGGTTTTTTTTATTTTAAAATTGAAAAGGCATATTTAAAATTGATTAAATTATTTGATTTTTTTTCAAACAATGTATTGTTAACATGAAGTTTCTAGCTTAACTCACACAATTTTTTATATTTTTATTATTCCAACATTTGTTCCTAGAAATCGTGTACTATAGACTTAAAAAATAGGGTAGTTTTTACTTTAAAAATGAAAATACATATTTTAAATTTACTAAATTATTAGATTATTTTGAAAACAATGTATTATTCACCATGAAGTTTCTAGCTTAATTTAAATAATTTATTATATTTTTAAAATTGCAACTTTTTTTACTAGAAATCGTGTAGTGTACACTTGAAAAATTGAGTATTTTTTTAAGGACTATATCTCTTTGGTCCTTGGTCCTTGGTCCTTGGTTCGAATCCACGGAAGGTCACCAAATCCTGGAATAAAGGAGATTTATTCGCAGGGGGATATGCCACTTAAGGGAGTGGCTAAGCTCTAAGTACACTTCCGAGGATGGTGGTTGAAGTCCTGCCCAGGGTGTTACATATAGGCTTGAAAAATCGTTTAATATGGACTTGAAAAATAGGGTATTTTTTACTTTAAAAATGAAAATGCATAATTTAAATTTAATAAATTATATGACCTATTTGAAAATAATGTATTTTTAAAGATGAAGTTTCTAGCTTAATTTACACAATTTTTTATATTTTGAAAATTGCAACATTTGTTTCTAGAAATCGTTTACTATACACTTGAAAAATAGGGTGTTTTTTACTTTAAGAATGAAAACGCCTATTTTAAATTTACTAAATTATTTGATTTTTTTGAAAGCAATGTATTGTTCACCATGAAGTTTCTAGCTTAATTTAAACAATTTCTTATATTTTTAAAATTGCAACTTTTGTTACTAGAAATCGTGTAATATACACTTGAAAAATATGGATTTTTTTAATTTAAATATGAAATTATGTTTTTTTAATTTATAATATTATTTGATTTTTTAATAAAATAATTTTTTGTTCACTATAAATTTTCTAAATTAGTTTACATAATTTTTTGAATTTTTAAAATTAAAATATTTTCTAGAAATCGTGTACTATACAATACACTTGAAAAATAGTGTGTGTTTTACTTTAAAAGTGAAAGTGAATATTTTAAAATTATTCAATTTTTTTTAAAAAAATGTATTGTTCACCATGAAGTTTCTAGCTTAATTTACACTTTTATTTATATTGTTAAAATATCAACATTAGTTTTTAGAAATCGTGTACCATACACTTGAAAAATAGGGTGTTTTTTACTAAAAAAATGAAAACGCATATTTTAAATTTATTAAATTATTTAATTTATTTTTTAAATCAATGTATTGTTTACCATGAAGTTTCTAGCTATATTTAAACTATTTTTTATATTTTTTAAAATTGCAACATTTGTTTGTAGAAATCGTGTATTATAGACTTGAAATATAGGGTGTTTTCTACTTTAAAAATGAAAATGTATATTTTAAATTTATTCAATTATTTGATTTTGTTGACAACAATGTCTTTTTCACCATGAAGTTTCTAGCTTAGTTTACACTATTTTTTATATTTTTAAAGTATCAAAATTTGTTTCGAGAAATCGTGTACTATACACTTGAAAAATAATGTGTTTTTTACAAAAAAAAAATGAAAACCCATATTTTTAACTTATTAAATTATTCGATTTTTTTGACAACAATGTATTGTTTACGGTGAATGTTTCTAGCTTAATTTTAACAATTTTTTATATTTTTAAAATTGCAACATTTGTTTGTAGAAATCGTGTACTATAAACTTGAAATATAGGGTGTTTTTAACTTTAAAAATGAAAACGCAAATTTTTAATTTATTCAGTTATTTGATTTTTTACACAATAATGTATTTTTTATCATGAAGTTTCTAGCTTAATTGACACTATTTTTTATATTTTTAAAATATCTAAATTTGTTTCTAGAAATCGAGTATATACACTTGAAAAATAGTGTGTTTTTTACTTTAAAAGTGAAAGTGAATATTTTAAAATTATTTAATTTTTTTAAAAAAATGTATTGTTCACCATGAAGTTTCTAGCTTAATTTACACTTTTATTTATATTGTTAAAATATTAACATTTGTTTTTAGAAATCATGTACCATACACTTGAAAAATAGGGTGTTTTTTACTAAAAAAATGAAAATGCATTTTTTAAATTTATTAAATTATCTAATTTATTTTTGAAATCAATGTATTGTTTACCATGAAGTTTCTAGCTATATTTAAACTATTTTATATATTTTTTAAAATTGCAACATTTGTTTGTAGAAATCATGTACTATAAACTTGAAATATAGGATGTTTTTTACTTTAAAAAGGAAAACGTATATTTTAAATTTATAAAATCATTTGATTTTTTTGACAACAATGTGTTGTTCATCAAGAAGTTTCTAGCTTAATTTACACTATTTTTTTTATCTTTTTAAAATATCAACATTTGTTTCTAGATATCGTGTACTATACACTTGAAAAATAGGGTGTCTTTTACTAATAAAAAGAAAACACATATTTTAAATTCATTAAAATATTTGATTTTTTGGAAAACAATGTATTGTTCACCATGAAGTTTCTAGCGTAATTTACACTATTTTTTTTTCTTTTTGAAATATCAACATTTGTTTCTAGAAATCGTGTACTATACAGTTGAAAAATAAGGTGTTTTGTACTTTAAAAATGAAAGTATATATTTTAAAATTATTTAATTTTTTTGAAAAAAATGTATTGTTCACCATGAAGTTTGTAGCTTAACACTTTTATTTATATTTTTAAAATATCAACATTTTTTTCTAGAAATCGTGTACCATACACTTAAAAAATACGGTGTTTTTTACTTGAAAAATGAAAACGTTTATTTTAAGTTTATTAAATTATTTAATTTTTTTTTTACAACAATGTATTGTTTATGGTGAACTTTTCTAGCTTAATTTACATAATTTTTTGTATTTTTAAAATTGCAATATTTGTTTGTAGAAATCGTGTTCTATAAACTTAAAATATAGGGTGTTTTTTAGTTTAAAAATGAAAACACATATTTTACATTTATTTAATTATTTGATTTTTTTTAAACAAAATGTATTGTTTATCAGGAAGTTTCTAGCTTAATTTACACTATTTTTTTATCTTTTTAAAATATCAACATTTGTTTCTAGATATCATGTACTATACACTTGAAAAATAGGGTGTTTTTTAGTAATAAAATGAAAACACATATTTTAAATTCATTAAAATATTTGATTTTTTTGACAACAATATATTGTTCACCATGAAGTTACTAGCTTAATTTACACTATTTTTTTTTATCTTTTTAAAATATCAACATTTGTTTCTAGAAATCGTGTACTATACACTTGAAAAATAGGGTGTTTTTTACTAAATAAATTAAAACGCATATTTTAAATTTATTTAATTATTTAATTTTTTTTTTGAAATCAATATATTGTTCACCATGAAGTTTCTATCTTAATTTACACATTTTTTATTATTTTTAAAATTGCAACATTTGTTTGTAGAAATCGTGTACTATAGACTTGAAATATAGGGTGTTTTTTACTTTAAAAATGAAAACGCATATTTTAAATTTATTATATTATTTGATTATTTGACATCAATGTATTGTTCACCTTGAAGTTTCTAGCTTAATTTACACTTATTTTATATATTTTTAGAATATCAACATTTGTTTCGAGAAATCGTGTACTATACACTTGAAAAATAGGGTGTTTTTCACTAATAAAATGAAAATGTATATTTTAAATTTATTAAAATATTTGATTTTTTCGACAACAATGTATTGTTCACCATGAAGTTTCTAGCTTAATTTTGACTAATTTTTTTATCTTTTTAAAATATCAACATTTGTTTCTAGATATCGTCAACTATACACTTGTAAAATAGGATGTTTTTTACTTTAAAAATGAAAGTGAATATTTTAAAAATATTAAATTATTTAATTTCTTTGAAAACAATGTATTGTTCATTATTAAGTTTCTAGCTTAATTTACACTTTTATTTATATTATTAAAATATCAACATTTTTTTCTAGAAATCGTGTACCAACACTTGAAAAATACGGTGTTTTTTACTAAAAAAACGAAAACGCATATTTTATATTTTTAAATTATTTAATTTATTTTTGAAATCAATGTTATGTTTACCATGAAGTTTCTAGCTATATTTACAATATTTTTTATATTTTTTAAAATAGCAACATTTGTTTGTAGAAATCATGTACTATAAACTTGAAATATAGGATGTTTTTTACTTTAAAAAGGAAAACGTATATTTTAAATTTATAAAATTATTTGATTTTTTTAACAACAATGTATTTTTCATCAAGAAGTTTCTAGCTTAATTTACACTATTTTTTTTTATCTTTTTAAAATATTAACATTTGTTTCTACATATCGTGTAGTGTACACTTGAAAAATAGGGCGTTTTTTACTAATAAAGTGAAAACACATATTTTAAATTCATTAAAATATTTGATTTTTTTGACAACAATGTATTGTTCACCATGAAGTTTCTAGCTTAATTTACACTATTTTTTTATCTTTTTAAAATATCAATATTTGTTTCTATAAATCGTGTACTATACACTTGAAAAAAAAAGTGTTTTTTACTTTAAAAATAAAAGTGAATATTTAAAAATTATTAAATTATTTGATTTTTTTGACAACAATTTATTGTTCATCAAGAAGTTTCTAGTTTAATTTACAATATTTTTAAAATTTTTAAAATATAAACATTTGTTTCTAGAAATCGTATACTATACACTTGAAAAATAGGGTGTTTTTTACTAAATAAATTAAAACGCATATTTGAAATTTATTTAATTATTTAATTTTTTCAAATCAATGTATTGTTCACCATGATGTTCTAGATTAATTTACACAAATTTTTATATTTTTAAAATTGCAACTTTTGTTTGTAGAAATCGTGTACTATAAACTTTAAATATAGGGTGTTTTTTACTTTAAAAATGAAAACGCATATTTTAAATTTATTAAATTATTTGATTGTTTTTACAACAATGTATTGTTTACCATGAAGTTTCTAGCTTAATTTATAGAATTTTTATTATTTTTAAAATTGCAACATTTGTTTGTAGAAATCGTGTACTATAAACTTGAAATATAGGGTGTTTTTTACCTTAAAAATGAAAACGAATATTTTAAATTTATTATATTATTTGATTTTTTGAAATCAATGTATTGTTCACCTTTAAGTTTCTAGCTTAATTTACACTTATTTTATATATTTTATGAATATCAACATTTGTTTCTAGAAATCGTGTACTATACACTTAAAAAATACGGTGTTTTTTACTAAATAAATTAAAACGCATATTTTAAATTTATTTAATTATTTAACTTTTTTTGAAATCAATGTATTGTTCACCAGGAAGTTTCTAGATTAATTTACACAGTTTTTTATATTTTTAAAATTGCAACATTTGTTTGTAGAAATCGTGTACTATAAACTTGAAATATAGGGTGTTTTTTACCTTAAAAATGAAAACGCATATTTTAAATTTATTAAATTATTTGATTTTTTTTACAATTGTTCATCAAGAAGTTTCTAGCTTCATTTACACTATTTTTTTTATCTTTTTAAAATATCAACATTTGTTTCTAGATATCGTGTATTATACACTTGAAAAATAAGGTGTTTTTTACTAATAAAATGAAAACACATATTTTAAATTCATTAAAATATTTGATTTTTTGACAACAATGTATTGTTCAACATGAAGCTTCTAGCTTAATTTACACTATTTTTTTTATCTTTTTAAAATATCAATATTGTTTCTAGAAAACGTGTACTATACACTTGAAAAATAGGGTGTTTTTTACTTTAAAAATGAAAGTGAATATTTTAAAATTAATTAATTTTTTAGAAAAAATGTATTGTTCACCATGAAGTTTCTAGCTTAATTTAAACTTTTATTTATATTTTTAAAATATGAACATTTTTTGCTAGAAATCGTGTACCACACACTTGAAAAATAGGGTATTTTTTACTTAAAAAATGAAAACGCATATTTTAAATTTATTAAATTATTTAATTTTTTTTAAATCAATGTATTGTTTACTATGAAGTTTCTAGCTTAATTTACACAATTTTTTATATTTTAAAAATCCGAACATTTGTTTGTAGAAATCGTGTACTATAAACTTGAAATATAGGGTGTTTTTTACTTTAAAAATTAAAATGCATATTTTAAATTTATTAAGTTATTTGATTTTTTTGACAAAAATGTATTGTTCATCCTGAATTTTCTAGTTTAATTTACAATATTTATTTAAATTTTTAAAATATCAACATTTGTTTCTAGAAATTGTGTACTATACACTTTGAAAAATAGGGTGTTTTTTACTAAATCAATTAAAACGCATATTTTAAATTTATTTAATTATTTAATTTTTTTTGAAATCAATGGATTGTTAACTTTGAAGTTTCTAGCTTAATTTACACCATTTTTTATATTTTTCAAATTGCAATATTTGTTTGTAGAAATCGTGTACTATAGACTTGAAATATAGGGTGTTTTTTACTTTAAAAAGGAAAACGTTTATTTTAAATTTATGAAATTAATTTATTTTTTTGACAATAATGTATTGTTCATCAAGAAGTTTCTAGCTTAATTTACACTAACTTTTTATATTTTTAAAATATCAACATTTGTTTGTAGAAATCATGTACTATATACACTTGAAACATAGGGTGTTTTTTACTAATAAAATGAAAACACATATTTTAAATTCATTAAAATATTTGATTTTTTGACAACAATGTATTGCTCACCATGAAGTTTCTAGCATAATTCACACTATTTTTTTTATCTTTTTAAAATATCCACATTTGTTTCTAGAAATCGTCTTCTATTCACATGAAATATAGGTTTTTTTTTACTATAAAAATGAAAGTGAATATTTTAAAATTATTTAATTTTTTTTAAAAAAATGTATTGTTCACCATGAAGTTTCTAGCTTAATTTACACTATTTTTTTTTATCTTTTTAAAATAGCAACATTTGTTTCTAGATATCGTGTACTATACACTTGAAAAATATGGTGTTTTTTACTTTAAAATTGAAAGTGAATATTTTAAAAATATTAAATTATTTAATTTTTTTGAAAACAATGTATTGTTCACCATGAAGTTTCTAGCTTAATTTACACTATTTTTTTATATTTTTAAAATATCAACATTTGTTTCTAGAAATCATATACTATACACTTGAAAATTAGGGTGTTTTTTACTAATAAAATTAAAACACATATTTTAAATTAATTAAAATATTTGATTTTTTTGACAACAATGTATTGTTCACCATTAAGTTTCTAGCTTAATTTACACTATTTTTTTTTCTTTTTAAAATATCAACATTTGTTTCTAGAATAAGAATCCGTATAAATTGAAAGGATTGTAATTATTATTATCAATTGTTGTAAATTAGAATTTAGCTTCCGTTAGTGTTTTGAAAAAATAAACGGACTCAAGAATTAAGGTGTTACATATATGGTATCAGAGCAGTTTGATCCATCGGACTGTGATGATAATGAGTCGATAGTCAGCTGAACAATTAATAATGTGAACTTATTCATTAGGTATGTCATAACCTTCGAAGGTACGTGTTTAGTCTGATCAATTAAATATTGGTGCATGAGAGTAGAAGTTATGACTACTAATGGATAGGAACGACCCTTAAAGGGATTGTTCTTCTTTTAGTATCTCCCATGAAAAATAGGATGAGACATTGGGATACAGGTGTACTGGTGTTTGTGATTGTAAGATATTGGGCCTGGCCAGTACCTTAGTCACGACATTCATGCATCAGTAACTAATGGATTTAAGTCACTAGCCTAGAAAGAGTACCAAGTAGAATACATTTTAAGGATAAATGTAGCTAGCCTTTTTGAGTAGGTAGTGGAATGAGTACGAAGATTATGCGTAGTTGGATTATTCAAAGCCTAATTATCCCCTAGTAGGCGTAGTGATTAGGACCGTATGTAAGGGCCTTTGGTAAGAAAGCCAAGAGATAGAAATGACTTAGGAAATCTGGTAGTCGTAATCTCGCGACAGCAAGAAAGGGTGTTATGTATATTTCCTAGTTGAAATTTTGTTAGGGAGATGTACGCAAGGAATTATGGGTTAAGTATAGAAATAGACTACGTCACGAAAGCATGAGGAACACCATCCCATTTTCTTTCGTTTAAGTTTCCTTTGGGACTTAAATTCCTTAAGCTCCATATTTTTATGAGGGTCCCTAAAAAATTATTCATCGCAATTTCAATTTTTGAGCAATACCTCCCATCAGATTCTCAATCAATTCCCATTAAGTGCTACTTAGAAAAATCTAGATAGTTTAAATTTTATGATCAGGCTTCGTTTTAAGAATTAGTAGTGACACTATAAATTACCAATTCTATTTTGATGAGATTCAAGCTAAAGGTATACTCAGCCTTACTCTAAGAACCTTGATTGGAATATCTCGTAGAGTCACAAAAAAATCTCTTGACGTACTAAGTTCGTATTGTAATCATTAGCCTTGATGGTTCCACGCAAATAAATCCTTAACCTTATCGTGATGATTTCTGGTTCGAGTTAGACTTATTCCAATAATTTTAACAAGTTTTAACGTTGTCCTAGGTCGCGTTCTAAGAGTCTTATGGTGCACTCTTTGTACTCAACAAATTCAAATCACTAGATCAGAGAAAATACTGAGTCTAGATGTACTTTGATGTTCGCTTAGATCATTCCGTGAAGTTTAGGTAGGAGCTGGAAAAGGATCATCTTTATCTTTTTATACGAGACATGAAGTTCAAATTCCTCTGAAGTTTGGATCTCTCTAAGTTTTTATCCTTTCATACTGTCTCTGATAAATTTCTATCCTCAACCTCATTGCTTGTATCCATTTTCCTTTGGATTTCGGATGACATGTTTCTCTTTTCTTACACAAACTAATACTAATTATCACGGGAAGTTCCAATAAATCCTTTAGTCTCCCTATGATAGTTCAAATATCATTGCAAAAGGGAGTGAACACGTCTTCCAACCTCCTCAACGCCACCAAAATTATAAGTCCTTTCACCATCGAGAAGAAATGTGTTCGCTAAGATTTGCCTATAAATTACTTGAACCCAGGTTGAAGTCCAGTTTTATCGTTGTTAAATAATTATTGACATAATGTCATACTCCCCTTCCATTTAGGACCCTTCAGTGAGATCACCATACCCATGGATCCTTTATAATCATTTTTGAAGCCACAAGCCAATTAATGAAGTATTCGATTGGTAGTCTCTAAGACTTGACTAAAAATTAATTTGAGTTCCTGAATCTCAAATTTCAAACAAACTCA
This sequence comes from Cyamopsis tetragonoloba, assembly GCA_037177725.1. Taxonomy (NCBI): domain Eukaryota; kingdom Viridiplantae; phylum Streptophyta; class Magnoliopsida; order Fabales; family Fabaceae; genus Cyamopsis; species Cyamopsis tetragonoloba. Next base: position 13,861,398 of record CM074124.1, on the reverse strand, counting down.
GTCCTTAGTCATGATGTTACTTTTCTGACTAAAAATGCATCTCATTTCATCACTAGTCATGATTACCACATTTTCGTTGTGAGCTCGAGGATCCAAGTCCAATCAATCTTCATTGAGAATATTGAATTGTTTCATGTTAAATCTTGAATTGTTATTCATTCAATTTTAATTCAACTGTAAGTTAGCACTGAACCTGCTAGTCCCAGTTAAGTTGACCTGTAAACCTTTCCACTTCACTTCTAACCGTACCCGAAGAGACTTATAAACCAAACAAGCTAGAGTAACTGTATAGCCTTGAAACATATCTAGCCTAACCTATTGGCTATTCATTGATATTAATATAAGTTATTATGTGCAACTTATCTGAACAAATCACATTATGTCCATTCGAAAAGTGTTAATTGTGTTTTAGAGCCAGTTAGTCGTCAGAAATCAGAGTTGCGCAGTAGAATTACGGAGGAACTTTTATTGCTTCCTTGTGAAACCTTATCACCCACGAGTTTTCATACTCAATTTCGTTTTCAAATCAAGAACTAGGGACGGACCTTAGCTTATCGATTCCAACCTTTTGTGAATAGGACCTCACAAAGAATCGCAGCTACGAGCCTAATTCCCAATCTTAAATGTTTGCTTCCACCAAATCCTAAATGAGCTTCTTAATTACACGGACAATTCAAAGATCCGTCATTCTGCTCGTCAATCTAATTTTTAATGAGAAACACTCTGCCACTGCTATTAGACCATTCTTTGAAAAACTACACTGAGTTGGTTCTCAAGTACCAATTGAACCTGACCCACTAATCATATATTACTCTGACATCGAATATGGAATAGACATACTCCCAAATTAATTCCCTTAACTTAGAAATTCTTCGAATTCGAAAATTAGCACAAAGGAATGTTCTCTTTAAATGACAGAAATTCCTTAGACGTTCCTCTCCAAATCACATGTGTGCTTGAGAGAGATTTCGCTTCAACACAGTAATAACATTTAGAATCCGAAGGAGATGCCACGTTTTCTTAACTGTCCCAATGAAACACGCACCCTAATGTTATCACTCACATTGTCAGCTCAAATTTTCTTCTAGAATTCTAAATTCCTTTGAGGAGTAAAATTTAAGCAAGTTAATTCCCCAATGAGCAAATTCATCGACTCAAATAGCTTCAAAGACTCGTACCAGCTCTAGTTTCATAGCACGAGTGAATTCGAATTGTGAGGACACAATTCTTTTAAGGAGAGTAGTATTGTAACATCCCAAGAATCGAGCACTTTCCAAATCACATGTCTAAAGAAAATCCTGTCTTTAGCCATAAAGCCCGAACTTTAGCCATAATGCACCCCACACCACTTTGAGATCACCCACACATAATAACTCACTTCCTCTTTCTTCCCATTTCCTTTCAATCTCACACCACCTCTCACTCTCATTTGCCCAATCTCCATTTTATTCTCTTCTTGTTCCAAAAGAAAAGAGAACACTTCTCTCCCTCTCCTCCTTATACCTGCGCAAGAGACAACAAGTAGATGGAAGAACCCATGTTCTCTCCAAATCTCTTATCTCCTTCTTCCTCTCTCTCATTTCCCTCATTCTTCACACTCTCCATTACATTCATTCTCTTCATGAATTACCAAGAGGATGAGAGCAGCCTCACTTCCTTCTCCCTCTCACCATCAAGTTCAGCCACTCTTAAAGATTTTAACACAATTCTCAATTCTTCTAATTGATCCTCACCATCAAAGTTCCAAGGAGTGCATGTAAGTCTTCCCTCTCATTTCTTCTTCTCCTCTCTTATGGTTTCCTCACTACAAGCCACTAATTTCTGCAAACTATGTTTCTATGGGTGAAATGGTGATGCATGTGGCTTCAAGCAACTCAAATGGAGCATATGGGACACATGCATGTAGAAATTTCAAATTTTGAAGTGATTGGGTTGCTCTTGAAGTAGAGGCTCTAGCCCCCTGTTTCCATTAATTTCGTGGGCCTCTCTAAGGTAAAGGGAACAAACCTATGTGATTTAAGTTAGATGGAATTGTGACAAACAATATTTGAGTCAAGTTGTGAGAAATCATGTTTTTGCTCTGGTTTAGTCACAACCGTGATTTTGCATGTAAGTTTAGGACAGGTAAATGACCTTATCTGTTCTCGTGTTCTTCATAAAATTTGTAGAGATATCTTTTATCTTTCCAACGCCACTGAGTTTGCTCAATTTCAATCTCTGTAGCTTGAGTTATGGCCCAAAACCTGAGACAGTATCAATGTTTATGGGCTAGGTTTGTCTAAATGTACTTTTCTGTTCGAGGAACTATTTTGACAATTAAAATTTTAGAACTAGGTTTATATGTCTTCAACAAATTTGTAGAAAATCCTTTTATCTTTAATATGCCTCTGACCTCATACCAATCCATGGTCTGTAGTTTGAGATATGGCAAAATTACTGAAGCAATGTCGAAAATCTAGTATGTGGCCTTAAGTCCAATTCTGTACCTCTGTTATAAGACACTTTTAATTGTCTAGATGAGGGAATTTGCTTTCGTGATCTGTATAAGAGTTGTAAAGGATTTACTTAGCTTTCCAATGACACAAATCTTGCTTAATTTGGATCTGTATAGCTCCAGTTATAATCAAGTTAATGAACTGAGGTCAAAATCGAGGTCTGATTGAATCTGTCTGTTTTGTTGCTAATTTAGGACTTGCTAATGAGCCCATTTGTCTTCGTGCTCTTCATAGGAAATGTATATCTGTGTCTTATCTTTGACTTCCAACCGGTTTTGTGTAAATCCATCAACTATAGCTCAAGATATGCTCTAATCACTTAAGAGGCGTCATATGTGAAACAGTGTCAGGTCCAGATTTTGTAGTGCTTCTTTGTATGTAGTTTCGACCTCTGAGACGTGTGATTCTGTCTTAAAGCCCTTCATTGAAGTTGTAAAAAATAAAGTTAGATTTAATTTGACATAAGTTTCATGTGAATCCACCCAGTGTAACTCAAGATATAGTAGGATCACTGAGACAATATTTGAGTGTTAGGATAGTTTTATGTCCAGTTCTGTACCTGACTTTAAGAGCAACTTAAACTATCTAGACGATGGAATCTGTTTTCAAGTCCTGCATGAAAGTTATATATTATTAATTTAGATTTAATTTGGAACTGGTTTCATGTCAATCCATGGTCTACAGCTCCATTATGACAGAGTTACTAAAGTAGTATCGAAAATTTAGAACAGCCTTGAGTCTGGTTCTGTGTCTTTTTTCAAGGGCATTTATAATTATCCAGATGACGAAACATGGTTTTGAGTCCTTCATAAAAGTTATAGGCAATCATGATATCTTTAATTTTCAACTGGTTTCAAATCAATCCAACAACCATAGCTCTAGATATAGTTGAAACAATGAGGTAGTATCTAGTTTCTGTTAGGCAGTCAGTTTTCAACTAGAATTACACTCTCAAGACGTATGATTCAAATCACGATTCCTTCACATTAATTGTAGATAAATGTCTTAAGTTTCATTTCCAATTAGTTTCATTGGAATCCAATATCTATGACTCTAGATATTGTGAAATTACGAAGCTGCAACAAGAATTGGGTGAGTCTGAAATTGAATGAAGTTAAAAGAAGAAAAGGAAGCAAAGAATTGGAAGAATGGGTGACTAGAACTTCAAGAGGTAACCCCAAACTAGACTAATTAGGGAATAGAAATGGCATGTGGCTTGATTATTGAGCTATTTTGAAATGTGTGATAAAATATGTTTGGATTTGTGTATGTTAGATGTTTTGATAATTTGGTTTTGATGCATGTGGTGATTATTGAGCTATTGCGAAATGAAAATGAAATTTAAATACAAGTTTAAGCTTTCCCCCTTCAACGAATGTTGAGTAAGTGGGTTGATTCCCACCGGTCAGACACCGAGTAAGCGGACAAGCATGAATAAACATGAGAATGTAGGGTCTCCCCGTGATTCGGGAGTCAGATGACCTGAACTAGTAGGGTGCCCTGTGATAGGGAATTATGGCCTGAAAGAAAGGACTATCCCATTGATGTGGGGTTATGATAGTCCTGGGCTATCCCATTGATGTGGGGTTAAAATAGCCCGGTAGCCAGTTTGATCACGGTAGGGACGCTTGTTGTGGTGCTAGTTTTGAGCTCAACCTCGCGTTACTGCCACGCGCTATGGGAAGTTTAGTGCACTAGGCTTCCATAAAAGACTCAAGAAAAGAAAATAACTAAGTATGTTAATGAAAGATCCTGGCATGCATACATCCATAATTGTCAAAGCATGCATTATGTATGAAATTGTTGCATTGAATTGATTGTGTGTTAGGAATTTAAATGGGGTGTTTTCTAGTTAGACTGGCTGCGATATGGTATAAAAATGTTTTCAAAATGTCGGGGGTTACTTAGTTATATGTTTACGTATAACTGATGGTTACCATATCGCAGGTATCAGAAGATTATGAAGCGAAAGCCACAGATAGGACGAGTTGTGGGCTTTTCTTAGGTATAGCCACACATGGTGAACCTAAGTCTCAAGTTCATATATTAATTTGTTCAGCTGTATAGGAATCTGTATAAATTGAAAGGATTTTAATTATTATTATCAATTGTTGTAAATTAGAATTTAGCTTCCGTGTTTTGAAAAAAAAAACGGACTCAAGAATTAAGGCACCTTTTTTGTAACACCCCGGGCGGGACTTCACATCACCATCCCCGGAAGTGTACTTAGAGCTTAGCCACCCCCTTTAAGTGGCCTATCCCCCTGCGAATAAATCTCTTTTATTCAATTGATTGTGTGTTAGGAATTTAAATGGGGTGTTTTCTAGTTAGACTGGCTGCGATATGGTATAAAAATATTTTCAAAATGTCGGGGGTTACTTAGTTATATGTTTACGTATAACTGATGGTTACCATATCGCAGGTATCAGAAGATTATGAAGCGAAAGCCACAGATAGGACGAGTTGTGGGCTTTTCTTAGGTATAGCCACACATGGTGAACCTAAGTCTCAAGTTCATATATTAATTTGTTCAGCTGTATAGGAATCTGTATAAATTGAAAGGATTTTAATTATTATTATCAATTGTTGTAAATTAGAATTTAGCTTCCGTGTTTTGAAAAAAAAAACGGACTCAAGAATTAAGGCACCTTTTTTGTAACACCCCGGGCGGGACTTCATATCACCATCCCCGGAAGTGTACTTAGAGCTTAGCCACCCCCTTTAAGTGGCCTATCCCCCTGCGAATAAATCTCTTTTATTCAATTGATTGTGTGTTAGGAATTTAAATGGGGTGTTTTCTAGTTAGACTGGCTGCGATATGGTATAAAAATGTTTTCAAAATGTCGGGGGTTACTTAGTTATATGTTTACGTATAACTGATGGTTACCATATCGCAGGTATCAGAAGATTATGAAGCGAAAGCCACAGATAGGACGAGTTGTGGGCTTTTCTTAGGTATAGCCACACATGGTGAACCTAAGTCTCAAGTTCATATATTAATTTGTTGAGCTGTATAGGAATCTGTATAAATTGAAAGGATTTTAATTATTATTATCAATTGTTGTAAATTAGAATTTAGCTTCCGTGTTTTGAAAAAAAAAACGGACTCAAGAATTAAGGCACCTTTTTTGTAACACCCCGGGCGGGACTTCATATCACCATCCCCGGAAGTGTACTTAGAGCTTAGCCACCCCCTTTAAGTGGCCTATCCCCCTGCGAATAAATCTCTTTTATTCAATTGATTGTGTGTTAGGAATTTAAATGGGGTGTTTTCTAGTTAGACTGGCTGCGATATGGTATAAAAATGTTTTCAAAATGTCGGGGGTTACTTAGTTATATGTTTACGTATAACTGATGGTTACCATATCGCAGGTATCAGAAGATTATGAAGCGAAAGCCACAGATAGGACGAGTTGTGGGCTTTTCTTAGGTATAGCCACACATGGTTAACCTAAGTCTCAAGTTCATATATTAATTTGTTCAGCTGTATAGGAATCTGTATAAATTGAAAGGATTTTAATTATTATTATCAATTGTTGTAAATTAGAATTTAGCTTCCGTGTTTTGAAAAAAAAAACGGACTCAAGAATTAAGGCACCTTTTTTGTAACACCCCGGGCGGGACTTCATATCACCATCGTACTTAGAGCTTAGCCACCCCCTTTAAGTGGCCTATCCCCCTGCGAATAAATCTCTTTTATTCCAGGATTTGGGGACCTTCCGTGGTTCGAACCCATGACCAAAGGGCTATAGTCATGGATTCCTAAGAACCACTACCAATTGACCAAAGGGCTATAGTTTCCTAACAACATGAGATAGTTAATATTTCAATTATGGATTTTTTTAACATGTGCAATATTGCATAAGTTAAGTAATCAAAACTAGAAAGTTGTTATTGAAATGAACAAAAATTTAATGAGATTAAATTTGATTTACAAGAGATGTTGTGCTTTATTTGTATCTATAATTTCTAAACATTTGCACAGGTTAGAAAACTCCTTCAATTATTAATAAGGATATCGTGGTAACATTGCTTAAATCATTATGACATTTATTTTATTTCTTAATTTCCGTGAAACAACCTTAAACGACTGTAATTTTGAAACGGATGGAGCAATTAATATTAGTTATAACATGTGTAATAAGGAGTCACACACTAATTTTATTGAAAATAAAAATAATTAATTAAATTTCTTAAATAATGTGTAAAAATCTTATAGTAGTATGTTTGCTGCAACTAAAAGTTAATTGGGAGAAAATAAAAAATGTATGGCAGTAACAAAAATCAATTGTAAAGGTCTCCAACTGTTAGCCACACAAGGTATTCGCAGCAAAAAGAGGAACTTCATTTCTCTGTACTTTTTTTTGGTCAAAGGAGAGTTTGTTTCACCTAATACATACTCTTCTCTTTTAAATAAAAGGTCTTAAGGTTAAATATCTTCTATTTAGAACCACGATTCTTAGTTTGAGAACTTATAAAAATTTATTTTTAATCCTACTATACTTTTTTTTGTGTGGTGACAAATTAATCTGTCGTTACATAAATCTGATGAAAAACTCTCAATTTATAACATCAATAGAAAAAAAATGTATAAAGTGATTAAAAGTAAATTGTTTAAAAATTTAAAACTAAAAATTGACGTTTTAAAGTTTAAAGACTAAAAATAATTTCTAGTCAAAGATCAAGAATGAAACATATATTTAACCCAAGGTTTTAAACTTGTGCATACCTTGTTTAGTTGAGTGTAATAAAAAATAGAGTAAAAATAAATAATGTAAAAAAATGGAGTTTGGGTTTACCTACACAATTAGTTAATTGTCAACCTATATTACTTTTTTATCGGTTAATTTTTATTAGTCATCAAAATGTGATATTAAATAATAAAATAGTGGCAATAATTTTATTGCCAATGAAAAATAGCCACTAAAGACCACATTTGTAGTAGTGACAGCTATTACAAGTCATCCAAAACTTAGGAAGAAAAAGTTGAAGGGAAGAAAACAAAAATTACCCCTCTTCAAATTCTAGTGTAGCCTTGTGAGTTTCAATTTTCGCATAGTGTATAGCCCACTTCTTTCTATTAGATTATTTGGAGCAAGGAGAAAATGATAATAAATTCACAGGACCAAAATCCAAAATCTAAAAACCTAATCAATGATTGTGCCATCCCTACTCTGGCACTGTCCACTCTTCCTAATATATCTTGCTTTCTAGACATGGGATTCAATTGAAACTAAGTGGAAAATAAATCTAACAGAATTTCCTACATTTTTTATGAAGACTTCAAAAGGATATTTAGATGCTTTAAGGGTGAAATCAGCTAGTAATTGTTAGTCACGTTCTAGACTCAACAACATCACCACAACATGACATTGCCTTAGAGTTCTACCCATAAATAGAGTTACAGTTATCCAATCCACATGAAACCAGTTTCATATGAAAGATGACTAATAGGGATACAACTTACATGTGGAGATCATGAGCTAATTCAACTGTTTGAAAGGTGAAATGGTTATAGGAAGTGAGTTGTTTGACTAAGATTTAGAATTATGACCTTACTTAACAATTTTTGTCATAAAATGAGCTATGGTCATTGGATCAAGGTGATACCAGAGGCATTTTGAACCTAAAGGACTTATCTACAATTCTAGTGAATACCACAAAACCTAGTTCTAAATATATAATTATAAAAAATAGTACCATTTAACAGAGAAGTACACTTAAACAACTTAGCACTTAAACATTGACACTGTCTTAGTATTTGTTTCCTAACTAGAGTTGTAGACTTCCAATTCAAGTGAAACCAAAGCCATTTGAAAGATAACATGGTTCTCTACAACTTTTATGAAGAATCTAAAACCTGATTTTATCATATACAAGTCCTAGACTTGCATGCAACATCACGGATTTAACAAGCCAGAACAAAAAATAAGAATTCTTTCACCACTCAACCCAGTTGGACCTAAAATTCCTCTAATAACCAATTCACATATTCAGGATTCAAGAATGGAAGGTAGGAATAAGATTACCTTATGGCTATATACTTATGTCCCATTTTCCAATTTGTCTTCCAATCCTTTTGATCTTCAACTTCTTCTAACTCTTCCCATAATTTTTGAACTTCCCATTGTGTTCCTCACAATCTCAGCCCCAACCAGTGATAAGGTGATGAGAATTATGGAATTAAGATTGCATGCAAGAGTGTTTGCAAGTGGGAAGCTCAATGGAAGATGGACATAGTGGTGGTGGTGTACCATGAAGGAGAAGAGGAAAGTAAAACAATAAGGATTTTGTTTTTGTTTTTGGGGGCTTTTGGAAGGAAAATGAAATATATGTTTGTGTTTGTATGTCCATAAAAAGAGTGGGTGTGGGGGCAATTTTCTAAAAATTATTCTCATACCACTCAACTCCTATTTTTTCACAAATAGATCTCTCAAGGTTCCAAGTTTTCTTATTAAAGCTCTAATTTCCCAAAATTTAGAAAATACTCCTTCAGGGACTTACAAAAATCTTAGGAACTTAAATTTATGGGATAAGGACTTTTTGGATGTTACACAGTATCTGCAAAAACTTCAGTTGAATACACTATTTTAAAAAAAATCAATAAATTGAAGTAATTGAAAAAGCAAGTCTTCATTTTTCCTCAAAAAACACCATATTCTTTAATTGTATAAAACATACAATCTCTAGAATAAATTGTCGAAATTTTGAAAATATAAAAAATTATGTAAATTTCGCTAAAAACTTCAAAGTGGCTAATACCCTATTTACAAATAAACTAAAACAGATAAGTGCTTCTTCATTTTTTTTTTCTTTGAAAAACACCAAATTCTTCAAGTGTAAAGTACACAATCTCTAGAAAAAAATAGTTGCAATTTTAAAATATAAAATAATTATGTAAATTGAGATTGAACCTTCAAAGTGACTAATAAACTTTTTACCAAAAATTTTCAAATAATTTTAGTAATTTAAAAATTGCATCTTCATTTTTATTGCAAAAAACAGTCTATTCTTCAAGTGTATATAGTACACGATTTTTAGAAAAAATTATTGTAATTTTAAAACTATAAAAAATTTTGTTAATTGATCTACAAACTTCAAAGTTAATAATACATTGTTATAAAAAAAATCAAATGATTGAAGTAATTTAAAAAGCGCATCCTCATTTTTATTTTGAAGTATAGTACATGATTTATAGAAAACAATTTCGCAATTTTAAACATATAAAAATTATATAAATTGCGATAAAAACTTCAAAGTGATTTATATACTGTTCCAAAAAATATTTCAAATAATTTAAAAATCACATCTTTATTTTTATCTTGAAAAACATCTTATTCTTCTAATGTATAAAACACGATCTTTTAAAAAATTGTTGTAATTCTTAAAATATAAAAAATTATGTAAATTGAGCTAGAAACTTCGAAGTGACTAATACACTATTTCAAAAAACATTTCAGATAATTTAAGTAATTTAGAAAGTTCCTATTTGTTTTTATTTTGAGAAACACCCTATTCATATAGTGTATATGACATGATCTCTAGAAAAAAAAATGCTGCAATTTTAAAAATATATAAAATTATGTAAATTGAGTTTGAAACTTGCACTATTTACAAAAAAACTTTAAATAATTTAACTAATTTAAGAAGGGCGTCCTCATTTTTATTTCGAAAAACACGTTATTCTTCAAGTGCATAGTACACGATTTCTAGAAAAAAATTTGCATTTTTAAAAATATAAAAAAATTATGTAAATTGTACTTGAAACCTCAAAGTGAATAATATCCTATTTACAAAAATCTTGAAATAATTTAAGTGATTTAAAAAGCGTGTCTTCATTCTTATTTCGAAAAAGACAATATTCTTCAAGTCCAAAGTACAATTTGTAGAAAAACTTGTTTCAATTTTAAAAATATAAAAAAATTATGTAAATTGAGCTAAAAACTTCCAACTAATAAATTGTTTACAAAAAAAACTTTAGATAATTTAAGTAATTTAAAAAGCGCAACTATATTTTTTGGAAATACATACTATTCTTCAAGTGTATAGTACATTGTTGCAATTTTGGAAATATAAAAAATTATGTAAATTATGCTAGAATATTCCGTGTGACTAGTAATCTTTTTTTCAAAAAAATAATTTAAGTAATTTAAAAAGCACGACTTCCTTTTTTTTCGAAAAACACTAATCTTCAATTATATAGTACACGACCTCTAGAAAAAAATTGTTGCAATTTTAAAAATATGAAAATTTGGTAAATTGAGCTAGAAACATAGCTTCAAAGTTACTAATAAAAAATTTACAAGAAAACTTCAAATGATTTAAGTAATTTACAAAGCGTGTCTTTGTTTTTATTTTGAAAACATCCTATTCTTCAAGTATATAGTACATGATCTATAAAAAATTGTTTCAATTTTTAAAAAATAAAAATTATGTAAATTGAGCTAGAAACTTCAATGTGATTAATACTCTTTTTAAAAATAATTTAAGTAATTTAAAGAGCACGTCTTCGTTTTTATTTAAAAAAAACACCTTATTCTTCATGTGATAGCACACAATATATAGAAAAAATTGTGCTATATTAAAAAGATAAACAAAACTATATAAATTGAGTTAGAAATTTCAATGCTACTATTCACAAAAAACTTAACATAATTTAAGTAATTTAAAAAGTGCATATGTCTTCATTTTTATTTCGAAAAACATTGTATTCTTTAAGTATATAGTACATGATTTCTAGAAAAAAATTAAAGTGACCTATAGACAGTCTTAATTGAGCTATAAATTTAAAAGTGACTTATACACCGTATAAAAAAATCAAATAATTTAAGTAATTTAAAAAGTGCGTATTCATTTTTATTTTGAAGAACACCCGATTTTTCAAGTGTTTAGTAAGGATCTCTAGAAAAATATTGTTGTAATTTTAAAAGTATATAATATTATGTTAATTAAGCTAGAAACTTTAAAGAGACTATTAAACTGTTTAAAGAAACTTTAAATAATTTAATTAATTTAAAAAGCATGCCTTTATTTTTATTTTAAAAAACATCATATTCTTCAAGGATATATTATTGAGGTAGAAACTTCAAAGTGACTAATGTTGTTTCAAAAAACGTCAAATAATTTGAGTAATTTCAAATGCACGTCATAAATTTTATTTCAAGAAATATCTTATTCTTCAAATGTATAGTATATATTTTCCCAAAAATTATAAACAAAAACTAAATAAATACAAAAACACAAAACAAATAAAATTGAAACCTACAATTAATAAAAATAAAAATAAAATAACTAACAAAAACAACCCGAAAAATGACTTAAAAACTAGAGTTATCATATCTCATACTTAATTGTTTACTTGGGGCCCAAGTAAACAAAACTAAGACAAACTCAAAATTAATGACAAGGCACAAACGGAGAACAAAATGAGAAAAAAAAAACACCAATATTTCACTTTAAACTTAATAAAAGCATAAAACCTACTACACAAAAATAAAAACAAATAAAAAAACATATATAAATTAAAAAGGAAAACAACTCCCCTATCATTGTTGATGAACTAGACTTCTTTCATAGCATTTTGAAAGCCCTATCAGTAGTGTCCTTTTGAAATCCACAGCTCCATCATCGGATAAAAGTCATATTTAAACTAACCAAGTGATTGAAAATTAAAATAAACCAGAAACTAAAAAAGCTGATAAGAAAAATATCAGCCACAAAGACAAATAAAAATACAATTCTGAAATTTCTTTTTACAATCACTTCTAAATTGTTAGAAGAAGATAACCGTTTAGCTTGCAAAAAAAAATTACATAAAACCTTGGGAATGAGCTTCTTAGATGCTATCCATAATATTTTTGGCTTCCCATAATTCATTCTTGTAATAATAAGATCGTCACACCTAGGCGTGGATACCGCAAAGCCAAGGAGGCCGCCAAATCTACCAAAAAAAATAACAAAATAAGACAAAATAAACTAAAACAAAAAAAATACAAAAAGATAAAACAAATAAACTTAAAACCTACAATTAATATAAATAAAAAAAAACTAACAAAAACAAACCAAAAAATGACTTAAAAACTAGAGTTATCACACCCCAAACTTAGTTGTTTACTTGGGCCCCAAGTAAACAAAACTAAGACAAACTCAAAATTAATGACAAGGCATAAACAGAGAACAAAATGAGAAAAATAAAAAAAAAACACCAAAATTTCAAGTTAAGGTTAATAAAACCCTAAAACCTACTACACAAAAATAAAAACAAATAAAAAAAATCAGATATAAATTAAAAAGGAAAACAACTCCCCGATCATCATATGTGAACTGGTCATAGCATTTTGAAGGCACCATCAGTAGTGTCCTGTCGAAATTCACTACTCCATCATTAGATGAAAGTCAAATTTAATCCAACCAAGTGACCGAAAACTAAAATAAACCAGAAAATAAAAAAGCAAATAAGAAAAATATTAACCACAAAGACAAATAAAAAAATTTTGAAATTCCTTTTTACATTCACTTCTAAATTGTTAGTAGAAGATAACCTTTTAGCTTGCAATAAAAATTACATGAAATCTTGGGAATGAGCTTCTAAGATGCTATCCCTAATATTTTTGGCATCCCATAATTCATTCTTATGATAATAAGATCGTCACACCTAGGCGTGGAAACCGCCACGCCTTGGCGGCTGCTAAATCTACCAAAATAAACAAAAATAAGACAAAATAAACTAAAACAAAATAAAGACAAAAAGATAAAACAAATAAAATTAAAACCTACAATTAAAAAAAATAAAATACACAACAAAACAAACCGAGAAATGACTTAAAAACCAGAGTTATCACACCTCATACTTAGTTGTTTACTTGGGCCCCAAATAAACAAAACTAAGACAAACTCAAAATTAATGACAAGGCACAAAGAAGGAACAAAATGAGAAAAAAAGAAAAAAACACCAAATTTTCAAGTTCAGGTTAATAAAAGCCTTAAGTCTACTAAACAAAAATAAAAAGAAATAAAAAAATCATATATATATTTAAAAGAAAAAATATTCCTCTATCATCATTTGTGAACTAGACTTCTCTCATAGCATTTTGAAGGCACCATCAGTAGTGTCCTGCCGAAATGCACTGCTCCAACATTAGATGAAAGTCATATTTAATCCAACCAAGTGACTCAAAACTAAAATAAACCAGAAACTAAAAAAGCTGATAAGAAAAATATTAACCACAAAGACAAATAAAAAAAAATTCTGAAATTTCTTTTTACAATCACTTCTAAATTGTTAGAAGAAGATAACAGCTTAGCTTGAAAAAAAAATTACATAAAACCGTGGAAATGAGCTTCTTAGATGCTATACATAATATTTTTGGCTTCCCATGATTCATTTTTGTGATAATAAGATCAACACACCTAGGCGGCCGCCAATACTACCAAAATAAAATGAGACAAAAGAAACCAAAACAAAATAAATGCAAAAAGATAAAACAAATAAAATAAAAACCTACAATTAATAAAAATAAATAAAATAACTAACAAAAATAAACCGAAAATGACTTAAAAATTGGAGTTATCACACCCTATACTTAGTTGTTTACTTGGGCCCCAAGTAAACAAAAATAAGGCAAACTCAAATAGAAATGACAAGGCACAAACAGAGAACGAATTGAGAAAAATAAAAAGAAAAAACCCAAAAATTTCAAGTTAAGGTTAATAAAAGCCTAAAACCTACTACACAAAAATAAAAAGAAATAAAAAACCGATATAAATTAAAAAGGAAAACAACTCCCCTATCATCATTCGTGAACTAGACTTCCCTCATTCCATTTTGTAGGCACCATCAGTAGTGTCCTCTCGAACTGCACTGCTCCATCATTAGATGAAAGTCATATTTAATCCAACCAAGTGACTGACAACTAAAATAAACAAGAAACTAAAAAAGCTGATAAGAAAAATATTAACCACAAAGACAAATAAAAAAAATTCTGAAATTTCTTTTTACAATCAGTTCTAAATTGTTAGAAGAAAATAGCAGTTTAGCTTACAAAAAAAAAATTACATAAAACCGTGAAAATGAGCATCTTAGATGCTATCCATAATATTTTTGGCTTCCCATAATTCATTTTTGTGATAATAAGATCAACACACCTAAGCGTAGAAATTGGCACGCCTAGCCGGCCGCCAAATCTACCAAAATAAATGAGACAAAAGAAACCCAAACAAAATAAATGCAAAAAGATAAAACAAATAAAATAAAAACCTACAAATAATAAAAATAAATAAAATAACTTACAAAAATAAATCAAAAAATGACTTAAAAACTGGAGTTATGACACCCTATACTTAGTTGTTTACTTGGGCCCCAAGTAAACAAAAATAACACAAACTCAAAGAAATGACAAGGCACAAACAGAGAACGAATTTAGAAAAAGAAAAAGAAAAAACCCAAAAATTTCAAGTTATGGTTAATAAAAGCCTAAAACCTACTACACAAAAAGAAAAAGAAATAAATAAATAAAAACGATATAAATTAAAAAGGAAAACAATTTGCCTATCATCATTTGTGAACTAGACTTCCCTCCTTGCCTTTTGAAGGCGCCATTAGTAGTGTCCTCTCGAACTACACTGCCTCATCATTAGATGAAAGTCATATTTAATCAAACCAAGTGACAGAAAACTAAAATAAACTAGAAACTAAAAAAGCTGATAAGAAAAATATTAACCACAAAGACAAATAAAAAAAATTCTAAAATTTCTTTTTACAATCACTTCTAAATTGTTAGAAGAAGATAACAGTTTAGCTTGCAAAAAAAATTACATAAAACCGTCGAAATGAGCTTCTTAGATGCTATCCATGATATTTTTGGACTCCCATAATTCATTTTTGTGATAATAAGATCAACACACCTAGGCGTAGAAATCAGCACGCCTAGCCGGCCGCCAAATCTACCAAAATAAAATGAGACAAAAGAAACCAAAACAAAATAAATGCAAAAAGATAAAACAAATAAAATAAAAACCTAAAATTAATAAAAATAAATAAAATAACTAACAAAAATAAACCGAAAAATGACTTAAAAACTAGAGTTATCACACCCTATACTTAGTTGTTTACTTGGGCCCCAAGTAAACTAAAATAAGACAAACTCAAAAAGAAATGACAAGGCACAAACACACAACAAATTGAGAAAAATAAAAAGAAAAAACCCAAAAATTTCAAGTTAAGGTTAATAAACGCCTAAAACCTTCTAAAAAAAATAAAAAGAAATAAAAAAACCGATATAAATTAAAAAGGAAAACAACTCTCCTATCATCATTCATGAACTAGACTTCCCTCATTGCATTTTGTAGGCGCCATCAGTAGTGTCCTCTCGAACTGCACTGCTTCATCATTAGATGAAAGTCATATTTAATCCAACCAAGTGACTGAAAACTAAAATAAACCAGAAACTAAAAAAGCTGATAAGAAAAATATTAACCACAAAGACAAGTAAAAAAAAATTCTAAAATTCCTTTTTACAGTCACTTCTAAATTGTTAGAAGATAACAGTTTAACTTGCAAAAAAAATTACATAAAACCTTGGGCATCAGTTTCTTAGATGCTATCCATAATATTTTTGGCTTCCCATAATTCATTCTTGTGATAATAAGATCATTACACCTAGGTGTGGAAACCGCCACGCCTAGGTGGCCGCCAAATCTACAAAAAAATATGAGACAAAATAAACTAGAACAAAATAAATGCAAAAAGATAAAAAAAAAAATAAAAACATAAAAATAAAAATAAAATAACTAACAAAAACAAACCGAAAAATAACTTAAAAACAAGAGTTATCACACTTCATACTTAGTTGTTTATTTGGGGCCCCAAGTAAACAAAACTAAGACAAACTCCAAAAGAAATGACCAGACACAAATAGAGAACAAATTTAGAAAAATAAAAAGAAAAAACCCAAAAATTTCAAGTTAAGGTTAATAAAAGCCTAAAACCTACTACACAAAAAGAAATAGAAATAAAAAAAAAAGTCCGATATAAATTAAAAAGGAAAACAATTCCCCTATAATCATTCATGAACTAGACTTCCCTCATTGCATTTTGAAGGCCCCATCAGTAGTGTCCTCTCGAATTGCACTCACCATCATTAGATGAAAGTCATATTTAATCCAACCAAGTGACTGAAAACTAAAATACGCCAGAAACTAAAAAAGCTGATAAGAAAAAGAGTAACCACAAAGACAAATTAAAAAAAATCTGAAATTTCTTTTTACAATCACTTATAAATTGTTAGAAGAAGATAACAGTTTAGCTTGCAAAAAAAATTACATAAAACCTTGGGAATAAGCTTGTTAGATGCTATCCATAATATTTTTGGCTTCCCATAATTCATTTTTGTGATAATAAGATCAACACAACTAGGCGTGGAAATCGACACCCATAGCCGGCCACCAAATCTACCAAAAAAAAATGAGATAAAAGAAACCGAAACAAAACAAATGCAAAAAGATAAAACAAATAAAATAAAAACCTACAATTAATAAAAATAAAAATAAAATAACTAACAAAAATAAGCCGAAAAATGACTTAAAAACGGGAGTTATCACACCCCATACTTAGTTGTTTACTTGGGTCCCCAAGTAAACAAAACTAAGACAAACTTAAAAAGAAATGACAAGGCACAAACAGAGAACAAATTTAGAAAAATAAAAAGAAAAAACCCAAAAATTTCAAGTTATGGTTAATAAAAGCCTAAAACTTACTACACAAAAAGAAAAAAGAAATAAATAAAAAAAAATGATATAAATTAAAAAGGAAAACAATTCCCCTATCAACATTTGTGAACTAGACTTCCCTCATTGCCTTTTGAAGGCGCCATTAGTAGTGTCCTCTCGAACTACAGTGCCCCATCATTAGATGAAAGTAATATTTAATCAAACCAAGTGACGGAAAACTAAAATAAACCAGAAACTAAAAAAGAAAATAAGAAAAATTATAACCATAAAGACAAATAAAAAAAATTCTGAAATTTCTTTTTACAATCACTTCTAAATTGTTAGAAGAAGATAACAATTTAGCTTGCAAAAAAATTACATAAAACCTTGGAAATGAGCTTCTTAGAAGCAATCCATAATATTTTTGGCTTCTCATAATTCATTTTTGTGATAATAAGATCAACACACCTAGGCGTGAAAATTGGCACGCCTAGCCGGCCGCCAAATCAACTAAAATAAAATGAGACAAAAGAAACCAAAACAAAATAAATGCAAAAAGATAAAACAAATAAAATAAAAACCTACAATTAATAAAAATAAAATAACTAACAAAAATAAACCGAAAAATGACTTAAAAACTTGAGTTATCACACCCCATATTTAGTTGTTTACTTGGGGCCCCATGTAAACAAAACTAAGACAAACTCAAAAAGAAATGACAAGGCACAAACACAGAACAAATTGAGAAAAATAAAAAGAAAAAACTCAAAAATTTCAAGTTAAGGTGAATAAAAGCCTAAAACCTACTACACAAAAAAAAAAGAAATAAAAAACACCGATATAAATTAAAAAGGAAAACAACTCCCCTATCATCGTTCGTGAACTAGACTTCCCTCATTGCATTTTGAAGGCACCATCAGTAAATCCAACCAAGTAACTGAAAACTAAAATAAACGAGAAACTAAAAAAGCTGATAAGAAAAATATTAACCACAAAAACAAGTAAAAAAAATTCCTACATTCCTTTTTACAATCACTTCTAAATTGTTAGAAGAAGATAACCGTTTAACTTGCAAAAAAAATTACATAAAACCTTGGGAATGAGCTTCTTAGATGCTATCCATAATATTTTTGGCTTCCCATTATTCATTCTAGTGATAATAAGATCGTCACACCTAGGCGTGGAAACCGCCACGCCTAGGCAGACGCCAAATCTACCAAATAAAAAAACAAAATGAGACAAGATAAACCAAAACAAAATAAATGCAAAAATATAAAACAAAGAAAATAAAAACATAAAAATAAAATAACTAACAAAAACAAACCGAAAAATGACTTAAAAACTAGAGTTATCACACCCATACTTAGTTGTTTACTTGAGGCCCCAATTAAACAAAACTAAGACAAACTCAAAAAGAAATGTCAAAGTACCAACAGAGAATAAAATGAGAAAAATAAAATAAAAAATTAAAATATCAAGTTAAGGTTAATAAAGACTTAAAACCTACTACTTAAAAATAAAAACAAATAAAAAAACCAATATAAATTAGAAAGGAAAACAACTCCCTTATCATTCGTGAATTGGACTTCCCTCATAGCATTTTGAGAGCGCCATCAATAGTGTTCTCTCGATATCCACTGCTCTATCATCCAATCAAATTCATATTTAATCCAACCAAATGGTTGAAAACCAAAATAAACCAAAAACTAAAAAAGCTAAAAAGAAAAATATTAAACACAGAGACAAATAAAAAAAATTCCAAAATTTCATTTTACATTCACTTCTAAATGGTTAGAAAAAGATAACCGTTTAGCTTGCAAAAGAAAGTACATGAAACCTTGGGAATGAGCTTCTTAGATTCTATCCATAATATTTTTGGCATCCCATAATTCATTTTTGTGATATTAAGATCGTCTCACCTAGGCATGGAAACCGCCACGCATAGGCGGTTGCCAAATCTACCAAAAAAAAAAACCAAAATAAAGACATTATAAACCGAAACAAAATAAATACAAATAGATAAAACAAACAAAATTAAAACCTACCATTAATAAAAAAAAATAACTATGAAAAACAAACCGAAAAATGACTTAAAAACTAGAGTTATCACACACCATACTTAGTTGATTACTTGGGGACCCAAGCAAACAAAACTAAGACAACTTCAAAAAGAAATGACAAGGTACAAACATAGAATAAAATGAGAAAAATCAAAATCAAAATCAAAATTTCAAGTTAAGATTAACAAAGGACTAAAACCTATTACACAAAAATAAAAACAAATGAAAAAAAACCAATATAAATTAAAAAGGAAAATAACTTCCCTATCATCATTCGTGAACTAGACTTCCCTCATAGTATCTTGAAGGCGCCATCAACGGTGTCCTCTCGAAATTCACTACTCCATCATTAGATGAAAGTCATATTTAATCCAACCAAGTGAATGAAAACTAAAATAAACCAACAACTAAAAAAACTAATAAGAAAAATATAAAACGCAAAGAAAAATTAAAAAATTCAGAAATTTCTTGTTACATTTACTTCTAAATTGTTAGCAGAAAATAACCGTTTAGCTTTCTAAAGAAAAAAAAATACATGAAACCTTGGGAATCAGCTTCTTAGATACAAACTATAATATTGTTGGCATCCCATAATTCATTATTGCCATATTAAGATCGTCACACCTAGGCATGGAAATGACACACCTAGGCGGCCGCCAAATCTACCAAAAAAAATAACTAACAAAAACAAACCGAAAAATGACTTAAAAACTAGAGTTATCACACCCCATACTTAGTTGTTTACTTGGGGCCCAAGTAAACAAAACTAGGACAAACTCAAAATAAATGACAAAGCACAAACAAAGAACAATATGAGAAAAATAAAAGAAAACACCAAAATTTCAAGTTAAGGTTAATAAAAGTCTAAAACCTACTACACAAAAATAAAAAGAAATAAAAAAACAGATATAAATTCAAAAGGAAAAAAACTCCCCTATCATCATTTGTGAACTAGATTCCCTCAATGCATTTTGAAGGTGCCATCGGTAATGTCCGCTCGAAATCCACTTCTCCATCATCACATGAAAGAAATATTTAATCCAACCAAGTACCTGAAAACTAAAATAACCAGAAACTAAAAAATCTAATAAGAAAATTTCAAAACACCAAGACAGATAAAAAAATTCAGAAATTTCTTTTTACATTAACTTCTAAATTGTTAGAAGAAGATAATCGTTAGCTTGCAAAAAAAAATACATGAAACCTTGAGAATAAGATTCTTAGATGCTATCCATAATATTTTTGGCATCCCATAATTCATTCTTGTGATATTAAGATCGTTTCACCTAGGCATGGAAACCGCCACGCATAGGCAGCCACCAAATCTACCAAAAAAAACCAAAATGAGACCTTATAAACCAAAACAAAATAAATACAAATAGATAAAACAAATAAAATTAAAACCTAAAATTAATAAAAATTATAATAAAATAACTAACAAACAAACGAAAAAATGACTTAAAAACTAAAGTTATCACACCCATACTTAGTTGTTTACTTGCGCCCAAAGTAAACAAAACTAAGACAAACTCAAAAAGAAATGACAAGGTACAAATAGAGAATAAAAAGAGAAAAATAAAAAAAAATCAAAATTTCAAGTTAAGGTTAATAAAGGCTTAAAACCTACTACTCAAAAATAATAACAAATAAAAAAAACCAATATAAATTAAAAAGGGAAACAACTCCCCTATCATCATTAGTGAACTAGACTTCCCTCCTAGCATTTTGAAAGCGCCATCAGTAGTGTCCTCTCGATATCCACTGCTCCATCATCCGATCAAAATCATATTTAATGCAACCAAATGACTGAAAACCAAAATAAACTAGAAACTAAAAAAGCTAATAAGAAAAATATTAACCAAAAATACAAGTAAAAAAATTTAGAAATTTCGTTTTAAATTGACTTCTAAATTGTTAGAAGAAAATAACCGTTTAGCTTTCAAAAAAAAATACATAAAACCTTTGGAATAAACTTCTTAGATGTTAACTATAATATTTTTGGCATCCCATAATTCATTCTTGCGATATTAAGATCGTCACACCTAGGCATGGAAACCACCACGCCTAGGCAGCTGCCAAATCTACCAAAAAAAGTAACTAACAAAAACAAACTGAAAAATGTCTCAAAAACTAGAGTTATTACACCCCATACTTAGTTGTTTATTTGGGGCCCAAGTAAACAAAACTAGGACAAACTCAAAAAAAAATGACAAGGTACCAACAGAGATCAAAATGAGAAAAAAAAATTTTCAAGTTAAGGTTAATAAAGGACTAAAACCTACTACACAAAAATAAAAACAAATAATAAAAACCAATATAAATTAAAAAGGAAAACAACTCCCCTATCATCATTGGTGAACTAGACTTCCCTCATTGCATTTTGAAGGTGCCATCGGTAGTGTCCGCTCGAAATCCACTTCTCCATCAATAGTTGAAAGTCATATGTAATCAAACCAAGTGACTGAAAACTTAAAAAAAAAAAAAGTAGATGAAACCTTGGGAATGAGCTTCTTAAATGTTATTCATAATATTTTTCACATCCCATAATTCATTCTTGTGATATTAAGATCGTCTTGCCTAGGCATAGAAACCCCCACACATAGGCGGCCGCCAAATCTACCAAAAAAACCCAAAATAACACATTATAAACAAAAACAAAATAAATACAAATAGATAAAACAAATAAAATTAAAACCAACAATTAATAAAAATAATAATAAAATAACTAACAAAAACAAACCGAAAAATGACATAAAAACTAGAGTTATCACACTCATAGTTAGTTGTTTACTTGGGGCCCTAAGTAACAAAACTATTACAAACTCAAAAAGAAATGACAAGGTACCAACAGAGAATAAAATCAGAAAAATAAAAAATAATCAAAATTTCTAGTTAAGGTTAATAAAGGCTTAAAACCTACTACTCAAAAAAAAAAACCAATATAAATTAAAAAGGAAACAACTCCCCTATCATCATTCGTGAAATAGACTTCCCTCGTAGCATTCTAAAAGTGCCATCAGTAGTATCCTCTTCATATCCACTGCTCCATCATGCGATCAAATTCATATTTAATCCAACCAAATTACCTAAAACTAAAATAAACCAAAAACTAAAAAAGCTACTAAGAAAAATATTAAACACAAAGACGAATAAAAAAAATTTAGAAATTTCATTTTACATTCACTTCTAAATTGTTATAAGAAGATAACCGTTTAGCTTGCAAAAAAAAAGTACATGAAACCTTGGGAATGGGCTTCTTAAATATTATCCATAATATTTTTGGCATTCCATAATTCATTCTTGTGATATTAAGATCCTCTTACCTAGGCACGAAAACCGCCAAACATAGGCGGCCGCCAAATCTACGAAAAAACCAAAATGACACATTATAAACCAAAACAAAATAAATACAAATAGATAGAACAAACAAAATTAAAACCTTTAATTAATAAAAATAAAAAAAATAAAATAACTACAAAAAACAAATCGAAAAATGACTTAAAGACTAGAGTTATCACACCTCATACTTAGTTGTTTACTTGGGGCCCCAAGTAAACAAAACTAAGACAAACTCAAAAAGAAATCACAAGGTACCAACAGAGAACAAATTGAGAAAAATAAAATAAAAACAAATAAAAAATCGATATAAATTAAAAAGGAAAACAACTCCCCTGTCATCATTCGTGAACTAGACTTCTCTCATACCATTTTGAACGCGCCATCAGTAGTGTCCTCTCGATATCTACTGCTCCATTATCCGATCAAAGTCATATTTAATCCAACCAAGTGACTAAAAACTAAAACAAGCCAGAAACTAAAAAAGCTAATAAGAAAAATATTAAACACAAAGACAAATAAAAAAAATTTAAAAAATTCTTTTTACATTCACTTCTAAATTGTTAGAAGTAGATAAACGATTAGCTTGCAAAAAAAGAGTACATGAAACCTTGGGAATGAGATTCTTAGAAGCTATCCATAATAATTTTGGCATCCCATAATTCATTCTTGTGATATTAAAATCATCACACCTAGGCGTGAAAACCACCACGACTAGGCGGTCGCCAAACCTATCAAAAAAAAAACAAAATGAGACAAAAAAACCAAAACAAAATAAAACAAATAAAATTAAGACATACAACCAATAAAAACGAAAATAAAGTAACTAAAAAAACAAATTGAAAAATGACTTAAAAACTAGAGTTACCACACCTCATACTTAGTTGTTTACTTGGGGCCCAAGTAAGCAAAACTAAGACAAACTCAAAAAGAAATGACAAGGTACCAACGGAGAACAAAATGAGAAAAATAAAAAATAAAATCCAAATTTCAAGTTAACATTAATAAAGGCCGAAAACATACTATGAAAAAATAAATACAAATAAAAAAACCGATATAAATTAAAAAAGAAAACAACTCCCCTATTATTATTCGTGAGCTACACTTCCCTCATAGCATTTTGAAGGCGCCATCATTAGTGTCCCCTCAAAATCTACTGCCCCATGATCAGATCAAAGTCATATTTAATCCAACCTAGTGACTGAAAGCTAACATAAACCAAAAACAAAAAAAGCTAATAAGAAAAATATAAAACACAAAGACAAATAAAAAAAAATTCAGAAATTTCGTTTTACATTCACTTCTAAATTGTTAGAAGAAGATAACCGCTTAGCTTGCAAAAAAAAATACATGAAACCTTGGGAACGAGCTTCTTAAATGCTATCCGTAATATTTTTGGCATCCCATAATTCATTCTTGTGATATTAAGATCGTCTCACCTAGGCGTGGAAACCACCACGCCTAGGCGGCCGCCAAATCTACCAAAAAAAATCAAAATGAGACAATATAAACCAAAATAAAATAAATACAAAAAGACAAAACAAATAAAATTTAAACCATCAATTTATAAAAATAAAAATAAAATAACTAATAAAAACAAAATGAAAAATGACTTAAAAACTCGAGTTATCACACCCGAGACTTAGTTGTTTACTCGAGACGACAAATTCAAAATTAATGACAAGGCACAAACAGAGAACAAAATGAGATAAAAAAAAAAAATACCAAAATTTCAAGTTAAGGTTAGAAAAAGCCTAAAACCTACTACACAAAAAGAAAAAGAAATAAAAAACAGATATAAGTTAAAAAGTAAAACAACTCCCCTATCATCATTCGTGAACTAGACTACCCTCATAGTATTGTGAAGGCACCATCAGTAGTGCCCTCTCGAAATCCACATCTCCATCATATGAAAGTCATATTTAATCCACCAAGTGAACAAAAGTTAACATAAACCAGAAACTAAAAAAACTAATAAGAAAAATATAAAACACAAAGACAAATAAAACAAATTTGGAAATTTCTTATTAAATTTACTTCTAAATTGTTAGAAAAAGATAATTGTATAGCTTGCAAAAAAACAATACATGAAACCTTGGGAACGAGCTTCTTAAATACTATTCATAATATTTTTGGCATCCCATAATTCATCCTTGTGATATTAAGATCGTCACACCTAGGCGAGAAAATCGCCACGCTTAGGCGGCTGTCAAATCTACCAAAAAAAACCAAAATGAGAGAAAATAAACAAAAACAAAATAAATACAAAAAGACAAAACAAATAAAATTAAAACCTACAATTAATAAAAATAAAAATAAAATAATTAATATAAACAAACCGAAAAATGACTTAAAAACTAGAGTTATCACACAGTTGTTTACTAGGGGCCCCATGTAAACAAAACTAATACAAACTCAAAATTAATGACAAGGCACAAACAGAGAACAAAATGAGAAAAATAAAAAAAACACAAAAATTTCAAGTTAAAATTAATAAAAGCCTAAAACCTACTACACAAAAAGAAAAAGAAATAAAAAAATATATATAAATTAAAAAGTAAAACAACTTCCCTATTATCATTCGTGAACTAGACTTCCCTCATAGCATTTTGAAGGCGCCATCAATAGCGTCTTCTCTAAATCCACTTCTCCATCATCATATGAAAGTCATATTCAATTCAACCAAGTGACTGAAACCTAACATAAACCAGAAACTAAAAAAACTAATAAGAAAAATATAAAACACAAAGACAAATAAAAAAAAATTGGAAATTTCTTATTAAATTTACTTCTAAATTGTTAGAAGATAATTGTTTAGCTTGCAAAAAAAATTCATGAAATCTTGGGATTGAGCTTCTTAAATGTTATCCATAATATTTTTGGCATCCCATAATTCATTCTTGTGATATTAAGATCGTTACAGCTAGGCATGGAAACCGCCACACCTAGGCGGCCGCCAAATCTACCAAAAAAAACAAAATGAGACAAAATAAACCAAAACAAAATAAATGCAAAAAGATAAAACAAATAAAATTAAAACCTACAATTAATAAAAATAAAAATAAAATAACTAACAAAAACAAACCGAAAAATGATTTAAAAACTAGAGTTATCACGCGCATACTTACATGTTTATATGGGGTCCAAGTAAACAAAACTAAGACAAACTCAAAAAAATGACAACCACAAACAGAGAACGAAATGAGAAAATAAAAATAAAAAAACCAAAATTTCAAGTTAAGGTTAATAAAAGCCTAAAACCTACTACACAAAAAAAAACAAGCAAAATAAAAACATAAATAAATTAAAAAGGAAAATAACTCCCCTATCATCATTTGTGAACTAGACTTCCCTCATAGCATTTTAAAGGCGCCATTAGTAGTGTCCTATCGAAATCCACTGCTCAATCATTAGCTACAAAGTCATAATCAATACATCCAAATGATAAAAAAATAAAATAAATCAGTCACTAAAAAAACTAATAAAAAATATAAAACTCAAAACGACAAATAAAAAACTTCCTGGAATTAAGCATTGGTTGCAGCTCCATCCTCATCTTCATCATCCTCAATTTCCTTCTACTCACTATTAGAAACACCACTATTTGCATCTTCTGATACATCCTAGGCACGAAGACATTATTAAAATATCCCTGCACGAAGACATTTCTCTAGTTTGAACACGTAAACATGGATAAAAGCTAACATGAATACCAAGGCTGATCCAAAATGTTAAACCTGAAGATGTGAAAGAACAATCTCCTGCTCTAAACCAGGTTCAATTCTAGTGCTCAATGCCTGTGTGGTTCAAATAAAGCAAAAATAATGAGGAGGGGAAATAGGGTGAAAACAATGCACTAGAAGCACAAGAAACAAATTTAAATACTTACTATGCTATCAATGCAAATCCCACAAAAATAGCTATGACAACTATTTTTACTCCCTTAATAGTGAGAATTGGAGCATGAACCTCCTGGAAAGGAAATAAACAAACAGCATAAGAAACCAATAACTAAGGAAATTATTAAGTCAACAACAAAAGTTGGATGAAAGATGTTATCAAATTTAAAAGGCATGCAAAGTGACTAAACAAACTCAAACTATTGACATCAAACAAATAACATTAACTTCAATGATAAAAATAAATCTATGCTGACTGCTTGACAAAGAATTGTAACCTTCATTGGTAGAATATTACCAAAATAAATATCTTTACATCAATAAATATTTGAATCCAACAATAGCATAATAATAAAATTGAACTATAACTATCCCTGCATGAATATCACCAAAGGAACAGCCAGGAGAAATATCACAGCATGAATAAGTTGAAACATTCATTGATTTCATGCGATAAAACTGGATTGCATTTGGACGGAACGTAACCGCATATGGTGAACCAAGACTATTTCTATTATTCAATAATGCATCATGAAAAAATTGTTAAAACATGAGAAAAAGTAAATATATATATATATATATATATATATTTGTTAAAGATTTAAAAGCATAATATACCTTTAAAGTTTTGAGCACCAGCACCAATAAATTGTAGAGCACGAGCCACGAGAGTTCATGGTGCCAAATTTTACATCCTTGCAAGACTGATACAAACCTTCACCAAAAGCATCACTTACTAAATAATCAATCCCACCTACTGTCCAATTACCACCAATCTGAAAATTGTAAGAATTAGAGTCTATCAGTAATAATTCCATCATAAGGGCAATGCAGGAGCATCTTGTTATTCGCATCCAAAATATCGATAATACCGATAATAATAAATAATAATAATTAATAATTAATAACTAAATAAAAACATCATAAAAAACAAGAACAAAAAAGTTGAAGAAGGAACTTGTTATCACACCAAAGAAGAAGAATCATCTCATAGGATGTCCATCATTGGATTTATTTTATTTTCATAAAACAAGAAATATTATAATAGAAAAGAAAATACGAAGTGCAAAAGCAGAGGAAAATGTTTACACCAATAAGAACAGAAAACAATACAGTACACCTTATTGGGAGGGTCTAAAACATATGCAAGATAAGTTGCTGCTGTTTTGCTGTTTTGATGAATGAAAATAACAAAACAGTAGAAACTACAACATTACGGGCAAGACGGTTAAATAAAAAAAATGAACGAAATGTGATGGATCTGACCTTATCAATTGAAGTCACATTGATAAATAAACTCTGATTTGGAGAGCATGTAAGCTCACAGAACAGATTCAAAAAGTTCCTTAAGCATGCTGGACAACCTACAAGAAAAGGAATTGCCTGCAAGAACGTAACATGTATTAAAGGCATAAACATGGAATTCAAAAAAGCTAATATAACTAAGTGAAGAGCAAGATGAATTAGAAAGATACAGAGACATAAAGGTAAATCATTCATACTCAGTATATTGGTAACCACTAATCAGAATCCATTACCCATACTATCCATGTTTAAAAACAAACAAACAAAGAGGAAAAGAAGCTGTAAGATCAATTCAAATGTTACTTTCATGATGAATATGCACCAATAATAAAAGAATTTGATAATAGGTTACCTGCTAGACTATGTCCTTAATGTGTCAAAGGAAGGACTCCACGACCCTTGTTACCTGGGTTATCACAAATTTACGTTTGCACTTCTGGAAAATTTTCAAAAAAGTGTCACAGGCCATATCCTGTAATTCATGAAAGATGACTAACATTTACACATTAGTTTGTTAAAACAAATTTGGCAATAATAGACAAAAATTCAAACACTAGAAGAAAACTATAGATTAATGTAATACTTCACTCAAAGTTGGACTGTTTATACATCATAAGCATATTTTCACCAATTTAAAAAGTGAAAAAGCTATGCGAAAGTTGAAAGGAAAATACTTGCATAAAATATTTAGATGCTTTGTTAATTTTCAACAGATTTACAGTAAGCTGATTATGATTGTTCTATAGGTTACAATGATAGGATAGAGTGAAGTATCTTATCAAAACTAGTGTTTATGGACAAAAAAACCCAAAATGAGATAAAATAAAACAAAACAAAATAAACACGAAAGAGATAAAACAAAGAAAATTAAAACCTACAATTACTAAAAAATAAAAATAAAATAATTAGAATTAAGAGAAAAATAAATAGAAAAATAATTCAAAAACTGAACTTATCACACCTCCACACTTAGTTGTTTCTTGTCCCCAAGTATACAAATCTAAGACAAAAACAATTTTGTTTTTTTTGAGAAAAACAAGATAGTAAACAACCTTACAAAAAGATTTTTTTTTAAGACAAACAAGATTTTATTTTTTCCTTTTTGGGTCCTAGGAAGTAGTAAGGTATATTACCAATTCACCACCTTCAACTGGCTAAGCTTCAACAGCTTACTCTTACCTTACAATGTTCTTTGGCGCAAGTGATCAAGGTGATTAGCCCAACCCCCTAGCTACCTGAATCATTGAAAGCAGAGGAGCCAAGCCCCTTCACTTCTTTTAACAAACATTGAGAAATTAATCAAGCAAGAGCATAGTTCAAGCATTGAGAGATCGAAAATCAAACATTACAATTTATCATATGCACCAAGCTTTATTCATAATCAAACAATTCCAGAAAAAAAAAATGAGAATTACTTAGTAGGAGACACTCACAACATCTGAGAAATACGCAAAAAGCAACACTGTATTCGCTGTTAACATATGTGGCCATCAAACTCCATGAGAATGCACCAAGCAGCCCTGATAGAACTAGATATGACCTTCTTCGATAAATAAAAAGGGGGATTGAGTCACTGCATACCATATTAATAACTTTAGTAATGATCCTTTAGTCCACAGGAAAGATAAAAGATGGAAAAATAATGAACTTCCCACTCAAGGAAGAAGAAAAAGTGATACAGTCACATACCTAATGAACCCATCTAGAGGTTTGACAAGCCACAGGAATGCAGAAATACCAGAAATCACAGCTGCCTAGTCAATATACGTAACCTGTCAATCCTTCAAATACTAGCATGAGTAATTCTAAATCCTCTTACCAAATATTCCTATAAATCCTCCTCCATCGTGTCCCAGATCACATTCCGTAAATCGAAAGGGGAAGCCTACTCATCCATCAGCTCCTCTCGTAGATCGGTGCGGTTTTACGAAGCATCTAAGCACAGTTCACTCGCGTTGATCAATCAAGAGCTTTGCCGCCACTCCTTAAGGTTACCTGTTGTATCAGACACTTCTTTCATTCTTTCCCACGCTTCATACCCCCCATTTCTTCTTAAGGTAAGGTAAAGGGCCAGGCATGGTGGGGTAGGAGCATTCTGCCGGCAATCTTTTTGGCTTGACCAAGAAGTCTTATGTCCTCCGAGTCGCACGGCGTTTTAACCGAAAGAACTTCTTGCGCAATTCATGCTTAATTAAAGAATATATTAAATGGTTTTTATATTACCAAGACATGAATGATAGGATAAAGTGAAGTATCTTACCAAAACTACCGTGTTTATAAGCAAAGTACTCTAAAACCGTAATTAGAAACCAAAGTGGACTGGGGAGTTAATATAAAGATAAAAGTAAAGAAAGTGGATTTGGGATATAAATCACTTGGAAATTGTTATAATGCAACAGTAATAAGAAGCCTTCCAATACGTACAAGAAAACTATAAGATGTAAATAACAATACTTCAAACCACAAATAATTCTAAAGAATGAAGTTTTATATAACTCATGTAAATCATTATAGATAAATAAAACTCATTACTACAAAGAAAAAAGAATGAAGTTTTATATAACTCATGTAAATCGTTATAGATAAATCAGAACTAGGCTTTCTTTTAACAAGGTATAGTATCTTCGCAAATAATAAGCATGTAGAAAATGACAGAAAAGTACAAGAAAAAGTAACCTGAACTCCTGGATGAGTCTCATGCATAAACTCAAACAAATTTTTCACAACAGTTTTAAGAAACTTCCATTGAGCTCTTAAAAACCGTGGATATTGCCCAACAACATACCTGTCATCAATTCTTACATAATATTACTTGCAATAACAGCTTTGTTATCTTTTCCCTTTGTGATTTCACATAGATTTAATAAATCACGAATGACCATAACCAACAGCTTTGTTATACATCCATCAGTCTTATAAAGTGAAAAATAAATTAAAACAATCATGCTCATGCATAAAAAAAGACAAACGCACAAGCAGGGAGAAAAGGAGAATATAAATTATTGAGTAACTAAGACTCAAAAACTCAATTGATACATGAAGACAATAAAGATTCTTGGACGACGTCCATGGAACACTTCAATCCCTCCGAGTCATAACAAAGTCAACATAGTTTTCCTTGTTCAACAAATTTTACATTTAAACATCTCTAAAAACCAACATGCTGTCACAAAAAATGAACTGCGTCTACAGATTAGATGATTCATATATTCTTAAATTTAAAACTAACTTGCATATCTTGGGAAATTATATCATTTAAGCTACAACATGAGGTTCACCGTACCTGTTCCTCCATCATGGAACCAGATATAGATCCTATTGCCCAGGAGAGTGTGTTCAAATTGTTCCATGTCCAATCCTCACCTGTCTTGTTTACTTAATTTCCTCAGCATCTACATTTACATGAAAAAAGTTAGACCATCAGTATCATGATTCAACAACATTGATATCCTGGTTTCTACCATTTGATATATACAAAATCAGCTTAACAGATAAAACAACAGAGAAAATAATTTTCTTTCCCAGCAAACAAACAAAGGAACAGCGCTTCTGAAGTTTTACATACCTGCTTCTTAGTATCGTCATGGTCAAGGTGTGACAAATATATAAGAGTCTCCCTCATAATCTGCATAATTATACATCGATGCGAGATTTATGCACAAACTTTATCGAAATAGTGTTCAGATGTAAATAACTTATGAGATAAAGGTTTACTCTATACAGATAGTGTATTAGATGCTACACTCTGGCAGAAATCAGATGTCAGCTTATAACCTTATATTGAACAAGAACATCATTGTCCTTCAAAGTTTCCCGAAGAGTATTGTCATTCTCATCTTCAACTATGAGAACCTCTTCAGGCTTGGCCATACGACAGATCATAAGCATTCTCAACTTTGACATTGGACCAGCATAAAGCTGCCGGCGCTGAAGAAGCTGCGAACCATGCCCATCAACAATACGAGGGAGAACTGCTGGTACCTGGTTATTGAATTTAAAAAATTAATAAATCAGTAACACTTATTCACAGTACAAGGCACCATTCTTGGAAACAGAATAATAATCAGAAGAAACACACAACAAAGATAAAGATCAAAACAGTAAATGAAACAGCAGCCGCTCATATATTGTCTTTCCCAAAATGATGAATTTCAATCTTAGTCTATCCAATTCAAACTTATTTTGTAATGCACTCTGAAGTCTGAATGGATCCTTTTCATTAAGTTGTATGAAACTATGAATACATGTGAAGTTTCGAAATTGTTCATATAATCAAAGAGAAAGGTGTTAGAATATATTGAGATAAAATGTCTAATTATATCAAGGGACAGTAAAGTTGGAAAGATAAAGTCAAATGGCTGTAATCTCAGACCTTTATTTACTTTAATATTTAATTTAATTTACTTTTGCAACCGTGTATCTTTTATTATTATGCTCTTAATATAACAGTACATATGCCGATACATTATAACTTTCTTGTTAACATTGAGGACAAACGGGGCAGTACAGGAAGCTAAAATGATTCTGTTGATTAACTGTTTACATATACACAATATCAAGAACCTATGAATAATAATCAACAAAGTAATGATGGAAGCAGTTTTGATTTCAATATGTATCTATGAATAATAAGATACGTCAATATTTCTTATGACAGGTGTTCTACTTCTAAGGAGGGAAAAATGAAAAGAGAATTGCTAACACTTAATTTTAACAATCTAGGAGTCACGTCATTAGAGACATAGCACCTGAAGTCCCATCATGGTTGCAGCAGCTGCAGGATTGTCAAAACTTCGGTGTGGCTCAAACAGCTCAGATACCAAGGAATTCCAGTAGTCCAAACAGACCTGTTATTTTAGCAAACCAAAAAAAAAATGAACTTGGGCATTCAATTAAGACTAAGTGGAACACATGCTTATGCAATAAGCACATGCAGAATAACAGACACATTGTTGGTGGGGGATGCAGAAGGCAACTGTCAGGCAAATGCAAGATTAAAACCTGAGCTTGAGCATTCATAATAGAATAAATACACAGAAGGAACACATTTCAACATCAAATACCTTAAAAACCTCAGTGTCATCCACATATGAAATGTTGATAAGATATTCAAGGCCCAAAAGCAAAGCAGATATATTCTCTTGAGTCAATTCAAGGATGTGAATGTGGACCTGCATAAATGAACAGGTAAAATGACAAAGAAAAATGGAGGAAGAGGATCTCTCATGAAAGAGAAATGTTTTAAAATTAAATAAGAGAGAGAAAAGTTTTTAACATCGTGATTCAAGATCCATAGAGGAGGAACTATTCTTTTTTTTTTTTGTTCATAGGAAAGTACAGAAACCGGGGATCGAACCCCGTACCCATACACGCATGTCCACATGTGCTCACCAACTGAGCTACATAACTGGGACGAGGAGGAACTATTCTTAAATATACCACAAGTGTGAAATGGACTGATATGTTCTACAAGGTGGCTTCAATACATCAGCCAATGTCACATTATTTCATGCATTTGATGTTATATATTCAAAAATTAAATTTGCAAATACATAAAAGGTAAAATTGAAAAAATAAACCTTGCCTTGAAAAATGAGGTGAAGAACAGTGCTAGATTATGTATAAATGCCTAAACAGAGGGGGAAAACTGTCAGACAAACACTTCAAAATTAATTAAGCAAATTAGGCATATTTGCCAAAGGAAGACCTACTTGTTCCTCACTCGAGCCAAGAAAATATGCTTCACGTATATTTGTATTAGGTGGGAGTATGCTCTACATTAAACATAACATCATCCCAAAGTCAATCACAGAAATTATATTACAGACTTATACTATTATAATCATGAAAAAATCAAACGAAAGGAATAGAACATACATTATACATCTTTATGTACTGCACATCATAATAATTCCCAAACTGAAGGGCTGCTACCTGCATAAATTTTTTGAAAAAAAGAAAAAACCAAATATTTGTCTTAAAAGTTCAGGTAAAACGTAACCACTTAATGAATAGAACATACCTCAGTTAAACATTGCAATGTTAGGTTGCGATATGCTGGAACCGGAAAGAACTTTAGGAGTGTCTCAAGCTGCAAGGTTATATATTTTAAAAAATTCAGTTTGTGAATTCCTCCATCACAAGATCCAATGCTCCATTATAATCCAATCTATCAATCTTTCGTAGATCCAAGAGGCCGTTTCCAGATCCTCCACTGTATCCGGAATTCTCAATCCTCTTCCACAAGTCTGTTAACAAAGGTACAATTTGTTGGCCTTCCTTGTCTATTCTTCTTTGGAGCTTGCTAATTACATTTTTACACTGCAAATGCAGAAATTGCATGAACTCAAATGCATACAGAACATGAACAAACATGGAAAAGAGTGAGAATGAATTGATTTACCAATCGAAAAATAGAAATAAGCAAAGTTAAAAACATTTTCAGGATTGCAGTTTGTAAAAGATACCTCAGATCAGATACCTAAAAACCTCATACTGATCTCCAGGGGGAAGAGAGGTTGACCCATTCTAAGTTTAGGGTGTGCCACAAGCCTTAACAAGGGCTAACAACGGTGCTCATAGATGACCTACCAACAAAGGACCACCACGTCCTTTTTGTTGACAGTGCTCTATCCTACCAATTGGCAACCCACACTGGTAGCCTAGTACTTCTCTTATCAATTATAGTATTACTTTGAAAATTAAGAAATATTAACAAGGATTTCTGCTCGTGATTATATGACACACAAGACCAATTCTATCGGAAAACAGATGACCATCTCTACAGAAAAAGACACGGCATTAATCAATTAAAGGTGCTTACCCTCCTCTGGATGATTTCGATCATCTTAGTGCCATGAGCTGAAGATCCACTTGAATTCATAGGCTTCCCCTCCCAGCTTTCTGTGGAATGTTCACCGCGAGCTTCTGGAGCAGATATGCAATTCAAACAGCTAGACTTTGGTGAACCATGTAATTTGGATGTATTAGCCACTCTCCTTTGTAAATTTCGCCGATTTTTTAATGATGTGTTTTGATCAAGCCAGTTGGCATTGGAGTCTACAAATGATTTTGGTTCTAGGTCAGTCCTTGGTTGTTGTTGATATTTATGGTCTGCTTGGACTACCAAATGAGATGCCATTTCACCACCAGACTTTTCTTCAGACCTTTCAGTAGCATGACGCGGTCGAACACGAAGACTGCGTTTACGTTCAACAAGTTAGCAGCATTTTTTATGGCTCCCTCGTGAGTATTTTCGCAAATCTTTAACATGCAATTGGACAAAGAAAGTTTCTCGTTAAAAAGGGAAGCACAAGCTGAACAAGAAAACAGAGAACTGCTGACTTGATAATCAAAAGTTCTGAACTGATGGTGTTTAGAATAAGCGGCACGCAACAAAAATATATGACTGTGTACAGTGACCGACAATGTTGTTTACAATAATGCATATTGTATCAAAGCAAAGCACACCTGTAACGGCATTCCTGTCAACAGCAAACGTCTTTGACAACGATATCTATCAAGATCGCGTGATAAAACTGAATCTCTATCCTTCATTCGCTGTGCTTCATCAATTATGATATACTTCCAATCAATTTTTGAAAGCTTTGACCGATCATACATGATGAACTCATAAGTAGTCACACTCACAAGGACATTAAATTTCATAGCACAAACCTCCTGCAAATGAAACAGAAAAGAAAATTTTGCAGTAAATAACAAAATACACTTCCAACATTATAAGAGAACAATTTGAGGCCCACTTACTTGAGAAAATAATTTTGACCGATAATCCTTTCCACCAACATAAAAAATGCATGAGACAGATGGTAGCCAATTATAAAGCTCACTCTGCAGAAAGAAAACAACCTTTCATGTTAAAAAACACTCAATTACACAGAAAAAGATTATAAACAACTACTTGAGTTAAAAGCTCACCTTCCAGTTAACCAAAACAGCATTTGGGACAATTATAAGATGTGGGCCATAGTTTCCCTTGAACTCCATCAGGTATGCAATTAGTGCCATAACCTAGAGTGAAGAAAATATATTTAGATTATAGAGGGAAGTCAAGAACCCAAAGTAAATAACCTCAAACATCTAACAAAATTAATAACTAACCTGTACAGTTTTGTGAAGACCCATCTCATCCGCCAAAATTCTGTTTAATTTGTTGTTATATAAAGAAAGCATCCATTGCAAACCAACCTTAAAAAAATAATGCATCAGGCCATAAAAAATTGCTCAAGAACACAGCATAAAGCAATTACTTAAAGAATAACTGTTCCACATAATGTAGAAACCTACAAGCTGATAGTCTCTCAATGTTCCAGCTGCTGTGACTGAATTCCCAGTGCAGGCTTTTGTTGGGGAGCCTGGAGGGCAGCATATTGAAGGTATGCTTGATGAACAGGATTTAGCATTTGCTGCTCAATACCTTGACCTCTAAGCATGGTATCCTGGTTGGAACCATGTTGCAATGTTCGAGACTGCTGAGACAGTTGCATGGCATTAGTAGGAGAGAAGTTGTTACTCCCAAATACTCCTTGAAGCCCAGCCTGATAAGCTAAAAAAGCTTCACTCCCTTCAGGCTTTCTAAGCAGTTGCTGTTGAAGTGACTGCAAGTGTATGAAGTTAGGTAAAAGTCATAATTCTTTAACAACAGTCATTTAGAGAAAAGGTTGCACTAGAAAAATAACGATTATTGTAAAATAATAAGTTCATTTGGCTCCAAGACACAGATAATGAGAATTTCATTGATGTCAACAGATAAGATTATGTAAAAATTGTAATTAAGTACAGAACATAAATTAATAGATAAAATACGTGAATAAGACTTATCATTTGCTTGTCTCCAACCAAACATCAAAATCAAACACAAGGGACAGAACAAATTGGCATGGCATCAATCCTATGATTCATTCAAAATTCATCAAGCACCTAAACTCCTTAGAACTATGGATGCATCTCCATTGAAAGTTACAAACTCCTTCATGTCATCAAAGCGCATGTTGACAAGATATGATACAAAGCAATCAACTAGGAATGTAGCATAAGTCATGTTGAAAAGTAATGAACAACAATCCTCACAAAGATAAAGTGTATGTCACTCATCACTCAAGTGTTTAGGCTTAGAATCAATGCACTCAATTCAATTATATGAGGTGTGGGATCTTCAAATTTGAGATTGCCCTCTAAGTCTCCACCACTAGAAATCACATGCATAGGACAAATCAAGAGGTCTTCATATGGTTGTAATGGAGCTTAAGTAAGGTAGGTAAATATAAAGGGAAACTAGCTAAACCACATACACACATGAACAATGGAATGCATGGACTCCTAGACACCTATATGCAACAATTTGATGAAATGAATACATATGATGGGAAAAAGGAAAAAAAAACAACACACATGAACAAGACTAGAGTACCAACTCTTATTCATTTATTTTTCAATCCTTTTCCATATTTTTCTTTGTTTTCTCAATTTTTTTATTTTTCACCATTTTTTAGTATGCCTCTTTTCTTTTGAGTCTTTTTCTTTTCTTTTTGAACTTTCTTTTCCTTTTGAACTTTCTTTTTCTTTTGCTTTCATTTTTTCTTTGTAACTTTCTTTTGTTGGTACCTAATGTCACAAAATGGAACACAAGTGGATATGAAGTGGCTAGTGTCACAAAATGGAACACAAGTGGATATGAAGTGAAAAATGCAAGATGAATGAATGAATGCATGCAGGATGGTCTACCCTAACATAAACATCCAAACAAACATCAACGCCCACCCAAAACTTAGAATTTTGACTCCTAAAGTCAAGCACACAATGCACCCCAATTTAGAATTTATAGAATTAAGTTCCAAGCAAAAACAACAGGACCCAAACTTAGAGAATTGGTACCGGTTATCAAGCAAAAACAACTCTAAACTTAGAAGAAAACTCTATACCCCACCAATGCTCTATGTGTACATAGTAGGAACAATTGGTTTTATAGTTATTTGGCTTGTAATGAGCTAAATATAAAAAATGAAGGATAATCAAGGCTCAAAAGCGCTAGCAATGGATAGTGTAAAGGATAAGGCTTATTTTGGCTCAAGGCTAACGACAAGAAAAATGACTCTATCATGTTAATCCTAGCATCTAATTAGCAATCTCAACATAATGAACACTCAAGGAACATGTAGGAAACTCAATGTCCTCACCTATGTTGCATGATTGTTACACATTGCTAAACCACATAAAACATGTCACAAACCTAGTACTCTTTCACTATTGTACTCATTTGTCAACAAACACTTATCAAACAATCAAGAGCATGCATACTTTACAATAAATCACAAGTTTCAAGCCTAGGAAATCTATCAACTAACATATATAATCAAGACTTAGAAAAGAAGGGTTAAGAAGGACTCTCCTTTGAAAATCACTCCCAGCTTCTTGAAGTTTGAAACAAATGTATCCACTAACCGATGCTCCAAAAGTCACAAATACCTACAAAACAATGTAACTAAAATTCAATATTCTCCTAACAAGAAACCAATCAAACCTATACTAAAACCCAACTGATTCTCATAAAAATAAAGAATATAATCCAACATATTCTCATAAAAATAAAGAATATAAGACTGATTTTGTGGTCAGTTCTGAGGTTGAATCAACAAAAGTGTGAACGTGTGTGGAGGATGGTTTTGAGGCCGCAGAGAGAGTCTTGGTGCGGTGGCGAGGTGTGGATGCGGTTACCATCAGTGGAATAAGTGAGTTAGGGATTCTTCATGTCCGAATGAAAGACAGATAGTTAGAGCAAGATTGAGATCGAGATTAGAAAGAACTGGAGCGAGAGCGAGTTTGAGATTCTGCGTGCGATGGAGAGAGCAATAGAGAGCCTTTTCCCGGTGAGTGATTGAGAGAGATATTCGCAAGAGACTTAAGGATTAGAGATGAGGCTAACCCTTCTTTTTCTGTTTTATTTATTTATAATATATTTATAATCCTAAGTGTTTCTTGAATTATGTTGTGCTTATTCTTGTTACTTTCAAATTTTAATTGTTTAACGCATCCATAAGATTTTATCCCCTGTCATAAATTTTATTTACTATTATGCAAGTTTCAAAAACAGCTACTACATATATTAATAGTGTTCAGTTCACTAAATGAAAGAAAAAACAATCTGATATAAAATCAATGTAACAGCCATAGTCATATAAATATTAAATGACAACATAAATTTTAGAGCAAGAACATTGTAAAATTTATTTGGTTGTGCTCCACAGTCTACTATTAGAAAATCCGGAAGTTTTTCATTTTGCAATATTACCTTGGGTCTGAAACCAAGAGAATAGATCAACAACACTCCATGAAAGCCTAAATGGAATGGACACAAAACAAAGAAAAAAGGCAGATCAAAACAAGAACACACATCTCACATTAATTACAAAAGCAAATAAGCATGTAGACAATCAAAACAAACCTGAATAATGATTGGACAAGCATCGAGGTGGTGGTAGATCAGGTTGCCTCACAACCAGATGTACGGTGTGACCATCTTCGGCATCTACTAGTGTTAAGAAACCCTTGTTGGATAGAGGATATGAAAAAGGCATGGATTTAGTAACAAGAATCAAGTAAGAAAAATGAAAACAATAGTCTTCACACTATCAAAAAATTTGATTTTAGCCGCGGATTTTTTTGGACTTAGCCATGGTTAAAACCACGCCAGAACCACTTAGCGGCAGTTTGGAGAACCGCGGGTAATCTGTCCGCCACAAGCCTGCAATGTGAAATCAGATGCAACTGTCGGAATACAGACTACTCGTATAACGCGCATAATTTTTCAAGTTCATGACTATATTTGCATAAGGTAATATTAGAAACAGAGTCATGTATTAATTACTTTATGTTTAGCAGTGTGTTAAGAACTGCATAACCTTATTTAAGATCTCATAACAGATG
Organism: Cyamopsis tetragonoloba; assembly: GCA_037177725.1. NCBI lineage: Eukaryota > Viridiplantae > Streptophyta > Magnoliopsida > Fabales > Fabaceae > Cyamopsis > Cyamopsis tetragonoloba. The sequence goes on along the minus strand of CM074124.1, from coordinate 13,821,654 downwards.
CAAACTCCCTAAACCAGCCATGCCGAACAACTTAGCCGATTTCCATTCTTCTATCCAACATGAAACGACAAAGACATTAACGAAAAAAGAAAATACTGTTACTCACTTACTCTCCAATTTTCTCTAGCCAACTACAAGAAAATGCATCTTTTAACGCAATTCTTCGCAAATGAAAGAATATATTAAGCATTATGTTTATATATACAATACAACAGTGTGGGGGGAAAACCTTGATCATGACTGCATGACAATGATAACAAAATGCTGACCATCTTTGTGGTTATCGACACAAAATTGATTTATTTTCATATGCAAATTGCAAAGAAAAAAGCATCTAAGACAAAAGGCTTCATACTGATATGGACTCAAAACAGCGGCAGGAATCTTCAGTTTCCGAGTAAGAAGCCTCCATGGTCTGCTCATCAACTCAGTGGGCTCAACAACATCATCCCCTTTTTTATTTTCAAAATTTCCTTCCTTTGGCCATATTGCATTGCCATAACCATAGGTACCCTTGGTTTCAAAGAGCCACCGGTTGTGATCAAAATCTCCGGTCTGGCTTCTCGTCAGCACTGACTTTGTTGACTTCATCAATGACAATCTCCTCTCCATTTTAGACACCACACTCGGCAGAGGGAGCAAAAGCAGTCTTCCATTATCCACGACAACTTCATCTAGTTCTGCGTTCTTATACGCCTCCTTACATCTATATAGCAGTCTCTGCATATCTTAAAATCACACTCACAAGGAAGAATATCCACTCCGCGCTCATCCCTTGTCACCTTCAAATCACAACCAGGAATTGCACATGAAGACCCTTTCGCGCCTGCCATTTGTGGATGGTTTGCTTCGGATTCTATCACCTTGTCCATTAGATGCGCTCACGTGACACTGTTGAATCCTCCTGTGAATAATGAACTCGACACTTATTGCTCCTCAACTTTCTGTGAGATGGATGGATCCATAGGTTGGTTATCTGGGGTTGGAGGTAGATGCACAGTGTAAATCCCAGTGTAAATCTTTGAGTCAACGCTTCCTAGTTCACTCTCAAGATCATCTCTGGAGTGACTGGCGTAGCGTCCTGAGGACGTTCTTCGGCCAAATGTTACGGTTGGAGGAAAAGGAGGCTTCAGGTCTTCAGATTCTTCAGAATTTGTTGACTGAGATAATCGGCTTGGTTTGAATGGTTTTGATGTCAGTTTTTAGGATAAAGACTAATTCCAATATCCTGAAATTCAGAGTTTTAGCAAATAAGATCTTCATCACTCATCATACTACTATATAAGCCAATTCAGGATTCGAACGCATGCTGGCATTACAGGAAGCAGTTGCAAAATTGTGGAAGATATGACAGTAAAGTCAACTCTGTTGGTACAGGTAGTTGATAACTGGAGATAATCGAGTTTATGAAGCAGTCATAAGCAGAACAGTCAACTCTGCTAGTCATTGGAAACAGGAGGTTATGAATTAATAATCATAACTTGTTATTATAATTCTGACGATGATACTTGGCAGCCTCTGACGATGATGCGACTAAAGTTTCCTGCAACGCAAATCATGAGCGCAATTTAAAACCTACTCCCTCTTGATAAGATTTTAGTTGTAGCTCAAATAAAAACTTCAAAGACAACATATCAAACCTCTGGAAACTGGACATGAGACAAGTGCAGATCAATTAATACAGAAAATGAAACTTTTGAAATTGATCAATACCTTGAACCCTTCGTGCATAAGTATCCCAGTCACTCAACATTAAAGCAGCAGCTTCTTCATTCAAGGGATCTGATGGGTTGGGATACATAAGAAGTTGTGGTAGAAACATCTCAAATACATTAACCAGGTCTGGAATAATGTGTGAAAACGAATCAAAAACGTAAAAATGGGAAACCTGAATAAAACCATAGTTTCTGAAGGTTGTTAAAGAAAGATCATTACCAAACATGGGACTCCGGCTTTGATTGATAACATCAAGACAAATGCCCCCTGTCCTGAAATTAGTCATACAAAATGATCTCATACACTTCAAAAGTATTATTTAATTTATAACACACAAGGCAAACTACAAATCCTCTTCATTTTGAGCAGGAACTGCACAGTTCAGAGGCTGTTCTGAGGGCAATAAATCCACCAATAATTGCACAGTCAACAGTGAAAAACTGCAGGAGTAGTTCCCACCCAAATTATAGGATCCGAGTTTCTCAAGATAGAAAGGTTCATAGCATTAATACATATTCTTAAGGAAAATCAACATTAGGGTGAAAGATGACAAAGCGTATGGAAGGAGATTTATAAGGATAAGTATGTGGTAGCTCGACTTTCATTTTCCACACACTTCCATGATAAGGAACTGCAAGAAGCCATCACATGCATGAAAAGAAGTAAAGAAAAAGGAAGAGTAATAATACAGTAACAGACATGAGATTAACAAAATAAAAAATACAAGCAAAAGTGATCAAGGAGCAGAACAATATCTAATAACCGCCAGACTGTAGGGGTCGGACATTTTAAAAACAATATTCATTTTAGTCTCTTTTACTACTAAATGACATTAAAAAATAAACTAGAAAATGACTGAAATGAATGATGTTTTGCAAGTCAATGACTAATTTGAAGTTTTGTAAACACTACGGAATTAAATGCCCGACCCCTACAATCTCAAGGACTGATTTGGGGGGTTTACTCAAACAGTATCTAGAAGCAACAATGTCTAGAACCAGGGACAGCACAATATCTAGAACCAGAACAATGAACACAAGAGAAAATTAGCAATTTTCATGGTAAATAAATTAAATTCTGTAGAAAAAGAAACCATCCTAAAATTTAGTGTCATAATCAGAGTTACAATACCACATTATGAAAAGGAGAAATCAATTAGAAAACTAACAGTTATTGAATAACTTTACAAATTGAACAGAGAAATCAAAACAGAAACAAAAACAAGAACGAAAAGGAGACAAAAGATTATAATACCCAATTGAGTCCAAAATCTAAATCTAGAGCCACAAAAGTCCAATCATGGTTAATTCTCAAAATACCCACAATAGAAACCCATCTTTATCACCCAAAAATGTTTCACAAGGAGCACCAATAAAGAAAAAAAAAGGGATACAAGAAAGGAAAATTACTGTCTTTGGGTCCATGGAAATGCACATAAAACTCTTGCATGCTATCATTATCCATGTCCACCTTGAAGTCATTCATCATCCTATCAAGAACAAGAAAACCCAAAATCAAAAGAAGAATCCAGTGTCTAACTAAGACGCCCAATCAGAAAAAGATAAAAACTTGATGGAAATTAAATTAGAATAAAGGAAGTTGAGGATTAACAGTTTCGTCAAGTCCATCTCTCGCCGCTTGCTTTGTGAAGACATCTTTTCCTTCTTTCTTTTTTTCTTTTTCAACCTTTTCGCTGTGATGATTTGTTTTGGTTAAGCACTTGCTTTTGCAGAATTGATTGAGAGAAACAGAGAATGAGGGTATGGGAAGAAGAGAATGAAGAGTTTTGTGGAGAGACCTTTGCTTGTGCAACTGAATGAAGTAAAATTGGTTCGGACAGCAATCAGCAACACAAGGATTCAAATAATAATAATAATAATGATAATAATAATAATAATGATAATGATAATAATAATAATAATAATCATGATAATAATGATAATAATAATAATAATAATAATAATAATAATAATAATAATATTTTACTCACTATTACTTTAAGTGAAATAATTAAGAAATTCACAAATAAAAATTCTGAGTAAAAAATATAACATATGGAGTCCTTTTGGGTTGGGTTCAAATTGTAAAAAAATTTTATTCACAAATTATATGAATTTTTGTATAATAAATTTACATGATATAAGTTTTCAATTGATCGACTGGATCGGCAAAATTTAGTGGGCTACGGGAAACCCAATGGGCCACCTTGGTAGACCATGGCTCATTTGTGTCCTAATGGGGTGTTAATGGGTCGCGGGGAACCCAATAGGCCACAATGGTTCATCATGGCCTATTGGTGTCCTAGTGGGGTGTTAGTGGGCCGCGGAGAACCCAACGGGCTACAGTGGTGCATCATGGCCCATTGGTGTTGTAGTGTTGTGTTAGTGGGTCACGGGGAACCCAACGGGCCACATTGGTAGATCATAGTTCATTGGTGTCCCAGTGGGGTGTTAGTGGGCCGCAAAGAACCCAATTGGCCACAATGGTGCACCATGGCCTACTAGTGTATTAGTTGGGTGTTTGTGGGCCGTGAGCAACCCAACGAGCCTCATTAGTGCCAATGTTGGGCAAGCATCGAAGGGTGTTGGGCGAGCATCGAAGGAGGAGTATTAAATATTGTCGATGTTGGATCGATGTTCGACTAATGGCTCAGTAGTTAAAATAAGTATCGATACTACATAAATTAATAAATTGTTAGATTAATAAAAATATTAGTAGAATTAATTTTCGCAACCCGATAAAATAAATTACTCTAAATAGTTAAATTACGTAACAATTAAATTTTAAAAAATATATATAAATGACCGTATAAAATTTAAGTTTGGTACTCTTAATAGTTAAATTACACGTGCAGTTGGAAACTTAAAGGAATTGCATTAAATTAATCAATGTAATTATAATTGGATAAACCTCACAACTACAAATTTTTATTTTAAAATTTAGGTTGTAGCTTTTAAAATTTACCGTGTGAAATTTAACTTGAATAATATTGTTTTCTTCCAGTGATTTGCAATTTTTTTATTACCAAAAAGGTAAAAAAAAAAATTCACAATTTAGCGTTAGTAAACCAAGTAAACAAAGTACTATAAGGTTTAGGCTTTTATGACAAAAAGACAAAATTACCAAAACAGTCATAGACATAGCCACATAGGCTATCATAAGCTGGCATTAACTCACACAAGGGATACAAGTAAAAGGAAAAAAAAATGAATTGAACAAGGGCTTCTAAACAAATATTTTAAAACTTACAATGTTACCTGTAAAACTCACTATTGGAGGTCAAAACACATGGACCATAGTTAATATGTAACCTAAATTACCTTAGGAAATGGAACGCGGGAACTAATAATATGAAAATGAAACACCTTTATAACCTCCAAAGGGTGGACCTTCGTAAATACAATTACTGCAAATTTTTTAGAATTTCTATGAAATTGCAGATTTTTTTATGAAATTGCATAATTAGATAAGAAATTACAAAAATTTTATGAAATTATCTTGTTCAAAGTTTCATGAAATTACAGAATTTTCAGATAAGAAACTGCAGAATTTTTAGATAAAATAACTGCAGATTTTATATTCTTTTACCATCATGTTCAATTTTTAGATATCAATGTGTATGTAGCTAGATGTAATTTCTAAAATCTGTAATTTTTTTCTTTTTTTAAATACGAAATCTGTAATTTGGTACCACGTAAATGTGTAGCTGCGTCCTTTTTTGGTTCAGGTCCACGAAGACATCTAATAAGCTAATAATTCCAACGAAGATATTTTGCTTAAAAATATTAGTAGTTTAATAGGAAATTTTACTAGTTTAAAAGGAAATTCAAGTAATTCCAATTTTTAGAAGAAAAGAATATATTTTATTTAAAGTTTTTATCGTAAAATGTGCAACAGTTATCATACAGATAATTATAAATAAAAAAAAAAGGGCAGTGAGAGAAAAAACAAAAAACTAATTTGGGTTAACCATAGTTAGTTTAATAGCATATTTTATTAAATTCTGTCAAGTAAACTAACGGTGTTAGGTTAAAATGGAGCGGAGTGCTTTTTTCATGTGAAAAATGGGGGGATTACAATATTACCAAACCTCAAGGGTACTAAGTGTTATTTACCTTTTTTTTTAATGTAAGTTGGATAGTTTATTTTATACTCCATCCTATTGCACGAATTAAGAAAAGTGGTTAATTTAGTTAAATGCATTAATTTGTCTAACAAAAAGCATTAATTTCCAAATTTACCCTTTCAATCTCTTTCTATCACCTCTCTCTTTTAATTAATGTTTTGGATTCATCAAAATTAGTTGAGTAGCAAGGGTATAATGATAAAAAAAAAAATGTGCACAAAATTTGAAAGGGTCCTATAAAATGAGACAAACAAAAACTCTCTAGAGAGTCTTGCATTTTGGGACGGAGAGAGTATTTAAAAAACTCTTTTAGTATTATTCATAATAAAGGAGAAAAAAATGACATTTCTCATTTTACATATTGAGGATGATGCTATTTCTTATTCCAATTTTTTTTTCGTTCTAAAAAATTTTCAAACACTACACACCTTTTAAGGCTTATTCATAAAAATAATATTTTTTTATTTATTTTATTAAATTAAAATATTTTCTAAACAAATTATCAAAATATGACATTTTCTACTTAAAAAAATAGATTACTCACGATTTTTCGAATTTAGCTGGGGTCAGTATTTGAACTGTGGAAAAGTAGCCGTAGTTGATGCTCAAATTGCGGCTAATGTATTTTATTGGACGTTTGTCTTAAACAACAACCAATGCTAAAAGTTGCGTGTAAAGTAATTTTTTTTTTAAAAAAAAAATCTCTCTTTAGTAAATAATTTAAAAATTGTTCCAATTATACTAATATTAAAATTGTACTTTTTCTGTTCTTATTTATAAGCAATTAAAATAAAAATTATACATGATAAGAAAAATTGTAACATCAATAAAATGCATTGATTTATCAAAAATAATAATTTATTTATAATTATACCCTTACAATTGCTCACGCGAGTACTTCCCTCTAAGGCGGAATGCTCCCCTACCGATTTATTTTTACATCCCAACTCCCAAAGCTTCGACAAATTATTTAGCCTAGTTCATATCATTTAAAATTAAATTCAAGTATCTTTATTAACTAAGAGTAAAATTGAAGAAAAAAATAATAAGTAATCCTCATTTTTGCAATAGGTACTTATAAAAATAAACACAAATTTATTTATTTAAGTGATTATAAAAAAGAATAGAGTGACCAATATTTTAATAAATATACCTATGTTAAAAGAAAAATAGAGTTAGGGGTGATTTCAAATTAACACCCCATAGTACTGTCTTGAATTTATTTGTTACAAGTACTTTATATATTAATTAAATTAACATTAAAAAAAGTAGAAAATTCGAAGCCGCGTCATTAGTATATATTTCACGAAAAGTCTTTCGTGTTATATAGCAATTCTAAAAGTTTATATATAGGGTAAATTGTATTCACTATCCTTAAGGTTTTGCTAAACTGCATTTCATCCTATTTTGAGGTAAAATTGCACTCCAACACATTTCATTAACTATGGTTAGTTTCAGTTCTTTTTTTTCTGGTTTTTTTACAATGTTTAATTGATTATTTTTTACATTAAAATAGTTAGTTTTTAGATTTGATTAAGTTTTTAGTCCAAACAATTTTTTTTAATCCAACTTAACTCAAAAAATTTATTTTTAGTTGTTAATAATGTTAAATTTTTTCATGAAATTTTTAGGGGACCAAAAGAAAATTAAATAATAGGATTAAAGTTAAAAATTTTAAAATTTTTATTGAAAATTAAAATTAAAAAATTCAAGTGACTAAAATTATTTTTTAATTAATTTAGTTCTTAATTGATTTTTTTGGTACATTAAAATTGTTAGTTTTTAAGTTCAAATAAACTTTTAGTCCCAACATTTTTTATTTTTCCTTTTAATACAACTTAATTCAAAACTTTTATTTTTAGTCTCTAGTAATGTTAAATTTTTGTATCACATTTTTTCAGGGACCAAAAGAAAAATAAATCAAATAACAGGATTAAAGTTATAAAAAATGGACTAAATATAAAAATTAGTAATTACAAGGACTAAAAAATTATATATTTATCATAAAACAAAATTTTATATGGATTAAAAACAAATATTTAGAATTAACCAAAGGGTGGTTCGCCCTATAATTTTCTTTTTTAATTTTTGACAAAATTAATTCAAAAGTTTTATTTTTATTCCCTTGAATTTTTAATTTTAGTTTTCAATAAAAATTTAAATTTTTTTAACTTTAATCCTATTATTTAATTTTCTTTTGGTCCCCTAAAAAATGTTATGAAAAATTTAACATTATTAAGAACTAAATTTTTTTTTAAGTTAAGTTGGATTAAAATGAAAAACAAAAATTGTTGGCATTAAAAACTTATTCAAACTTAAAAACTAATCATTTTAATGTAGAAAATAACTAATTAATCGTTATAAAAAAATGAAACTAATGATAGTTAATGAAATGAGGTGGAGTGTAATTTTACCTCAAGAATGGGATGAAGTGCAATTTAACCAAACCTCAAAGATAGTTCGTGCAATTTACCTATATATATATATATATATATACACACATACATACAAACTCTCTTATTATATTTCTAAAACCCTATACGCAACAAGCATACTAAAGAGTAACTAATGATTAGTTTAGTAAACTGATATAATTAGTAATTAGTTATATATTGTTAGATTAGTTTAGAATGTTGGAGAAGTTTAATGGTAGTCGTATAAACACTTATTTTTCATTATTATTTATCTTTTTTTTCAATCAATCTAATTCAATGAATATTACTCTCAATTCTAAAATTTTTATCCTTTCTCCTTTCTTTGACTAAGGCTATTGCTATGGTTACAGAAATTATCCTTATTTTCCTATTACATACAACAACAATGTTAAAATTAAATAACAACAATAACTACACTTTATATTAAAATTTTAACAAATAAGAACTCAAACTTATCTTACAAGTCTAAATTTATTTATTTATTTTTTAATAATAATAAAAGAAAAGCTGTGACGTTAATTATGCAGCATATTATTAATTATTTATTTCAATTGGTAAATTATTTCAGCGTCTGCAGGACAATGGTGGCGATCGAGCTTTTCTCTTAGATTTTTTCTTAATATCTTTCCTGATGCAGACTTCGGAATTGTAGCCACAAAATACACTTTGTGTAATCTTTTGTAGTACACTACATGTAATAATTCACAACAAACAAATTAAACTTTTTAACTCCTTAATTAATACTTCATGTTCATTATTTGAACAGTATGTGGAGTCAAACTTTTTTTTATATTTAATTTTTATTTTCAATTAAAAAATAATTCAGGTCTGTTTGATTTGTATTTTTATTTTTATTTTTTATTTTCTATCTTTTAAAATTAAAAAAAAAACTGAAAATACCGTTAATAAAAATTTCAATTTTTCGTTTGTAAAATTTTTAAAAAACCAGAAAACAAAATAAAAAAATAAAAATAAAAATATAAACTAAAGATGCCGAAACATTTCCATAAGCTTGTGCATGTGTTTATATAACAACTTGTTTAGCTATAAACTCCTTGACGACATCTTCAGTGAGATCAAAGCTGACGATGAAAGCAACTGGAACTTCACCTGCAGCTTCATCCTTTTGCCTGCACTTAACATTATTTTACTTTATTTTCTTCCATTTTAGAGTATTATTAATTATTGTAGGAGTATTACTCAATAATATAATTAATTAACAAATGATGATGTATATTGTATTTTACACTTAATTATAATTTGACCCTTGTACTTTGTCTTGTCTCATGTGTAATTTAGTATAAATTGTGTTTTGTCCCCTAAACTTTTAAAATGTACATTTTAACACAAAATCATATTTACTATTTCTTAAAACCATCACTAATATGAAAAAAGGCTAACTTAAATAAAAAGTATCGATAATATAAAATTATTGTTAATTTGAATAAAAATTATTGTTAAATATATTATTTTAAAAAAGAATAAAGTGCATAAAAAGTAGAGTGATAAAACACACATTTTAAAAAATTTGATATTAAATCGCACCAAAACACTAATCCATTGTATCATGTAAATTGGTATTCTGTTAGCATTTTTGTTTGTTTGAGTTTCGGTTCTGTTGTGTAACAGGTTGGAGTACCAATTGTACTCACTATAATAAAATTTGCTTTTACTTATAAAAAAGAAAAATCGCACCAAAACAAAATATAAAGAATCAAATTATAATTAACCGGTTATTACATATCTTGTTTAATTATTATTTTTTAATATTTATATCTTGTTTAATTTTGATGATATATATGCTTACGGGACAACAGCGGCATCCAAAATGGAAGGATGGCTCATAAGAAGGCCTTTAAGTTCCGCTGGCGGCACCTAATACATACATACAGTTAATATCATGAATATATACGATTAGAATTTTTATAAATATAATTGTGTGACATTTTTATTTTTATTTCTTTTCTATGGATATATAAAAGTAAAATTTTCAAGTTAAATAATTAACGACAAATATATTATATTTATACCTGGAAGCCTTTAAATTTGATGAGTTCCTTGACCCGGTCAACCACGAAAACCTCGTCGTCATCGTCAACGTAACCTATATCACCGGTGTGAAGCCAACCGTCGGCATCAGTAATGGCTGTCGTCGCCTTCTCATCATTCAAGTATCCTATTAAATGAAATTTCAATATTCTTCATTCTTCATTTAATTCCTACTATATATCATACGAATCATATGAATAATGTAACGTTAAATTTAAAGTTATACTTTACTACTTAATTCCTTCCTATTTTAAAGTTAAATTAAGCATGTTAAAATTTTAGTACCTTTCATAATTGAGTGCCTCTGATGCAAATCTCGCCAGAATGATTACGAGGAAGAGAAGAGTGAGTTTGAGGATGAATGACCTTCAACTCTGCATTTTTAACTACGGTGCCGCACGGTTTTCGTCGGAAATGGCTGCTTTGCAAACTCAAACTCATCATCAACACTTTGCAAACAAAACTAAGACAAACTCAAAAAGAAATGACAAGGTATAAACAGAGAATACATTGAGAAAAATAAAAAGAAAAAACCCAAAAATTTTAAGTTAAGGTTAATTAAAGCGTAAAACCTACTACACAAAAATAAAATGAAAAAAAAAACTGATATCAATTAAAAAGGAAAACAATTACCCTATCATCATTCGTGAACAAGACTTCCCATTTTGAAGGTGTCGTCAGTAGTGTCCTCTCGAAATCCACTGTTCCATCATCAGATAAAAGTCATATTTAATCCAACCAAGTGACTGAAAACTAAAATAATCCAGAAACTAAAAAAGCTAATAAGAAAAATATCAAACACAAAGACAAATAAACACAATTTAGAAGTTTCTTTTTATATTTACTTCTAAATTGTTAGAAGAAGATAACCGTTTAGCTTTCAAAAAAAAGTACATGAAACATTGGGAATGAGCTTCTTAGATGCTAACGAGAATATTTTTGGCATCCCATAATTAATTTTTGTGATATTAAGATCGTCACACCTATGTATGAAAACCGCCACGCCTAAGTGGCCGCCAAATCTACCAAAAATGAAAAACAAAATAAGACAAAATAAACCAAAACAAAATAAATGCAAAAAGATAAAACAAATAAAATTAAAACCTACAATTAATAAAAATTAAAATAAAATAACTATAAAAACAAACCAAAAAATAACTTGAAAAATATCACACCTCATACTTAGTTGTTTACTTGGGGTCCCAAACAAACAAAACTAAGACAAACTCAAAAAGGAATGACAAGGCACAAACAGAGAACAAAATGAGAAAAACAAAAAAAAACAAAATTTCAAGTTATGGTAATAAAAGCCTAAAACCTACTACATAAAAAATAAAAAGAAATAAAAAAACCGATATAAATTTAATAGGAAAACAACTCCTCTATCATCATTCTTGAACTAGACTTTCCTCATAGCATTTTGAAGGCGTCATCAGTAGTGTCCTCTAGAAATCCAATGCTCCATCATCGGATCAAACTCATGTTTAATCTAACCAAGTGACTGAACACTAAAATAAACCAGAAACTAAAAAAGTTAATAAGAAAAATATTAAACACAAAGACAAAGAAAAAAAATTAGAAATTTCTTTTGACATTCACTTCTAAATTGTTAAAAGAAGATAACCGTTTAGCTTGCAAAAAAAAAGTACATGAAACCTTTGCAATGAGCTTCTTAGATGCTATTCATAATTTTTTTGGCATCCCATAATTTATTCTTGTGATATTAAGATCGTCACACCTAGGCGGCCGCCAAATCTACCAAAAAAAAAATCAAAATGAGACAAAATAAACCAAAACAAAATAAATACAAAAATATAAGACAATTAAAATTAAAACCTACAATTAATAAAAATAAAAATAAATAACAAACAAAAAAACTTAAAAATGACTTAAAAACTAAAGCTATCACACCCCATACTTAGTTGTTTACTTGGGGCCCCAAGTAAACAAAACTAAAACAAACTCAAAATTAATGACAAGGCACAAATAGAGAACAAAATGAGAAAAATAAAATAAAAAAAATCAAAATTTCAAGTTAAGGTTAATAAAACCCTAAAACCTACTACACAAAAATAATTACAAATAAAAAAATCATATATAAATTTAAAAGGAAAACTACTCCCAAATCATCATTCGTGAACTAGACTTCCCTCATAGCATTTATAAGGCGCCATCAGTAGTGTCCTGTCAAAATCCACTGCACCATCATCAAATCAAAGTCATATTTAATCCAACCAAGTGATTGAAAACTAAAATAAACCATAAAATAAAAAAGCTAATAAGAAAAATATTAACCACAAAGACAAATAAAAAAAATTCTGAAATTTCTTTTTACACTCACATCTAAATTGTTAGAAGAAGATAACCATTTAGCTTGCAAAAATAATTACATGAATCCTTGGGAACGAGCTTCTTAGATGCTATCCATAATATTTTGGGCATTCCTTAATTCATTCCTGTGATAATAAGATCGTCACACCTAGGCGTGGAAACCGCAACGCCTTTGCGGCCGCCAAATCTACCCAAAAAAACCAAAATAAGAAAAAATAAATTAAAACAAAATGAATACAAAAAGAAAAAACAAATAAAATTAAAACCAAAAATTAATAAAAATAAAATAACTACCAAAAACAAACCGAAAAATGACTTAAAAACCAGAGTAATCACAACTAAGACAAATTCAAAATTAATGACATGGCACAAACAGATAACAAATTGAGAAAAATAAAAAAAAACACCAAAATTTCAAGTTAAGGTTAATAAAGGCCTAAAACCTACTACACAAAAATAAAAACAAATAAAAAAATAGATATAAATCAAAAATAAAAACAACTCCCCTATCATCATTCGTGAATTAGATTTCCCTCATCATATTTTGAAGGCGCCATCAGTAGTGGCCCCTCGAAAACCACTGTTCCATCATCAGATAAAAGTCATATTTAATCCAACCAAGTGACTGAAAACAAAAATAAACCAGAACTAAAAAAGTTGATAAGAAAAATATTAAACAAAAAGACAAAAAAAAAATTTTGAAATTTTTTTTTACAATCACTTCTAAATTATTAGAAGAAAATAACCGTTTAACTTGCAAAAAACATTACATGAAACCTTGGGAATAAGCTTCTTAGATGTTCCATAATATTTTAGGCTTCCCATTATTCATCCATAGAAGGCCGCCAAATCTAAAAAAAAAAAAAAAAACAAAATGAGACAAAATAAAGCAAAACAAAAGAAATGCAAAAAGATAAAACAAATAAAATTAAAACCTACAATTAATAAAAATAAAAATAAAATAACAAACAAAAAAACTTAAAAACTAAAGCTATCACACCCCATACTTAGTTGTTTACTTGAGGCCCCAAGTAAACAAAACTAAAACAATCTCAAAATTAATGACAAGGCACAAATAGAGAACAAAATGAGAAAAATAAAATAAATAAACATCAAAATTTTAAGTTAAGGTTAATAAAACCCTAAAACCTACTACACAAAAATAATTACAAATAAAAAATCATATATAAATTAAAAAGGAAAACAACTCCCCTATTATCATTCGTGAACTATACTTCCCATTTTGAAGGCCCCATCAATAGTGTCCTCTCGAAATCCACTGTTCAATCATCACATCAAAGTCATATTTAATCCAACCAAGTGACTTAAAACTAAATAAACCAGAACTAAAAAAGTTGATAAGAAAAATATTAACCAAAAAGACAAATAAAAAAAAATCCTGAAATTTCTTTTTACAATAACTTCTAAATTGTTAGAAGAAGATAACCGTTTAGCTTGCAAAAAATTACATAAAACCTTGCGAATGAGCTTCTTAGATGCTATCCATAATATTTTTGGCTTCGCATAATTTATTCTTGTGATATTAAAACGCATATTTTAAATTTATTAAATTATTTAATTTTTTTTAAATTAATGTATTGTTTACCATGAAGTTTCTAGCTTAATTTACACTATTTTTATATATTTTTAAGATTGCAACATTTGTTTGAAGAAATCGTGTACTATAGACTTGAAATGTAGGGTGTTTTTTACTTTAAAAATGAAAACGCATATTTTAAAATTATTAAATTATTTAATTTTTTTTAAATCATTGTATCATTTACCATGAAGTTTCTAGCTTAATTTACATAATTTTTATATTATTAAAAGTGCAACATTTGTTTGTAGAAATCGTGTATTATAGACTTGAAATATAGGGTGTTTTTTACTTTAAAAATGAAAATGCATATTTTAAATTTATTAAATTATTTGATTTTTTTGACAACAATGTATTGTTCACCATGACATTTCTAGCTTAATTTACACTATTTTTTTATATTTTTAAAATATCAACATTTGTTTCTAGAAATCGTGTACTATCACACTTGAAAAATATGGTGTTTTTTACTTTAAAAGTCAAAATGCATATTTTAAATTTATTAAATTATTTGATTTTTTTACAACAATGTATTGTTCACCAAGAAGTTTCTAGCTTAATTTACACTATTTTTTATATTTTTAAAATATCAACATTTGTTTCTAGAAATCGTGTACTATACACTTGAAAAATAGAGTGTTTTTAACTAAAAAAATAAAAATGCATATTTTAAATTTATTAAATTATTTGATATTTTTATCAACAATGTATTGTTCACCGTGAATTTTCTAGTTTAATTTACACTATTGTTTTTATATTTTTAAAATATCAACATTTGTTTGTAGAAATCATGTACTATACACTTGTAAAATAGTATGTTTTTTACTAAAAAACTGAAAACACATATTTTTAATTTATTAAATTATTTAATTTTCTTAACAACAATGTATTGTTTACCATGAAGTATCTAACTTAATTTACACAATTTTTTATATTTTTAAAATTGCCACAATTGTTTGTAGAAATCGTGTACTATAGACTTGAAATATAGGGTGTTTTTCACTTTAAAAATGAAAACTCATATTTTAAATTTATTAAATTATTTAATTTTTTCGACAACAATTTATCGTTCTCCATGAAATTTCTAGCTTAATTTACACTATTTTTAATATTTTTAAAATATCAACATTGGTTTCTAGAAATCCTGTACTATACACTTGAAAAATAGTGTGTTTTTTACTAAAAAAATGAAAACGCATATTTTAAATTTATTAAATTATTTTATTTTTTTGACAACAATTTATTGTTCACCATGAAGTTTCTTGCTTATTTTACACTATTTTTTTATATTTTTAAAATATCAACATTTGTTTCTAGAAATCGTGTACTATACACTTGAAAAATAGGGTGTTTTTTATTAAAAAAATGAAAACGCATATTTTAAATTTATGAAATTATTTTGTTTTTTATAAAACAATGTATTTTCACCATGAAGTTCCTAGCTTAATTTACACTATATTTAATATTTTTAAAATATGAACATTTGTTTCTAGAAATCAGGTACTATTCACTTGAAAAATAGGGTGTTTTTTACTAAAAAATGAATACACCTATTTTAAATTTAATAAATTATTTGATTTTTTTTACAACCATGTATTGTTCACAATAGAGTTTCTAGCTTAATTTACATTATTTGATTTATATTTTTAAAATTGCAACATTTGTTTGTAGAAATCGTGTTCTATACACTTGAAAAATTTTGTGTTTTTTACTTTAAAAATGAAAATGCATATTTTAAATTTATTAATTTTTTTGATTGTTTTGAAATCAGTGTATTGTTCACAATGAATTTCTAGTTTAATTTACAAAACTTTTTATATTTTTATAATTGCAACATATGTTTCTAAAAATGGTGTACTATACTCCTGAAAAATAGGGTGTTTTTTACTTTAAAAATTAAAATGGATATTTTAAATTTATTGAAATTTTTTATTTTATTGAAAACAATATATTGTTCCCCATAAAGTTTCTAGGTTAATTTATAAATTTTTTTATATTTTTAAAATTACAACATTAATTTCTAGAAATCATGTACTATACACTTGAAAATTAGGATGTTTTTTACTTTAAAAAATAAGACTCATATTTTAAATTTATTAATATATTTAAATTTTTTGAAAACAATGTATTGTTCCCAATAAAGTTTCTAGCTTAATTTACACAATTGTTTATATTTTTATAATTGCAACATTTTTTTCTACAAATCGTGTTCTATACACTTGAAAAACATGGTGTTTTTTACTTTAAAAATGAAAACTCATATGTTAATTTTATTAGATTATTTGAGTTTTTTACAACAAGGTATTGTTCACCATGAATTTTCTAGCTTAATTGAAACTATTTTATTATATTTTTAAAATATCAACATTTGTTTCTAGAAATCGTGTACTATACATTAGAAAAATAAGGTGTTTTTTACTAAAAAAATGAAAACGCATATTTTAAATGTATTAAATTATTTTATTTTTTTGAAAATAATGTAATTTTCCCCAAGAAATTTCTAGCTTAATTTACACAATTGTTTATATTTTATAATTGCAACATTTCTTTCTAGAAATAGTGTTCTATACAGTTGAAAAATAGGGTGTTTTTTGATTTAAAAATTAAAATGCATATTTTAATTTTATTAAATTATTTGATTTTTTTGACAACAATGTATTGTTCACCATGAAGTTTCCAGCTTAATTTACACTATTTTTAATTTTTTTAAATTATCAACACTGGTTTCTAGAAATCCTGTACTATACACTTGAAAAATAGTGTATTTTTTACTATAAAAATAAAAACGCATATTTTAAATTTATTAAATTATTCAATTTTTTGACAATAATTTTTTGTTCACCATGAAGTTTCTTGCTTATTTTACACTATTTTTTAATATTTTTAAAATATCAACATTTGTTTTTAGAAATCGTGTACTATACACTTGAAAAATAGGCGGTTTATTACTAAAAAACTTAAAAGGCGTATTTTAGATTTATTGAATTGTTTACTTTTTTTTGAAATAAATGTATTGTTGAGCATTAATATTCAAGCTTTATTTACACAATTTTTTATATTTTTAAAATTGCAACATTTGTTTGTAGAAATCATGTACTATAGACTTGAAATATACGATGTTTTTTACTTTAAAAATGAAAATGCATATTTTATATTCATTAAATTATTTGATTTTTTGACATTAATGTATTGTTCACCATGAAGTTTCTAGCTTAATTACACAATTTTTTATATTTTTAAAATTGCAACATTTGTTTGTAGAAATCGTGTACTATAGACTTGAAATATTGAGTGTTTTTTACTTTAAAAATTAAAACGCATATTTTAGATTTATTAAATTATTTGATTTTTTTACATCAATGTATTGTTTACAATGAAGTTTCTAGCTTAATTTACACAATATTTTATATTTTTAAAATTGCAACATTTGTTTGTAGAAATCGTGTACTATAGACTTGAAATATAGGGTGTTGTTTACTTTAAAAATAAAAATGCATATTTTAAATTAATTAAATTATTTGATTTTTTTGACAACATTGTATTTTTCATCATGAAGTTTCTAACTTAATTTAAACTATTTTTTTATATTTTTAATATATCAACATTTGTTTCTAGAAATCATGTACTTTAGACTTGAAATATAGGGTGTTTTTTACTAAAAAAATGAAAACCCATATTTTAATCTTATTAAATTATTTAATTTTTTTTGAAATCAATGTATTGTTTACCATGAAGTTTCTATCTTAATTTACACAATTTTTTATATTTTTAAAATGGTAACATTTGTTTGTAGAAATCGTGTACTATAGACTTAAAATATAGCGTGTTTTTTACTACAAAAATGAAAATGCATATTTAAAATTTATTAAATTATTTGATATTTTTGAAAACAATGTATAGTTTACCATGAAGTTTCTATCTTAATTTACACAAATTTTTATATTTTTAAATTGAAACATTTGTTTGTATAAATTGTGTACTATAGACTTGAAATATAGGGTGTTTTTTACTTTAAAAATGAAAACACATATTTTAAATTTATTCAATTATTTGATATTTTTGACAACAATGTATTTTTCACTATGAAGTTTCTAGCTTAATTTACACTATTTTTTATATTTTTAAAATATCCACATTTGTTTCCTGAAATCGTGTACTATACACTTGAAAAGTAGGATATTTTTTTACTAAAAAAATGAAAACACATATTTTTAATTAATAAATTATTTTATTTTTTTGACAACAATGTATAGTTTAGCAAGAAGTTTCTAGCTTAATTTACACAATTTTTTATAATTTTAAAATTGCAACATTTGTTTGAAGAAATCGTGAACTATAGATTTGAAATATAGGGTGTTTTTTACTTTAAAAATAAAAACGCATATTTTAAATTTATTCAATTATTTTATTTTTTTGACAACAATAATTATTTCACCATGAAGTTTCTAGCTTAATTTACACTATTTTTTTTATAGTTTTAAAATATCAACATTTGTTTCTAAAAATCGTGTACTATACAATTGAAAAGTAGGGTATTTTTTACTAAAAAATGACAAAGCATATTTTAAATTTAGTAAATTATTAAATCTTTTTTGAAATCAATATATTGTTTACCGTGAAGTGTCAAGCTTAATTTACAAAATATTTATATTTTTAAAATTGCAACATTTGTTTGTAGAAATCGTGTACTATAGACTTTAAATATAGGGTATTTTTTTCTTTAAAAATCAAAACCTGTATTTTAAATTTAATAAATTATATGATTTTTTTTGACAACAATATATTGTTCACCATGAAGTTTCTAGCTTAATTTACACCTATTTTTTATATTTTTAAAATATCAACATTTGTTTGTAGAAATCGTGTATTATACACTTGAAAAATAGTGTGTTTCTTAATA